>OY998177.1:43305497-43930497 GCA_963921935.1 Galeruca laticollis
TTCTAACACATTGATCTATGTTCCCTCGTAATGTTCCCAACACTGTATATACGCACATTATACACTGACGAGCAAAAAATTGAGTTCACCTTAAAATTTTCATGTTCTTTCAAATTTCAGATCGTATTCGCAAACTGTACATAATCGCATGTGCTTTTGTAAGCTGAATGTGATACTCTATACTAAAGAAAAATGCATGCTTTTCTTGGATTTCATGATTTATTCTGAAAAAGCAACAAATTTACATTTTGGGCGAAATCCATCATTTTGTTGTCAGGGAAAATATGGAACGAACCAAATGAAAAAACTTGACACTAATAACGTGTATGCCCTCCTCTTGCATTGATGACTGCTTGAAGTCGGTGCGGCATACTTTGAATTAAGTTGCGGATCACATTCTTGTCGATGTTATCCCATTTCTGCAACAGCAATCTTCTCAGCTCCTGGGCAGTTTTTGGTGCTGGTGTGTGTCTGCGGATCAGTCGTCCCAGCTCGTCCCAGACATGTTCTATAGGATTCATGTCTGGGCTGCGGGCTGGCCAGTCAAACCGCCTCAACCAGATACTCCCTGACAATTCTGGCTGTATGTGGTCTCGCATCATCTTGCATAAAAATGCCACGTTTCCCCATAGTCACCATGAAAGGCATAACATGGTCTTCTAGCACCTCCGTAATGTACCTGTGAGAGGTTAAAGATCCATTTTATATGAAGACCAACTCTGTACGAGCTTTTTCAGTGATTCCCCCCCAAACCATAACTGATCCACCGCCAAATGGAAGACGCTCGTTAATGCAAACTTCAGCATATCTTTCCCCATGTCTTCTCCACACTCGTCAACGTCCATCTGACCCAGTGAGGCAAAAACGCGAATCACCTGAGCTCCAGTTATCATCATTCCAACGAATGTGATCTTTGGTAAATGTCAATCTTGCAGTCCGATGCTGGCATTGCAACGACATTTCAACAGCATGAAGTTTTCTTCTAACGGTCCATTCACTAACGTTGACATTTCTCACTTCTTCCAACTGATTTCGCAGTGAAACCGCAGTAGCTGTCCTATTCCGCAAACTTGTGGACACGAAAAAACGGTCATCTCGTTGAGTGGTAACTCTTTTTCGCCCAGACTCTGGTCTTCTAGTGATCAGCGAAAGTCTCCAGAAAGCGCTGGTACACCCTTTGCACACTACAAAGACTAGCACCAACAATTCTTGCAGTTTCACTTTGCCCCCGACCATCTTGTAACAGCGTAACAATTCTTTCCACAACAATCGGATCTAAAGGCATTATGGGCCTGTTAAATCAATACACTTTGCAATCGTTAGGTTTTACACAAAGAATCAACAGTAAACTGGAAAACAGGCAAGGGAAATGTGAATGTTCAATTAGCGCAAAGGCACATTTTTCATAGAAGTCGTACTCTAATAAATCGAATGAGAGCTGATGACAGCGGTCAAGTCTCGAAAAAAAAATGCTTCAACGCCTACTAATACTATTATGTTCTTATCAATATTGACCCTAAAATTATTCGCAATTTCTAAGTGACCTCAATTTTTTGCTCGCCAGTGTATATGTGTCCATAATTGTCAAGTAGATTGTGAAGTTTTTTAGCTAATCTATTATTTGGAGTATTAACATAAGAATCTACAGGTCTAATTGGTTTCGATATTTTATGTAATTTAACGGTTAGGTTATAATTGTGGAAAGGTTTTTTTTATTTATATTGTATTTCTTTTCACAATCACTTAAAATATAATTTGAATTACTAACAATCTTTCTTACATTATTAGAAAACTTTTTCGTTAATGCAATTAAATAAATAGCAACATCCAACGGTTAACTTCCATTACATATAATACATAACTTACTTAATGAAAGAAGAGCAAAATGTGGCATTACAACTAATATTTCCTAAACAAACTGAAGTTATAAAAAATTACGGAACCATCACATATGCTGGTAATATTTCTAATAATATTTCGAAGATAATATATTTAGCAACAATACAACAATTCCTTTTAAAACCTAACATAGTGAGAGTACAGAAATGTTTAATGTACGAACAAAAATATCCCCGTTAAAAAAGTATAGTATGCATAAACTTAATTATCCAGAATATAATGTAATACTGTCTGTTTGGGTGAAACTGTTAGAAAAATTCGAAATCAAATAAAGTGAACACTTACGAGCATACAGATTAAAACAGAGAAACAGAGAAATCCCATTACGCGAAATATCTATTTGACATAAACATTTATCGACACCTAACACAGAACTAGAAGTACTACATATTTGTGATGAGAGGCAAGAACTAGGTTTCCTTGAAGAGTTACAACTTAGAAGACACTTAAGAGACCCACAATATGAAGTCGTCCATGAACTTTTAATTATAGGGTGTTCTCTACTTTCACCTGTCTTCTTAAGTAATACTTGTAAAGATCAGCAGACATAGTTTTCCTGTCATTCTATATCACTGCACAGTTATACTGATCTTAAATGGGAAGAATATATTCACGATATTCCCATAGAGCTGGTAATATCTAAGCTTCAATATTAGTAATATATCTTCTTCTTTTTTTGTATTGTGGAATTATTTAGAAACAATTTGTTTCATTTATAAAAGTAATAAGAGTAGATTCCGCAGAGTAAGAGTCGAAACAGTAAATTTCATCCCGCTACTTTCTTGAGGAGCAATTATTTTTTTGTATCAGAATAGTCTGATTGTTATTCACGATGCGTTCTCATATAGAATCGCTTCCTCTTCAGACCATGAGAAGTGTTTTCTTTGAAGTTCGTCAAAAGATGTCGGTTTATGTAAGTGAAGTGATTCTGTACTGTTTTGTCGAGAATAGGTGAATCGAAATTGAGATAAACTAGCTACAGGCTGAAGCTGTCTTATTCCCCAACATCAAATAATATGTTTGTTTCCACGAAAAATCTGTACGATAGCAGTGCAGAGGCTTCAGTATTAGTGAGATGTCCGAGTGAGTGCACGTATAAGTTAGAAAGAAGTAATGGTAAACCAAAAGTTTGTTTGAAACACTAAAATTTTGATTGTGTTCAAAATGCATGGCATTTTACAACAAATCATTCGAAAACCTATTCAGTTACACTAGCCAAAGTAGAGTGATTTTTTAATGTTGATTCAAGTTATTGTTTTCAATATTGTTTTATATAGAAGCAGATACGGACAAAGACCAATTTTTACTAGTCAGGAAAATACCAAAAAATAGTACACAAAGAAAGAAGAAGCAAACGTGCAGACCAAAACGAAGAATACAGATGGAAAGGCTCATAAATAACAAAACAACAAAAAAATACGAGGAAGAAAATCCTAGAGTAGCAACAGAATCACAATGTAAACGTCCAATGGATACATTTAGAGGAAGCTATAAAGAAGAGAACAAGGACAATAATCCCACTGAAAACAAAAAAAAGGAAATGGTTCGATGCCAAATGTAGAGAATAAATTGAAAGGAGAATGCAAGCCAGACAGAAACTGTTACAAACTGGTACAACTGAAGGTAGTACGAAGAACAAAGAAGACACGTAGGGCAATAAAACGAAAAGAGATGGAGGACAGAATAAAGAGCATAGAAAAAAAATTGTAAACAAAGAAATGAAGAACTTATATCAGGAAATATAATATAATAAAGAGAGAGTTGGGCAGAAGAACATATGTATAAGCAAAAAAGGCGAAATAACAAAGAATTAAAGCGAAATGATATAAAGATGAAAATAATACGTCGAAGAAATATTAAATAAAGGAAATGGTAACGGGCAATGGGAGGAGGTTACAACCCAAAATAGGCATAAAGATGAAGAAATTTCACCACCGTCGAAGGAGGAAATCTCGCAAATTGCCTGGAGAAGGCGAAATAGAATCATAGCTGATAAAATGAAAAATGTCTGCAATTGTTCTGCTAGGAATATTTTCACCTCACAACAAAATAATCTCAACTTCTTTTTTTATTGTTCGCATAATAATTTCATTTAAATAATACTTCAATAACTTCAATAAAATAAATCGATGTGTGCTTAAATATTAATTTCATTTTGATGTTTCATTACTCGATGTTATCGAGCATTATTTTCTCGATATGTGTTCACAAAAAAATAAAAAGGAAGAAAAATTGACCGTAGTCAACATAATAATTGAGCAATTCGTAACATTTGTTATATTGATAGACCGTTGTATACAGGATGTATAATTTTGAAATCCGTTGTTTTGTGTTTTCCCATGTTTCGATCAACATATTTGCTCCTTCACACCTTCATTTGGTTATACCGTACTGAGGACGCTAATGAGCCAGAAACATGCATGCCTGCGGTTACCCTTACGCTTCAGTAGCCCTTTATCTCTCTCTGTGTGTATATAATGTTAAAATATTGATGATTATATAATAATTAAAATTAAATTTATTCATTTATTTCGGTTTTATCTTATTTAAGTCTGGCCAGCTCAGATTATTCTTCTATTATAATTTATTATATTTATTAAGTAAATTGTAGTGAAACAATATTCAATTTGATTCTATCAATGTGTTGTACTGCTTCGGCAACATATTGTAATACTTTTCCTGTGTTTTTCAGTTGAAATTCTTATCATTAATGAATGCCTCGGCGCAATAAGTCATTGTTTTAGCACATTCGTAAGCTTCTTTCAGTGGGCTAAAGAGAAGAACAGCTTCATCTAAATGGTCCTTTGATATCAAATGTTGCAATAGAATCACACTGGCTTGACATCTTCCATCATTTGCGGTTTTTTGACAGAAATTATTCGATCGACAACATCTTCAAACTCTTACAAGCTGCCTCTTCCTTATACCGTATCTATTTTTCCTCAAAACTATTAAACGAGGGTCATTCTTGAATATTTCTTCGATTTGCTTAACCAATGTAAGTTTCAATTGTAAAACATTTTATGCATTGAATACTAATTGTGACATTTCCCTGTCTTTTATTATTTTTAGACTGCTATCTATAGCAAAGGATAAATAACCATTTTTTATAACAGCATTTATGTTTGTTTGATATGTACAATTTGATAGCGCACATATCACTCATTGAGTTTGTGGACTGTGTTAAAATAAATAAGTTCCTCCGATGTTACTTGCTATGTACAATTTATTTACATATATTTACACTGGTTTATTTACACTAACATATTTACACATCAACTGCACTGTTGAAATGGTTTGTTGTTTATGAGTACTTGCCAGATTGTACGCGTATTAAAAACACTTTACACTACTTGTGGGAACTATCCCGATTCTTTTAATACTTAAAATTACGGTACAGCGTAGTTACGACGCATTCGTACGCGAGAGCTCTTGCTTGCACCATGTTTTGAGTTATACTGCTGCAGGCTATCTTTTGCTCTGCGCATGATTCAACCTCAGATGCTTGCCGCAGGCGACATCTAGGATATGAACTTCACACTTATAAATTTTGGTGTATTTCGTGTTGCATAATGTTTGCAACATGCTGGGGCCTCAGGCTTCTTTGAAACCATATGCTCAGCTTTATTATTTATTGTTATTTTAAACAGTAGTTATTCTTGCCCAAAGAATTTTAAAAAGCACCTTGCTTATATTTAAAATGTTGTGGGTACAAGCCCGAATTTTACAAAGCATTTCGATTGTAATTAAAATGATTGTGGGTACAAGCCCGAAATTTACAAAAGCATTTGGCTTGTAGTTAAAATGATTGTGGGTACAAGCCCGAATACTAAATGTTGCGACATAATTGCCATTTTGGTCACTGATCTCCGATACGTTCGAGAAGCTGTTTGGACGTCGCAGACTCTGACCTTGCCATCCTTTCCAGGTATGGCTTTAATAATTCTGGCCATTGGCCACTTCAAGAAAGGCACGTTGTCCTCCTTTAATGAAACTAAAGTTCCTTCTTGAATGTTAGGTTTTTATACCATTGAGGACGATTTTGTAAAATTGTTAAATGAGTCTTGGTCGGACCACCTTTGCCAAAAATGTTGTTGTTTTTGGCATACAATTTTCCACAATTTGAGTTTGTTCTCAGGAGTATTTGTCACATTCATTCTGGTATAAAAGGTTATAGGACATCCTACAAAAAAATGCGCGGGAGTTAAATAATTTAAGTCTGTGGGATCATTTGTTAAGGCTGTAAACGGCCTGGAATTTGAAATTCCTTCGATTTGAACAATAAGAGTATTGAGATCTTCGTACGGTAACTGGCTATTGCCCATTACTCGCTTCATGTGGTGCTTAGAACTTTTCACAGAGCTTTCCCACAAGCCTCCAAATACTGGAGAAAAACTTGGTATGAACTTGAAATTAATTTGTTCTTCCGCTGAGAAGTTGATTAAAGAGTCTTTATTAACATTCACAAAGTCTTTATGAAATTCTTTTAATTGATTATTGGCTCCTTTAAACGTTTTTCCAGTGTCACAATAAATGTCAGCAGGTTTACCTCTTCTTGAAATGAATCTTTTAAAACAAACTAAAAAAGTGTCTGTCGTGCGATCTGAAACTACTTCCATATGATAGAAAAACACACAAATAATGCAACGTAACTTTTTGTTATGATGGATTTTTTAATACGTGTAATTGTTTTATGTAAATAGGACCAAAAAAATCCAAGCCGCAATTTTGAAATGGTCTGTAAGGATTAACTCGATGTTCCGGCAAAGAGCCCATTAATTGCTCTGAGCATTGTGCCTTTGCTTTGAAACATGTTACACATTTATGTAAGACCTTTTTTACTTCTCTAATGCCATTTACAATCGAAAATTGCAAATTTAGACTACCCAACTCCTTTTTTTGACCAGCATGTAAGAGTCTTTTGTGTTCTCTTTCAATAATGAGATCAGTGATTCTATTGTTTTTTGGCAAGATTATGGGATGAATTTGATCATATTTTATATCAGCCTGATGTATCCTTCCACCAACGCGAAGAATGTTGTTTTTGTCAATAAATGGACACAGTGATTTAATGCTTGATTTTAAATACCTTTTTTATTTCAAATTAATAATTTCTTCAGAGAAATTTTCATTTTGAACTTCCCTAATGATGATAGTCATTGAGTCATTTAATTCACTTATTTTTGAATTGTCAATCATTTTATTTGTTCGATTTTTGATGTTGTGAATAAATCTATTGATGTAAGCCATTATTCTTTACAATTTTGAAATTGAAGAAAAACTTTGAAAAATATCTGTGAAAAGCAAGGAATTTGTGGAAGTTTTTAGTGTTACAATGTGGGTTTTTACTTCAGGTAGAGGATAAGTGATATCAATATTGAAATCTTCGTTTTTATGCATAAAAGTAATATCTGAAAAAAATTGTGGTCCATGGAACCATAGATTGTCTGATTTAAATTCGAGAGGATCAGCACCTCTTGACAAAATGTCAGCGGGATTGTCTTTAGATTGAATATTATACCAGGTAGAATGTTCAGTTATTTTTTGAATTTTTAGTATGCGATTTGTTACGTAGACATTGAGCCTCATTGGATCGGTGTTTAGCCAAGCTAATACTATGTTAGAGTCACAATACAGATAGACATTGTTATTTTGTATTGGAGAGTTTGAAAGCTAATTGAGCAAGTAATAATGCTCCATTCAACTCTAATCGGGGCACAGTACATTTTTTGTTGATTGGTGCAATACGTGATTTTGAGCATAATATATGGACAACTGCCTTATCCTTGAAAATTGCTCTAAGATATAATACAGCGCCATAGGCTATGAGACTGCTGTCTGAAAAACCGATTAATTCGATTTTTTCCTCACCGTAGAATTTTACATCTCTGGGTACTTCAATTGTTGGCATGTTCTTAAGTTTGTTTTGGAATTCTTGCCAAGGCCCTTTAATATTTTCTGGTAACAGCTCATCCCAGGAAAACTTGTCCAACCACAATTTTTGTAGGAAGACTTTTCCCTGAACCATTATTGCCCCGCTGAGACCTTGATGATCCCAAAATTTAGAAATATATGACAGTCATCATTTTCAGCCTTTGGCGAGAATATTTTGAAACAATCGTTTTTGATGTCATAGGAAACGCCTGAAGTTTTGATGACATAATTGTTTTTGCTAATGTCAATTTCATCAAGTTGTCGACTCTGCAACGAAATATCCAGCAAAATTTTGTCGTCATTTGATGCCCATTTATGCAAATTGAAAGAACCTAATTTCAATAAATGACACAATTCATTTTTTAAGCGAATGGCTTCTTCAATTGTGTTGGCTCCAGCCAAAATATCATCAATAAAGGTACAATTTTCAAGTGCATAAGATGCTAAAGGATAAACATTTTGATATTTAATCGCGAGTTCTTTGAGACACCGTGTAGCTAAATATGTGGAACTTTTATAACCTTGAGTTACAGTTTGTAGTTACAAACACTCAATGGGCTTATTGGGATCATCTCTCCAAAGAATGTTCTGCAAAGTTTTATGTTCAGGATTAATTAATATCATTCGAAACATTTTTTCAATATCTGCTAAAATAATGAATTTAAAAGTGCGAAAAATCAGCAGAATATCAAATAGCTCATTTTGAACTATGTCACCATTATAAATAAAATCGTTTATACAGGTTTCATTTTTTATGAGCATGGAACCGTCAAAGACAACGCGACAACGTGTTGACTTTTTATCTTCACGAATTACTGCATGATGTTCCATAAAATATACTGGTGTGTCACTAGATTTGTATTCATTTGTATTCACAACCTTTGCATGCCCAAGACTCACATATTCCTGAATAAACTGATTATATGGATCAAACAATTTTTGGTCTCATTTAAATATTTTTTCTAGATTTTGAAAACGTTTCAATGTAATATAGTTTGAATCCCCTAAATTGATTTCATTGATATCTAATTTAAGTGGTAAGTCTACTTGAAATTTATTGTTTTCTAACAATGTTGTTTGTTGAAATATTGATTCACAAGCTTCATGTTCATTATTATACTCATTGAAAACCTGTGGAACTTTTTCTGTTTCCCAAAATTTTGAGAGCATTTTGTTTGTGTCATCAATTCTTAAATGACAAGATATTTTAGCCAAATTGCTACTTCTGGATTGTGAAGAGGATGGAAACATACCAGAGATCAGCTATCCAAAAGTGATATTTTGTAAAATAAAACCATTGTTCAGGTTTCTACCATCTCTTAAAATACTAAAAAATATATCAGCAGAAAGCAAAATGTCAATATTTTTTGGCTTGTAAAATTCATTGTTTGCAAGAATAAGATTTTCAGGTAAATTTAACTGTTCAACGTCAATTTTAAATGTTGGTATGTCACTGGTAATTTGGTTTACTACTGCGCATTCACATTTTATTTCATGCTTATTCAAATTTGAATAAATGTTTAAATTTACTGCCTTGTTAACTTTAAATGAGGTGTCCTTTACGCCAAGAATGTCTAAACTATTTTTATATGTTTTTAATCCTAGTTTTTGAACTAAACTTTCAGTAATGAAACATGACTGGGAGCCACTGTCAACAAGTGCAATAGCATCAATGAATGTATCCTTTTTTGCTCTGACATTAACTTTAATTGTTGGCAACAAAACATCTGTATTGTTTGACACATTGGTGGTGTTTACTCAGGCAGAGGTAGATGCAACTGCTTGGGTTTCAGAGTTTGATTTGTTTTCTTGTTGAGACTTTTCATAATGTAGTAAAGTGTTATGTGAATTTTTGTTACAAATTCGGCAAGTTACTTTTAAGTTACATTTCTTGCCAATATTTTTGTTTAAACATATTTTGCAGTGGCTATTTTTGTTTATGAAATTATTTCTTTCATTGATATTAACAGACTGGAATTTTTTACAATTATAAATTTTATGATTGAAATTATTGCAAAATGCACATTTGAAATCATTTTTTCCAACTGCTATGTGAACGTTTGATTTTTCTTTGACATTCTTTGTTAAGTCTGGTAATGAGACAGCTTCGAAAGCAGTTGCTCTATTCTCCAAATAAGTTAGAAATCCTTCCGAAGTTGGAAGCCTTGAAGGATCCCAATCAATCTGATAAGCCCTATTAGTAAATGAATCTAACTTTTTTGATAAAATACAAATTAATACCATGTCCCAACTGTCAATTGTATCCTTTGAAATATTTTTTGAACTACCAATGTTTTGTCGAACCTTGCTAACAAATTCTCTCAAAGCTACAGCAGTCCCTTTGTGTACATTAGGCAAATCAAGAATTGAATAAATGTAGGAATTTATTAACATTGTTTGGTTATTATACCTTCCATTTAATAATGTTAATGCTTTACTGTAAGAGTCACCTATTATTGAAAGCGAGTCAATGAGACTTAATGCTTCATCTTTTAAAAGTTCCAAAAAAGGTTTGAATTTACTCAAAACTCTCCCACTGAATGGTTCAATTTGAATAGGTTGCAACTTAGCTGTAGATGTCACTTGAACTGGGACTTTTTGCATTGAATTTGTTACCACAGGTGTTTTTTGATTATTATCATATCAAGAAATAATTGCATTAATTTTTGAAACTGTATCAAAATGATTGTCTTCAAATTCACTGAATTTAATTTCTTCAATAGAATCTGGATCAAGACTTTCCAGCCCAGACAAAGATTCTTTAAACAAGTCATAATCACTGTTTAAAACGTTTTTGCGAATAGAAAGCTGTTCGATTAATATGTCAGTGAGTTGGTCGTCTCTATGATCTACTAAATATTTTGCTACTTTAATTGCAGTAGTTTTGCACTGCTTGATTTTACTTTTTAATTTCAACTTCTGTTTTCCCCATTTTTGAAAACGATTTCAACAGTTTCACAATGAAGAACAAATAAGTAATTTCAGAAAAAAGTTATGTTTTGAAACAAAGTGACTAAAAAGTATGTTATTTTAGAATATAATGCAATTATTTATTTATTATTAATTGATATTTCTTATTTTGTTCCTGGGCTGTGTTACTCAGTCAAATGGATGGAGATATTATCAATTTTTTTTTGTTGCCCAATTACCTCTAAGGGAAGGTTACATGCAGTTATTTGAGGCTACTAATAAAACAATACGGTTTCGGTGGTTTAACTATATTGGTTTCTGACTTGCATACAATAATATCAAGGTATTGAGGGTGGCGGCACTTGTGGCGCGATACAAGAGTGCCGAACGTAAGGCCACTAGTGGCTGAATTGTCTAGCCTAGAAGAGGCCGTACACTTTAAATCATTTACCCGAAGATTAGGTTAAGAATCCAAAAAAATCACATTTGTTTTTGTAATAACAAAAAAAGTAAATTAGCTATACCGAAGTGGCGTTACTGAAATGCCCCAACGACTATATTGTTTAAGGAATATCTACCGCAGAGTATACTTTGCGTTTACATAACATAAGTAAGTCACTTTGAAGTTTCGCAAACTGTTCAAATAACTAAAATCTTAAACTTCATTTTTAGACTACGAACTGATGAATCTACGATAAGGAGCCTAGGTCCTGAAGGGTTTTCTAATATGTAATTAAATATAATATATGAGTTCAGTGTTCAATAATTCATTGTGGTTGTTTTTCCCTAAGTGAATGTTAAACTATATGTGTGAAAACTATATGTGATAAAACTTTATATGTTGACAAAGAACAAATCCCACTTATGACTACCACTTAGCTGTTAAGTTGCTGTGGAATACTCGTTCAGCACCGCCTCACACAGTTGCTTCTTGAGCCTTTAAAATAATATGTACATGGTAGTCCTCAGACGAACAGCTGCTAACCTGTCAGGTATACAGGAATCTGGGGTCCAAGATATTCCCAGGACTAATTGGAAACAGCCCCTGCTATAATACTTTGAGTACAAACGTTAACCAGTAGTTGGTGTAGCTCAACTTTACCGCTAAAAACTCACTTTTGTCAAGATACAATGCCACAGAATGGAATCTGTTCCTTGTACTTCTGCAAAATGCAGTGTTTTTCCTCTATAAAATGGGGATACTATCGCTTAATTGTTAATAGTTGATAAGTGTAGTGTAATCTATTATAGAAACTGATTGTAGGTACTTTTATCATTATTAAAAGGATACAATATCAACTTTTATATCCACCAACTCGTCTTAAAGTCGAAAATTATTCAATCTGCATGGTTGCTGCGCATTTAATAATGCCGGTGAACTTTTAATAGCTATTTTCAAGATTTATTCTATTTTTGATATCGTATTGTTTACCACTGATTTATGAACGTTTTATCGCTACATCACGTTACTATTTTATGTAAACTGTTGAACTTATATTCACATAGAACTATTACGTGATTGATTAAAGCTAAATGCGGGTTTAGCTTTGACTGGAAATTTTATAAATTTGTATAGGTATTATTCAGTGCATAATTGTGTAATAAATACGAATACCCAAAATATAATTTTATTGTAGAGAATTTCAGAACACACGGTAAAACATATTTTATTTTAAATCATGATAAAAACTGGAATGCGACCCACATTTTGTTTAAAAAAATAATACGAAGTCAAAACAGAATAGAAAAAAATAAAACATCTTACTGGGTCAAAGCAGAATAATGGTTTTGAATAAAATTATTTCGATAACGAAAATTAGCACGCTTCAAAACACAAAAAGTTGTTTTTGCAATTCGACGAAAACCCCAAACCGAAGTCGGGGGAAAAGAAAAAACGGGTGTAGAGAGCAGCAGCGGCAGAGTGCCGGTTGAACACGCGAAGGGAAAAGTCCTTCCCTTGTCACGGTGACGGTACTAGTTTTTTTTACTGTTAGCGGTACGAGAGGTAAAGTTCTCTCCGTTGTGTCAGGGGATTCTGAGATTTCTCCTTGACGGTGAACACTGTCCCCCGTTTCGATACACAAACGGTAGAATTACCCTCTATGCTAAATTCTTCTCAACATAGCACGATACCGTTTATTGGCACTACTCGTGGTGACAAAAAGATAGCGAAAATCAAGCAGTGTCCAGGCTAGACTAAGGAAGTTTGCCAACGCAGTAAGTTTTTAAACAAAATTTAGATTGGGATGATTTTTTTTCCACTACTGAGACATTTATTCGTTATTATTTGCGCTGGATTCTGAACTTCGGAGTATATTTCCGTTTGCGGTACATAAGGAGTAGCGATAGCAAATATATTTATTTGATTTTTTCTGATTTTTATAAGGGACTGGACACATCTAGTCATTCTCAGTTGAATTTTTCGTCCTGATAAATATATAATTTACCGTGTGTGCTGATATAGCTAAATATTGCAGAGTTTCGCCAACCTGACAAAAGTTGGGTTTCCTTTTTTAATTAGGAGTTATTATTGTGTGGTGCCGCATATTCTCTTCCACCGCGTAGGTAGGAAGGAGATAGAAATTTAAGCGAGGTTAATTTTGTACATGGTAACACAAAGGCCGGGGCGTATGATTTTCCATTTTTCGTGGGTTTCAGCGAACTTGCGCTGATAAGTAAATTAATATACAGAAAATTATTATCATTCTTTTGTTCAGACGTGATTCGAAAATTTCTTAATTACCAGTGAAATGCATAAATTATCGTAGGTGATTTCATTACTGGGAATTTCGCAACTTGAAACGCCAGTGTCGATGAATAATTTTATTGTTTCCTAGCTAAGCAAAATTTTATACGAATAAAATTTCACTTTCATTTTCTCAAGGTCAATGGCGACCAAACCGACGTAAGCTAAAACATTATTACGGTTATAAGGTAATTACACATAATATTTTATTTATTGTCTCGACACCGGTGACTAGAAAGTTTGAAACAGAAAAAAATAAACCATACGCCTCTCATGCACTTTGAAAAGGCCAAGCCGATAAAAGGGGTAGTTTAGTCGTTCCATCGAGAAAAACGAGAACTATGTCATAACTTTGTTTTTTTTGCGGAATAGTTATATGGTATACAGGGGTAGGATTAAAAGGCACAATTTATAGATAGATGTATAGGTAGGCTTATACCAGGGAACTTCAGTTATTTGGGTCATACGGGATTTTAATTTTGTGTTAAGGTTTATATATATATATATATATATATATATATATATATATATATATATATATATATATATATATATATATTTATATATATATACGTGTATACTCAGAGAATTTATTTTTTAATTATATATTTTCCATACAACGTTGTGGTTCTACCTTATTTTATTTATCATCCCTACCCCGTAATTCCCCCTCTGGAGAGTGTAACAACCGTGGAAGTGAAACAGAACCAGGAGAACAACCCTGTCCTGGCAAAGGAATATCAAATCGTTTTTAAGACCAGGCGAACCTAGCTCAAAAATCGGACGGGATTTGCCTTGCACGCTAAGCCGCTCATTGGAGACAAAAACTGGTGACTCGAAGGTCGGGATCGATATAGAGTGGAGACAAAGTCGGGTTCCTTTTTATTTCAGGTGGTGACAATTCCACTTAAGGAGGTTTATTTACATCTGTTGACCGTAGATTTTGTTAGACTGGTGACAGCTGAATAGTTACTTAGATTTTATAGCACGGAAACAAGGTATAGATAATATTACACTGGTGACAGCGGTTTGCGAACCATTTTCAATTGAAACAAAACCCACCCAGGGAGGGTGTGTTATTACAATTATCAGACTTTCCAACCGGCCATTGACGTTATTAGTACTGGCGGTGATCTTAATACTGAAACGTTGTTTCGTACATTAATGTTGCATATCTAGCTTCGTGTCTACTCATCTAGCAACGTGTCTATTCATATCTAACTTCGTGTTTACTAATAACTAGCCTCCGGCAGTCAGAAAAAGCCACCTACTTTTAGGTCATGGTCGCACTCTGTCGAAATAATCAGAGTCACCTGCGATAATGACGAAACGCTGGAGTTGCTAAGGAACACGGTTCTACAACTGAAACTATGGAAGGAGGCCACCTCCCCCAGCAGATGAAAGCCATCCTCTGGGTCACTAGCGAAGTTCACGCTGACCTGGGTGACAAAGAGGATGTGCTGCGCCGGCTGGACAAACAAAACCCTGACCTTCGGGTGTATGATTGGTTTTCCTTCCACCACGAAGCGAAGGTCAACCCCAAAAGACACCTATTCGTCTTTGGCGTAAGGGACGAGGAAATGGGAGTCCTAAAGAAACGATCAATGAGGATGAGCTACGCGTCCACCTCATTTATTGTCAAAACAATGAAACTTGACTCGGAGCGGGGGAGATCGAGCACGGATCCCCCTCTCGCATCCGAGGAACCCCACGGAGCTGTTGCTTCTGCGGAGACTGTCGAGCCATCCTCCAAAATGGCGACCAACAGTCTCCTGGCGGAACTAACAGCTCTAAGCCAGGATACAGGCGACGTCAACCCACCTCCAAGTGAGGAAGTGGAGACGGCCTAAAAATGAATCATAACCCATCTAACCACCATCAAGCAGATATGGACAATGAAAAGGTGAGATTTATTCAGTGTAACCTTCAACACAAAAAAGTGGCTTCGGCAATATTATGCCGCCACCTGGATGTGATGCAGGATACAGTAGCACTTGTTCAAGAACCCTGGATAAGACAAACTAAAATCATGGGTCGAAATAATCCAAAATGTTTCATTTTCAGCTTCCCAACCAATCAGCAACCTAGGACGGCCATATATGTCCCTAGGAATTTCAAAACCTACCCACTGACGCATTTTTCGTCCTCCGACCTAACAGTAGTGAAGGTTTGAATATGCACAGAAAGGTCGAAAGAAAGTGTTAATACTGGCATCCGCATACTTCCCCTCAGATGCAGCTATACCACCACGAACTAAGAAGCTAATAGGCTGTGATTCAAACTCTCACCATGTAAGCTGGGGCAGCAAAGATATTAACACTAGAGGCGAGTCTTTTTATGATTACATAATTAACAAGAATCTCTGTATTATAAATAGAGATACTGAACCAACTTCTATTAACTCTCGTAGTGAAATGCGAATGGATATTACCCTATCTACTATAAACACTTCGAATATAATCTGCGGCTGGCATGTATCTGACGATATTTCAATGTCGGTTCACCGCTGGATAAAATTCGAAATAAAACTGGCGCTCACAACCTCTACAATGACTCGCGACCCCAGGAAAATGGACAGAAAAAAATATGTCCACTGTTTGAAAGGGGATCTGCGATGAGTCGAGGATGTGCTGCCTAACAATAAAGGAGATTTGGAAACTTATTCTAAAACCATTCAAAATTCCATAATTAATTCCTATAAGATGTCTTGCCCACTCAGGCGGGTCGATCTTGATGGAGCCTCCACTCCGTAATGGTACCATAATATTGACCAGTTCAGGGGAACGGCGAGGAAATCTTTTAATAAGGCTAAAAGAACCAGACTCGAAAAAGATTGGAACTTATAGGAGCCTCATCTCAAGAAGTATTAAAACGTCATTAGACAAAAATAAAGAGAAGCATGGAGAATCTATTGCGAGGAAATAGAGGATTTCCCCCAAGCAGCTAGACACCAAAAAGCCCTCTCAAAAGATCCCCACCGTCATATCGGTATACTAACCAGAGAGGAAGGCAAAAAAACTGCCAACCTAAAGGAAAGCCTTCAATTATTGATGTCAACTCACTTTCCTGACTCCAGCACCACAAATACGGCAGCCTGGGAGGATGAGGAGAATCACTACCCGACGGACGACGACTGGTGAATATCACGACAGATCGTCGACGCGGACAGGCTGACGTGGGACATCTCAGGGTTCTCCTCCTTTAAATCCTCGGGAACGGACGGAATTTATCCAGCCCTACTTGAGTGGGACCTGGATGACCTAATGCCGCACCTGGTAGGAATTCTCAGATCCTAACTGGCACTAAGGTATATTCCAAAAAGGTTGGAGAGAAGTCAAAGTCGTGTTCATACCAAAACCAGGAAGAAGGGACCATTCCATCCCAAAAGCATATCGACCCATTACCCTCACATCGTTTTCAATTAAGATCTAAGAGATGATGTGCGAACGATACATAAGAGATGTGGTGATAACACGAAATCCACTGCATCCAAATCAACATGCATACATTCCATGGAAATCCACCGATTCGAGTCTTTATCTCGTAGCGGGCCGCATCGAGAGATCGTTGGAAAATAAAGAGTGTATTCATAGACATAGAAGGCGCATTGGATTGAGCCCCTTTTCCTAAAATAACAAATGCACTTTCCAAATAATAAAAATCAGTGTGGATCATGTAACCATCAGAGGCTTGTATTCTAATTAACCCTTTCTTCACTTGGGTTATTAGATGGAACGGTAAGTTTTTTATCGGTAAATGTTTTTTCTCGAAGGACCCTATATTGTATTCACTGTTGTAGGATGTTTGATTAAATGTTTTCTCGAAGAAATTAAACACTTATTTCACTCTCTTGTTGCTATATTGCAGGAAATTATAACAATTTCTTTTGCGTAGACAATTAAGAAATTCACTTGATCATACGCGTTACATTTTGATTATTTAGCACAATCTGCTGGAGTAATGAATGTATAATCATTAATTACACATGTTTTTTACCAGGACCAAATGCCGGGTGCTCGTATAACATGAGTACCATCATGTACGACACTCAAATATGATGAGACAAATGTAATGTAGTTGACATATTTATATATCGGTTAACGTGGTTACGAGGAAGGAGAAAAATAATAGAATTTGAAACGTAACGGTCAGATACAGCGAGTGAAAATTTGCGTGATTTTTGTTGCCTGAAAGGGTTATATATCTTGAGCAGAATATTTGAATTGTGTTATACAGGGGAAGTTGAAAATAAAAATCACAGGAGAATTTGGTAATTAAATCAAATTCGAACATATTGGGGGCGCGGGAAGAATGGAAGAAAGGTGAGAGATGGCTGCTCTCAGACACCGAATGCTGATGTTAGTGAAAGGGTTAGATAGCCTGAGAGTGTATAGGGTTCTGATACAGGATTATGAATGAAAGTGAATAATTGTAAATATAATTATATAAATGTATAGGGGTTGTAAAAATAACCTAATGTTGGTGTCAGAGTGGTGTAAGGACTCTGGCGTCATGAGTGTAAACGAATGTTTAGGGTTGATGTTAGAGTGTTGTAAGGACTCTAATATCATGAATATAAGAAATGATAAGGTTTTGATGTTATAGTGGTGTAAGGACTCTAACGTCATGGATGTAACGAATGAACAAGAGTTGAGGTTAGAGTGTTGTGGGGATTCTAACGTCATGAATGTAAGAATGAACAAGAGGTCTAGATATATGCTAGTTCTTGTTTTTTAATGGCACGAATGTTTGCAATGTACTCTAGAAATGGATTGGAGGTGTGAATGATAAGATGTAAGCAATATACTCTAGAAATGGACTAGAGTTGTAAACGATACGAATGTAAGCAATATACTCTAGAAATGGACTACAGTTGTAAACGATAAGAATGTATGCAATATACTCTAGAAATGGACTGGAGTTGTAAACAATAAGAATGTATGCATTTTAATACGAGAGAGAGAGAAAGAGAGAGAGAGTCAGTGATTACAACATGATTTGCTGTGCTGTTATGGCCTTGACCCTGTGGCACATTAGACATTTGTTTATGATGCACTGGATCTCACGCAGGCCATCAATGGGCCAGAATTTTAGACGGATATTGGCAAGAACATTTTGAGGACCACTGTGTCTTGAAAGTATGTGTAGTGAAATGACAATGAGCAGGCAGTAGAATTGGGTGTTTTCGTTCGTAGGAAACGGGGGAATGGGAGAGTCCCCCTCCGACACTAATAAGATTGTCATTGTCTATAAAAATGTTTAATGATATAAGACGTTTATCTGAGGGTAGTTGATTATTTTGTAGTGTGCGATAAAGGTTTGGGAAGCTGTTTGTTTGCACCTGGCGTACAAGGAAAAGTAAAGCAGTATCTAGATTTTGTCTAGAGAAGATTTTTTGTGTAGTAGCAGGATGACGGATGATTTCTATAAATTTGTATATGTATGCCATTGCTCTGACTAGTTTGGTTAGAGATGATGAACGAGTTATTAGGACTATGAAGTGGTTTGCTGGTTTCGCTGTCGTGACGAGTGACTTTTTATTTGCTTCAGGGGGGTCCGGTAGACAGGAAAAGGTATCGTGACAAGACGTTTCGTCGGAGGATTCCCATAGAAAAGGAGGTCCACAGACCCACTTGGTACTGGGAAATTATAAGGGCTGTCCCCTTGATAGGATGTCCGCAGGGTTGAGGTGAGATCGAATATGTCTCCACGTAGCGGAATGGGTTGCTTGTTGAATTTTAGTGACTCTGTTGCAGACAAAAATTGTCCATATAGTGGGTATGCTTTTTATCCAGGACAGGGCTATATGAGAATCGGACCATAAAATGAAAGATGAGATTTTTAATTGTTGATCAAGGATGTTGCGGAGTCGTGCGTGAAGTTTTGATACAAGGGCCATGGCCCATAATTCTAATTTGGGATTTGTAATCGGTTTGTTGAGAGGGGCGACACGGGATTTGGAAATGATAACTTGTGAGGATGCGGAAGAATCCGTGTAAATTGTTCTCAGATAGAAACAGCCTCCATAAGCCAATGAGCTGGCATCACAGAAACCGTGGAGTTCAATGTGTGATATTTGTTTGTTTTCAAATATATGCCTAGGGATATGTAATGATGATAACTGGGTCACGCTCTCTACAAATTCATGCCATTTCTCTATGAGTGCCAATTGAGAATGAGTAAAGGTTTGATTAAAGTGCAATTGTATGCGAGTGCAAGTGATAATTCATTTGTAAATGTGTTAGGTGGCATGAAAGTAAATGTAAGGTAGTGATCACGAGTGTAAGTATGATGAGAGTTTTGTCGAACTCTTTTGAGATTGTTTTTATGATTATAGACATTTGTCTTAAGGGGGCCTGGCTCTTTTGCGGGCAAGAATGAGTTTTTTATAATGTTTTATTGAACGTAAAGGAGAGTTATTTCTGTTCCTGTCAAGAAGAGGGAGGGTAAGATATGTATATAATGTTTTTGTCAAGTCGTTTTAAATCCAAAGGGTCGTCAATGTAATTTTGTAAGTAGCATATGAGTAAGGGGGATGACGTTTTCTTCTAAACGTCACCCAAGTGGTTATATTCTTCAACCAAGTATCTTATTAATCCAAGTGTCCAAGTGTCTTTTTAATACCTTTATCCAGGTATTCACAATAAAATATTTTTGAGATGTTGTTACAGGCGGTCAAACGGTTAAAATTGGCAGTAACAATCTGCCGTGTATTATTGTATTTACAGTTCAGTAAATCCAACGCTACATCAAAATTGGTTTCATTTACTGGCAATTGAGAAATTAAATTGAACTTGTCACCTTACAAGTATGATTTTAAATAGTAGAATTTTTCAGTTTTGGATGTAAGCCGGGTGTTGTTTACTATTAGTGCATTAAAAAGATCTATAAAGGCAGTGTATTTAGTGCTATCTCCTGAGAAAATCTGTATTTCTATGGAAGGTAATCTAATGTGAGTTTCACTCTGAGAATGTACAGTTAATTGATTAGTTTGATTGAATTTAGAGTTTAATTTTTCGAAAGCATTTTGTAGTTTGCAGTGTAATGAGTAATATTTTTCATCAATCTGGCTTCTATCGTCAAATTCTAATTCAGTATCTACGGCTATGGTTTCAATTTGGTCTTGAATCTCTGAATATTCGAAGTAATATTTCTCTAAATTGTCTATTCGGAATTTGAAAGCATACTTGTCTGACTCGTCCAAATTGGTATGAAACCAGTTATGAATACGAGTAATTGCTGCCTTACAACTAGCACGTTGTGTTTTTGAAGAATCCATTTTATCAATTATATCACTTATTTGACATAAAATTCAAATAAATGTGTCATGTTAGGTATTTAAGTAATATTTTATGATGTAAATGATTGTTTTCCAAAATTGATATGAGATAATGTTAATCAATGTCCGAACTAAATTTAAAATTATAACATGTAATAAATATAATCCGTCATATGTACCTTATTAGACTTGTTCGTTTTCACTGCTAATCTGATGTCTGTGTCGAAGAATTTCAATTTCCTCTTGGATTTGAACTGCCAGCACTGCTCTCAATTCAGGACCATATTCTATGAACTTATTGCTTCATCTATGAACTTTATTTGGTTCGATCCGGCTAAAGAAGGGCCATATTCTAATTAACCCTTTTTTCACTTGGGTTATTAGATGGAACGGTAAGTTTTTTATTGTTAAATATTTTTCTCGAAGGACCGTATAATGTATTCACTGTTGTAGGATGTTTGATTAAATGTTTTCTCGAAGAAATTATCATGTTGCTATATTGCAGGAAGTTATAACTTTTTCTTTTGCGTAGACAATTAAGAAATTTTGATCATACGCGTTACATTTTTATTATTTAGCACAATCTGCTGAAGTAATGAATGTTTAATGATTAATTACACATGTTTTTACCAGGACCAAATGCCGGGTGCTCTTATAACATGAGTACCATTATGTACGACACTCAAATATGATGAGACAAATGTAATGTAGTTGACATATTTATATATCGGTTAACGTGGTTACGAGGAAGGAGAAAAATAATAGAATTTGAAACGTTACGGTGAGATACATCGAGTGAAAATTGGTAGTGATTTTTGTTGCCTAAACAGGTTATATGTCTTGAGCAGAATATTTGAATTGTGTTATACAGGGGAAGTTGAAAATGAAAATCACAGGAGAATTTGGGTAATTGGATCAAATTCGATCAGCTTTGTTGTAAAAGGTTATCCACAGGGAGGAGTGCTCTCACTACTACTGTGGAACATGGTCTTAGACTCCTTGATCAGCCACCTCAGCGATAGCAACTTCTAAACAATAGCATATGCAGATGACCTAGTGATTCTGCTAACAGGAAGATTCGAGGAGACACTCTGCGCTTCAATGCAAGAGGACCTCAATATCATCGAACAATGGTGCAGAGACCACGCGCTGTCAATAAATCCAAAAAAGACGGAGATGATTCTTTTCGCGAAAAAAAGGAAGCTTGCAAAACATCAAAGCCCAAAGCACCTAGATACCAAACTTAATTTCTCTTCAGAGTTGAAATATTTAGGGGTCACCTTTGACAGTAAGTTAACGTGGAACTCTCACTTAGAAAACAAAAATGAAAAAGCATATATTTCTCATGAGCAGTGTCGTAGAACTATCGGCCGCACCTGGGTAATGTCACCTAGGATTGCTGCCTGGATCTACACTGCCATCATCAGACCTATGCTAACGTACGGCGCGATTGCGTGGGGAGCTAAAGCAAACCAACTGACATTCGTCCGGAAACTGGATCAAATCCAGAGAACAGCATGCCTCAACACAACAGGAGGCATGAGAACCACACCAGCAAGAGCCATGGAAGTAATGCTCGGTCTCACTCCCCTTGACATATACATCAAGGAGGTTGTTTTGATGACCATGACACGTCTACGCTCTACCGGTATACAACCTAATGTAGGATCCGGTAAACTGAGACGTAACTTGTGGCATGAGGCCCACAGGGAGGTCTCACTGTTGCAGGCCAATATGGACTCGATTCCACCGCGATATTCCTTCAACAGGCCCTACAACGTAATCCTTAAAAACAACGCACAATACCCATTGGATCAAGGCGCGATCCGCATCTTCACAGATGGGTCTAAATCAAATGTGGGCTCAGGATGTGGAATTTTCTCCAGATCCTTAAATCTAAACATAAAATGGGCAATGGGCTGCAATGCAAGTGCTGCTCAAACAGAGCTCACTGCTATCTGCATCGCTGCAAAAGAGATTGCCAAAAGGAAAGTCACATGTAATAATACATACATCCTCACGGACAGTAGACAAACACTACTTACTAGCCCTGAACAGACCACGTATTACATCAGGCCTAGTACTAGAATGTAACATGGCGTTAATCGAAGCATGTAACAACAACACGTTAACTTTAGGCTGGATTAAGGGCCATGAGAAATCGACTCACTAGCCAAAAAAGCAGCCTCCCATAAAATCATGGGACCTGGCACTATCATTGGTCTATCGGCTTCAGCGACGGCCGACCTATTAAATGAACACTCAATAAGTTTAAGGGTAGTTGGGACGACGCAGAAAGCTGCAGGCTTGCCAAGGAACTGCTACAATATCCGGACAGCAAAGTAGCCAAAAAATACGTGACTATGAACAGGCGGAACCTACGAACCGCCACGGGTGCTCTGACTGGTCACTGCCGCCTACCAAAACACCTCCACACTCTGGGTCTGTCTAACACCCCACTTTGTAGAGGATGTGAACAAGAAGATGAGACTGTCGAACACATTCTTTGCGAATGTTAGACACTCTCTCATTTTAGGTTTCATGTATTCTGTGAGTACAGGCTAATACACACCAGAATGAGGGAACTTAGTTCAGGCTACGTTATCGCCTACTTCAAAGAGGTAGGCTGGATGACGAGCTAGAAGGAATTTTTGAACCTCAGAAGGGTTAACAATGGGCCAATTATGGTCAAAGTGCTCACCCACCCTTCCAACTTTTACAGATACACATAACTAGCAGCATATTTATTCATATTTAGCAGAGTGTTTTTTTACCCAACCTCTGGATTTTTCACTCTTGTAGTTCTCTCTGTAAATAATCTCATTTTATACATACTAAAGTGAAGAATCTATTGTAATATTTCACTTTTATTTATTTTCATGTATATTTATGTATAGGTTATTCCTCTGCCTCTGGTATAGAAAACAAACTCTTGCAGCGCATTGCAGGTGGTCCTTCGTTTGTTCTCGAACCTGCTAAAAGCTATTATGTGATTAGCATTTTTAGATTGCTTGGCTTCCGAAACCTGCGACCTGATATTCTATTTTCTCTTCTGCTCAAACAGGTATTGAAAAAATACGATGTGAACATCCCAGTAAAAATTCACTTCCTCAAAATTCACATGTAGTAGATTGTTTAAATGATGGCGTTTTTTAATAGTTTTCTATAGTGGTAACATTTCAGTATCTACAAACAACAGTGAGAATCAATTCGATCTGGTTACAGGATGTTTATGCAGCTTAGGTTTTAGAATAAGTTTGTCAGATTTTTCTTATCTTAAACTACTTATCGATGGATTCGTAACTTTAAATGTAGAAACGAAGGAAGTCATAACTCAGGATTCTTCCCACTTCAAAAACATGTATTCACTAGGACAAATGATACTGTGCCTTGATTTTGAGAGAAATATAATGCATTAACTTTAACTACTTTTTTATCGATTATGATTTTCTTATCGAAGAAATGTTAGTGTTAAAATCTGAAAATCTACAAATACTAGTTGTGACCAAACCTAATGAAATTGGGGATTTTTTCTGCAATTATAACAATCAGATTTTAAACTAATATTTTCTCTGAAAATTAACTATCCCATTGAATTTATACACATGTCTATGAAACAGATCCGGAATCCAGACTGATGAGGCTTATTAATAGAAGAAGCAGAACTGTTTGCTAAGACATTCAATGTAAATCCATGTATATATCTCAAAGCCAATGCACAATTTGTCGATAAAACCAAATGCACTTCGAAAGATATCAATGATTTGATAAGTCTGATGAACTATATAAACTATGCACGGTTTAATCTACAGTGTTGTACAGATATCGATTGTGCGAATTTTCAGGATGTCAGAAAAATTTTAACATTTGTATCCAAAATATCGCCGTAGCCGGATGCCGAAAACAAAGAAGAATTGTGACAAATTAAAGGAGCTAATTTGGATCTCTTGTATAAATTTGATACTTTCATGGCTCTATCGGGCGAGAATGATATACAATTATCGTCGAATTTTTCATTGTGCAATTTACTTTTGGAAGTTGAAAAATATCTGAAAAACTACCAGATTCAAGACGCTATTATAGTGTACAGTAGATTGGACAACAAAGCTAATACCTCTTTGAATGAAGAACATGTAGAAATATTCAATAATTTATCGTCGGATTCAGTACAACTGTTTTTACCAACATTCATTATCATCACTATGACACACCTTCCGTCTGCTCTGTTTCTATTTGTCAATTGGCTACAAGATAAAATATACCAATGGAAAAACGAGATTCTGCCAATTTTCCTGAAAACAGCATAGTAATGGTCAAAGATATCATGAAGTTGATAAATGTACCAAAAAAGAATTGTATTTCGTTCCAATGACACTGCATATCGAACAGGGGATTTTGAAGATCTTTCTGGTTATTGAAGGATTGAAGATTCTGCGAAAGTTAAAGAACAAGATTGAAATCTGTGTGAAGTTAAACGAATATTTAGAGTGTCCGAAAGGTCTCACCAGTACTCTAGTGCAGTTGCCAATACCTCCAGAGATACAAAAGAGATAAATACTCTGATAGAATTTGACGAAAGTTGGATAGCAGCCATTGAAGTTATCCCAAAACATGTCAGTTCTGTTGAAATGAGACTTCTAACTGTGAAGGATATTCTGTAAAAATCACCAGTGCCATGGTATGATTGTTACGAGAAGAATTACACAAAATCTTCTACAATTGAAACATCCATTGGTTAAACAAATCAATAAACCTCTTTTAATAGTTTTGAGGAACAATAGATACGGTATAAGGAAGAGGCATCTTGCAGAGGAGTTTGGAGATGTTGTCCATCGAATAATTTTTGTCAGCAAACTACAAATGATTGAAGATATCTATCAATTATGTCAATCCGACAACGAACGACGTCAAGCCAGTGTGATTCAATTGCAACATTTGAGATCAAAGGGCCATTTAGATGAAGCTGGTCTTCTATTTAACACACATAAAGAAAGAAGCTTACGAATGTGCTAAAACTATGACGTATTGCGCCGACGCTTTTAATAATGATAAGAATTTTAACTTAAGGACACAGAAAAATTGTAACAGTATGTTGCCGAAGAAGTACAACATATTGATACAGTCAAATTGAATATTGTTTCACTATAATTTACTTAATAAATATAATAAAATACAATACAAAATAATCTAATTTCAAATAAAATAATATATAACAGAGATTATTAAATAAATATAATTTTCATTATTATATAAATATCGATATTTTAACAACATGGCGCCCAACGTGAGGTACTTTCTCTAAACGTAAAGCGAGTTCTCTAAAAATTGGGCGATTTCTTTAAGCAATAGCTATTAAAAATCTAAACTAGGTTTTAAACAAATCTTTTTAATCGAACATTCAGAGAAATATTATTTTACTAATAAATAAATAAATAAAATAAATTATTTAAACATTCAATAAAAATAAATAATAAAATTAAAATAAATAATAGAGTATAGTATCAAAATTTCATATATTAAAAAAAATATTAAAACTGGCCGTTCTATACGGCCGATTCCATTCATTTATGTTTATATGAAAGGTATTTAGACACAGATATATCATAAATGATTTAAATTTACTAAACTCCCACCTTACTCAAGTTATACTCAAACGCGATTCTTCCCTGTACATTTCTTATGGGACACATTCACTCAAGCAATTCCAATTCTCATAGCTCCTTTTCTAATGAATGGATTTGGATCGTTTTCCTTTCAGAACACTCAGTAGATCAAGATATTTCTATTGAGCTATTAAATGCTCTAATTTGTTGAGTTTGGGGTAAGTTATGCGTGCACAATCAAATTTTCATTCAATTTTTTCTAGATTTTCCTTCACTCAAACCTCTATAACTAGAGTTCTAATAAAAAGGAACTAATTTGGATATCTTGTATAAATTTGATACTTTCATGGCTTTATCGGGCGACGATGATATACAATTATGGTCGAATTTTTCATTTTGTAATTTACTTCTGGAAGTTAAAGAATATCTGAAAAACTACCAGATTCAAGACGCTATCATAGTGTATAGTAGATTTTCCTTCATTCAAACCTGTCTAACTAGAGTTATAATTAACATAGGCTGTTGAAACAAGTCTAATTACAATCAGTGGATCAACCCCTTCCTTTTGAGCTATTAATCGTCCAAATTCGTTGAGTTTGAGGAAAGTTATGTTTGCACAATCAACTGTACTTTCAATTTCTTTCAAATACTGCGGCCGATGCACTGCTAATACTGTCTGCAAGAGAGTACTGTAAAATGATTTTATGTAATAATTACACCCTGTCATACATAGTCTATCCTAATGCTGCGGAGTAGCACCGGTCCTCTAGTTTTAATGTAAAAAATATGGATCAAATGAATTTGAGAGGTGGAAAGAAAATAAAAAGAATTGAAGAACATATAATGGAAGTTGGACAAGATGAAGATGTCGAAATTGAAATTGAAAGGGATAACAATTATTTGGAAGAAAACAAAACCCCAAAACAAAAGGAACCAGTGAACAAACATGATGCAGTATTGAAAATGTTGATGGAACTGGGAGAAAATAGGAGAAAGGATATGGAAAAGCTGGAGAAGAAAATGGCTACAAGAGAAGATTGGAACGAAATGATGAAAAATATGTTTACCAAAGGACACATGAAAGAAGATTTGAAAGAAATGCAGATATGTAGAGATAACAAAGAAGAGATCGAAGGAGTGCAAAAGGCTAACAAAGCAGATTTAAAAGAAATAAAAGTAAATACAGAAAACGATATGAATATGGTGGGAAAGAAAATGGTTAACAAAGAAGATTTCAAAGAATTGGAGCAAATTAGGCAAAAATATATGAAGATGTCGGAGGAAAATATGAAAGAATGTATACAGAACGAAATAAAGATACCGAAGGAAAATATTATCCATAAAATGGAGAAAATACAATCTACTGTAATATGAAAATTACCAGAAGATTATATGAAAATTAATACGATAGAATTAAGTTATACCACCCTGAGATATTAATATGAAATCATGATCTATTATTATAATGTATTTAAACGACGAATAAAACGACATTTTTAGGTTAGGTATTCTTCTTTCCCTTTTGAGTTGTCCTACGTCAGTTAGGTTGAACAGCAATAGAATCTTCTGGATTGTTCGATCGATGATTCTGGTGGGTTCGAAATGTGAAAATGTATATATAAGGAAGTGCGACAGTTGCGAGGGTTGTTAACAACTGTGACGGCAGTGAAGTTGAATGTTTTAGCGAGACATTGTAAACAAATTGTAAAATTGTATTCCTTGTTTGTTAATAAACCTATTCAAGATATCCACTGTCATGTTACAATATGTTGGGAGGTGTTAGTGAGAATGAGTGATAGAAAGAAAAAAATTAAAACAAATTCAAAAGTGAATAAGAGAAAATACCTGAAGAACGAAAAGTATCAATGATAGTGGACAATATTTGAAAGGACTGGAGGAGTGAAGGGACATTAGTGAAATTCTGGGACAATGTGAATACTACTTTTTGTGAAAATTAGAGGAGCTAGAAATGGACTATAGAAGAACTTGGTAGGAAAGGACAAAAGAAGGACTGATAGGTATTTAATATTAGAAATAGTTTATAATAGTATATAAGCAATTGTAAAATTTTTGTTATTAAATACAATTGAACCCACAGAGTAAAGAATTGTGTAAAGATATATATATATATATATATATATTGTTGTAGACAGAACGACCATATAACATTCATAGAATCCCGATAAAGGATAAAGTAATAATATCTATCAATAAAAATAATTTCTAAATAAAGTACCAAAATTAATAAAATATCTTTATAACAACATAATCAATTACAATCAATGGGCATAATCACAAAGAAAAATAAATAAATATAAAAAGAATTCATAAACAATTATTCGTAAGTAAAACAGTTTTAAAATAATTCTGTATTTGAAAAAAACAACCTTAGACAGAACCTAACAAGCAAACGAAGATCAATAAAATAACGTAACGCTACACGGAATTTTAGACACCCAAAGCATCTGCTTATATTTAAAGAATAAATAGGATGGCAATAATAAAATCAACAATCAACGATGATTGATCAATAAATGACATTTAGAATTAGTAAAAACATATATAAAATATGTTAGTTAATATTTAATCATACAAGTCTATAGGAAATATAATAAGATAAGTAGAAAACTGTAATTACAAAAAATGTCAAAACCTATACGAAATATAACAGTTGAGACAAGTATACCAACATAAAATGTATTTGAATATGAAATATAAGAATAAAAATAAATTATTACCGACCCAATTTATATGTATAAATGTTATAATATCAAACAAAATAAGAAATGAACTGTATCCATGTATATTATGTAAATATTTAGGTTGTAGAAAATATAAAAATGATATATTCGCATTGACCAATCGGAAGATTTCAAATAATCAATAACATGAAAAAACAATAATAATAAGATGTTAGTGAATTAAATCAATTACGATAAGGTTATAGCGAATAAAAAACAATATTTTATAACAAGTTTGAGTCAGAAAACAATAAAAACATTAATAAACAAAGTGACAGGTGAACAATAATCAAAGATTCTTCTACAACATTGCCAGCTTCCGGTTATAAACAATAGAAAGGGTTTTGGCGGATAAAAGACCCGCGATAGTCAGTTAGGCGTTGGTAACTGAAGAAGCAGGAAGTAAATTGAATGTGATCCAGTTATTTGTTATAAAATTTTAAGTAATAAGTGTGAATATGTATAAATCATAAATATAAAAAGTAACTAATAATTAAAATAAGTGCAAAGACAAATGTGTTGAAAACAAAGTCAAGCCAAATAATAATTATCATCCGATAGTTATAAGAAGGAAGATTGCCACCTGAAACGGGAAAGCGTCATGGATGGATCCAACTGAAGGCGTCGTTTTGGCGAAAAGAACAAGGTCTGTGGTGTGTTTTAATTAGTAATATTTGGTACCAAATAATAAACAGTGAAATTTAAAATCATAAACACCTGGTAATATCATAAACACCTGGTAATAAAAGTTTTAAAATGAATATAGTGTACCAGGAAACGTAATAAAAAAACTTACCATTATCAAATTTGTAGATAGATGTATAAATTTCTGTCATGTTGAATTTTATCCGATCACATATATATATAAAACTTTCCACAAAACAACAAACCACAACTAGTTTCAGTTTTTATCACATGCACAATTGTTATAATACCTTAAAATAATTTTTAAAAAAGATCGAAATTAAGTACATAAATATTTTAGATATCCTTTCCATTTCACGAACCGAATAAAACTAAAGTAGTGTTTAAAATATTTTCAATAATCCTATATATGAGAACAAGTAGAAAAAAAGTTACAAATAGTCGAACAACGTTAAAACGCAGGTGTTCATATTTTTTTTTCAAAGAAATATAATGTTTACAAAATTTTAACTTTTTCTTTTTTATGATAATATATTTATTAAGATTAGCTTTATTGATTCCTTTAAGTTTTAAAAATTGTTTTTGATTAATTCCCAAGTTTATGCAAATGAGTCTGCAAAAGTCATCTCAAGAAGAATGAATAGTTTTTTATAATATACAGAAAGTTTGTTTTGATGTGGAAATTTGGATGTATATAGAAAAATCCATTATTTTAATTTATGGCATAAGAATTTTGATAAGTAAGGAAGGTTAATCATTTATTTTTATACATAATAGGTACATGACTCCAACAATAAAATAAAGCGTCAACTATATTTTATACATAAGTAATATTTCAACGTTTTCGAAACTTTTTTATCTTCATAAATAACATAAAATAAATTCCATTCTATTATGATATGCCCAGAACCCTACTGACTTATAGAGTAGTGTATAAATAAAAGCAGCCGGGGTAATAAAATTTTAGAAATTAAATGAAACCACATGCTAATAAATAGCATAATGAATAGGAGGAATTAAAGGTAAAATATATATAAATTAGCTAGCCCAAGAGTGTAATATTTCAATTGTAACAAAACATTAATACATTAAATATTCAAGTTAAATTCACAACTAAAATAATAATTCTCATATATATATAAATTTCATATACAATTTATCCCCCAAACGTGGAATAAATAAATTATAGTATGTAGACAATTTCATAAATAAATAAAACATATTATCATATAAATAAAAATCCATACATATATAACTTGCTCCCCAACGTGGAGCATTATATAAATTAAAGTAAAATTCCTATTTAATTCATATATATATATATATATATATATATATATATATATATATATATATATATATATTATAATATATTCTATGTTTTATTAACAATATTTGCCCCACGTGTGGGTGACAAATTATTATATTTCCATGTTTTATTAATTATTTAATAGTTTAATTCATGAATTTATACGATATGAATTTTATTTGTTGATGTCACAATTTATGATTGTAACTACACTCTTGTGAATATGCCTTAACTACTGAATATAAACTATTGAAATTTTTTACAGCAGTTGTTAAATTAATATGCCCGGCTCAGAGGAATATTAAATTTTATATTGTGAAAGATAAATCAATACACAATCGACTTACTCACTCTTATCTCAGGGAGGGATCAAAGATTTCAAATAATAATTCAAATTTATAAATTTTTAAATTTTATTCCAAATTACGTATTACGCTATTCCAAATCTAGAGTAACTGTTTGTTCAATATACTACAAGACAATTAAATTATCTTATGACATATATGATTTTACTGTCAGGAAATTAACCAAATGTCACTTATTATATCAAAATTTCTATAGCCTGAAAATTATCAAATATAATGAGAAATGAATATGAAATGAGTACCAAAGAGTGATTGGAATTCAAATTTATATAATATATTATCAAATAACAAATTGAAAGAAAATTAGAACTTTTCAAAAATATTATAAACGCAGAAACAAAGATAGAATTTTCTATCAACCTTAAAATTAAAATACTCTATAATTATAAATCTACTCGCTAAATAATTTATCAAAGTTCAAAACGTTTGATTATATACTTGATGTATATCAATGTCAAAATAAGCAAATTCCAAATTTATCTTCGCTTGACGTTGAATTTTATTTGAGTAACGTTACTGTAATTTCAATCGAATATATCACCATAAGATGCATCTAATTTTGAAATATTTTTAATAAAGGCCTATTAATTCTCAAAAAATAATGTAAATAAACTGGACAGGACTCACTAACTAGGTACTGGTTAACTCGTTCGTATTCTAAAACCGTGTTTAGAATTCAGGAACCACTTTCTAAATTAATAATTTAGAAATCGGAAAATCACCCGCACTTTATCGATGCAATTTGTTGCGAATTATACACGCACTGGCTTTACAATGCAGGATTTGATGATCTTATAATATTCATATAAATTACTATGATATTTTTAAATAAATTTGAGGCAACTCTTATTTCGATGTTGCCTCCTGGGGATATCAAAATCAGCTTTCTATATAAATAATTCTCCTCTCCTTTGGTTACCAAAAAAATTCTTTTTTTGTTTAAAAAATATAAATTTACGTTTTTCTATAACAAAGAGAGATTTTCATTCCTCTAATATAATTGCAACTTTGCTAACAGAGACATCTGTATTCTTGTTTTCAAATCGTTATAAAAGTATATTCTGCATTAATGTCATCCGAAATTGAAATGTCAAAATTTATTTGTATATTGAAACTTTAAAATTATTGATAATACAGTGTGTATCACTAGTATTACATCCAAATATTCACATTTTTCCTTATTTCAATATTTTCTTTAGAATTTAGATAGAGGATATGTATTAATATATCTATATATATATATATATATATATATATATATATATATATATATATATATATATATATATATATATATTTAGTTATAGGCAGCTGTGGCCTCCGACCATATTAAAATTGCGTCTGCCGTGACCTCCGAGGCCTCGTGACTTCCGATATACGGAGGCCACGAGGATTTTGGCTAGAAATGATCGCAAATGAAATGTATGGGCCACTGCTATAGTTTAGCAAAATATCAGCCGGAGGCCCTCCCGGCCAATTTTTGTACTTTTTTATACACCATAGTTTGAGCAGTTACCGCACGGTTCTCCACAGTCGCATGAAGTATACCTTGCGATCACTTACGCGCTGCTTGTGGCCTCCAGCAGACTTTTTACCCATTTATAGTACCTGATGGCTGCCATATACACCATTTTCGGTGTTGTCGGCTGTGGAATGCATTTGTTTTAAATACTTTTTCATTTGATTAACCTAATTTGCTACTAGAGATTTAAGTTTAAATTCAAGGCACTGAAAAAATAGCTTTTCATAATCACATTTTTAGTACTAATTTATTATATATAAAAGTGAACATTTTTATTTGACAAATAACCTTATTAAACAACAAAATTAATAAATTATGATAGAGATTTATAAAATGAGTTCCAAGTTAAATTAATTGATATAAAAACAGACAGATCCTTTAAAACTCCTGGCATGTTTTACGAGGTGTCCATAAATATACAGAGTGATTCATAAGTAGTATGCCAAATTGTAACTATAGGTTCAGAAGACCAAAAGAGTGATTCATAAGTAGTATGCCAAATTGTAACTATAGGTTCAGAAGACCAAAAGAATAATATTTTCATTAACAACAATGGGTCTAAGGTTGCACCTTGCTGAGATACATAATGTTAAATGGAAAAAAAATTAAATAGGTTTTTATTAATAGAACAGTTATTTTTCGAGATAATGACTTGAAAATTGGATATGAGCATGTTTTAGGAAGGGCAAACAAGAACATGAGAGAAGATTTGAGTAAAATCATAGATGTCGCCATATCATCTACAAATTTTTTGTCACTGATTAAATTTATAACTCACTGATTTAATTTGGAAAGCCCATCATTTTTGTAGATATAAGGTGTGTTCTTTGATATGCAAAATATCAACCGTTTTCGAGATATTTGAATTTTACTGTCTCACAACACTTCAACTTTAAGGTTTTAAAAAAGAGTTATCATAAGTTGCTCTAGCTCAGGTCTGTTCTAATGTTGTCCGACATTTTTTTAACAGGCGTATAGTACTTTTTAAACATAAATATGACTTATTACTCAATTTTTGTATCATTTCATTTCAATATTATTATGAATTACGGTTAGATAAATGTAAAGTACAGCCATGGGGGCAATGCGTCGAAATAATTAAATTCAAATATCTCAAAAACGGTAAATATTTTGAAGCTCAAAGAAGTATACCTGTTTCCTACAGAAATTATGAGATTGTCCTAATTGAATAAGTGAGTTAGAAATTAATGAGTGACATAAAATTTGTTGCTGATTTCATCTACTAGATATGTGGCATGTGGCGACATCTACGAGTTTACTCAAATCCTTTCTCATATTCTTGTTTGTCCGTGCTGAAACTTATTCATACCCAATTTTCAAGTCATTATCTCGAAAAATAACTGTTCTATTAATAAAAATCTATTTAGTTTTTTTCAAGTTATCATCCTCTATATCACTAACGAGCAGATTTAGACTCATTGTTGTTAATGAGAATATTATTCTTTTTGTCTTCTGAATCTGTAGTTACACTTTGGCCCAATATTTATGAATCCCCCTGTATATTGCTTAGACCACTAGATATGGAACTATTTTTTGTTAATTATCAAAAGGGAAAATGTATTAAACAAGTAGACGGAATCAACAAAATTGGTAGTGAGTAGAAAAGTATTCCCCATTTTTAAAAATGACCAAATGCGTATTTATATATTCTTTCCATCGTTCAGTTGCCACTTCCCTGCAGTTGTAGAAAATGGTGCCTTAACAGTTAAAATTTCGGTTGCTTGAAATTAACCGCGGTAACGGAATCCTTGAGTAAGAAAAACAGATATCGCCAATACTATTGTAAGGTCATTTGACATAAAACCAGAAGCCATCCACACTAGTTACACAAACTACTATTATTTATTCTGCCAATTTTAAAATTTAGTTGTGCAGCTATAATTATCGAAATTATTAAGCAAATTCTTTCCATCTAGGAGAGAAAAATAGATCATTACAAATTAAGTACAATGTAGGTAATCAACATATTACAATATTTATTGTGAATAAAATGATTATTTGTGGTTTGAGATAGAAAAAGCTAGAAGAACTTTTAGCTGGAAGTACAGAGAATAATTCTTCTATATTCACTTCACTATTTTTTCTGTTTAATTTTATATCTTAAAATGTACAAAATAATATTTGAATTCCAATTAGAACATCTCAATAATAATAATGTGCATTGAAAAACCTGTATTTCTATTTTGTCTATCATAATCATAAATAATAACATTGAAATATAATTCATAGGTTTTTAAAGTTAGGCAGATATAATATAAGCGATATGAAAAGATAATTTTGCATCTGGGAAAGATCAAGGGTCCTAACATTCAATATCTAAATAAACCAATTTTTGTACATTAGGTGGATGTTCCCTTGCGTTATCTGTGATATGATTGTGTATTGTGATTTTAAATTTTATAAAATCAATAAAATCAATGTCATTTCGTTTTTGTTAATATTCATACAGGGTAATTCGTTGGGAAATGCGCATACAATAAGGATAGATGGAGAACACCTTCTTAATAAACTATATTTTATGGATCTTTCGTTCTTTATAACCAAGATACAGGGTGATTTATTAAATGTCCCCATTTTAAAATAAATCAGTGTTTTATCCATATACGGGGTGTAAAAATAAAGATGTGTTTTTTCATCTTAGGTTGCAACACCCCGTGAAATAAATCAGAACCGTACGCTATTTTATGAATATTGCGAGATATCTTCTTTCCTCAACATTTTCGTAAAAAAGTCATCTCGATATCTCTGTTATCAAAGAAGAAAAAGACGTTGAAAGCATAACGCGATTTTATTGAATCGTAATACGCATGAATCGAATATAAGTTGGTAGTTTGCTATGAAAAGGCAAAAAAATGTCTGGTCAGTTTAAAACTGACAATACTTTACAAAATTCAATGAATTATCTTGCTGCTTTACGTAAGTTAGTTAATTGACATGGACAGTATTTGAAGAAATCTGAGCCGCGATGAAAGTGTGCAGGCAATTATTTTAACCAATGAAGGATTAAGTTATCGTAAAATAGACTTTGCTCCTTACATATGAAATAACTTTCTTTTAATGAATGTTAATGCACGACTACATGTTGCACGTAGGATCCGTAATTATTTGGATGAGGTTATTAGGCAAACCATGAACTGCCCACCCTGCAGCCCTGATCTAAATCCCATAGGGAGTATTATTGATCGTGAACTCAGGATCCGGCAACCATTACCCCTCTTTCTTGTATATGGTGCAATTGAGCAAGAACATATACGACGCTTGATTTTGAGTATGCCTAGTCACTGAGAAGAGGTAATTAAAAATAGAGGCAGTGTTTTTTGCGAAAAGGTTATTTAAGATTAATCAGGAAGTGTTTGCTCACATTTCAGCTGTTTTAAAAGTGAATAAAGTGTATGCGTATTACAATTCAATAAAATAACGTTATGCATTGGACGTACTTTTCTACTCTGATTGATAACAGAGATATCCAGAAGACTTTATTACGAGAATGTGGAAAAAAGATGGAATTATCTCGCAATGTTGATGAGATTTAGCATGTGCTTGTAATAAATTTCACAGGGTGTTGCAAAATAAGATAGAAAAACACCTTGTATATGGTTGACATTTCTCAGAAAACCTTCTAACAGTAATTTTAGTAGTCCCATGATGTGAAAAAAAACAACCGGTATCCAATCAATGGTTCAGAAGAAAAATAGCTCAAAACAATTAATGCGTTAATTTTGGACAGTAGTGTAGCTTTATGGCTAGTCTGTAAACTGCGAACCAACAGAATCATCACAAAAGTATCCACTTTTGTTGCTAATAAAACATTCTAATATAAATCGATTATTAATAAATGTATTACTTTCTATCCAAATGAATCAGTTTTTCATCAGAATCTGAATTTTAGAAAAAAATATTCATGACATTACGGATAGTCGTATATAACAAACATTAATTTAATAAGAAGAAAATAAAAAGCTATTTTTGTTTTATTGTTTTTCATTTAAAATCCCATTTAGATAAGTTACGCGGATCTCAAAATCCACTACAATTCTTAAATTGTACAAAATAATACTAAGTCTGAGTCCAACAAGTGTTTTATGAAAAGGTTTTTAAAATTAGTGAGAAATATGCGGTCTGAAATAGATAATTTTCCAGCTGTGAAGGTCAACGGTCGAAATAATAATATCATTCAATATGTATAAATAACTCAAGTTCTGTAAAATAGGTGGAAGCCAACTCGAGCGCGATCTCTATAACAACAGTATATAGCGGCTTGAAATATCATAAAATCAATGTCATATCATCGATACCAAGAGACGCAATGTTGTCAAACGTGAGGAGGTAGCGAAAGACGCTAACTGAGTGGTTCAATATACACGCTGTATATTGGGCGGAGGCTAAGGTGGTTACTTTTTATACGGACGCCAGCGCGGACGCTAATATATATGTATATATGATTTTTCTTTCTTTTGATGCCTTTTTTGCCAAACCAGCTTCATCAACAGTAACTTAACTTTTTCTTCTTCTTTCATTTGCTCTCAACTCGTGAATTATTATTATTATTAAAAAGGTCTTTATTAAAATATTTTGTTTTCCAACAATTACAGAGAGCATAAAGAAATGTAAGTGCCGTTGGTCTGGCTTTCTTCATGCTGGCGGCGTACGTCTGAATGAGGTTTTAAGGCTCCTTACGGTAGCAGCATCATCCAAAAAATTTTGATAATTTAACTAACTTCATCCCCGGCGTAGTTATGGTTGCTAGAATCTTTCGGCTGAGATTTCCCTGGAAAGCAGCTGGAAAACAGGGTCTCAATAATTGATAGGGGGTTGTTTAGATTTGGGGTGGCAACATGTCTGACGTCGATTTTAGTTAGTTATATGTTTGGGGAATATGGATTTATGATTAACAACATTATTATGTAATTAGCGATCCACGCAGAAGTCGACACCCACTATCTCGGATGTCTCCTGCGTGATTTGCGGCTTTAAGAGCATTTCGAAGATCATTTGGCTGACAATTATTGTAAAAATTTCTAGATATTTCAGTGATGCAGTCTTTAATGGTGGGCGTTTCGGCTTAGTCATGCAACCAGGAATTTCTGGGAAGTTTTGGGTAGGTTGTATTATGTTTTATTGTCATTCTAAGACACTTGTTTTGTATCATCTGCAAAAAGTGAAAGTTGTGTTTTTTCCTATGTAATAAACTGGGGCTGAATATGTTAATATGGGTCTAATGAATTGTTTGTAAATAAGTAGTTTATTGTGAGTAGTGAGTTGACTGTGTTTGCATATGAGAGGGTGAAGTTTGCTCACTTCAATCTTGGCCTTGTGTATCTGGTTGCTTATGTGAGCGTTATCGTTTGTGGTACCTTGAATTGTGTAACCTAGATATTTTAAGGTGCTACTCGGGGAAATAACGTGTCCATTTACACATAGTTGGGACTGCAATGAGCTGTCTTTCCTAGCGATCGTCCTGAGTACTAAATACTCGGTTTTGAAGGCATTTATGTTTAGTTTCTGGCTCTTAAAGTAGGGCAGTATTTTTGTATTTATATGTGTTTGTATGATATTAAGTGCGGTGTCTGGATTTTTTGCAGCTGCTACAAAACACGTGTTGTCGGTGTACATAGCAGTTAATAGGTTTGGGGAAGTTGGGATATCCTGGATAAATAGGGAATAAAGCAAAGATGATAGCACTGAGCCTTGCGGAACTCCATCCTGGATAGGGTAGGTACCAGCAAGATGCTCATTTATCTATATGAAAAATTGCCTGTTTGTAACATAAAAATTCATTAATATTATTAAATAGTTAGGAATTTTTAGTTGTATAAGTTTATATATTAGTCCCTCGAGCCATACGGAATCGAAGGCCTTTTGTGTATCGATTGCGACCATAATGGCTTTGTTTTTCTCCCAAAAACCTTCCCTTATGAAATTTATCACTCTGATAGTTTGCGCTATGGTACTGTGGCCACCTCGGAAACAATATTGCTCGGGGTAATAGTTTATGTTTGTCAGTGAACGATTGCATTCGTTTAAGAATGATTTTGTCGATCACCTTTGCAATATTGTTTAATAATGAAATTGGTCGATAGCTATCTGCATAACACGGCTGTTTGTTAGCTTTAATGATGGGTATGGCGTTGGCGATCTTGAGCATATCGGGGTAGATGCCAGTTTTGATTATAAAGTTAATAATGTAAGTGAGTTGCACAATAGGGTAGGTTCTTAATTGAACTGTTGGATATGCCATCGTGTCCTGGGGCTGCTTTATTTTTCAATTGTTGAATGGTGTTGTGTATTCTGTATAAGAGGCTAGGTTTTCTGTGTATATTGTTTGTAGTGACTGTAAGTGTTGTTTAACTTTTTGAGAAATGTGTTGGTGAGAATCTGTGTGTGGTGAGTTGTTTATGAAGTAGTTTCGAAAGTACTCTCCGAAATTCTGCGCTATTTCTATCATATCGGTGAAAGTATGGCCATTATTTTCTATTTTGGATATTTCTTTGTGTGGATTTTTGAAATATTTGGCAAATCTCCAGAGAGAGTTATCCTCAGGCTTCGGTTTAGTTGAAAAGATCGTCCAGTTGTAGTTTTTATAGTTCCTAATGAGTGAATTTATTGTGTTCTGATAATATTTTAGTAGGAATCGATCTTCTTCACTTGTGGATTGTTGCCATCCTTTTCTTATCCTGTTTTTGTCTTGAATAAGGGTAACGATGTGGTTGTGTGTTTTCTGGCTGCAATAATTTTTTTATTTATTTATTCGCATCGACCTACAAGATCATTAGTGGTTTACATAGTACATACATTCCTTAATACAAAATAAATTAACAATCTTATGATAGATATTGAAACAAATAAAAATACATTAGCGGTATATGGTACATAATTCATAATTAATAGAATAAACAACAGAAAACAGGTGTCTCAGTGCAGTATCAACGTTTAGTTTAGGTATACTGTGTGACGGTAGAATGGTTATATCTTATGAAACATATTTGCACTTTTCAGAAAAGCTATAACACTTTGTGGGTCTGAGGCATTACCTAAGATTTCCTTAATATTTCTACATAGTACATACATTTCTTAATACAAAATAAATTAACAATTTTATGGTAGATATTGAAACAAATAAAAATACATTAACGGTATATGGTACATAATTCATAATTAATAGAATAAACAACAGGAAACAGGTGTCTCAGTGCAGTATCAACGTTTAGTTTAGGTATACTGTGTGACGGTAGAATGGTTATATTTTATGAAACATATTTGCACTTTTCAGAAAAGCTATAACACTTTGTGGGTCTGAGGCATTACCTAAGATTTCCTTAATATTTCGTGGAATCTTGTAGGTCTTTCGTAGTAGATCATACATAGGGCAATCGATTAGTAGGTGATGTACACTAATCTCTTCATCACAGAAATTGCAGAATGGAGGATCCTCCCTTGTTATTAAGTGTTCATGCGTGTATCTGGTGTGTCCTAGACGTAGTCGCGTGATGATTACCTGGTTCCTTCTGTTTCCAGTTGATATATGCCAAGGTCCGAAGTTAGGTTTTAAGTGTTTTAATTTAGATTCGGATTCTTGCCAAAAGGTATTCCAGCGTATTATGATTTTTCCTTGTTGTGTGGTTTTAAATCAGTTGATGTCGATAGGTTACAAGCAAGACAGTTTTGATAAGTTGCCGCTTGTGCTTTCTCGTCTGCTTCCTCATTACCTTTGATTCCCACATGCGATGGAATCCAAATGAATCTGATGTCTTGGTTATGGTTGTACAATTGTTCTAACTCTTTTTTTATTAAATTAACTATTGGATGTCTTTCGTAAATTCTTTCTAATAATTTTAGTGAGTTCAATGAGTCTGTCAAAATGATAAAGTTTTCATCTTGCCGGTGTTTGGCATGGTCTACTGCTTTGTATATCGCATATAGTTCTCCATAAAGGATAGTGTATGTGCCTGGTAGTTTGAATGTTTCAGAGTTAGTATTTGTTACAATGGCTGCTCCAACGTTTTCCCTTTTTTTAGATGCATCTGTATATATCTCTGTGTACCCATGATATTTGCTTGTGATTTCTTTAAATTTTTGATGTATAGTGTGAATATTATAGTCATGTTTATTGAGATCGGTTGAGTTAGTATTGATTTTGGGAGGGACACGTGTCCAAGTGTGAATGTCGGTTTCAGAGACTCTATTTGGAAAGTTTAATGGGAACGAGACATAGTTGTGGCTTTTTGAATATCTGCGAATTCTTTCATAGAAATGAAGGTTCCAGTATTTACTTTGGAAGCAGGAAGGATATCTGTCTGATATGGTATTCTTATACGTTGGGTGTTGGGTGTTGCTGGATATTTTTGCTGCGTATGATTGGCTCAGAATTTGCCTTCTATCACTTAGACTTGCTTCTCCTGCTTCGCAATTCAAACTATTTACGGGGGTGCTGCGAAATGCTCCTAGTATTATTCTTAGTGCCTGATTATGGATAACATCAAGGGGCCTCAAGATTGACTGTTTTGCTGAAGCGTATGCAATGCAACCATAGTCTATTTTTGACCTAACTAATGCTCGATATACCATCATCAGTGTTTTTCCATCCGTTCCCCAATGTTTGTTGGCTAGACACTAGGAGATTTAAACCTGACTGACATGATAGAACAAGTTGTTTAATGTGAGCTTTCCAATTTAATTTTTGATCAAAAATTAATCCCAAGAAATTTATGTGTTCTTTACATTGAAGAGTTTCGTCGTGTAAAGTAAGTTTTGGTTGTAATTGTGTATGTTTTTTGGAGAATACTATGCAATCTGTTTTTTCAGATGAAAATTTGGAGCCATTAGCTTTAGTCCATTTCTCTAACTACTTTATTTGATTTTGTAGTAGGGTGGTTACGCTGTCTAAATTTTTTCCTTTCATGAATATAATTAAGTCGTCGGCAAATAGCCTAGCTTGGACTGGTTTGTTAATTGTTTTAAGTATGTCGTTAATCGCAATTAGAAATAGTGTGGGACTCAATATTGACCCTTGTGGGGTTCCATTCACTTGTTGTTTGGTGCGGGATAATGTACCATTGTTTCTTACTTGGAAAAGTCGATTTCTCAGAAAGTTTTGTATAAAAGCTAAAATATTGCCTTGATAGTTCCAGTTTTGCAGTTTTAATAAAATTTGATGATGACATGCAGTATCAAAAGCCTTACTGAGGTCAAAAGACACTGCCACACATTTCTGTTTATTAACAAAAGCTTCATTTATTTGACTTTCTAAATCTATAATGTTATCTAATGTAGATCTATTTGGCCGGAAGGCTGATTGTTCTGCAAGTAATTGGTTGTTTGATTCTAGGCACCATAATAGCCTGCGGTTTATAATTTTTTCAAGGAGCTTACATGTACTGCATGTGAGTGATATTGGTCTATAAGACTCAGGCGATAGAGAAGGTTTTCGTGGTTTGAGGATGGGTATTATTATAGCTCGTCTCCAGACATCTGGAAACTTATGTTGATTCCAGATCAAGTTAAATATTTCTAGCAAGTGCTGTTTTGCAGAGTACGGAAGATTCTTTAAAAATACAGTCGGGATATCGTCCGGTCCCGGTGAGGTGTCTTTCATGGATTGCAATGCTTTAGAAAACTCTTCTATTGAAATGGGATTATTAATTTGATCTACGTTTTCCTCAATTGTTATAGGGGAGGATTCAGCTATATTCTTGGGGTTTAAGAAATCGGCATCATAGTTTTCATTACTCGAAGATTGTCTATATTGTTCTGAAAAAATTTCAGCAATTTCGCTAGAGTTCGAGATTAATGTGTTGTTTTTTGTTTTCAAAGAAGGGATTTCATTAATTATATTTTTTCCCGATATTTTTTTCACCTTTTTCCATACTGACGATAATGGCGTGGAACTATTTATATTTTTCAGGTAGTTGTGCCATGATTCTTTTTGGCTATTTCGTGTTGTGCGCCTCGCATGTGCTCTTCGTTTTTTGTATTCTGATAGGTTATCATTTGTTTTGTGTCTTTTGAACTTGTTCCATGAATGTTTACTGACTTTTATTGCAGCATCACAAGCATTATTCCACCAAGGCACAGGGTTGTGTTTTTTGAGATAACCAGTTTTCCCATTTTCATTAAAGGCTGCAGATAGTATTATAGAATTGAAATTATTGAGGGTTTCATTGACGTTGTTGGTGATTTTTAGGTTAGTGATGTTTTTCCCAATGTGATCTGCAAAATTTTTCCAATTTGCTTTGTTTAGTTTCCATCTTTTCAAAGGATTTGTGTTGTTATTCTTATTTGGTTTGTTCGCTAAGTTTTCTATAATAATTGGAAAATGGTCACTGCTGTATAGATCATCGACCACTCCCCAATTGAGGTCAGTTGTGATGTTCGAAGTGCACAGTGATAAATCTATAGCAGAGATGTTTTTGGTGGCTGCATTGAATCTAGTCATGCTTCCATCATTCAGTAGTGAGATATTCATTGTGTCTATCCAGTCTTTTATTTTTCTACCGCGTGTGTCGATGCTCTCTGATCCCCAAGAAAAATGGTGACCATTAAAGTCGCCGACGATAATAAATGGATTAGGTAGTTGGTTTGTTAGAAGTTCCAACTCGTGTTGGTCTATGGCTTGACTGGAGGGTATGTAAATATTGCATATAGTTATCTTGTTAGGAGTTAAAAGTTGTACGGCTACGGCTTAAAATGGGGTGTTTATTTGTATTGAGGTTGCTGCTAATAGTGATTTAGTGTAGATGGCAACTCCACCACTAGCTACTTCAGAAATTCTATTTTTGAAGAATCCGGTATAGTATCTTGGTGTTTTGTTTTTGTTTACATGAAAATGTGTTTCTTGCAAACATATTACATCTGGCGAATGTTCTGCAATCAATAGTTGTAACATATTTGAATGGTTGTAATATCCATTCAAATTCCATTGTAGAATGGTCTGGAAAGCGAATATTTATTTAGAAACAGCTGTCGGCAGATGCGTCACTGCTAGGGTTGGTATCTGTCTGTCTTTCTAGTTTTTTTCCGTAGTTTTGTACATTTTGTTTTTAGGCTTCTATCTTCTATTTCTGGGTAAACTTGTAGCAGCATTTCGATTAAGCTATTTATATTGTTGGTGTAATCTTTGGCTATGTTGATAACGTCTTGAGCTCCAAGTGAGTCTTCCAGTAATGAAGTGAATTGGTCGGCATTTAATACGAATGGAGGGTTATGTTAACCTATAAAATCTCGAACTTGTTTCATTTCTTCTAGTTTGGATAAATTATTTTGTTGAGATTTTTTCTTCTTTGTCTTTTTAGTTTGCTTTTTTGGATTTTCTGGGAGAGTAAAAGTGAGCTGTTCACTTGGAGTGGATTGCTGAGAGTGTTCTGGGGTGGATACAGTGACTTCTGAAAAACTTCTTTTATTACTTGTAGTTTGATCTGGTAATTGATTGGTTTCCATTGTATCGATTTCTTTATTTGAATTTTGTGATGTTTGTTCATTGATAGTTTTTTCTTGATTTATGTTTGTGATAGGAGATTAGGTGCAGGGCGCAGTGATTGTTGAATTAGCAACAGGCTCTTCTGATGTGGATGCATTTATATTTTGGTTTGAGTGAAATGTGTTGATTGTTGTGGTTGGGAGATATGTTTGGGAAGGAGTGTCTAGTTTGGTATGAGTTGTAGGAGTAGTCTCTGTAGGAATTGGTGGTCTCGATGAAGTGTTACTGGTACTATTTAATGTTTCTCTGTGTTTTCACTATGATGATAACTAAACTGTACTACTAAACATTGATCACTTATGTTTGGTTTTACCACTAAAATTGTTAGGTTTATCGGAGCCGAAATTAACAAGTGTAAGCTGTTTAACGGTCAGAACCGGAATCCGGCTGCAATAATTGTGTCCTGAAGGTTTTTGATTATTTTGGTGAAGTGTTCCGTGTTTTCTATTTTGTCTGTGATGTGAATGTTACTATTTATGTATTTTCTGAAGTTTAACCAACTAGTAGTGGTGTAATTATATATTCCTATTTTAAGGTGTTGTATGGTGTGTGGGAGTTTTAGATGGATACGGACAGGGTCATGATCGGAATTAAGGTCTTTCAATGTTTTCATTTTCGAGATATTGTTTATGTTCTTTCCTACTACGATATCTTTAGTGCTGGGGGCGTGGTTTGAGAAGGGAAAGTGGGAGGGGTCATCGGTGTTGAAAATCAGAATTGTCACAGAATTTCAGGAGAGTACTTCCATTTGCGTTTGAGTGGTGTACGAATTTATCCCATTGAGAGTGTCTGCAGTTTAAATCCCCTACCATTAAAACTTTATTATGCGAATTCATAATGTTGTGAAAATCTACATCTCTAAGTTTGTTAGTAGGAGGGTATAAGCACCTACGATTTCAATTTTGTTGTCAAACAGTATAGCGATATGCTCAATAGAACAATTGTTTTGTTGCAAGAGCTTGAAATTTATGCCTTTTTTTTATTAATAGAGCGATACCGCCACCGGGGGCATAGGTGGGGCGGTCTTGTCTGAAGAGACGATATTCTGGGTTTTTGAAATTGACGACTTTATTTGGTTTTAGGAGTGTCTCTTTTAAAAAGAAAATATCTGGTTTTTGGATGTTGAGAAAATGAAGAATTAAATGAATTTTATTGAAAAATTCTTAAGTATTACAGAAAATGATTTTGAGATTGTATCGTTTTTGAGAGCCTGTTTTACCACCACCACCTAGATGTCATAGTTATCTATACCGGCAACAAAGTTGTTGTAGATTTGGAATTTTACCCTCTTGTTTGTAGATTTTCTCATCTCCTGGATTGGGTCTGCAACGGCTCGGGAGAGTTCATCCATGTTTACTAGGCTATGGAGCTCTTTGAACATACTGTTGACTTCAGCGAATTTTGTAATATCATTGGTTGTTTTGTTTGACTGTGCTTTTTGTTGCGTGGGAAGAGGAGTATTTTGTGGAATTTTTTGTATGGGTAGTTTTGAGGAAAGACTCGGGAAATCGGTTTGACTGGTTTGGGGAGGGTTTGCTTTATTATTCCAGGGATTTACTGCTGGGATAGGAGCTGGAATATATTTTGTGGGAGTAACTTTAGTTTTGTTGATTATCGCCCTCTTATCTTCAACCCACTTCGCATTTTAAGCATCTAGGAGTTCTTCCACAGCTGGCCGTCGCGTATCCCCACAATTGGGAAATGTGGCATCGTATGATAGGCTTACTTTGTCTATGATGGTCCCATTCAACCTTTGTATGTTCGATAACTCTGACATTTTTATTAAAATAGTCCAGAGTTATCTTAGAATCAGTTATCACAAGGTACAGAGGTCGTCCTTTGGTACTAATTCGGTAAACGTCTTTAGTTGGTATTTCATATATTTTTTCCATCTCCTCTTTGATGTCACTGATTTGGAGTCCTTCGGCCAACCCCCTGAAGACAAAAGCGTGAGTTTTGTCTTCACGCCTCGAGTACGTATGATGATTAATTTTTTCTTTCGCAGTGTGTTTTTCAATTTTTCAAACTCTTCGACTGACGTAGTGAAGACAATCGAAGAATTGTTGGTATCTTTGATTTCAAAATTGTTTTTGATTTCGTCCTTCAGGCGATTGACCATCTCTCTGTGCGCCGCTACGTTGCCATCAATTATGATGGGGGGACATGTTGCGTTTTTGCTGCTGTTTCTAGTTTTGGGGTTTTCCTTCTTTCTCTTAGTGTTTTGTGTTATATCTATTTCGTCTCCTGAGGATGTGGCGACATTTGTGTACTTTCTGAATTTCAATTTTTTCCGTTTGCGTTGTACATTTTCAGTTGTTTGTCTTGTCTCCTCGTCTGACGTGTCCGACAGTGAGTCGAATTTGATGGAGACCTCCTCTGTTGGTAGTTTTTTATTATGTTTTATAATGTTATTAAACGACGTATAACGCTTTGGTTTTATAAATTTCGGGGGTGTAATTTCCATCTGATCGTGATTTGGGATAATGGAGATCGAGTTAATGTCCTCTGGCACAGAAATGGGTGTCTTCGTTTTTTCATGTTCATCTGGCGACTTGCGATTTTGTTGTTTTTGGTTACTGTGTTTTCGTATTGAGATTTAAATACGGCTATATGATGATTTGCCCTTGCAGAGGCGGCATTCTCTGTCTATTTCGTCTTCAGAAGATTTTGATTGAGAGTGAGGACCAATGGTGTCTTCCTCCATTGGAGAGTTTTCTTTGCTTTGATTTTTGGGGTGCTCGGGGGTAGATGTATTTTCTAGATTATTCCCTCTGCAGATGGGAATTGACAAGGAAGGACTTATTTGAGAGAGGCTCTCTCTGTTGTTCTCGTCTGATTTGGTGATATAATTGTCTTGATTCTGTTTATTTTCACTTTCTATACACTTTTTTATTTGTCCTATATACTTTTTCTCTAATCCTATACACTGTTTTGGTCGTTCTGGAAACTTGTTTTCTGATTCTTCACTTTTTTGTATTGTGATGTTGTGAGTATGTGTGTTAGAAATATCAAGTGCTTTCGATAATAACTTTATATCGATATTATCGAGACACTTTTACGAAATGTTGAAATTTTTCGTCGTAGACGGAGTTTTGGGTGGATTTAGAGTACTGGTTTCTTTCTTAGAAGTATTTTCGTCGATATAAACTAATTTGAAATAATTTTGATTTTTATTTTTTAATTCTCTAATTTTATGTTTGATTCTATTTATTTCATCAGTGTAGGAAGTTACATTTAGTTTGAAAATGTTATCAGGTGAATGACATGGGTCACCGGTGCTTTCGGTTTCCCAGTCACTTTTTTCAGGTGTTGATGTTTTTTTGTTAGCGGAAAGCTTATACCGTCTTATCGGTTTTTATTAGAATTTTGAATTTGGACGTACCTTTATGTTTGGATGATCTGGGAGATGTTTTGACGGAAACTACTGGTTTATTAACACGCACTATATTGTTTATTAAGAGATTCTCACTTTTAAATATATCGGGTTTGTTTGCATTGAATCTTCGGGTGTACTCAGTGGTAAAAGGAATGGTTCCCGTGGTAGGCGGTGACGGTATAATGAAATCAATGAGGACACTCAATTGATATCTATGAAAAACACTTCAAAATTTATTGACATAAAGATAAATAACGGTTTAATCACTAAAAATTCAGGAGCAAAACTATTAACTATATGACATAAAAGTAGGCATGAGAGAATGAACTCGTGAATTATTTCTTTTTCTTTTGCTGACATAAAATATTCTAATAATATGCTTTTCACAAAGTCCAGAACAAATATATCCATGCTTTTGCTCTACATATAGAATTAATAAGTAACCATTATAGAGAACATACTATCAAATATTTATTATGTACATCTAAATAACTAACATCGACCATATAGAGGGATGTAAACTGTACAATGGCAAATAACCGGTCCCTTCCTAATTAGATTTAATTAAGATGGACGTCATCAGAGACTTCGGATTGAAATCAGTTTACACTGTACACGGTACACCATTTAGTATATATAGCCCGTGTATTCGGAAGACAATCCCAGTCTATTGTAATGGACTCGCAAGATAATTATCTCAGGAATAATTATTAATTGAATATTTTATTCAGTATATATGCTGAATTGGATTGTAGAGACAAGACTATCAATTTTAATTCACTGTAGATTGATTTAGTATACCAGATGTCTTCAATTTAAAAGATATAGATGCAAGTACCATTTATTGGGACAGAAATTTGTTTTTTCATTGATATGCTAACGTTTTAGTGAAGGGGTGTATTGAAAGATAATATAATATATATTAATAGTTCAAATGTAATTCAAACAAATAGATAACTATTCCCATGTTTTACGATTATAGAATCCTCTATAATTCAACAGATGGTGTAAGTATGTATCTTTCAGAGTAGTCGATTCACAAGTATTATTACTTTGTTATCAAAAGAGACCACCAGAAAAATAACTTCGAACAAATTCCCAGAGTCGTAGATTTTGCTGGAATGTCTCCGTTTTTATATCCGAAAACCAAATCTGAAGAGTCCGCAGCGCAAAACAGTCTGCGATTTTTTTATTTAACGAGAATTGTTAAAAATGTAGGTTTTTTGTTAATATTTTATTGAATAATAATTCTTATGAAATTTATTCGAAAGAGCAGGCAATTTTGCAACAAAATTTCTCCACATATTTTTTGTGAAATAATTAGGTAACGAATGAAAGTTTTTTCAAGATCATACATTTTCATACTTCCTTGTCTTCAAGAGGCAGCCAAAATTCAGCGCGGCACGTGGAGCGCGAGTCAGTTGAACGATAATATATATGTTACGGTTAAAGTATTTACTTGGCTAGTATATAAACTAGGTGGATAGTATACAAACTATCCAACTGCCTGGTTATTTTGATGAAAATTATATTTTCTTTAAAATAGCTACGAGTAATGGCTGGTTTGTATACTATCCAGCTAGTTTATAAACTACAGTAATCCCTTGTCAACCGCGGGGGTTGCGTTCCGGATAGAGGACCGCGGTTGGCAAAACCGCGGTTGACGAGGGACGTCTTTGCAGTATGTATATGTATGTACTCGAAAACAGAAAAGTGTAATCTCTATGTATGCAGGGTACGAATATCTAATAAATGACAAATAAAATACATAATTATTTATTATGTATATGTATAATATATTTATTTGGTTAAAAATATAGACTTATTTACGGAAATAATGTAAAATTGTTGGTTGTTTCATTTTTTTTCTGAGATCCTTTTCGATTTACCTATATGGTTGTAGTAGTCCATTTAAACCATTTGAAAATTTTAGGCTCCTTTCTAGTGAAGGGTCTTCATCATAAACTACATCTTGCAACTGCTGTGCAATCCTTAAAATATTTTGTACACTAGTTAATGTTAGGGTTGTAGAAGTCATAGTGTTAGTCGTTGCTTCGTCGGTAATTTCATTATCTGTAGTGTCGCCTTCGTCCTTCGATGTATCCTCCAGAATTTCAAGCAGTTCTGTTTCTGAAAGTTCCTTGTCGTTAAATACTAGAACTTCTTCAACGTCACTTGGTTGTAGCTCATCAAAACCCTCGCCATGAATCTGATGCAGAATTCTTACAATGTCATCAATTTCTGATGCTTGATTTGGAATTGCTGATGTGTCAGCAACAACCTCTGGCCATAGCTTTCTCCAGCAGATATTTAATGTTGACGGACGTAACTCATCTACCGCTTCTTTGATAAATGTCATGCAATGGGCAATATTGAACGATTTCCAAGTCTCAGTGACAGTGAGAGAAGGATTTTGTTCCATGCTATTCAATACATAACTGAACGTTCGCTTGACATAGTACTTTTTAAATGCTGCTATTATTCCCTGGTCCAAAGGTTGTATTAGTGATGTAGTGTTAGGAGGTAGGAACTGAACTTCTATGTTTGGATCACAAAATTTTAAGATTTCAGGATGGCCGGGAGCATTATCGATGAGGAGTAAAGCTTTGAATGGCAACGATTTTGATGCCAAATATTGCTTAACACTGGGTATGAAGCAGTTAAGAAACCAGTCTGTAAATAGTTTTGCAGTAACCCATCCTTTTTTATTTGCTCTCCAAAAGACTGGCAGATCATTCATGTTCTTATTTTTTAATGCACGTGGTTTAATAGATTTGTATACGAGTAGTGGTTTTATCATATGGTTACCTGAAGCATTACAGCAAAACAGAAGAGTAAGCCTATCCTTTGCAGCCTTAAATCCTGGAGCAGATCTTTCGGTTTGAGACACAAATGTTCGAGCAGGCATCCTCTTCCAAAATAAACCTGTCTCATCGGCATTAAATACCTGATCGGGATGATATCCTTTGCTTTCAATGAGTTGTTTTAGTTCGGTTGGATAGCGGTTAGTTGCCTCGTGATCTGCAGAAGCTGACTCCCCAGTAATTTTTACGTTGTGCAATGAAAAGCGTTTTTTAAAATTTTCAAACCAACCCTTACTAGCTTGAAAGCTTACAGTTTCTTCATTAGTATTTAGACTCTCGAAAAGACGCTTAGCCTTTTCTTGAATAATTCTACTGCTTAGAGGCACTCTTTTTTTTGTTTGATCTTCGATCCAAATTCCGAGAGCTCTTTCCATCTTTTCCATTATTTGAGGTCGCGAGAAACATGTTACTTTACTGCTGGTACTAGCACCACACGAAACACTAGCCCGAATTGCTTGCTCACTTTCTTTTATTGTTCTTACTGTGGACTCATTCACTTTAAACTTATTTGAGACACTCGCATACGTTTCCCCTGCCGCAAGGCAATCTAACAATTGAATTTTCGTCTCAAGAGTCATCACATTTCGCTTCCTTTTAACAAATCGTCGCTCTGTGGACGCCATTTATTCTTAAAATTTGGGCACTCACTACTAAATATAACTACGTTAGTAATTAAGCTCACAAAAATGGTAAAATTATTCTAAATCACTTGTTTCGACTGAATAACTATCAATTAGATGCGTAATATAACTGCCGACTGTGAATATTCGCCGCCAATCGCCAACTGTTTGCTGCAAAAAAGCAATAAAACAATTCCCAGAAAATTAAAATGCATAGATAAACTGTAGAGTTTTCGCATCGACGAAAATTTACCGCGCTGCTAATTCGAGTGAAACTTCTAATTTTGACTAGACGATTGCGCAAGGCAAAACCGCGGATAATCAATACCGCGGTTGAAGAACCCGCGGTTGACGAGGGATTACTGTATACAAAATTTCTCGCTAAAACTCAAACCACAAGGAAATTACACAAATTAGCTAGCATTTTTGTCTAGTTTGTAAACTATCCACATAAGTTGGATAAAGTGTGAACCTGATAGTGGTAGTAATACATAATAACCAACGAGTTGGTTAGTATGTAAACCAACCAACGCGAGTTGGTTATTCTGTAAACCAACCAATTCTCTTTGGGTAATTTAGTGGGGTTTTGTTTCGTCAAGTATTGTGTGTTGTGACGGTGTACATTTGTGTCTCGTAAAATTTGTTTAAAAATAGGTATCGGGTTATTGAAAATGAATCAACAGCAACAATTTGAAAACCTATTATTAGACGTTTACGACCAAAAGTCGCAAAATTCAAAATTAATGGATGATAGCGATTATAGTGAACTTTTGCAACGTATCAAGAGAATACGCGAAACTGGACCTGACAGTAGTAACAAGAGTGATTATCATGTGATAAATACTTATGATTTACAAAGAATCGAATCATCTTATGTAATTCTAGATAGAAGATCTGGAAAGATTATTTTACGTTTGAGTGAATGTTATGACGCGATTAAAACTGCCCATCAGGGAACTGAACAACAACAAAATTATTAAACGAAAAGTAACACAACTTAACACAGGAAATGGTAAAATTGTTCATTAAAACTTGTGAAAATTGTTAGCTTGAACGGAACAAAACTAAAAAGGGAATTGTTGTTAAACCAATTGTTTCAAATCATTTAAACTCTCGATGCCAAATCGATCTCATCGACTTACAAACTAGACCAGATGGTGACTACATATTTATTTTTGTTTACCAAGACTACCCAACCAAATACGTCAGGTTGAGAGCGCTAAAAACAAAGAAAGCTAAAGAAGTAGCTGAGCACCTATTAGAAGTATTTGAAGACTTAGGAAGCCCTTTCGTGTTGCAGAGCGACAATGGCCGATAATTTGCAAACCAGGTGGGTATTAGGGTAAAAGGCATGCTAGAAAGGACATGGCACTTTTTATGGGTATTTTGGCCCTCTGTATTTTTGATATGTTGTAGCTGACATGGGCCCAAAGTTGAGATTTTTAGTTTTACATGTATTTTGAAGTGCCATGTCCTTTATTTCAAATTCCCTATAGGTTGCTTATATGGATGAAATAAAACAAAATCAATACATTTTGATTTTTTTAGGTGATTGAGGAATTAGTCGGAATATGGCCTGACTGCCATATTGTGCATGGTAAACCGAGACATTCACAATCAGAAGGTTCAGTGGAGAGGGCGGACCAAGATATAGAGAACAAGTAAGCGTCGTGGATGAAAGATAATAACTCTACAAAATGGAGCGAAGGTTTAAAAATTGTTCAATTTCAAAAAAATCGGTGAGTAGGCTAGTATTTTGAAATTTAAGAAAAGGAACTATGTTTTTCTAATTCATTTGTCAGTTGTGAAAATGGCGCAGCGGCATAATTTTGTATCTGTTTTGTTTGCATAAGTATAGGTGAATGCAACAGCGACTCTGTGTTTGTATAAGTTGCGTTTTACCTCAGTTCATTGTTTTTTGTAGCTGCTTTCATTCTAGTATTGGAGGCAGTCCTTATGAAGCTTTTTATTGTGTAAAATGTAGAGATGGTTTGAATAACCTCCCTGTTTCTATAACAAACATTAAATCCATACGTACAGAAGAAGAACTGGGAACATTATTATCTTCTAGTAATGACACCGAGGATAAAGTGGAAGAAGATTCACATCCTTCAAATAATTTTGTACCCGATGAAAAATCTACCGTCACTGAAGAGGAAATGGCCGCCCAACAATTGTCTGTTACGTATCTATAAAGTATTTCCACATTATTTCACAATGCAACCTAATTTCTTTCAGATTCAATTGAAAATGCTACGCTGGTTCTGCTGACCGATAATACTCATAGCCCAGTGGTATTCGCAGATAATACTGAAACCCCAATTTTACTCTAAGTTAATACTGAAACGCCAGTTGTACCCGAAAATAATACTGAAACCCCAGTTTCGCTGGAAGTTAACAATAAAACCTCAGTTTTATTTAAAGAACAAGCAATGGCATTGCTCTCTACTGAAACAACAGAAAGTGTTCTCAATGAATCATTATAACAAAAATGCTTATTATGTTCTCAAGAAAACGTATGTGACCATTGTCAGAATAAAAACAATATCAAAGCGATAAGGGATTCATGCCAGGAAAGTCTGAAAAGGCAAGCACAAAAAGTGCTACAAACTTCTCGCAAGAAATTTAAACCAGGAACTGTCGGCATGTCCGTGAGAGTACCAATTCCAGATGTAGATCGAAGTCGGTCAGATCATAGAAATATATTGGACGTCATAATGAGTATAAAATATGAATTTTACTGAATTGGAACTGTTCACGGTGTCCTTAAACAGCTCTATTCCCGCAACGAATTTGAAATATGTAAGCAACAATTTTTAAAGTTCGAAAATGTCAAGGTGGATACCGACATAACATTACGAAGCGCTGCAGGAAAATTTTCAGTATCGGGTTCAACCCAAGGATATGTGCGATGTCACTGCAAGAAGAGTTGTGCGAATAATAAGTGTAAATGTCTTGCGTCTGGATATACGTGTAATAGTAAGTGCCACAACAGTGCAACTTGCTTCAACAAATAATATTGTTCTTTGTTTGGTGGTTTTAATGTCCTGACATATTTCATTGTTAATATTTAGTCACCTGGTATTATTTGAGTTATATTTCTTTTACTTTTTCTAAAGTAATAATAGGTACCTGTAACAATCTTACATTGTACCAATAAATAAACCATCTTTGACTAAGGATTTTACTATCCTAAACTTAGTTGACCCAAGAGAATTGATTAGTTTGTGGAGTAATACATAATAACCTACTCATTGGTTATTATGTATTACTACCAATATCAGGTTCACCCTTTATCCAACTAATGTCGATAATTTACAAACTAGCCAAAAATGCTAACTAATTTGTGTAATTTCCTTGTGGTTTGTGTTTTAACGACAAATTTTCTATAGTTTATAAACTAGCTGGATAGTATACATATAGTATATATATATATATCAATATATATATATATATATATATATATATATATATATACATACATATATATTCAATATTGTATAATTTAATTGCCAGCTACACGTTGGAGTGAGCCAGTTATTATATATTTTAATTGTATGATTATTTATAGTTATTATGTTTATTTGATTTCAATTATGGGCGCCAGAATTGGTCCGCTTACCACGAATCCCAATTCAAATAAAGATATTAGTTTGATAAAAGAATGTAAATTCATTTTATATTATTATTACCTTATCTCAGGGATGAATTCGGCACTTAGCGCTCGCCTTTAACAGGAAACTTTAGGTTGAGATATCAGAAAAAACACAAGAGAACATAGACAAACAATTTAATAAATGGTGAAAAAAAATAAAAAATAGTTATTTGTTAATTACAATGTTGAACAATACGCGTGTTTAATTTAAATAGAAACACTTGCGAAAACCTTCTCATAAAATGAACCATTCCAGTTATTTATAAATTCATTTAAAATGAAACTCATCAAGTAAATTCCGCTCAAAAATCTATCTACTATTTGCGTAGAATGGCCATTCGCTGCTCTTCAACCTCAACTGTGATTATTTTAAATATAGCCGTCGCGTTGTGTGTGAATTCTGTGGAAGTTATTTTAGTTTATGAAGATAATGAGAGGTGTGGCGTATTGTAAATTTATTATTGTTAATGAAAATGAATTTGGTGAGTAATTATTTGAACAAGTAGTTAGTATTTTATGTCCGTGATATTAGTGGAGAGTGAATTATTAAATCTAATATTTATTTAAGAAATTAATATCAATGATAACAATTAACCTATCATATGAAATATACGTGTTATTGTTTTTAAAGGAAATGTTTAATGTACACAAGATAAATAGAGTTCATATTTGGATTCTTCTTGACTCTGGAGATGATGCATGTGAAAAGATCGTGGCTACGATCGAATAAAACCGGAACTCAGGATTAAAAAATGACGAATTGTGAATTGTTTCACCAGTAAAGTACCACAATTAATGATAATATGTATCAACAGTCATGAAAACTATGCTAATAAGGTAATTTTATTCAGTCTTACCAAGTTCTGGTCGATAGCACAAATTATATTCACTTTTTGTTTAACATACGAGTTATTATTTTGTTATTTTTATTTCAATACTTTGTTGATTACTTTGGTTAACTTATTATATAATTTTATTTATGTTTCTTTACAATTTATATTAATTTGGGGAAGGAAAAATTTAACATGTCTCTCCATTTATAAAACCACGACGCTTCTCTCCCAAGCTTCAAATCAACAACTTGCAATTGTTTTAATTATTTTGTTTCATTGTTCATTGTTGCTAAGTAAATATAATTGTTTTTCTCGAATCAAAACATCCATTTCTGTAATTGACTGTCTCGACCCTTACTTCGTGGAATATGCTCATATTAGTGTTTTTAAATGAAACTCAAGGTCTCTAGTTAATTCCACAATATAATACAAGTTATTGAAAATTCTAAAAAATTGACAATTGTTTCGATAAATCAATATCATCGTCAGAATGACAGAAGTTACATTTCATTTTATGCCTACCTGATGTTTAGTAGTTATATTTTTGGCTAGACCAAGAAGTAACCTAACTTGTGATTGGCTTAATATATGTTTATAGAAAAAGAAGAAGATGTGATATTACAAATATTGAAGCTTAGATATTATTAGCCCTATGGTGATATCCTGGATATCATTTTTCCAATTAAGATCAGTATAACTGTGCAATGATATAGAAAACCAGGAAAACTATATCTGCTGATCTTTACAATTATCACTTAAGAAGACAGTTCATTAGTGGAGAATTCCCTAGATTTAACTGTTCATTGACAACTTCATATTGTGGGTTTCTTAAATGTCTTCTAATTTCCAGTTCTTGTTTCTTTTCACAAATATGCAGCACTTCTAGTTCTGTGTTAGGTGTCAATGAATGATTGGTGTCAAGTAGATGTTTTGCGTAGTGGGATTTATCTGGTTGTTTTAATCTGTAAGCTCGTAAGTGCTCACTGTATCGTATTTCAAAATTCCTGAGGGTCTGACCCAAATAGACAGCATTACATTCTGGACATTTGAGTTTATATATACCTGACTTCTTTAATAGTGGTATTTTTGTTTTTACATTTAACAATTTTGTACTAACGTTACTTTCTGTTTTAAAAGAAATTGTTGCATTCGTTGCTGAAGATATTATCTTTGAAATATTATTAGAAATATTTCCTGCATATGTGATGGTTTTATAAGTTTTAATTTCATCAGCTTGCTTAGGATATATTAGTTGTAATGCCACTTTTTTCTCTTTTTTACTAATTAGTTTATTTATCATATCTAATGGATAACCGTTAGATGTTGCTATTTGTCTAATTGTATTAATCTCTCTATCAAAATTACATTTGTTCATAGGAACTGAAAAAGCTCTATGTATCATTGAATTATATGCTGCTAGTCTGTGTGAGACAGGGTGGTTAGAATTGAATGGAATTGTCACATCAGTCTGTGTTGGTTTTCGGTAAATTGAATAATCAAGTACATTATTAACTCTTTGAATTTTTAAATCAAGAAAATTGATTGAGCTATTTTCTTCAATTTCTAATGTAAATTTAATTTTCGGGTGTAAATTATTGATGTGGTTGAAAAACACATCTAATTGTCGCTCACTACCCATAAAACAAGCTAATATGTCATCCACATATCTATACCAAAATAAAATATTTTTCGAAATATTACTTTCAAAGATCTTTCTTTCTAAATTGTCCATGAAAATGTTTGCTAAAATAGGTGATATAGGGCTTCCCATTGGTAAACCTTCATTTTGAATATATATCTTATTGTCAAAAGTGAAATAATTCTGATTAATGCATACATCAAATAAATTAAGTATATCTGATATTATTCCTGGATTAATATTTTTATCTTCTAGTAATTTTCTTACAAGTAATAGACATTCTTTAGGAGGAATTTTAGTAAACATATTAATTACATCGAACGATATGAGTTTATAGTTATCTTGCAAGTGGATTGATTTCAACTTTTTGATTAGTTCTATTGAATTTCTAATTGAGTACTGAGATTCATATCCGTAAGTATTGAGTATATTGTTGAGCTTTTTTGCCAATATATTATTAGGAGCATTAACATAAGAGACTACAGGTCTAATTGGTTTCGTTATTTTATGTAATTTAACTGTTCCATATAATTGTGGACAATGAGGATTCTTATGTATGATAGACCTCTTTTCGTAATCATTTAAAAGATAATTTGAATTATTAACAATATCCCTTACATTATTAGAAAACTTCTTTGTTGGGTCTGCTTTAAGAACTTTTACATCGCTGGATTCTATAAAGTTATATACTTTGGAATTGTAATTTTCAGTCGTCAAAATGACAGTAGCATTCCCCTTATCGGATTTTGTAACTGTTAGGTTATTGTTCTCTATCTTCTCTTTTATTGCGTTTAAAACTGAAATGTCATTTCTTGTTTGACGTTTAACTTTTGAAGGTTCAATATTTTTGATTAAATTGGCAATTTTTAATTTCTCATAAAGAAAATTATTTGAATTAGATTTTAAAGCTATTTCTGACTCTGTAGCTAAAATTTGTTTAATATTATTCGTAAATTTAGGTGGTATGCTGTACTTTAAACCTTTATTTAAAAATTCTATTTCACTATTTGTAAAATTAGTGTCTGAAAGGTTTTCAAATCGTGGTGCAAAGTGTGTTGGTATGTAGGTACTTACAGTTTCATGATGTTTTGAGTATTGAATTTTATGTTGTGTGTGTTCAAGATTCTGTAGCTTCTTTCCTTGTTTCTCAAATTTCATATCCTTCATAGTGCTGATATTTTCTCTAATTTTGTCATCCAAACAGTCAAATTCTACTGGATGTAATTGGAATGTGAGTTCTGAATGTACAACTTTTATGTAGTTGTCTAAGGAGTCTCTAACTTTGAACCATTTCTTACATTCAGATTTTATCTGAATGTAAGAAGCAAGCTGATGAAATTAAAACTTATAAAACCATCACATATGCAGGAAATATTTCTAATAATATTTCAAAGATAATATCTTTAGCAACGAATGCAACAATTTCTTTTAAAACAGAAAGTAACGTTAGTACAAAATTGTTAAATGTAAAAACAAAAATACCACTATTAGGAAGTCAGGTATATATAAACTCAAATGTCCAGAATGTAATGCTGTCTATTTGGGTCAGACCCTTAGGAATTTTGAAATACGATACAGTGAGCACTTACGAGCTTACAGATTAAAACAACCAGATAAATCCCACTACGCAAAACATCTACTTGACACCAATCATTCATTGACACCTAACACAGAACTAGAAGTGCTGCATATTTGTGAAAAGAAACAAGAACTGGATTTCCTTGAAGAACTGGAAATTAGAAGACATTTAATAAACCCACAATATGAAGTTGTCAATGAACAGTTAAATCTAGGGAATTCTCCACTAATAAACTGTCTTCTTAAGTGATAATCGTAAAGATCAGCAGATATAGTTTTCCTGGTTTTCTATATCATTGCACAGTTATACTGATCTTAATTGGAAAAATGATATCCAGGATATCACCATAGGGCTAATAATATCTAAGCTTCAATATTTGTAATATCACATCTTCTTCTTTTTCTATAAACATATATTAAGCCAATCACAAGTTAGGTTACTTCTTGGTCTAGCCAAAAATATAACTACTAAACATCAGGTAGGCATAAAATGAAATGTAACTTCTGTCATTCTGACGATGATATTGATTTATCGAAACAATTGTCAATTTTTTAGAATTTTCAATAACTTGTATTATATTGTGGAATTAACTAGAGACCTTGAGTTTCATTTAAAAACACTAATCCATTTCTGTGTTATTGTAGATAAATTCACTGTGTTTATTCACACTCTGTAATCACTCCGAATCACTCTACCCGAACTATCGAAAGAACGTCGATTTTTGCGTTAATATTTCGATTTGACATTTGATATCATATGATTGAAAAGTTTATGCTATATACAGAGTTTTTTGAAAGTGTTTACAAATTATAAAGATGTAATAGTTGAATTTTGTTTCAAAATTCATATTATTCTATATACAGGGTTTCTTATAATTATATACTATAATATATTGTTCACGAAATTTACTCGTGGTTGTTTTATATTCCTTTCTTATTCTTTGGAATATAATCACTGAATTGAATAGAAATCTTGTAAATCATTTTATTAAATGTACATTATGCGTAGGTATTTCTTAACGTGATTAAGCTATGTCTATTTGAATCAGCATGTCGTCACGAATTATCTTTTTATTGAATATTTACTAAAGATTGACAATATTCAAATTGTGCTAATTTGTTTAATTTAACTGGTAGCCATGTTTCACTTTATATATATATATATATATATATATATATATATATATATATATATATATATATACAGAACCCATAGCAGTACTAAGAAAACACGGAGAGAAATGAAGAAATTACCGAGGCATAAAAAATCGAGTACTATAAGGAAACAGATTGCTATAAGACATAAGAAAATTCAATGGAAGCTTGGTAAAAGCAGTAATCGAGAATACAAAAAGTTACAGAAGCATGAAGAAGGCTTTAATGATAGGATATAAACAAAAAGTTGCATTATTGATCGAGGAGAATACCAGAATAATAGACAGAAATCAAATAATTGAACTAGTGACCAAATTCTGCGGTGAACTTTATAAGACCCCTCAAACTCGGAAATAAACAAGAACAACAACACCACCCCAAGGGAAAAATATCGCTGAAATACTCGTGGAAGAAGTGGAAAAAGCGCTGAAAGATATGAAAATCTGTATAGCGGCAGGAAATGATGGCATCACTGCCGAACTGCTGAAATACGCGCTCAAAAAGTTTGGAAGATTCTAGCAAGAATCTACACTGACTGCATAATGACGCAACGCAACCCACGACACTGGAATAACGCAAACATAATACTAATTCATAAGAAAGGTAGCAAGGAAGATATCAAGAACTACAGACCAATAAGTCTCCTATCAGTAGTTCAAAAAATCCTTAATAACAAAATAATTAATAACAGGATGAAAAGCACACTAGATAGTGCCCAACCACTCGAACAAGCAGGATTCAGAAGTGGCTTTAGCACAACCGATCACATCCACACGCTTAGCGAAATCATAAAGTCGAACAAAAGAGTACGAATTAACCCTAGCTCTAGCCTTCATAGACTTTGAAAATGCGTTTGACCCGTTATATCCTAAAGCAGTTAATTGTTGCACTTGCCAACCAAGGGGTTGATAAACAATACATAGACACTTTGACCAACATAGATAGAGAAGCCAGTACCCTTCTTCTTCTGTTTTAATAGCTCAGCTCAGGCGATACGCCAATGCATGAACTTATCTTAATCCACAGGGAGAATTCTTGAAAGCTAGTTATAAATTTATAATTTTGAACGTAACAAAATTTATTGTTTTTAAAAAATTTGCCAAGATTCCATAAATTTTGTGTCTTTCATTCAAAATTAACTTGCAAAAACATTAAATGTAAATTTTTCAAAGTTTATATATCAATACCTATACTGCGATTACTAAATTATTCTATCAAACAACTTATTAAAAGTTTTAAAGTGTAAAGTCTGAAAATTTCATAAAAATTTGACTTATCTTCACGCTACTGGTGTACTAGGCACATCTTATTTACCAAACATATACATCAATAATATCTGTCAATATTTTATGAAATTTCAGTTCAATATTAAGTATATAACATTCAGAATTTATATGTGTCTTGTGATTAAATAGAAATAAACAAATAACTAATAAATTGAAATAAACTATTAACTAAATTATGGACTATATAAAGTTTTTAATGTGGTTATATAATCACTGAGTATGTCGAATAGGATTGACAGTCCTGTAGTTTCATTTGAATTAAATTTTCTTTTGAAAGTATTGGGTTGTTGTAAGCGACTTTCCAAATTACATAACACACTTGTAAATGTTTCTGTATAAATACCTTTTGATATGTGTCTGCTCCAGTGATATTTTCTTCAAGGATTTTTTATAGTTTTTGTTTATCACCTTGGTAAATACTACTAATACATTGATCACTTATGTTGTGTATTCTCAGCTTCCTTCTATTTTTATTTTCCTATGCTCTCTTATATCGTTTAAGAAAAAATTTCCAGTCTTATTTTGCTATTCAATCTGACGTCTTTCAAAAAATTCCTCCCTAACAAACTTCAAAACCGTAGCAACCAACTTTTCTCACAATACTTGCGATGCAGACACGATATTTTGTTATTCACTTTGAATGATTACCTTAGTCTATTTTTTAAATTTAATATTTTTAATACGTACAAGAGATTTTGTTAATACGTACAAGGAGGTTTTCACAACTGTTTATATTCAAACCTTTTATATGCTTTTTGCAATTAAATTGATATTTTTTTATGACATTCTCATATGTCTGATGCTTATATTTGGCATTGTTGAATTTTGATTTATTTACTGAATGTTCGTTTTGTAAGCGAGCTTTTGACATTTGTTTTGATTGTACTGCTAAATTATTTTGATTGTCCTTTTTCAAATTTGTTTTTTTATGTAGCATAAATTATTTACTATTGATATTCTTGTGGAACGTGGGATATGTTCGTAATGATCTATTTTGTTCTAGAACTTGCATTTATTGCCGTTTTAAAAGGTTTATGTCAATTACTTTTGATTTAGATGTTCTGATAAGACATATCAAAGTTCAGGTAAAGTATCTGCATGCTTTTTACAGCATTCATTACTTGTTTAAAGAAATTTGAATGTACTCAACTCTACACACACACACGACAATCCATATTATATATATATATATATATATATATATATATATATATATATATATATATATATATATATATATATATATATATATATATATAAAAAGAAGATGTAGGAATATCGCGTGATATGTTAACAACAACAACAAAGAGAATCATGGGTAATTCACGCAAAGTAAAGGGCTACTGAAATAGAGTGGTAACCGTGGACATGCATGTTTCTGGCTCATTTTGCCTCATCAGCACGGCATAACCAAATAATGATGTGAAATTTGGGAGCAAAGATGTTAATCGAAACATGGGAAAACACAAAATAACGGATTTCAGCAGGGAAACCAAACGCTCATTTGTGTTTTCAATTGGAAGATCCCGAGTTTTCAGGACATCAACCAACATCGAAACGGAGGCGCATATAGCCCCCCCGCCATGAACCTTCCGACCCATAGTAAATAACAAAGAAGATGTAGGAATATCGCGTGATATGTTAACAACAACAACAAAGAGAATCATGGGTAATTCACGCAAAGTAAAGGGCTACTGAAATAGAGTGGTAACCGTGGACATGCATGTTTCTGGCTCATTTTGCCTCATCAGCACGGCATAACCAAATAATGATGTGAAATTTGGGAGCAAAGATGTTAATCGAAACATGGGAAAACACAAAATAACGGATTTCAGCAGGGAAACCAAACGCTCATTTGTGTCTTCAATTGGAAGATCCCGAGTTTTCAGGACATCAACCAACATCGACACGGAGGCGCATATAGCCCCCCCGCCATGAACCTTCCGACCCATAGTAAATAACAAAGAAGATGTAGGAATATCGCGTGATATGTTAACAACAACAACAAAGAGAATCATGGGTAATTCACGCAAAGTAAAGGGCTACTGAAATAGAGTGGTTTCCCTGCTGAAATCCGTTATTTTGTGTTTTCCCATGTTTCGATTAACATATTTGCTCCCAAATTTCACATCATTATTTGGTTATGCCGTGCTGATGAGGCAAAATGAGCCAGAAACATGCATGTCCACGGTTACCACTCTATTTCAGTAGCCCTTTACTTTGCGTGAATTACCCATGATTCTCTTTGTTGTTGTTGTTAACATATCACGCGATATTCCTACATCTTCTTTGTTATTTACTATGGGTCGGAAGGTTCATGGCGGGGGGGCTATATGCGCCTCCGTGTCGATGTTGGTTGATGTCCTGAAAACTCGGGATCTTCCAATTGAAGACACAAATGAGCGTTTGGTTTCCCTGCTGAAATCCGTTATTTTGTGTTTTACCTGTTTCGATTAACATCTTTGCTCCCAAATTTCACATAATTATTTGGTTATGCCGTTCTGATGAGGCAAAATGAGCCAGAAACATGCATGTCCACGGTTACCACTCTATTTCAGTAGCCCTTTACTTTGCGTGAATTACCCATGAGTCTCTTTGTTATATATATATATATATATATATATATATATATATATATATATATATATATATATATATTTTAATATATTTAATGTTCTACTGTTTTTATAATTATGTATTATATGATTTTATTTGAAATTTGATTATTAGATGCTGTTGTTACAATCGTGGTAGTAACTACACTAATGTGAAAACACCTTTATCACTGAATATAACCTATTTGAAATTTTGACAGGAATTGTCAAATTATTATGCCTGGCTCAGATGAATATGAAATTTTATATTCTGAAAGATAAATTACTACAAAATCGACTTACTCGCTCTTACCTCAGGGAGGGTTCAAAGATTAAAAAAAATTAATAATTTAAATTTTAAATTTATAAATTTCCAAAGAATATTCCAAAATTGTCAATTATACTATTGCAAATCTATAGTGACTGCTTGTTCAATATATTCTAAGACCATTAAATTATCTAATGACATCTACAATTTTTCTGTCACTGAAAATTAACTAAATGTCACTGATTATATCAAAAGTTTTATAGGATCCAAAATTTTTCAAATTCAATGAAATAAGAGTTGAATTAATACCAAAGTGAGTTGGAATCAAAAATTATATATTATATACCATCAGATAACAAGTGAAAATGAATTATTATTCCCAAAATATAATAAAGAACAATAATCGTACTTTCTACGAACCTTAAAATTAAAAAAACAACCTATATACTAGAAGAACAACCTAATTAACTACTTATTCTAAACGTTCAAATCATCGAAAATTACACTTGACGTGTATAAATGTCAAATAACTATATGCGATAAAATTGTCTATTCAAAAAATTTTCTCTTCTCTTCAGGTGAAATTTTATATATCTTTAACGTTAATTTTGTCAGTATTCAAAAATGTGATATAGATGCATCTATCTTAATTTTATTTAAAGGCCTGTTAATTCTTGAAAAATAATTTATAAAATCTAGACTGGACTCACCAACTAGGTATCAGGATCACTCGTTCTGATTCTAAGCACGTCTTTTAGAATCGCCGGAACCACTTTTCTAAATTTATAATTTAGAACCCGGAAAAATCACTAACACTATTTCAATATAATTATTTAAGGAATTATTCACGCACTGATCTTATCATGCTAATTATTATAATCTGATGCTATTTTAATATATCAATTACTATTATATTATTCAGCAAATTTGAGGGAACTCATATTAGATGTTCTCTCGAGAGGGGTTCAAAATCAACTAACTAAACTTTTTCCATAAATAATTCTCTTCTCCTTTGGTTACCAAAGAATTCCTTTTTTTAAAAAAAATACAAATTTATGTTTTCATATAATAAAGAGAGATTTTAATTCTTTTCTTCTAATTGTAATTTTTCTACCAGCGACATCTGTATTCTTTTTTTAAAATCTTTATAAAATCTATGTATCATTAAGTATCTTCTGCATTATTGTCATTCGAAATTGTAATGTCAAATTTTATTTGCATATTGAATCTTTTAAATTATTTATAATACATTGTATATCACTAGCATTACATCCAAATATGTACATTTTTCTTTATTTCAATGTTTTCTTTAGAATTTAGATAGAGTATATGTATATATATATATATATATATATATATATATATATATATATATATATTTATATATATATATTATATATATATATATATATATATATATATATATATATATATATATATATATGCGGAACAACATGTCTTCCTTTCAACTCGCTCAGGATACCTTCCCAGGGTGCGGTATTAAACACATTTTGCACGTCAAGAGCTACTAGTGCCCCTCTCTTTCTTCTTTCTCCTTCGTTGGCTTCGTCCTCCATTTTTTGCACTCGTTTTATCGCCTGTGTCGTCGATCATCCCTCTCTGAATCCATATTGTTCTACTGATAGGCCGCCATTTTGATCAATTTCTTCCTTTAGTCTGTCTATAATGATTTGCTGAAACAGCTTCCCCATAATATTTAGATCACGTACGTACGCCTTATTCTTCATTAGGTTTCCCCTTTCTTATTAACACCAGCCTAGCTTCCTTCCACATATCTAGGAAAGTCCCTTCTTGGAAGAGTTTATTTAGTAATCTTAGGATTGCGAGCGGGTGTTCTGTGACCACTACCTTTATAATTTCCGGTGTTAAGTCATCTCGACCAGGTGCTTTTCTATCTTTCAGGCGCTTATTGGCTGCCGTCAGTTCCTCAATCGTAAGTGGAGGGATTGTCTGCATCTCGTTTTTCATTCTGTCCCAGCAAGCAATTTGATTAATTGTGAACAGCTTTTCCAGTTGATCTTCGTCCGATAAGCATAGCGGTGGCCGTGGTTTCCATTTGTCCATGACGATTCGGTATCCTTTTCCCCATGTGCCTGCTTCAACTTCTTCTATAACTTTGTGCCAGACATTAGTATTTGCTTCTACATTAGCCTTTTTCAATGCTCTCCGTGATTCTTCATATCGGTTCGTTTGAATGGTCTTCTGTGAGGAGTTATTTGTTTATTTATTTTGGTGAGAAGTCTTCTTACCTTAATACATTCCTTCCGTTTTTCATTTACCTTTTCTGTCCACCAGTATACCGCGCCCTCATTTGGTCTCTGGGCTTTCTTCGGAAATAGTTATATTTTTTATGATCGCCAATCTCCAGTTTTTTGTATTAGCTGTCCAATTTCTTGGGTTAACAAGTTTAGTTTGTCCTTGTTTATTCTCCATCCTTTTTGTGTTTGTATATTCTTTTTTTGTTTAGGGGCATCCAGAATCTCATATGAAATGTTTTAATGAAAAAGGTTCTCTGTAATCATGACTTTCCAGTTTGTTATCTTCTTAGAGAGTTTTTTTGTGCTAAATGTTATGCCTATAAAACTGCCGTAGTCTCTTCTTATAAGTGTTGAGATGTTCTCTTGGTTATCTATGATTAGGTCCTCTTCCGCTAGCCATTCTGCTAGGTTCGTTCCTGTGTCATATTCTATTGTTGATACCCACATATGCGACTTAGCATTGAAATCTCCTCCGACCAAAATTGGCTTTCTATGAGTTTGCATATTTTTTCTCAGATTTTTCAGGAATTCTAGATAATCTATAATCTGATGTCAATTCATACAAAACCCGGGCCATACCCCATATCTCTACTCGAATTTTTCGATTTGTAACTTTAATTGCAGTATCTATATTTCTTTCTAAGTACCAGTTTACTTTTTCAGCCTTTTTCTTGTTGGGTTCAGCTAGAATAATTATATCTATGCCCTCTTCTTTTATCGTCTTGTAAAGTAGGTCCTTTGCCGTCCGTCCCCTGTCTATATTTACCTGCAATATTTTCACCTTGTTGTGTATTACCTTCATTATTTTATTATTTCCAAAATACACTCCTAGGAGCTGTAAGACCTTGTCGTTGGTGGAGTCGCTCAGTAACTTCCTTCCTCCTTGAGCCGAAAGGACTGAAAGGGAGGAGTGAAGCTAACAAACAGCTCGAAAACGGTCAGTGGGGCACTGGTGGGGCTGCCCTGGTGGGATAACTAGCACCAGCAAAAACCAGTTGAAAATCAAACCAGCCCACGTTACTCCCGAGCACTCGCGGGACCCTCCGACTATGGTATGTAAACCCAGCCAGGAGAGTCCAGATGGAGAAAACCGGTTGTAAAAAATCCGGAATCCAAGGTGTTTAGTGGCGACCTCCCAGAGTAAGTAGCCTTGCAGTCATAAGCGGAGCTCTGCGTCTGCGGACTGAAACTAGCTGCTCGTGGGAACACACAAGGAAGAAAATAATTAACAAAAGAAGAAATGGTACAGAAGAATTGAATATTGAAATAGAAAATCCTGAAACAGGTGGAAGCAAGGAAACTTTGCAAGAGAGCACTACTGATACGAACCCGGTAGTGAACATCTTCATGAAGAAAGGCTCAGTTGTCAGGTCACCGCAACGACCGAGAGCGCACTCGCTGTAATTTGGATGCACTAGCGAGGAGAACAACTGAAAACGGATAGAGACCCCAGAGAAAACAAAAGAGCAAAACGACGAGTTTTTCAAGAAAATGAAAAATGAACAAAGGAAACTAAACGATCTCATTATGAGAACGGCAGACCAAACTAGGCAACTAAGAACAGTAATTACAGCTATACCTAACACGAAAACCGAAATTGAAAAGGCAATCTACAGAACGGAAGATTTTGTTCAGCAAATGTCAGTGAAAACTGGTTTCGTAAAAGAATTAATAAAGTGGCAATATACCTGTAATGACCTCTGTGGGGGAAAAATTTTCCATGTTTTCAAATAATACAACTTACTCGTTTGAATTATCTTTATTGAATATCTTTTACAAAACTCACCATTAATAATATTACTTTTTTGCAATTAATAAAGAATTGCTTACTTTCTGTTTCTATGGAAGCTGTAAGTGATTGAACTTTACTTCCTGTAACTCGTGCCCATAGAAACCGCGAGTAATAAATACCAATTAGGTCACTGACGATATTATTCAAAAAACTATTTTATCAAATAATATTGAATCATATTTTCTAGTTTACCACTACATACTCCCTGAAAAAAAAGAAAATACAAAATGAAAATTATGTTTTATTACTTAAACTAAAATACAATGATTAAGATGCTACATACTAAAATTTACTACTCAATTTGTTACGAGAAATAAGGTTTTGTTCTGTTTTTATGAATAAGCACTTCTTTGTTCTTTCGGATAATTCTGACGTTTAGCGCCTCGTCATTTACCACTACATACGGTCCCTCATAAATAGAAGACATTTTATCTCCTACATCACTTTTCACTAACACATCATCTTTTTTGTACGTCACTGGGTTCATATTTTCATCATAGGTCTTTTTTTCTGTTTACTTTTCCTGAAAATAAATTATTTCGCGAATTTTCCTGAGCTTGTTGAAGTCTATATTTCAATTCTAGCGAATACCTGTTATAATTATACAAAGGGTCGACAATATTTTGCAAATTGCTAGGTACGTTACAAATTTTAGCAAAAACTAGTTCGAATGGAGTTTATTGTGTTTTGGTATGAACTGTTATGTTAAGTATATGAAAAACACCAGTATGGAACCCACGAACTCCATAACGAGCTATTGTTTTTACACTGTATTTTTAAATAAGCACCAAGAACTTTATGAGAGTTTTCCAATGAACCAATGCTTTTATGATGATACGCGGTTGATTGACGACGTTTTTTATTTTTAATAGTTTACACATTTCTGACAGTTTCTGAAATGAATTCTTAACCTTAATCTGTAGCAATTTCTCTAGGTATGCCGTATCTTAGAATAAAGTTTTCGACAAAACTCTTAGAAACTGTAACAGAATTCTTTGACTTAATTGGATATGCTTCAACAAATTTTGATAGTTCACAAAATCCTCCTCCAACAATACCCAAATAATTTTTTTCGAATGCTGTGTTAGAAGTAGAAGTGATGACCATCGGTTCTTTTATATTTTTACTTACGACCACCCCTGTAAGTAGTCAAAAACACACTGTCGGTAATCAATGTAAGACGTCTATTACGCACGGTAAAACAAAACGCACGGCTGTAAAGTAAATCGCACGGCTTCCATAGCAACTGTCAATAGACGTAGCTATTTTATTCAAAATGTATTACTTAGATATTTGACGTTGAATTTTATTCTATATATAAATGGTAGATAACATTTATTAGATATGAAAATGCATTTAATACTAAGAGTTATTTGGAATTATATGATAATTGGTTCCGTTTCATTCAATCCGCATCTTTTAGCTGTCTGAATGTATCTCATATAAGCAAACAATAGTATATTATACACCAAGCGACTAAAGTGGCCGATTTAATCCCGCGGGTGGTGTTTGATTCCTGAGGGAAGTAATCCACCTAAGGGATTAATGTGACTTTAGTCGAGAGGTGTATACGCTATTTTATGCAACCCCGGTAATTCTACATACATTTTTAATAAAAATAAATACTACTTAGGACGGATTTTTACGAAACTTGGCTGGGCATCGAGGGTGAACTTCTAAGATGCTTGGCTGGGCATCGAGGAGCGACTTTTATAAAACTTGACTGGACATCGAGGATGTACGTTTTTACTTGTACTTTAAATACCTTAATAAGATTATAAACACGAGTACAAGTGTGTCGTAGGTATAGTACGTAACTCGTGTTGTAACGTATTTTACGCACTCACGGAATCACGCACTCGCCGCTACGCGGCTTCGTGCGTAACTTTTCCGTTCGTGCGTAAAATGCTTCTTACAACACACGTTACGTAATGTACTATTACAATCTTTGACAATTGTCGCATTTTATAACGTATTCAGTGATGTCTTCATACATTCCTGGCCAAAAAGTAATATTTCTTTATGTTATTTGTCATTCTACGAATATCTGCATGACTGCTTGTTGGTTGTAAGTGAAAATCATTTAATATACATTTTATAGCCTTTGTTGTTTATTCGTTGTAATCCTTTTATTACACAAACACGTGGGCCGGTCCAATTACTACTTCTCGCAATTGCATTTTACTTTTCCGCCCAACCTATCTATATGCGAGAAAAGTATTGGAATTTTGAATTTTTTTTCAGTTATTTTTACGTTTTCCATCGACAACAACACGAAAAAACGGTTTTTGGAGAAAAATCCTGTGTGTATATCGTCGTCGTCGGCCACTTTTCCTTACATGTCTTGTTAGCACGATACAGCCTCCGGAGTGCAATAAGTCAGCAATTTTATGATTGAATATTGTTAAGGACATGTCACTGATGAACCTTTTTGATTTTCAGCTTGCCAGAGCCAATACAACAGGTGCTACAGTACTTTAAGTACGATATTTTTGTCATTTTTGGAGAAGATTAAGTTTGTTAGCCCGATACAGCCTTCGCAGTTCATCAAGTCACAAATTTTGTGATTGAATATTATTCAGGATACATCACAGATGAACCCCATTGATTTTAATCTCACCAGAGCCAGTACAACAGGTGCTATAGTACTTTAAGTACGACATTTTTGTGATTTTTGGAGAAATTTAAGTTTGTTAACACGATACAGCCTCCGGAGTATATACAAGTAACCACTTTTATGATTGGATATTATTCAAAGCATCTCAAAGATGAATCCTCTCGATATTCACTTCACTAAAGCCAGTACACCGGGTTCTATGGTACTTCAAGTACCAAATTTTTGTCATTTTTGGAGAATTTTCAGTTTGTGAGCACGATACAGCCTTCAGAGAGTATGAGATTGATCAATTTTATTATTGAATATTGTTCAAGGTGTCTCACAGATGTCCCCGTTTGATTTTCAGTTCACTAGAGCGAGTACAGCGGGTCCTATAAATCCAGATATACTAAACTTTTGGTTTTTTTTGGGATAAATTTCGGTTTGTTAGCACGATACATCCCCCGAAGTGTATACAATTGACAATTTTATAATAGAATATTGTTCAGGCCCACAGATGCGGAAAAGTTAGTTTTAATCTTTAAAACCGTTTATTTCATTTTATTTATGAAAGCAACATTATCGTCATTTTAAGGATCCTGGCAGGATCGCCATCTAATGACCTCTGTAGGGGAACTATTTTCCATGATTTCAAATAATACAACTTACTCGTTTGAATCAACTCTATTGAATATCTTTTACAAAACTCACCTTTAATAATATTACTTTTTTGCAATATATGAAGAATTGTACACTTGCTGTTTCTATGGAAGCCGTAAGTGATTGAACTTTACTTCCTGTAACTCATGCCCATAGAAACTGCGAGTAAGAGATACCGATTAGGTCACTGACCATATTTATCAAATAATATCAAATCATATTTACTATTTTATCACTTCAATGCCTCTATAGGCAGTACTGGTACTACAAAGGCTGAACTGAGGGAAATTGGCATACAAACAGTCAGTAACCAACTGCTGGAAAATGAGAGAGTTATCTGGAACATTGGAAGAGAGATTGACAGAGAGTTACACGATAGCGGCCTGAAGAGGTATATGAAAAATGTCAGACATGCACTGAAGTAGATACAGACATGGAACAAAACTTCCCATTGATCATGAAGGCAGGTGAAACAGAAAATAACCCACCACTAAGGAAACTTAAGGAGAGAAATCCGAAAATTAATAAATACATAGAGGCAGACAAATTTAAAATAGGCACCATAGTAGGCGGAAGCGCAGTTAGTGAGATTTTTGAAGAAGAGGATCACCGAAAAGGAACGGAATTAGTTACATTCTCTAACAGAAGGTCTATGAAAGGTGGAAGATAAAATTAACCTAGAGAGCAACCTGACTAAGATTGGGAATACAACCAATAGGAGACCGATAGAACAGGTATTTTGTGCCGTGGACAAAACCTTGAATTACTACAGCTTACGTAATATGCTCGAGTATATAGGAAGAAAAAAACACTATCCAAATTAGGAACGTGCCAGGAGGATCCAAAGCGAGGAAACTCTAATAATAAAACCAACAAGTAATGTCTCGTTCACATACATACTAAAGGACATGAAGAAAGACATAAATATTGAAGGAATTACGATACAAAAAAATCGATAAAACAGACAGTGGGAACATACAACTGAAAATCAAAGGAAGAGAGTAAAAAGATAGAAAGGCTTTCAGTGAACTCTAAACATAGCAATGTGGCACAGCTGAATACAAAGACCAAATGGTAGAATTTTATGCCCCTAGATATCGATGAGACTGTAGAAAGGACAAGAAATACGGGAGGTTAGAAAAAGAGAACTAAACAACAAGGGAAGTTTCGTGAACGAATCCCAGATTAAAATGGCTGACAAAGCCAATAAAAAAAGATACAAATATGTTTTCGTAATGAAACCTTAAGTTTCACGTTTCACTTATTAATCTCCGCCGGGAGGTTAGTCAGTTTCTTATACAGCGAAGTATAGTTCCGGTTTGATGGTGGAATAGTCACTACCGTTCATCTGTCGGTGGACGTTTGAATATTCGGGCTGCTCGAGAATCTCCGAACGAGGTAGTTGGTTTTTGGAGGTTTGTCACTTTCCTGCAAAAAAAGTAGTCCTTGTCTTTAGTTTTTTTGTTAATGCTTAAATCTGTAATGGATGCGGTCCTAGTTGTGCACTCATCCTTAGGGATATAGTTATGAGCTCGATCTCTCTTGTAATGTACGTCATTTTACATAGATCGACACGCCAGATTTAAGGGACCCATCGCCGCAAAGGTGTAAGATGTCAACAGAACTTGAGAATCGAGAAAATAAGACAGTACAGGTTAGGGGCGTAGTGTTACATATTTAGTTAACCATTCATTATCTCTCCATTGGACGTGTTCCATTCTATTTCTACTCAATTTTAGGGTATCTCCCCTCCTTACCATTATATATTTGGCGTTGAGATGTGATGGAGTGTGGCGACTGGTAAGCAAGTTAACCACGACGCTGTCGAACATCTAAAGCGATCCTTGCCTATGCCTGTTGTGGCACTCTGTTGCTCTTCTCACCAAACGCACACCGTTTCAAAGGAGCTAGTTGTACATTATAAGACTTTATAGGGTGTAACATTCTGGTTTCTATTATTGTCGAATCATAAATCTGTCTTGTATCTGTTATATTCGACTCATTATTCATTCTGTTGTCCGACTGTCAGTCATATTATTTTACCAGGTTTTAATTGGTGTAGTAACAGGTTTCCTCACTAGAGGATACAAAAAAAATATTTTTTCAGTTAAATTTTTTTTCTCGGCTGTTAAGGGAAGGAAATCTTAAGTTTCACGTTTCACTTATTAATCTCCGCCGGGAGGTTAGTCAGTTTCTTATATAGCGAAGTATAGTTCCGGTTTGATGGTGGCATAGTCACTAGCGTTATCTATCAGGGTACGTTCGAATATTCGGACTGTTCGAGAATCTCCGAAAGAGGTAGTTGGTTTTCGAAGGGAAGCTGTCGTGGTGTTCCAGCTTTAAATACGACCCGCTGCAGGAAATCCACTAATTTTGATTATTGTAATTAACCATCGAGATTTGAAACGGGGCCAGATCTTTCTACAGGTGAGTGTTTGTTTGTTTACTATGGATATTTGGATCGAACGGACTCAGATTTCAGGGTTTTACTAGTGGAAGAGGTTAACAGTTTTACAAAATGGTGTCGACCCAATAATTTTTATAATGTTCAAAACCGAAGTTCTTCATGTTTTCAACTTAAACTTTACATTTTAAAAAATTTATTTAATCACAATAATTACGCATTAATAATATACGTATTTAAGTTAACAATATCAAGTCTATAATCATTACGATTCTAAAATATGTATACTGAAACTATGCGGTGTCCAATAGTGCAATTCAGCATTATGACGTAGTCGATCGTCCGATGATGGTTCGATGTAACGATACCATATCAGGTAATGATTTCGGCTGACGAGGCATCTATCGTTTCATAACTCCCCCATCCTCAAAGAAAAGTCAAGGGTGAAGCGAGAGTGGAACCACTTGAGTTGGGTCGATGTTGGTAGGCTTCTTTTTATGCTGAAACACCTTTCTCATAAGGTTTCTATATTTAAATAGGAAATAACAGATTAGAAGTATGCATATTATGGTACTTGAGCTGATAGCAACTCGAGAAAAGGTCACAGGCATCTTGAGTCCATCAAGCGGATTGGCATTGTTTTCTTGAAGTTGCTGTTTATGAAGTTTGTGTAAGTTGATTTTCTTTAGCTGAATTTCTTGGATATTCAAAATTAGAAGCCGTACTTCTTGGATTCCTATAGGATGATATCTTTTTCGTTTTTATATGTGTATTTTGTAGTAGCTATAGAGCATCTTGGTGGGATTGTTAATAAGTAGCTTCCTTGTAAGACTGAAACTCCTGATTCTTCACAATCTGTTTGTATTTTCTGTGAGTCTGGGAATATTAGAATGTAATGGCTTTCGTTAATTTCTTCTATTATTGGTTCGGAGACTTTTACAGCGATTTGTTGGCAATTCTCCGGCGATAATGTGACTGACAGCAGAGATGTGATGCAGCCTGTTGGTTTTACAGTAGTAGACGGTTTGGAGATATATGCAATCTTCTCATTGATACTGATATTGGTTGTTGCTCATAATTAGGTAAGTAGAAGGAGGTATAATGACAGAGTTATTTATATTAGGTAGGGAGTATGAAAGTGATACTAGGTAAACACATCTGGATGGACCAGTGGAAATTCTAGTGGAAATTCTAGTGAAAATATTATTTTATCTTTATCATAATAAACTTTAGTATTAACAATAGCATAATATTTCAATATTGGATTTTCATTGAATAATAATTGATCATATGTGTATGTGTTATATAAAATTTGGATTATTCCTATAAGATCCTTACGGGAGATTACGCTTTGATGCAGAACACCTAAACTGGCAAAACTTACTGCATTTTCGATATCGTTAATGAAGCTGGACATAGAGTCCAAGTTCATTTTTATTTGACTAAAAATTTCTTGAAATTCTATATAGTTTGAATAATCATCAGATGTTTAGTTGAGTGCTTTTCCTAATTCATTAATTTTGTTGGATATTAGAAGCTGATTATTTGAAATTATTGATATTGATACATTAATGCTATCCATAAGATTTTTCAATGAAATTAATTGGAAAAATGATATCTAGGATATCACCATAGGGCTAATAATATCTAAGCTTCAATATTTGTAATATCACATCTTCTTCTTTTTTCTATTAACATATATTAAGTCAATCACAAGTCAGTTCATTTCTTGGTCTAGCCAAAAATAACTACTAAACATCAGGTAGGCATCAAATGAAATGTAACTTCTGTCATTCTGACGATGATATTGATTTATCGAAACAATTGTCAATTTTTTAGAATTTTCAACAATTTTTATTATATTGTGGAATTAACTACAAACAGTGAGTTCCATTTAAAACACTATCATAAGATTTTTGTTAAGAGTTATTTGTGAATTTATTTCTCTAATGATTTTATTTCGATCATTTTGCAGTTCGCTAATACTTGCGTATATTTTGTTAGCATTTTCTTGGTGCATATTGCCAGTAACGAGTTTCACTAGCGAGCCAAGAGGGTTGATTATTCTCCTTTCAATTCGATTAGATGGAAATATGGAGTTCATTTTAACATTTATACTATCAACTTCAAATTGCAATTGTTTATAAACATTTCTCAAAGAACGTTCATGAATATGGTTCGTCTTATTAAATAAGTTGTTTAATGAGTGATATTCAGTTGTGTTTGTACCTTCACAGTGAACGTATCGATAGTTCAAGCGATCAGGTATTAACAGTGCCTAACAAAAACTTTGACTTCTTTCTAAAGATAAGTAACTAGTTTTATTTTTGTTTAAGTATAAAATCGAATTTAATATTTAATTGAATTCACCAACTTATGGATTTAAATTCGGGCGGCGAATCGCCGCCCCTATTAATTGATAAAGGGTCTTCGATAAAAGATTTTCAAAATATTAATTTCGAGAATAAATATCAGCCTTCGGATGTTGGTCCTTATTTAGTTTATATAGAACATAAAGAAAAAAATGTAGGTCGTTTATTTCCCATTAAAATCGGTCACTTTTTAAGAAACATTACAGAATTCAGGCAAAATATATCAGATATAAAACCAGTAGGGGTAAACAGGGTAAAGGTAATTTTTAAAAATTTCAATATTGCTAACTTGTTGGTAAATCATGAAGTTTTATTAAAAAATAATTACATAGCTTATATTCCACTATTCTTCACGCATAAAAAAGGTATAGTACGTATGGTAGATACTTATTTTAATGCCGAATACCTAAAAGACGCAATTGAATCTGGAATTAAAGTAGTTGATGTTAAGCGATTAAAGCGTAAAATTGTAGACAGTGAAACCAAAGAAACAAAAGAAGTAGATAGACAAATGATCGTGGTTACTTTCTTAGGAAATACGATTCCCCAATCCGTTAAAATAAATATGGTAAACTTTCAGGTAGAGCCATACATATATCCGGTGGTTCAGTGCTATAATTGTTTACGTTTCGGACATACTAAACATCAATGTAAAGGTAAACAGAAATGCCAAAACTGCTCTGAAGAAAATTGTAACTCAGTTTCCTGTGAAGAAAATAGAACACATTGTGTACATTGCGACAGTAATGAACATAAATCCACATCCAAAAAATGCCCTGTTTACAATACACAATTGAGTATTAAAAAAGTAATGGCCTCTATGAATGCATCTTTCAAAGAAGCCGAAACTATTGTGAAAAATCCTGCTTACGGAAAAATCACAACTAATAATCGATTTTCATTATTATCAAATCCACAAAATTTCCCTGAGCTAACACATACAGCTTCAACTTCTTCTTACAGCTCAATCTTGAGTAAACCTAAGCCCTCCGTACATTTACCTAAACTTAATACGAGTACATCTGCGTCAAAAAAACGCAGAAAGTCCTCACCTCCAACTTCTCCTCCAGTAAATCATGAGAACAAAAAAACTAACAAACATTCTTCCATACTCCCAAATCCTTATAGGGAAGAGTTCAAATTTTATAAAGAGCAACTAGCATTTCAGGTAGAAAACATTATTAAAGATATAATTCTCAAAAAAAGTAACATTAATGAGATCAATGTTAAACAAGCAATTAACAATATCCTGGATAAATATGAGTTAAAAGAAAAAAGTAGTATTAATAGACAAAATGACGAAGACTCAGATACTTTCTAATAAGCACATCAGAAATAATATCACAATTGTACAGTGGAACTGTAGATCTATTATTGCAAATCAAGCGAGTCTTGTAAAATATATTAAAGACACACATGTGGACATTTTAGTTATATCAGAGCACTGGCTAAAACCAAACAATAAATTTCGTATAAAAGGATATAATCTAGTAAGTAAATGTAGAAAAGATGGTTATGGCGGGGTATGCATTTTTGTGATTCAGGGTCTTAACTATAAAGAGGTTTTGCTAAATACTGGAATCAAGGACTTAGAAGTATGCGCCGTATCGCTTGACTCTTTGAATTTGACTATAGCATCAATATATAGACCTCCAAACGTAATGGTAAGTCGAGTCAACTGGATTAATTTTTTCAAACAATTTGATTTATCTGCTACAATTTTTTGCGGTGATTTTAATGCACATCACGATATGTGGGGACCAACTCCTGATGATCGACACGGAAAAATACTGGTAGAAGCTATGGATGACCTAGAACTTATAGCTCTCAACGACGGTTCCCCTACGAGAATTAACCCAAGTGGCAATCACTCAGCAGTCGATTTAACTCTCACCTCCAACACTCTCGCTGCAAAGTCTTCCTGGACTATCTTAGATGACACATTGGGATCTGATCATTACCCTTTAATAATTGAGATTCAGATTATTTCTACAAACCTTGCATTAAATCCTTCCTCGAAATGGAATGATTCCCACGCAGATTGGAATACATTTCAAAACGTTTTGCAAACCGAAATGGTAAAAAATGATTTTGATGAAAATTCAACTGGCCCGGATAAAGTGAAGAGACTTTTTGAAATGATTTCAAGCGCGGCGTGTCAATCCATGCCGGTCAAGAAGCCTTTTATAGCGATTACCCCTAGGCCTATATGGTGGGACGAGGAATGTACAATGATATTTAAAAAACGAAAAGAAGCTCTAAAAAAATATAGAACTCTAGCAAGTTTTGAAAACTTTTTGAACTACCAAAATGCTGCCGCTAAAGCTAAACGTATATTTAAAGTTAAACAACGGAACAGCTGGATGACATTTTTAAACAAACTTAATAAAAATACCCCACTAACTGATATATGGAGATATATTAGATCTATGAACGGCAACTGCAATCAAAATCGTAAAAAGCCTATTCCTAAAGAGCTAATTGAAAAAATTTTAAACAAACTAGCACCTCCTTCTGCACCCAATCTCTTAAGTTGCAGATCTTTTGGTTTCCAACCCACGGATTATACATTAAAAGCATTTACAATAGATGAACTAGAATTTGCTACAAAAGATAGTCGTAATACAGCCCCAGGGCTAGATGGTTTTACCTATAAAATTATTCAAATGCTACCCTTATCTGTGAAGATTTTCCTTCTTCAAATTTTTAACGATTGGTGGGTGAAACAAGAATATAGCGACGATTTAAAAAATATTATAATTTGTCTCTTTTTAAAACCAAATAAAGATGCAGAGTCTCCTTCATCATATCGACCTATTTCCCTATTATCTTGTATAACAAAAACGTTTGAAAGACTAATCAAATTTCGACTTGAGTATTTTCTTGAAAGTAATTCTATTCTTCCTAGGACGCAGTTCGGTTTCCGAAGGGGACTGGGCACAGTGGATGCTGTAGGTGCATTAGTTGCAGATATTCAAATATGTTTTTCGAACAATCAGTACACATTATGTTTATTTATCGATTTGACAGGTGCATATGATGTAGTAGATTTAAATATTTTATTTGAAAAAATGGTAGATGCTGGTATTGGGAAAAAGGTTTGTGCTAATGTAATTAATTTATTCACAAATAGAAACATTTTTATCCGCGACCATAATAACGTGTTACATGGTCCACGCACAGTCTTCAACGGTTTACCACAGGGATCCATATTAAGTCCCTTGCTTTTTAACATCTATACTGCAGAGCTGCATAGGTTAGGCGGTGAAACAATTAACCGAATTCAATACGCTGATGATTTATGTTTTTATGTTACTCGTAATTCATATGGAGAATGTGTTAAGGACTTACGAGCATTCCTTCAAGTACTCAAACCATGGCTGGTAAATATGGGCTTTAGTGTTTCTTCGGAGAAGTCTGCTCTGGTATGTTTCACTCGCCATCGACTGGAAACGTCCAGGGCTCTCTCTCTAGATGAGTTCACATTCCCATTTGTCGACGAATACAAATATCTGGGTATTGTCCTGGACAAAAAATTATTATGGACTAGCCATATCAAGTACACTAAACAAAAATGTGAAAAAGGTATGAATCTTCTCAGAGTAGTTTCCAAACAAAAATGGGGAGCTGACTCAAACATCTCCTTCATTTTTTATAAGTCTTATATCCGTTCAATATTGGATTACGGGTGTACATTTTATGGTTCCTCATCAAAAACCAATTTAATAGCTGTTGACCGAATTCAATACAAATCATTAAAAATATGCCTAGGAGTTATGATGTCATCACCTAATCAAGCTGTCTTAGCAGAAATGCAAGAGCCCCCGTTGCATATTAGAAGGCAATACCTAGCCGAAAAGCTTCTTATTAAATACCGAACATTTAACACGTACATGGTTCAAAAGATTTCAGCAATAAACACTAACAATCTGACTATGCCATACTGGAGAATAAAAACCAGTCCTCCATTAGCTGAGGCTTTTCTTAATACCAACAGCAAAGAAAATCATATCTTAAAGCAAGATACTTTCCCTATTTTTCAATGCAATTATGAATCTTTAGTGACTGCTCCTAACATCATATACCCCTCTTTTTACGAATTTTCTAGTATCAACCAAGTAATTTTGAAAACTGAACTTAACAATATAGGCGACAATGTTACCACAATATACACTGATGGATCGAAATGTGATGAAGGAACTGGGGCAGCATTTCTTGTTTCAAATACTAATTACGTGGAAAGATTTAGAATTCCCAATTATTGTTCTGTTTTTTCTGCAGAAGCCTTCGCCATATCAAAAGCGTTAACTTGGTGTGCTTTAAATCCGATTCAAAGAGCTGTTATTATGTGTGATTCCAAGTCAGTATTACAGGCTATAGAAAGTTCTCCATTCAAGTGTTACAGACAAAATATAATTTTAGAAATTAAAAAATTAACAAGCGAATTAAAAACCCTGAACAAAAGTATTGTATTCATGTGGGTAAAAGGGCACTGCGGTTTAAAAGGAAATGAGTACGTGGACTTGGAAGCCAAGAGAGCCTGCAAAATGACTTCTTATACCAATCTTTATGTCTTCTCAGACCTTTTAAATTATTATAAGAAACATATTAGAACTAATTGGGAGCGGTCTTACGCCGACTTCGCTAAAACATCTAATAGCCAATATTTCCTTTTGCATCCTACTTTACCAACTAAGATCCCTCATATTTTTAATTTTGATTATAGAAAACAATATACCTCCATCATATCACGTTTAAGAATAAATCACGGTCGTTTCCCAGCTCATCTTTTTAAAATAGGTATTGTCAATTCTCCAGCTTGCTCCTGTAACAAGGCATCAGTAGGAGATCTGAACCATATTTTCTTTGAATGCACTGAAAATAAAAAGGCAACTACTGAACTTTACAATTTTCTTATCAATTTCAACGTTCCTCTTCCCACAAATATAACCGCTCTTTTGGCAAATACTGAGAAGTCTGTACTTGATTCCATAGTGGATTTCATAAATAATTCTAAATTGTCTATTTAGATATATGCTTAGATTTATGCCCAGTAATCAGCAATTTTATATCCTTACTCCTTTACAGTCCTTTTAATTTTTCAACCTTTACTCACTTTTAACTTTCTGTGGCTAATAGACTATGTCTGAGGCCATTCTCCCCCCACACACACACACACACACAATGAGTGATATTGTGAACTTAGATTTGTAATTGGATATCAGATGGGGTTTGTAGGAATATAGAAATGGGAAGCGATTTTCACCCTAGCTGGTCCTAGTTCGAAAGATATGATGCTTGGATTACTTTTCAAGAATCTGTATCTTCTGGTTAGTCACTGTCTGAAGAGTCCACGTCCTGTGAAGTTACATTAATTAGTTTTCTTACCGGTTTAAATAGTTGTATATGGTAGTTGTTTTTGTAAGTCGTTACTGTAACTTTTGATGTCAAAATGTGTTCGGGTTCATATGAAGGTTTAGTTCTAGATTGTCGTTCCGATTGCTTCTTATGAAGAGTAGTGCCAGGGAGAATGGCTGGGGGATCTGTACGTTTTTCTTTTAATTTTTCGATATTTTTTTGTTTTTGGTTACTAGTGTTGGTATGTACTCTGTCATAAAATTGTTTCATAATTTCTTTATGTTCATTTAATTGAATGTTATCTGGATGAGCTTTGTCGTCGATTTCGATGGGATCTTTCAAGTGAAGATGTCCTAGAAGAGGGTCAACAGGCTTATGTTTGGTAACAGAGTGAATTGAGTTATTGTATCCCAAAATGGACAATCTCAGTTTTTCGAATGGGTTTAATTCTGGATTCGTTATTGTTCTAATATTGTAGAATTAAATCTTTCTACGATTGCATTGCTATTAGGCTTATATGGAAGAGTATATTGCCAGTTAATACCATATAATTTAGCAAAGTCTTTGAGAGTGGATTGAGTAAATTCTGTGCCATTATCATATACAATGTTTTCTGGAATTTTATACGTAGGAATGAATTGTAATAATGACTGATAGTTGTGAACCGAAGATAATGTTGGAATTATGTAAGCTTGTCCAAATCTACTAAAACTGTCACATACTGTCATGGTAGTTGTATTGTCAAATTTAAAAGTGTCTATGTGTAACGTTTCGAATGGTTTTCTTGGAGTTGAAGCTTTATTAGAGGCGCGTGTCTCTCATATTTACGGTATCCGCCAAAATAAACAGTACCGAAACAGAGAGTGCTGTGGAGTTGTTTATGTAATATGGATTTGTCATATTTGACTTAAATGTCATTAGTTGATATATTAATAGTACGCTGCAGTTAAATTTGATTTGAAAATGGTTCTAACAACGGAAGAAAAAGTTTTTTTGGTAGAGCATTATTTTCGTTCATACGGAAAAGGTCGTAATGATGGTCCAAGCTTAGAACAGGTGTCAATAAAGTATCAACAAAAATTTAATAAAGCAGCTCCTAGTTAAAGTGTGATGTTAGCTGTTGTTGAAAAATTTCGTCGCACTGGTAGTGTATTGTGTCAACGTAAAGGTTCTTCAGGTCGTCGAAAAACAGTATGCACTAACGAAAATGAAGGACATATTTTTAACCAAGTTGTGCAATCACCTCAAAGAAGTCTTGTAAGAACTGCATGTAAACTCAACATTGGTGAAACGTCTTTACGTCGCATGTTGAAATCAATTGGTGGTTATTCATACCGTAATCAAGTTGGACAACGACTAAATGCTGCGGACAAACGTGCAAGAGAAATTTACTGTGGTCGCATGTTGAGTTTAATTTACGAATATCCCGAATTTTTGAAAAACATATGGTTTTCAGACGAGAGTCACGTTCATCTTAGAGGCTATATTAATCGACAAACAACCAAATTCCTTGGATTTGAACGTCCCGATATCATTGTAGAGAAAACACTCCACAGTCTTCGAGTTACCGTTTGGTGCGCGGTATCTGGTCATGGAATGATTGGTCCTTATTTCGTTGAAGATGATAATCAGAATCCACTTACTGTCAACCAAGAGCGTTATAGAGAGAAAATTATTATACCTTTTGTGAGAGATCTAAATAACTTTTGCTGTGCACGAAATCTACAGTTTCGCACACAATGGTTCCAACAAGATGGTGCAACGAGCCATACCGCTGTGCGCACCTTAGACTTACTCCGTCAGCATTTCGATAATAGAATAATTTCTCGAGGAACAGACTTCGAATATCCTTCTCATTCACCTGATCCGACGCCACCTGACGCATACATTTGGGGCATAATGAAGGACAAAATATTTCACTCGGAAAATCCGCCGGCGATATTGCCGAACTACGGGAAAGAATACAAAATATTTTTCATATTGAAAATATTTTTCGGCAGTTACATCAACCACTTTTTATAAATATGTTTATTGACTTACAAAATCGATATGAAGCTTGTTTGCGTCGAAATGGTGAACATTTTGAACATGACAGAAATTAAAAATTAATTTCTATTTTTATTTTCGGTACTGTTTATTTTGGCGGATACTGTAACTTGTTGACAAATGGAACAGTTAATGATAAAGTCTTTTACATCGGTATTTAGTTTTGGCCAATAGAATTTGGTTATTAGTTGGTTGGCAGTCTCGTGAATTCCCCTGTGATTTGGAATGCCTTCGTGTTGTTGTTTTATAAGTTGTTGTTGTTGGGATTCGATTTTAACGTCATGTAGTATATTATTTGATTTGATTAGGATAAATGCAGAGCTTTCAAAGGTCTGAGGAACTATTCTACAGATGGTTTTAAAAGAATTTCATCGATATCGTTCTGAAAATAAAAGGCGTACCATTTCTTCGGAACAGCATATTCTTTTAAGAATTGAATAATTTGATTTTCAAAAGAATTTCCACTCACGTGTAAGAACCATCCGGTTCTTGCAGGGTTATCGAATAATTTTTTAATTTCTTGATGAGGATTTTGATCAATTTTGATTATTACTATTTGATTTAAAAATACATTTAATGGTTTCTCGGTTATTTCGATTCCAAGTATTGGGTTTTCTAAACTAGTGTGTATTGTTTGATCGTCATTTTCGTCAATTGAATCTACTTCGGGAACGAGAGATTGAGAGTCTGATTTGGTTGTAGCGTTAGTTTCATTTAATTCTTTCTATAGTACACGGATATATTCTTAGAAATTCCCTTACTGTCTTTTCTATTTTTCCTCCCTTCTGTTTGATGTATTTCTCTGGTGAAATTTGTTCATTCATGTTCCTTATTACTTTCATAAGTTCTACATAAAAAAAATGTCTGTAACGAATTTCAACAGAGGAAGATAATACTATTACCTTCACAATTATAATTATTTTTATTTAATCTATTTTAGAGGCTTTCGTAGGACTTCCGTCTTACTTCCGCAGGCTTCTATATGGCTTAATATAAGTGAGATGTTAGCTCACATTTAGAGAGAATATCATTGAGTATCTCTACAGCATTGCTTTTCATGCTTTTGATGTTTCTATGGTTTTTTGGTACCTCAATCACATTCCGATGGAGTTGCGAGGACAACAATAATCCATTTTCACTCTTGGGAGTTTAGACATGGTTCCCCTCTGTGAAATAATAAGAAGCTAAGTACCTAAGCATTTTTCATTGAACAAGTTTTCGTAAAATCAATTCAATGAATTTGCATCACTCAGTTTTTAAGATGACCATCTTGGTTTTTATGAAAAACCTACTATAATTAAATTTAAGTAAATAGTATACTAACCATTACTAATGTTAATTACTTATTTTTATTCTGATTAAAATCTGTTTTATTATCATCTCATTGTAAATCAAGATTAGTGCATTGTAATACAATTTTTATAGTAACTTGTTTCTTTTCTTAACTTCCTAGATCACTGATATTATACACACAGCTAAAACTGAATCAATTATTTACACAGTGAATGCCTAGGCATGAACAGGCTATCTTTATAATATTGTTTCAAGGTTCAACTAAACAATAAAAAACCTAGTGTCGCTCATATCTTATCTTTGTTTGAGAACAAATTATTTGCTACAGTTTTGTGTCTAGGCTCAGCGATACTCACACCTAAAGTTAAAATTTGTTAATTTCTGTAACGAATGAGTTTTATGTCAATCAAGCGATGAGCTAGGGCATTTATCAACATCGTTACAAACAAATTGTTGATCTGTAGCATATTTTGGCTGACCAAATTTGGAAGTGGTGGTATCAGTAACCATGCAGCGAGAGGCGGCTAACTATATAACAAACCAGAAAAGAATTGGAGATGGGTGAAACAGATCGAGGGTAACAGAGCTTGACCCCCTACAAAGATGTCGCAAGTGTGATAAAATTGGTCACATTGCAATCCAGTGCAAGTACAGAGAAGAGGACCGAATCAATTGCCATAGATGAGAAGAAACGGGGCATAAAAAAAGAGAATGAACTAAAGAAGAGCAGTGCTATCTATGTAATATAAATGGTCACAATGGAGCGTCCCAATGGCTCATAGGGTGTCTCCACGAGGAGTCGTCGGTCATGGTTCCTGCGCTCTTGAGAGTTGTGAGGGAGGCACGACCGACCAACTTCGGGGATAGGTGATTAATAGGAACGATTCGCTCTGAATAATCGCCCGCGGATCAAAAGGAATAGAGGAGTCAACCTGGCTAAAAATCATCGCCCTCGCCCTCCCCGTTCTCGCTAAGCATCTCATGATCTAGTTAAGGGGAGGTAGAACTACAATCCTCAGGATTATCATGTCCTATCTTTTCTAAACAACCCTTCAATCTCTGGTACTTTCTCTATTCTTCTTTCCTCTACTTCCTCATACTGACAAAATAGACTCTTCTTACACTTGGATCGCTTGTCTGTCTTTCTTCTTCCCTCTATCTTCTGTCAACCACTTCACCAAACTTATTTCCTTCTTTTTCCGTTCTTTCTTTCCACCTATCACACTCCTTCTACTTGCTCCCCAGATTATCAATTAAACTCAAAGGACATACACAGGGGAGGCAGCTGTGTGGGTCTACCCGTTGGCAAACCTGCGTCCGGAGGCAACCGTGAAAAAAGCCTAGATGAGTAAACCTCGATAATAGAACCCGTAATCCTCGTTGTTAGCTACTGTGGCCATAGATGAATGGCTGCACGAAACGCAGTCAGAAACGGCGCCTTTGGGATACCTGGCGACCTCCCAGAGTATCTAGCCTTAGCGAGGTAAGGGCGCACTGCCTCGCCGAACTTTCTTTCGACCCAACTCGTGGGAAGCAGTTATGGATAAGTAACAGAAATCAAAACAAAAAGATGTTTTGAAGAGGGGGAGGAGTAAGAAGAAGGATGAAGAGATAAGGAAATATGGGGAAAGCCTACCGGAACAAAAAGAGAAGAAATTGGTAGTGAGGATCAAGAATTCGGAGGACGGAGTGAGGGCAGAATATCAGAGGAATATGGAGGATGAAGAGAGGGGAAAGTATGAGAGGTACAGGAGAAGAGCGAAGGAAGAATTTGAGAGGAGTGGAGGGGAGAAGGAAAAGGAGAAATTAGGAGTAAGGACATTGGATTTGGAGAACAGGATGAGAGAGTTGGAAAAGGAAAGTAGTAGGGGGGTGGAAACGAGGAGGGAGATTTTGAAGAGTGGGAAAGAAAAATAAGAATAAAGATGCGCGCTGTAGAAAAAAACAGCTGAAAAAGAAAGGGAACAAAGATTAAGGTTAGTCATGGAGAAGAAGTCCATGCCGATAGGGGATGGGGAAAGCGAGTAGGAGATAGAATCTGAGGAAGAGGAAGAGCTATATTCAATAGGAAGGTTAGTAGAAGCAGAGAGGCAAATTAGAATAAGGATAGAGGAGTTGGAAAGAGAAAGTGAAGAGAGGGTAAGAAGGGTAAGGGGGGAGACGGAAGGAAGGGAGAGAGGGGAGTATAAAAAAGAGGGGGAGAGAGAAGAGGCAACAGATGAGGGGGCAAGTCAAACCGATGACATTATTGTCATCGACGAAGACGAGTCTGACGGGAAAAGAAGAAAAAATAGAGGAGACAGTCCTGAGGAGAAGCAGGTGGGGAAAAAAGGAAGGAATGAGGAGGGAATCAAGGAGAGACTCGGGCGAAAGCTGGAGGAGCTAGCAGGCATGGAGGGACACCAAGATTCTTTCGATATGGTGGAATTCAGGAGAATTCTGGATGATTTAAGAACCATCCAAAGGGATATGGTGGAGCGACAGCATGCGCAGTGCAAATAGTGTAAGGAGATAGGGGAGAGGGCGAGAAGAAGGGAGGCCATGGAGAAAATTAAAGAAGATCTTAACAAAGGGGGAGACTATAGGGAGTATAGTAAAATTAAAGATGCTGAATGGGACGAAGATGTTTACGAAGCAACAAAATGGGAAAAGGGCTATACAGAGGACATTTTTCCCTCTCAGGAAGACCGTGTGATAATAGGAAACTCGAAAGGGGGCAAACGAGACAGTGCACCGAGCTGGAGTAAGGAGATATGGACCATGTTAGACAGCTGCGAGGAGGGAGGGTGTGATGCCTTTGTAAGTGGTCTAAGGGTCACGAGGCTTCACAAAATGTGGACTAATTATGTGGCGAACGTAGGAGATCACGAAGGGGAGGCTTTATTCGAAATGATAAAATATCTAACCGAAATGGTCGGTCAAAGGGAGAAAAAGGAGGAGATAAAAGTTATAATGATGGAGGGAATAGATAAAGTTAAGACAAAAAAAGTAATGGAGTTTGTAGGTAGAAAGGCAGGGATTAAGAGGAAGATAGTAGCAGGTGCAGATGAAACGGGGAGGGAAAGGGGTAGAGTAGAGAGGGAGGCGCTAGTTATTGAAACGGGAGGCGAGTCGTACGCAGAGGTATTGAATAAGATGAAGTCCCAAGTCAATGTAGAAGGCTTGGGCATTAAAGTCGATAACGTTAGGAAAACCAACGGCGTAGATCTCGTAGTTAACCTGAAAGGCAGGGGGTGGCAGAAAAACTCAGAAATGAAATAAGGGATAAGATAGGGGGGAGAAAAATGACGATAAAAAAGAACGAGGTAAACTTTGACATCCTGGACGTTGACCCATCCATAAACGACCAGGAACTTAAAGCGGCGGTGTGTAGATCGACTGGTCTTAAGCAAACGGAGCTTAACGTAAGCAGTTTGAAGGTGAGGCGGCCAGATTGCCAACGTGTCGGTGAGAAAAGAGAAGGCAGAGATCCTACGAGGACACAGAAATATAAAAATCCACTGGCAGTATTGCAGGATAAGGGAGAGATTCACCCCTCTCCGATGTTTTAAGTGCATGGAGTATGGGCACAGTACGTACTCATGTAAGAATAAAGAAAGGAGCCAGGCTTGTTACAATTGCCTCGTAGAGGGTCATAGTGCGCGAGAGTGTACTAACGAAGCGACATGCCTGCCATGCTCGGAATCCGGACACCGAATGGATTCGATGAAGTGTCCAAAATTCAAGCAACTGGTTTTTGGACAAGATATACCTAAAGAGGTACACAGGTACAAGACTGAAAAGCCGGCACACATGATGATATGCTCGCTATGAGCGGTACCGTGTGTGTCGGTGGAGAAGGGTGGGTTTTTAGCTGGCAGGCGCCCGGCCACTGGCCGAGTGCATCCAGCATGCCTGGGACCTCTTTCCAGGCAGTCTTTTGAAGATTCCCTCACCTGCCAAAAGAAAAAGGTCAGGTTAGGTTAGGTTAGGTTAGAAAGAGCCTTCGATCAATGCATATTACGTCATGACATATGGATGTGAAACTTGGACACTCAAACACGTCGCTCAAAGGTCTATGGAACGATGTATGCTTAACATAACAAAAATATATAACAAGAGTATAGAGTGGATCAGACAAAGGAACAGGTAATAGATATAATTCATAGGATAGAATCCCTCAAGTGGCAATGGGACGATTCGTTTTGAGAAAGCTACTGTGTTAGTGAAACGCGTCAACCAGTTTAAATTGAACATAAGATCAAATAAATGAAGTTTTAAACAAATTATATTGTTTTATTTCATCGTACAATAATAATATACAGGGTGTCCCGGGACTAATGAGAAAAAAGTCAGGAGCGTATAAGATGAGCCAAAATAATGTTAGTATTCCATATAAACTTTTTCTATGCAGGCCCTCGTTTTCGAGATATAGGCCTCCAAAGTTTGAATTTGGTTTTAATTTTTATTATTTGTACTAGTTGTTTGATCTTCATAAAATTTACGGCAAAGCTATAGTGTACGTGTATGCATATTTTGGAAAGGTAAATAGATTTACAGTTGTGCCTTGAAGCCAGGGACGGACTACCCGCAATGGTTAGTGATCCAAAAATTTTGCAGGGATGGCATACCCTGTATTAAATTATCGAAATTGAAAATGAGCCGTTTGGCTAGTATTTACAGTTTTATTAATGCACTACGTACCAATTTACCTAACTTATTAATACGATGTCCAAGATTTACACCTACAGTACTACAACAAAATAATTTAACGATAGCAGAAGATGAAAAACATTAACGACTTATTAATTCGAAAGTTGGTAGAAACTTTTTAAAAGTGTTTTTACCGTTTATGAACTAACCATAGGATAATTTGGTCAAACGTTGTGTAGAATAGTTCGTAGTCAATAATTCATAAGTCCTTAATTTAACAGTTACTATGGCAGAATTCACTTTTATTGAGTGCGCAGAATTGCATTTAATGTATGAACTGGCTTCTCGAAACTGTTTAGAAGCCAGAAGGCTTTATGCAGAGCATTTTGCAAACAGAGCATTGCCAGACAGACGAATGTTTGAGCGTATTGATCTCAGGTTACGAGAAACAGGTATGAATAAGTAAATGTAATTTTCCATGTATACAAAACAAAATTTAGTGCCAAAAACGGTGGAGAAGGTCCAGTACGAAGCGTACGTACTGTGGCAGTTGAACAGGACTTGTTAAATGCAGTTGATAATGAACCATTATCGAGTTTACGAAAATTATCGAGAGAACATAACGTCTCGAAATCAGTTGTTCATCGCGTCTTAAAAGAACAGCTTTTATATCCTTTTCACATGAAAAAAGTACACAGTCGCTGATTATCCTGCACGAATTGAGTATAGCCAGTGGTTTCTGCGACAACAACAAGCAGACAATACATTTATTAGTAACGTTCTTTTTACGGACGAATCTGGTTTCACCAGAGATGGATTAATTTATTCTCACAATACGTATTTTTGGGATGATGTGAATCCACATGGCATTATCCAAACTAGGAACCAGCATAGATTCATGGTTAATGTTTGAGCAATCATTTGATAGGACCGTACTTTATTGACGGTACTTTGACCGGTCAGAGATATTTGGAGTTTTTGCAAAATGAGTTATGGAACCTGTTTGATGATGTGCCTCTACAAACTCGTAGGAATTTATGGTTCATGCATGATAGATTTACGCCAGCATTTACACACAAGGTTTCCTAATAGATGGATTGGTCGTGGAGGCCCTTTTCAATGGCCACCGCGATCAGGAGATGTTAATCCTATACATTTCTTTCTCTGGGGTTATCTCAAAAGTAAGGTATACGCAACACCTGTGCAAACAAGGCAATATTTAATAGACAGAATTATGTTACACTGCAATGTTATTAGAAATAATATGGGATTGCTCTTTCAAGTGCAAAGAAACAACCTTCGTAGACTTAGAATGTGCGTGGAAGTGGGAGGAGCTGATATTGAACACTTATTACAATAACGTTAGTTTTTGTTGTTGTTTAGGAATTAGTTTTTGTCAAATGTTTTTGAACTTGTCTTTTTAGAGGTTTTCTTAATGGCTTAATAATGTTGTGTATGTAATTTTGATTAAACGCAACTAATTACGTTGTTTCCGTTTCTATTTGATTCCCATTAAATGAGTTCTTAATGTTTCTATCATATGCTATCATCAAATTATTTTTTTGTAGCACTGTAGGCAAATCTTGGACATCGTATTAATAAGTTAGTTAGGTAAATTGGTAGTTAGTGCATTAATAAAACTGTAAATATCAGTCAAACGGCTTATTTTATCGAATTCCAACAAGAGTACCTTTTCGTTAGCGTAATGTGTGAGGAAGTCAATTTCGATATATACATACAGGGTGTGCCATCCCTGCAAAAGTTTTGGATCACTAGCCATTGCGGGTAGTCCGTCCCTGGCTTCAAGACACAACTGTAAATCTGTTTACCTTTCCAAAATAAACGTACACGTACATTATAGCTTTGCCGTAAATTTTATAAAGATCAAATAACTAGTACAAAAAATAGAAATTAAAACCCAATTCAAAATTAAAACTTTGGGGGCCTATAACTCGAAAACAAGGGCCTGCATAGAAAAAGTTTATATGAAGTAATAACATTATTTTGGCTCAGATTATACGCTCCTGACTTTTTTCCCATTAGTCCCGGGACACCCTCTATAACCAAAATTTTTTACTGTATCATATATTTTTATATATTTTTGCGTTTAAGATCATACTGAACTTTTTTATACCGACTTCGTAATGTCTCTATGTTGATCTAACTATCGCTATAGCAATGTCCGGTTTTTATATTTTTAGTAATAATTTTAAGGAAAATTAAGCACTTTTGAATAACAGGAGTTCAGTTAACCCCCTCCACATTATTTTCTTTATGTATTCTGTCAACAATTTAATGTAAATTTCCATCATTAAGCATTAAAAAATCATAAAAAGTTGCACAAATAAGTATAAATAATAATAATAATATTTCATACTACGAAATAACGGTCCCTTAATGCGGTCCTGTTACTATAAATATATAATTACTGTTCACTTGCATCCCTCATGTATTTGTTTGGGTTTGGTGATTCTTGATCTTGAATACTCTAAATTCCAATATTTATTGAAATTGAAATAGATATAGGTTTTTCTGTCAAAAATTTGCAAAATTATTTTGATCTTTATTGTCAATCGTATTGTTGTAGTTTGGTTTCCAGTTTTATTCATCAATGAATGGTTTATTTCGCTCTACACTTTATTTTATTTAAACGAATCAAATTTAATTTTTATTTAAGGCTAGATACACCTACTTTCAGGATGCTAAGAACTGATGTGTTATTGGTAGTAAGTAAAGATGTCTGCAAAACATTTCTTTAAAAACTATTACAAATTCAAATACCGGAATAGTTAAAAAATGTTCATTAGCAATGTGAGACGGAGGAAAACAGATGAATAATGGGTAAAATTTTCCAATTTACGTTTTTCAAAAAAAATAAAGGTATAAATTGTAACAGCATTTTGGGAGTAATTTTTTATTGCATCTTAAAACATAACCTATGAATTTGATTAAAAAATAATTATTAGCATTGTCGACACCAACATCTATATACAATAAACAAAAATGAAAGATAATTGTAGAAGCAAGAAATTAAAACAAATAGCGGAAACGTCAGCTTCAAAGAGACGGAAGAATACCTTCGTTCCTAAGATCAAAGATTGCCTGAAGATGTAGCCAGCTGGAAGAAATAGATATATATCTTACGACTAAGGAAATATGTAGAGAGGTTATTAAATACCATATGGTTAAAATTATTACACAAATCGAAATATTGCTATTGATATGTAAAAATTTCTAAAGTTATAGTATAGTACTCAAGCATCCAAACAGAGTGTCGTCAATTTTTGTTAATATAATGAATGAATTTTGAGTTTTTTCATATATATTTGAATAAACCAAAATAACTAATTGTTTCAAAACGGACGGATCGAATAGCAAAATTAAAAATTGGCATTCAAAGATATTTTTGTGTTAATTGTAATATTGGTACAATAATTGTGAAGCAAAACTTAGTGACATTCATAATAATCCACAAATAATGGTTTCATTTGATATTTATGGTACTTCTTAATTTATTCCTCGAATGTTCAACAAAAAATATCAAGAAAATTGTTCAATAAATATTTTACGTTGTAGAATAATAATAGACTTTTATCGTTTATCACATTCGAAGCAGCCAAAAGCAATTTTCAAAACTCATTTATTTTTTGTTTTGTAATTTGCAATATAGTTATGGTCGCTTCACGAGAAATGAAACCGTCGACAAATGCCATTCTGTCAATTTGTAGTATAATATCGGAACGTATTTACCAATTCGTTTTGTAATTTTTCTCGTACACGTCAAACTGTCTGTTATTCCGCTGCAATTTTTATTTCCAACGCATCGAACAATGAGATATGAATAATTATGGAAGTTTAAATAATTACTTTTATGAACCGTATGGGGAGTAAAAAGATACAGGGCGATACAGTAGGTTACGGACATGGAACAAGAAGAAAAAGAAGTGCATAGGAATGATATTGTCTTCATTCAAAAGGTTATCATTCCCTAATTACAAATAATCTGAGAATATACAGTGTGAAAAACTATAATTACGCTTGTCCGCAACACTTGGCTCCATGCTAATTAAAGCATTATCTATAAAAATAAAATTAAGCTCAAATCTATTATACATGATTATAGTACTAGAACATAAAACCTTCATTCTAGCGTAACCTTTTGAGAAAAAACAATTGGACAGAGATGTGCAATATGTATATAGCACCACGATTATATAAAAACACCATTTAGTATAAGAGTAATTAAAAGTTTCAAATATTTCTGAATCAATATCAAACAGTGGATGATGCATACAGAAAAGAGAAATATTTAATGATTTAATTAATTCAAAATATGCAAGATATATATATATATATATATATATATATATATATATATATATATATATATATATATATATATATTGAACTAATCCTCTAGTTTTGTAAAAATAATGAAATAAACAAACATAATAAACAAGTCTTATTGTAACGTAAGAAGTGTCAGTAGACACAACCATTAGAATAAACTCAATAAAAAGTCAAAGATTAAAATATAAAAAGATTGAAATATGTATAGATTGGATAATATATTGATGTGAAGTTTTGAAAAGGATGAAGAATAGAAATTACAACACTATATTAGCTAATTAAAGAGTAAATATTACCTGTACCAGTAATTCTGATTGGTTGTCAAAGTCATGGAATTCGGAATTGCACTGAACATAGCCATAACAATTTCGGCAGGATGAAATGTCACACAATAGCTTGAAACCTAAAATAAGAGAAAAGAATAATTAGTCTAACGATAATTTAACATTATTTACATATTATTTTTGTAGTAGCATAAATTTAGAATACCATGTATTCATTCATTCATTGAAAAGGGTTGAAACTAGATGGGAAAGATAGTTGGAACACAGCCCCAAACATATTGAGGAAATGAATATTTATAGGAAGTAAAGTCATGCTAGGGAATTTTTCAATACCAACCTAAATCATTGTTTATAGATTATAGATATAAAATTTAATTACAAAAACAAAAATAATAAGGAGTATATGTATAATAAGTATCAAACAAGACGCAAAATTAAATTAGAATCAATTACATATAGGTTAATTAATAATATAGGTTGTAATATTTGTAAAAATAAACATTTTGTAAATTAGCTAAACAAGGTAAATATAAGAAAATGGACTATTGTAAGAGGAAAGAAGGACTTAATTAAAATTCCTTAATACGATAGAGATTTAAATGAATCAGTGTCAATACCCTCCAGGACAATAAATTTATGTTTTTTCAAAATAGTCACTAAAAGACTGGAGAATAACAATTTCTGTGATAAAAAAAACAAATAAGAGTGCTATGGACTAGTGAAGCCGGGATAGTTGTTGATTTTGAAAAACAAAAAGGGGTGGATTTAGAATGGTGATGAGGGATGCGTCTCTGTAAGATTGCTCTCTGCAAAAATTTTCTTTAAAAAACAGTTAAAAGTTAAAATTATATAAACATTTTATGACAAACTAATCATAAGTGTATCAGATCCTGTGTAAGTACTAAAGAGTGCCGTAGGAGCATATCTCTAAGGAGATATCGGCAAGTTTGGAAGATGTAAGTGCAGCCGGCAGTAATAGCAAGAAAGATAAGGTCTGTGTATTTTGATTAAATCTATTTGGAATTCCAATAAACATTTTAAAGTGTACACTCAAAATTCAATAGAACATTCAATTGATATATATCATATAAAAAGGCCAAAGAACAGTAACATATAATGCATTATAAAATTCATCTATAGAGAATTATAATTTTAAGATAATATTGAAACTCACCTGTTGTAAATTTATCCTCGTAAAATATCACGTACATCATGCGTGCTCAATTCTATTTCATTACTTATTTTCAGCTTTTGCATGCATAACTTTCATCTATCACTTTCTTGTTTTCTAAATACACGTACACATATAGTTTATAAAGTATTACTTATATGTAATTGATTATAAAAACATTTAATAATTATAACCAACAATTTTCATCACAGACACGCTAACAGTGTGTTGAATATAAACGTTGTGTATGGAAGGAAACTTCTTTCTTACATGTATACTGTAGCAGCGCATGCGTTTGGAGATATAGCGCCGACGCAGAAATTATATCATTTTGTTTCCAAGAATGTATGTATGATATAGGGTGGCACAATTCCTTAAGAATAAATGTGCAAAATAAATTAACAGTTACAAAATATTTTATTATGTTCTAATCAGATTAAAAATTGAAATTCATTTATTAAACATATTTACATTAATGTGTTGGTTTTCTTTTATTCTTACATCTATGGTTAAAGTATCAATATCACTATTATCATATTTCAATCGTTTTATTTAATAGATATTATTTCTTTCAGAGGTTGTAATTAAAAGGTAAGATTATGTATATGTATTTCTTCAATCTTTGATTATCATATCCAGAACCCAACGAGAGAAGTTTCTCATGTTCTCCGATAAAATATAAAACTATAATAAAATAAACAAATAATATAATCTGAGCTAGCCATAAAATTATCATAAATTATAATTATCATCATTCAATTATAAATTGGCGGCCCAACGTGAGGCTATTAAAATATCCAATTTATAAATTATCAATTATAAATTGGCGTCCCAAAACGTGGGGCTATTAAACAAATAATTATAAAATTGTCAGTCCAACGTTGAGAAAATTTAAAGAATTAAATTGCTTTAATTAATAATAAATAAATAAATCATGGAAAGCAAGAAAATGGTATTGAGAGACGGGAAACAGGTCGGAAATGATAGCGGATCAGAAGAGGAAAGAGAAGAGAGGAGCCATGGAATGGGAGATTTTCAGGTCCAATATCTGATCCAAGGTCAGCAAGCTGAAGGACATGCATCGGAAGAAAATACGACAGGAGATGAAGAAGGTGTAGAACAAGAGGATAGGATAGAAGAGAGACAAGAAAAACAAGGAAGAACAAGTACAAGTAGGGATGATTTAATGATGGTCATGATGCAACAATTATTTGCTGATATGAGGGGAGATTTAAATGGGAAGATGGATAAAATGGAGGAGAATAGGAAAACAGATATGAATAAAATGGAGGAAAATATGAACCAGAAATTTGAAGAAAATAGGATAAATATGGACACGATGAGGGGAGACATGAATAGTATCAAGGAAGAAATTAGAGGAGACATCAATAATATCCATGGAAACATGAAGAGATTAGAAGAGAAAATAGATGAAGTCAAATTAGAAAGTTTGAAGGAAATTAAGGAACTCAAGGAGAACCAGGAAGGATTTAAGAAGAATATTAACGAGGTAAGAGAAGAAATGGAGAATAAAAATAAAAATTTGAGACAAGAAATCCAAGAAAACGGTATGAAAATTCGAGAAAACATAGAAAAGATCATAGTAGAAGAAGTACTAGAATTCAGAAGAGATATAGAAGAAAGTTTACCGGAAAATATTAAAATAGAGGTATCAAAACAAGCTAATAAGTTAACAAAGAACATAGATAAAGTAAAAATAGAAAGTTTCATGGAAATTAAGAATATTGAGAAGAATAATCAGGAATTAACAAATATCACAGAGGGGACAGAAGAAATTAAGAAGGAAACTAAAGAAGTAGATTGCATAAAATTACAAGGACAAGCAAGTGAAGAGGTCAGGAAACATTCTCAAGAAAAAATGAATAAAGAAATTTCAAATTTAAATGACAGAATTAAAAAATCAACAGACGAATGCGTTAGAAGAAGTGGAATCATGGGAAGGCAATTTAATAAGGAAATCGAAGAGATGCACCGAAGATTAAGAAACACAGTAGACGAAATAGAAGATAATATAAGAAGTCATGAAATAGGTATAGGATGCTCCAGAAATTTTTATAATGTAGTAAGAAGAATAAAATGTGACAACAAAATGAATATAATTCACACAAATGTTTTAATGAAATTAATAAGGATTGAAATGAATAATATGGAAGAATTTGAGACGCAGATTTTATGGGATTTATTGGAAGGAATGAATGAGATATGGGACTACAAAACTAGAAAAGATATAATGGAGAACGGAAAGAAGCTACAGAAAAACATTGAGACTCAAACAACGAGAGTAGAACATAAGAAAAAAGTGAGAAAAAGAATAGCATATTAAATAGTATCACATGAGAATTGAAATGATCTTTGGAAAAAAGAAAATAATGGAATGGACAGGAAAAGGATACCAAAATGAACTTAAATAGGGAATTTATTAAGAATAAATAATACAATTATAGATAATTTTTTATTATAGGTAGATGTAATGATTCCAATGTTCTGCATAAGTAGCACTTCCATGTAACATAAAATATTAGATACTAGGTAGATATAAGGCTTTCAATTTTTTTATATGTAGGATACATCTAGATTGTTTCCATTATCGCAGTTAAGAATCTATAAAATATAAAAAAAAAATATATTATTAAAAACTTATAAATGATTTTAAGTAAAAGTAAAGTAACTTCACATTTAACTTATAAGGAAAGTTAGAGTAGCTATATAGATTAAAAAAACCAAACAAATAGAGAAATATATAATATCAAAGACAGACAGAAATAAAAGCGATAATATAATATTAAATTTTGTAAGAATTTATTAGGTAGAGGGGATAAGAAACAGAATTCACACTTATTAATAAGAACAGGTAGGATTTAGGAAGGACAGGCTCGTTATCATTTGAATAACACAGTAAAAGAGGTGGAAAGGAAAGAAAGTTTTTTTTAAATCAAGATATAGAATTTGAGATATTCATGTCAAATAAAATTTTATAGGAATTATGGAGATAAGTAACAATGAAATATGGAAGCAAAGATTTATATAGTAAATGATATGATTAATTATTATGAGATAGGGAGAAATGAAATATATATAAAGTATAATGTAATTAATATATTGAAGAAATGAAGTTGATGAGTTATAATTAAGAATTATGCAAATAAATATAAATAGGGATAGTAAGCAAAGAAAAAGGTTAGACTATAGGAGTAATTATATTGACATGAATAAGGGTTGACAATAAGATATGAAAATATATGAAATATTGGAAATAATAATTTTTTTTTGAATTCGAAGATAAGATAAGGATAGGAGAGCATTAAAAGAATTGTTAAGTGAAGGAAAAAGGTATAAGTAAAAATATAAACAAGAAATAGTTTAAAGAATAAAGATTCTACGGTGTGAATAAATGAATAATAATTGGTATAGGAATTGAAATAAAACAATAATATAGAATAATATACTAAGAGTAAGCAAAGATGTCTAAGATATTTCAAACCAGAATGATTGGTCTCATATTTGTAAAAATAATTAGAATAGGATAGGATAGAATTAGATAATGGAAACTAAGTCTAAGATAGAAATAGTAATAAACTTAAATATAGGATTCTTCAAATTCAATTTCTGTATATAAAGAAAAGAGTAATGAATTAAGTAGAATATAATTATTAGCCGGAACGTTGAAATTGAAATTTTAAAAAGGCTACTTAAAAGCTTCCTTTTTGAAAATTTAAATTTGAGGGGAGTTGAACTAATCCTCTAGTTTTGTAAAAATAATGAAATAAACAAACATAATAAACAAGTCTTATTGTAACGTAAGAAGTGTCAGTAGACACAACCATTAGAATAAACTCAATAAAAAGTCAAAGATTAAAATATAAAAAGATTGAAATATGTATAGATTGGATAATATATTGATGTGAAGTTTTGAAAAGGATGAAGAATAGAAATTACAACACTATATTAGCTAATTAAAGAGTAAATATTACCTGTACCAGTAATTCTGATTGGTTGTCAAAGTCATGGAATTCGGAATTGCACTGAACATAGCCATAACAATTTCGGCAGGATGAAATGTCACACAATAGCTTGAAACCTAAAATAAGAGAAAAGAATAATTAGTCTAACGATAATTTAACATTATTTACATATTATTTTTGTAGTAGCATAAATTTAGAATACCATGTATTCATTCATTCATTGAAAAGGGTTGAAACTAGATGGGAAAGATAGTTGGAACACAGCCCCAAACATATTGAGGAAATGAATATTTATAGGAAGTAAAGTCATGCTAGGGAATTTTTCAATACCAACCTAAATCATTGTTTATAGATTATAGATATAAAATTTAATTACAAAAACAAAAATAATAAGGAGTATATGTATAATAAGTATCAAACAAGACGCAAAATTAAATTAGAATCAATTACATATAGGTTAATTAATAATATAGGTTGTAATATTTGTAAAAATAAACATTTTGTAAATTAGCTAAACAAGGTAAATATAAGAAAATGGACTATTGTAAGAGGAAAGAAGGACTTAATTAAAATTCCTTAATACGATAGAGATTTAAATGAATCAGTGTCAATACCCTCCAGGACAATAAATTTATGTTTTTTCAAAATAGTCACTAAAAGACTGGAGAATAACAATTTCTGTGATAAAAAAAACAAATAAGAGTGCTATGGACTAGTGAAGCCGGGATAGTTGTTGATTTTGAAAAACAAAAAGGGGTGGATTTAGAATGGTGATGAGGGATGCGTCTCTGTAAGATTGCTCTCTGCAAAAATTTTCTTTAAAAAACAGTTAAAAGTTAAAATTATATAAACATTTTATGACAAACTAATCATAAGTGTATCAGATCCTGTGTAAGTACTAAAGAGTGCCGTAGGAGCATATCTCTAAGGAGATATCGGCAAGTTTGGAAGATGTAAGTGCAGCCGGCAGTAATAGCAAGAAAGATAAGGTCTGTGTATTTTGATTAAATCTATTTGGAATTCCAATAAACATTTTAAAGTGTACACTCAAAATTCAATAGAACATTCAATTGATATATATCATATAAAAAGGCCAAAGAACAGTAACATATAATGCATTATAAAATTCATCTATAGAGAATTATAATTTTAAGATAATATTGAAACTCACCTGTTGTAAATTTATCCTCGTAAAATATCACGTACATCATGCGTGCTCAATTCTATTTCATTACTTATTTTCAGCTTTTGCATGCATAACTTTCATCTATCACTTTCTTGTTTTTTAAATACACGTACACATATAGTTTATAAAGTATTACTTATATGTAATTGATTATAAAAACATTTAATAATTATAACCAACAATTTTCATCACAGACACGCTAACAGTGTGTTGAATATAAACGTTGTGTATGGAAGGAAACTTCTTTCTTACATGTATACTGTAGCAGCGCATGCGTTTGGAGATATAGCGCCGACGCAGAAATTATATCATTTTGTTTCCAAGAATGTATGTATGATATAGGGTGGCACAATTCCTTAAGAATAAATGTGCAAAATAAATTAACAGTTACAAAATATTTTATTATGTTCTAATCAGATTAAAAATTGAAATTCATTTATTAAACATATTTACATTAATGTGTTGGTTTTCTTTTATTCTCACATCTATGGTTAAAGTATCAATATCACTATTATCATATTTCAATCGTTTTATTTAATAGATATTATTTCTTTCAGAGGTTGTAATTAAAAGGTAAGATTATGTATATGTATTTCTTCAATCTTTGATTATCATATCCAGAACCCAACGAGAGAAGTTTCTCATGTTCTCCGATAAAATATAAAACTATAATAAAATAAACAAATAATATAATCTGAGCTAGCCATAAAATTATCATAAATTATAATTATCATCATTCAATTATAATATATATATATATATAAAATGAATTAGAATTTCATAAAATACGAGGTGATTCTATATGGAAAATAAATTTCGGTTTCCTACTGCTTCTCCCTGCGAAGAACGTGACGTTGATCGACCCTTTTGTCGATACAGACATCTGTGTTGATTCGCAACCAAAAGGAGAAGAGCATAGTACACTGACTAGTTTCGACCTTCTTGGGTCTCTTCAAGTGTGTCCTAATGCCTTCTAGTTCAGAGTTTCTAATCTGAACTGAAGATTCCGTCCTCCGACAACTTCTATTTGGCTCGTGTGTTTACACACATGCGAGAAGTTGTTAGCTGGCGCCATCTTCACTTTCAATTGTGAACCACCACCTCAGATAGTTATTTGACCGTATTAGTCGTATGAAATAAAATGAATTAAAATTTCATAAAATACGAGGTGTTTCTATATGAAAAATAAATTTCGGTTTTCTACTGCAACTCCGTTTTAGTCAAAATTTCAATAATTTCGACAAAATAGCCTGACCGTTCTTAGGAAAGAAAAACAACTACATTCCTGGCTAATACCACGCAGAATATTGAATTACATCCCCTTCGAAGAACGTGACGTTGATCGACCCTTTTGTCGATACAGACATCTGTGGTGATGCGCAACCAAAAGGAGAAGGGCATAGTACACTGACTACAATTGTTTGATAGAGGGCGTTACTATCTTTGAAATTTATATTGGAAACTAAGGTCACCAAATACCTCATTTGAAAGATATTTTAATTATCTTTACGGCAATGAAAATTTAATTATGATTTTCAAGTGGTTTTAGTGAAATATCGTGAAGTAAATGAATGCATCACAGTAACGAATGAACATTCATACTCAATGGTCAGGTTAATAGACAGAATATGGGTTATTGAGATTATAATGTGATGCATTCATTTACTTCACGATATGTCAGTAAAACCACCTAAAAATCATAATTATATTTTTATTGCCGTGAAGATAAATCAAATATCTTTCAAATGAGGTATTTTGTGACCTTAGTATCCGATACAAATTTCAAAGTTAGTAACGCCCTCTATGACACATTTGAAGTCAGGTGCTTGCCACAATTAGTAGTCATAGTATAATTTCCTCTAGTTTAATCTAGTTGAACAACGTGTGCCCTACGTCGTCCACGTCCTCACGTCAGTGTCCGATTTCTTACTCTTGTAAAGGTATGACTCAAAGCAACCGTGCCCTGAGAATGCTTGCGACAGATAGTAATCGACTTCGCCACATAATCCATTTATCCACTCTTCTATATCTGGAATTATTTTGTAAGTCCATCGTCCCTTCGTACTAGTTGTCCAGCGCTTTTGCCAACATGTATTTAACGATGTACGTGCAACGTTTCGGTCCACTCCCTCGTAAATCGCTCTTCTTTCTCCAATCAAGAGGTCGATGCGGGGGATACCAGCTATGACTTCCAATGCCTCAGCAGATATTGTCCACTATCCACTCTGATCGACATCAGCCTCTGTATGCTAAGATTCGTCTTTTTAAAGCTTTTGGGCCTCCCACATTGGGCATGAGACTGGACAAGGCTGATACTGTTTTCTCCACTTTCTCAATCGTACGATGCATATGTTCTGAGAAAGAGAGCTTCGGGTCCAACCATATATATATATATATATATATATATATATATATATATATACAACGCTATACACTCTAGTTGGAGTTGTAGCCGCTCAGATTGAGCTCTTTTGACCCTGTATCTTGTGGGGGGTCAGCCCACGTTTTTCTTGCTGTTTATCTACAATTTATTAGAGGTTTTTGCAGTTTCGACAATTGCTCTCCACTCCTTTCTGTCCTGCATCTGTCTCTCCCCGCCTTGTGCTCCCAAAATTTTTATATCTTTCACAACCTGATCTTCCCATCTAATTTTTGGTCTTCCTGGTAATCTTTCCTCATTCGGTCTCCATTCTGTAATTCTCCTCACCTCCTGTCCCTTCTCCATTCTTTTAACATGTCCGTACCAACGAATCCTTTTTGATTTAATTGTGTTTACTATGTTCTCATTTTCTAATATATTTCTAATTTCATAATTCATAAGTCTTCGGTACTCGTTATACCCTAGTTTGACCGGTCCATAAATATTTCTAATTATTCTTCTTTCATATATCCTTAGTTGCTCTTCGTCCTCATTTGTCAGTCTCATAGTTTCTGCCGCATATGTAACTACCGGTTTTATCGCCGTCCTGTAGACTCTTAATTTTGTTGCTCGGCTTATTCTCTTACTCTGCATGGTGTTTTTAAATTTATTATATGCTCTATACCCTGCTTGAATTCTTTGCCTTATCTCGATTTTTGTGTCGTTTTTGTTACTAATAATTGTTCCCAGATACTTAAAGGTGTTAACAACTTCAAAAGTGAATTCATTTAACTTTACTGCTTCTGGTTGGTAGGCTTCCTTCTTTCTTTTCATTTCCATATATTTTGTTCTCTCCTGATTTATTTTTAATCCTCTTTTTCCCGCTTCCTTTACAATTTTCTCTAATGTTTCTCCAAGGCTCTTTCGGTCTCTCACTATTATGGTTAAATCATCAGCATATGCCATTATTTGTTTTGATTTATTAATTATGCTTCCATCGATATCACAAGTCTTAATTATCCCATCAACTGCTATGTTAAACAATACCGCTGACAGCCCATCTCCTTGCCTTACTCCAGCATTTATCTCAAATTCCTCTGATGGACCTTCCCTTGTCATTACTTTTGCCCTAGAATCTTTCATCGTCATTTTCACCAACCGTATGATCTTCTGTGGTACATTTAGTTGTTCCATATCCTTCATGATTGTCCTCCGTTTCAAGATGTCGAAAGCTTGCTTGAAGTCAATAAATAGCATTTGGACTCCCACATTGTGTTCATAACATTTTTCAATCACTTGATTTATAGTATGTATGGCATCTACTGTTGATTTTCCTTTCCGAAAACCTATTTGATACTCCCCTATATTTGATTCCATTACCTTTTTTAGCCTTTCATTTATTATCGTTGTTAGTATTTTATATACGGTATTGAGTAAACTAATTCCTCTATAATTGCTACAAATATTACGATTTCCTTTCTTCATTATTGGTATAATCATACCAGTAGACCATTCTTTTGGCATTGTTTCTGATTCCCATATTCTTTCCATGATTTTAAATATTTTATGTCTTAGATCATCTCCTCCATACTTTATCAGCTCATTTATTATTTCGTCTGACCCTCCTGCTTTGTTTTGCTTTAATTTATTAATTATGTCGTTGCATTCCTCTTCGGTCGGTTTTTCTTCGTATTCTATCCCTGTATCATTATCAGTCATATCTTCTTCATACTCCCCATCTTCTTCCGTTAATACATTCTTGAAATATTGACTCCACTCTTTTTCCTTGATATTTATTGCAGTTGGTTTTCTGCTTTGTCTCTTTATATATTGATATAATTTTACATTATTTTTATTATCATTCTCTAATATGTCCATGCTTTTATTTAACCATTTTATTCTTTTTGCTTTTATCAACTTGGCGCTCTCTTTTCTTATTTTTATTCATCATAAAAATTTTGTTGCTTAGTTCGCAGCCATTAAAGTCTGGCTTCTTTTTCTCTTTTATCTTCATTTTACATTCTTGATCAAACCATTTATTATTCTGTCTTGTATCTTTTGTACCAACCACTTCCTCTGCTGCCGTTATTATACTTATTTTTATTTCCTTCCATTGTTCATCGATATTATCTTGTTCTTTGCTCTTTTGTAGTTGCTTCTTTACTTCTTCCCCATATTCATTTTTACTACTTTTCAATTTCTGCACGTTCCATTTCCTACATTTTGTTGTCCTATTTACTATATTTACAATTCTCATTTGCATTTTGACAATTACTAATTGATGATCAGTATCAACACTTGTTCCTCTGTATGATCTTACATCCTGTATCTTCTTTGATCTTCTTTTTGCTATCAGAACATGATCTATCTGGTTCCCCGTAGTAGTCCCAGGAATAATCCATGTAATTTTATGTTCTTTCTTATGCTTGAAACTAGTGCTGCTAATATACATGTTGAGCTCCTCACTTGTTGGCTCTCATTCTCCTTATCTTTAATTCCTTGAATTACTATGTTATTGCGCCTTATTTCCCTTTCTACGTAGTCTAATCTTTCTTCTTGCTCGGCGATTATTTCTTTCAGCTTATGATTTTCCTGTTTCAATTCCATTATAATACATGCATTTCTGTCTATTTTTTCTTCCATATTCCGAAGACTATCATTTATCTGCGAGAACATTCCTTTAATTTCTTCCATATCGTATTTATCGATGTTCATTTCTTAACGCACCTTAACGAGTTCCGCGTCCCATCAAGTTTCGTCAGTCACCTACTCAGTTTAGCTTCCAACACTCACCCGGGCTGGCTGAACTCGTCTCGCTGCGTTATAATAAATTAATTTACTTTTTGAAGTCAGTCCGGGACTGTATTTTTGAACAAGTACTCGTATTTTGGTGAACGATCTTCGCTTATCGCTTTTGTTTTTTGCTGGTAATTAACACAATTTAGATTTCGAATTTTACAATGTTGAATTGTTTTATGACAGATTTTCCTATTGTCTCAATATTTGGAGAATACTCACCAATTATATGTGATAGTTTACACTTACACAAGATATTTTTGTAATTTTTGTGAATTACAGTTTTTAACTTTAATCACAATTTGATATTATCGCTTCCTCGATTTAACTGTATTCTTTCCACATTAGATGCAGGTCCAACCATACTCCTAGATATTTCATCGACCCCTTTGGAGTGATTTTATTTTCTTGAATATTGAAAGATACAGGACTCACTTGAGTTCTTCTAGTAAGCAGCACAGCTTCTGTTTTCTCTGGCGCTAGTCTGAGAGAGTTATTCTCCATGCAATTTGACACCATCACTATTCTCAGATTTGCTTTTTCCATAAGGTCTTTCTCCTGTTTATCCACAATCATCATGGCTATCAGCGTCACTTTTTTTGGCATGTCCATCGTTAACAGATCGTCATATAGTATATTCCAAAGTGTAGGGCCGAGAACCGAACCCTGCGAAATACCGCTGTTTATTTCTATATTTTCCTTCATGTCCTCTTATCCGATTATGATTTCTCGTTCAGAGGGGTATGATGCTATCAACGCAAGTAAGTCTTCATTATTTCCTCTATTTCTTAGCTTATTCAAGATTATCAGCCAGGAAGCACTATTAAAGGCATTCCTTACGACTAAAGTTATCACAGCGCATATTTTTTTATTTTGTGGTGAGATATCCCAATCCTGTTTTGCAATTCTTATGACGTCTATGACAGCATCTACGGTCTGCCTTTTTTTCCTGAAGCCGTACTGTCTTTCAGCAAGGCCGCATGTAGGTTCCAGTTCCTTCTAGTCTAGCCAAAATTATGTGTTCAAATAACTTCCCTTCAACATCTATGAGACATACGGGTCGATATGAAGTAGGGTCATCTGGTGCTTTTTTACCTTTGTCAAGTAGTACCAGTCGAACCTACTCCCACTCTTTCGGAAAGTACTTTGTATTGCCAATTGAGTTGTACAATCTTCGAACAAAGTCCTTCTTGCTGCCAATCAGGTATTTCAGAATTTCTGCAGGGCTATTTCCTGTGTCTGGTGCCTTATTTTGTTTTTAGCTTCTGATTTGCAGTTTTTAGTTCTTCCACCGTAAAATCTAGGAATTTAGGAGTTTTTATACATTCGAGATGTACCTTCGCATGTACCGGAAAGAGGTGCCGTACCACTGTATACAGAGTATCTTTCGGTACTTGGGGTTTCGGAGAGTAGTCAATGATCCTCCTCATAGCTATTTTATAGCCATTGCCCCATATATCGGAGTTTATACCTGCACATATATTGTTCCAGCAGACCTGCTTGGCTTTTCTTATAGCATTCCTCAAGTGTTTTTTGTATTCTTGGTACTTATCTTGTAATCATTGTTTTACTTCTGGTTCTCTTCTGTTGCTTATTGTGCACTCTTCTTTTTCTTGTGCATTCATTTCTCAGGTCTGCGATTTCTTGCGACCACCAATATACCGTATTACCTCTTGGGTGGCTGTTTCTCTTTGGCATCGAGCCATTGCATATGCTGGAGAATATTTCATAAAATCTTTTTGGATCTGGTGTAGGTACATTTACTGTAATATTAGAAACTATTTGACTTAGGCTCGCAGTATCTAGCTTCCTTAGATTCCACCCATTGTCTACTACTTTCTCAATTTGTGTTCTCATGTACCTCAAACAAAATGTAGTTATTATCGCTAAGGGCCTATCTGTCACTCACATACCAGTTTGTTATCACAATATCATTGATTGATAGCGTTATGTCTATGATTGACGAACTTTGGTTTCTCTGAAATGTAGGTCTATCTCCACCGTTTTGACAGACAAGGTCGTTTTCTGCCATCCATTCCACTAGGGCTTCTCCCCTTCTATCTGTATATCTCATTCCCCATTGGTCATATTTTCTCCTACTACAATACTTTTTTCTTTATGCACTCTAATATGGATTCCAATTTCTGTTAAGATTCTCTTAAGCTCATCTATTCCCTTATTTCTTGGGGTGTAATAACTATATACTGTAAAGGCATTTGTTACAAAGTATGTAAATCTATGGCCCTGTCCCTGACGTTTAACTGCTATCCAGTAATTTTATTGCTGTATTAATTTCTTCATCAAACATCCAGTCATTTCTGTCCTTTATGGCATTTTTGTTTCATTCACTAATCAAGAGTATGCACACATTTTCTTTTCTTGCAGTAGGAATTGCCATGTCTTGTGATCTAAGACTTCTATTTGTGTATATTTGCATTATTTTTGTTTTCATTGTGGCTTATTTTATATTTATTTTTAGTTTTCTTGAAAGTTGTGTTTTTTCTTAGAAACGCCTTCTTTGAACTCAGAACAGCCACGGCTTGCCGTATGATGCCCGTTTTCCTTGCAGTTCAAGCAAAAGGGTGTTCTATCGCAGATAGCTGTTTTCTGGCCATTTTCGCCTAATCTCATGCACAAATTCTCCCCGTTGGGTTCTTTGCACTCTTCTTTACTGTGGCCGTCCGTCCATCCCTTTAATGTGAATCACCTTTTTAAAATGAATTAAAAATTCATAAAATACTAGGTGTGTGTATATGAAAAATAAATTTCTGTTTTCTACTGCACCTCTGTTTTAGTCAAAATTTCAAACATTACGACATATTAGCCTGACCGTTCTTCGAAGAGAAAAACAACTATTCTCCTGGTTAATGCCACGCAGAATATTGAATTACATCCCCTTCGATGAACGTGACGTGGTTCGCAATTGAAAGTGAAGATGTCGCCAGCTGACTACTACGAGCTATATAGAGGTTGTCGGAGGACGGAATCTTCACTTCAGATTAGAAACTCTGAACTAGAAGACATTACGGCACTCTTGAAGAGACCCAAGAAGGTCGGAACCGGTCAGTGTACTATGCCCTTCTCCTTTCGGTGGCGAATCACCACAGATGTCTGTATCGACAAAGGGGTCGATCGACGTCACGTTCTTTGAAGGGGATGTAATTCAATATTCTGCGTTGTATCAGCCAGGAAAGTAGTTGTTTTTCGCTTCGAAGAACGGTCAGGCTAATATGTCTAAATTTTTGTAATTTTGACTAAAACGGAGGTGCAGTAGAAAACCGAAATTTATTTTTCATATATATATATATATAGATATATATATATATATATATATATATATATATATATATATATATATATATATATATATATATATATATATATATATATATATATATATCAATATATCGATATTAAATTATGACTTTTCTGGCTGTGACTACCTAATCTCGACTGTGACTAAATAATCATATTATTTGTCTAGCATTTACTTGGAAGAAGGAAGAGAGAAAATGTGTATGCCACATACAAGCAGTCATTGCACAGCTTCCTTGGTTAATCATGTTTTCTTATAGTAGTGCGTTTATTACATATTGTATTTTATAATTTGTAATATCTATTCCATTCTTTATAAATAAACATTAATATTATTATTGTATATTCAACTTTGTCCACTTACTTCATTCGTTTGTATGCTGATATACCTGTTTAAGTTTTTGGCAACAGCGATTGTTCTTTTCTTGTGTTTATCTTAAGGCCAAAGTATCCCCTCATTTGTTATAATATTGATAAAATAATTGAGTTTAATGGAAATGAATTTGAACTTGTATAATAACGTATCTGTTTTACAAGATTGATGAATATCCCTATGTATGTTTTAATATTTTCTTGTGTACTACTATTAACATTGAATGGTTTTAGTTTGTTAAAAGAGGTGTTGTATGACAATAGGAAAGTTTTTAAAACAATGCATCATATATTCAATACGGTCTTAAAATATTGCAGTCATTAGTCACACACTTTTAAAAATGGATATTTTTAAGTAAGGGGACATGACAAATATCACATTGTATGCATCAGGTTTCAAATATAATGGATTGGGCATTAGAATGAGATATCCTGAATGAGGAGTTGAGTAATTTTGGTTGGAATTTATGGATGATATAATGAGTATTTTCTGCAAACGTTTTAAAAATGATGAATTTTTGGTGGTGTATTTGAAATTTTTTAAAACTTCACTTCACAATTGACATAATAAACTCATAATTTATTCGACGTTATTTCACCTATTCAGCATAATACATTGTGGCATTTCAGTTTTCTTTCAATATTTGGTTGTGTCATAAAATTCGGAACGAGTCCAGGATGACCAATTTTACCAAATGACTGCGTGGTGTCCAAAAATACTGCATTGTCGCATTTGAATGTTTTTTTTAAATATACGAATTTGTCATTAGGTACCAACTACGCTATAGGATATAGTCTCTCAATTAATAAAGTTTGTGGAAGTTCAAACTCTACTAGGAGCAATTCCAGTATTAGACTCCTCTATAAGATTTAGAGGACATTTCTGAAATACTTTTCATAGATGACAGGTAACCTTTTTTCTCTGTTTGTTAGCTGTCCATCCTCTTTATGATGAGCTGGTTGGAAAGTCGGGCACTGAACACCAAAAATATATAATTCTCCTCCATATTATTTATTCTATGAAAATAGTTTTGGATCTCTTGATTATAGTGAATGCTACGGGTATTTTATGGAGATGATTTAATGAGAAAGTGGAAAATTTGGACCTGAATGATTCTCAAATTCTTCCAGAAAGCATATACCCCCCCTCTGTAAATGATGGCAAAAATACGGACTATGATTCAGGAGATGAGGAAGGTACTGATCCAAATAATTTGAGTACTCGTCAACTCAGAGCTGGAGGGGAACTTATTTATAATAGAGTAGATAGGGGTATTTTATTGAACATACAGGAAGAAGAAGAATGTGACTCAGTTGAAGATTCGAATGAAGAAAGCGAGAACAAATCCCATAATAGCCAACCAAGTAATAAAACCTTGCAACCCCCTAAGACAAGACCAAAACCGATATAAAATTTGAATGGGAAAAGGGTGATCTAAACAGACCAATTTCTTCTTGGAATGGTACTATGGTACCACCATTGTCCTTATCTAAACATTGACATCATATTGAGTTTTTTCACCTGTTCATGAGTCCATCACTTATAGAAGACCTCGTGAAATATACAGTTAGATACGCTGCTCAAAAATATATTTGTGGATTTGAACTCTCAAGCAGAGTTATGTATTTATAGGAAGTCTTCTGGTCAGCGGATACGTTCCTTTACTACGCAGAAAAATATTTTGGGAAGAAGCTGAAGATGTGCATAATTCACTGGTATCGCAGTCGATGAGGCGTAATAGATTAGAAGAGATATGCAGATTTTTTTATGTTTATGCTTCTGACAACAGCACACTACCTCAAGGGGACAAAATGGCTAAGCTACGACCAATAATTGATGCATTGAATAAAACATTTTTACAATACGCACCCGTACAGCAAAACGTATCAATAGACGAATCAATGATTCCTTATTACGGAAAATATGGCTGTAAGCAATTTATCCGAAGTAAGGCTATACGATTTGGCTACAAAGCTTGGGTTATGTGTACCAAGCCAGGCTATTGCTTACAGTTCGAAATTTATCAAGGACGAAAAAACCAAGAAATGCCCATAGAAAGTCGAGGTCTTGGGGAATGTGTTGTGCTAAAATTTGCTGATATTCTACACAAAGAATACCCTGGTTTACGTTTTTCTTTATATTTTCATATCTTTTTTACTTCGGAAAAGTTGATATATATTTCGGAGCAACAGGAACAGTAAGGGGAAATAGAACTAGGAAATGTAAATTAGTTGATTCAAAAATAATGAAAAAAAGGATAAGTGGAAATATTGATAATGCAGTGGATAAGGACAATGGTATCATAGGTATAAAATGGAAAGATAACAGTGTAGTAACCGTATTGTCAAATGAGTATGGTGTTGAGCCCATGCAAAATTTTAAAAGATTTTCGGTCAAAAACAAAATGAGAATAGATGTGGCCTAACCGCATGCAATAAAAATATATAACACATATATGGAAGGTGTGGATCAACTGGATAATAACATATCCAATTACCGAATCGCTATGAGAGGGAAAAATTGGTATACACCAATATTGCACTGGATGATTGATTTATACGTTCCTAATGCTAGTCAGTTAGCCCGCTCTTACGGATATGATGCATACCACCTCCATTTTAGGCGAGAGAGATTTCACTGTATCTCCTAAAGAAATATAGAAGTCAACCAAAATTTACCGGACCTAAAAGGGCTTCTGTGTACTGTACCACTTCGAAAAGATCCCACTTGATAATCTGGCAACAGACAATATGCTCCCTGTGTAATAATAAAACCACTAAAGCGTGCGAGAGTTGTCTAGTTCCAATACACGATAAATGTTTTGACGAATTTCATAAATTGTGATTAAATTCAAATGGTTTTCATTCCAAATTTCTAACAAAAATAATATTGTTTTCTTTATTTCCTTAAGTGCCCAAGGGGTCGTTAAAGACCCACGCCAAAATAAATAAACTACAATTCAAAGATTTTTTTAAACATCATTTTTGAACACAAAACATTAACTCTAATCACTTAAAAACATTTTCATAATTCTGGGCAGTAATGGATTTATGAAAAAGTGATCTGTTTTATGATATGAAAATGAAATGAAAACGATTGTTTTTTTTAAAAACCTTATCAAAAGGTGCTTAATTTTTGTCTTTCGTTTTCATTTCCAATAAGATTGAGATTTCTCCTATAATATATCAATAATTAAGTTTTATTCTCTCTAGTGAAGTCATCGGAGTTGAACTGCTCAAAAAAGCGAAAGGATTTAACGAAACTTTCCATCTCAATTGAAATTAATCGTAATAGGTGATTCAAAGAATATAGTAACAATTAGAAGTTCACAGGAGCTCGAAATATATTAAATAAACTTAGTTTAGAACCCATTAAAACCGGAACTGGTTGAGCTTTAGATAAACTTGGTGTTTCAAATATTACGTCCAATTGTTTTTGTCCCAGAAATATCTTTGAATAGATGAGTATTTTTGGTGAAACACGCGTCCGTTTCCATAAAACACTTTGAAATATTCATCGAATATCCACACGAGGCTTTCGCTTGTGAACGGTTACTACCATTAAAACAATGCAAATTTTAGCAGGCACGGACATAATATTACATTTGTTAACTAAACTGTATAAACACAATTTATTGGAGCTATTAAAATCATAAATTTGTAGCACATGTGATGATGTCAAATGAAATGGAGGGTCCAGCCATCGACACGTTTCTCTAATTAGACCAATTAGTGAAATGTTCACTCGCATTCGACAGTTATCTACTATACCAACTGACCATATTAGACCAAAGCGAATAGAGTTTTATAATTGTTATTAATATGTTAATTGATTTTTCTATTCTTGGTACTTGATGGGAAGTCTCCTCTTTTGATTCTTAGAGTACGATTTTTGTTCACCAAATATTTATATGGTATACATTGAATATTTTTTTTCTTTTATATAAGCGTTTGTGTGCCCTTTTACACAATAGGTTTGCAATTTGAAACACCTGAAGTTGCAGTGGTATGCGCCAACTTGTTGTCAAAACCACCGCCATATTGTAAAATCAGTAGCATAACCTTAGAATATAAAGTAGTAAGGAAGGATCGTTTCATTAAAAACGTTGACCTAAATGGTTATCCTAAATGGCTACTTGTCAGCAGTGGCGTTCCATATGAATTTCGTTAATAAAAAATAAAACAACTTTTTAAAATTAAGAAATTTATATTTTACAATATTTACAAATAATATAAATATATAATATAAAAATATATGTTATTGCCCTTAAAATTGGATAAGTTTTGTATAACCCTGTCTCATTTTATCGCCATTATTAGTTTTTGACTTACAAATATAATGAATCCTTATATCTAAAAAGGTTTGGCATACACACATTAGTACTGTTTTGTGAGTTTCTAAGGAATGTGGTCATGAAAAATAATTTTTATAAATATATCTTTATTGATGAAATATTTTAAAACCTGACATATAATTTTATTTTTATTAATTATCTTATTTTCGTTTTGTTCAATTATGAAATATTTTTCACATGTATAACAAATTCTCATTACATCCTCAGCAGGATAAGTCATCCAACCCTTCGTTTAATAACGAATAATGGAATTTAAAAAACCCGGTTCATTCCCTTGTAATACAATTATACAATTTTCACACTTTAAAGACTGTTGTAGTTTATGAACTACAAACCCAGAAATATATTTTATGACTTCCACCTTTTATTGAGAGATATTATTATATGTATACATAAAATCGTGATCATTTCATATGATCCCAATTTTCATTCTCATTTATTGCCCTAACTCCAACACTTTCATTGAGAATTTGTAGAGCAAATTTATTGCTGCTTACATTTAAAATGTATATTTGTTCTAATGGAACACAATTCCCAACGCCATGCTCCCGTATTTCAGCATGGATTAAAAAAATTGTATATGCTGATGTAAATTGTCTGCACGTTGGATTGTCATTTTAACCTCCTTTGGACCGAATTGTACCGAAAAATAATCGGTTTTGAAGATGAAAACTAACTTTTCCGCATCTGTGAGATGCCCTGAACAATATTCTATCATAAAATTGTCACTTGTATACACTTCGGGGGATGTATTGTATTAACAAACCGAAATTTCTCCAAGAGTAACCAAAAATGCAGTATATCTAGATTTATAGGACCCGCTGTACTCCCTATAGTCAGCTGTAATTCAATAGGGTACATCTGTGAGATACTTTGAAAAATATCCAATTTTAAAATTGGCTACTTGTATACACTCCGGAGGCTGTATCGTACTAATCCGAAATTTCTCCAAAAAGGACAAAAAATGTGGCACTTCAGGTACCATCGCACCCGTTGGTTGTACTAGCTCTGATGAGCTAAAACTCAATAAGGTTCATCTATAAGATGCCGTGAACAATACTCAATCATAAAATGGTTCACTTGTATACACGCTGGAGGCCATATCGTGCTAACAAACTGAAAATTATCCAAAAATGACAAAATTTTGGTACCTCAAGTACCATAGCACTCGTTGTACTGGCTTTCGTGAGCTGAATCTTAAATGGGTTCAATTTTGAGACACCTTGAACAATATCCAATCATATAATTGGTCACTTGTATATATTTCGGAGGCTCCATCATGCTAACAAACTGAAATCTCTCCAAAAATGACAAATATGCCGTACTTAAAGTACTATAGCACCTGCTGTACTGGCTGTGCTGAGCTCAATATAAATTGGGTTCATCTGTGAGATGTTCTGAATATTATTCAATTATAAAATTAGTGACATTTTGCACTCTGGAGGCTGTATAGTCCTAGCAAATTGAAATTTCTCAAAAAATTACAAAAATGTCGTACTTCAAGTACCACAGCACCCGTTGTACTGGCTATTGTGAGCTGAAAATCAATAGGGTTCATCTGTGGGATGTATTGAACCATATCCAAACATAAAATTGGTGATTTGTGGCACTCCGGAGGCTGTATCGTGCTAACAAAACACGTAACGGAAAGTGGCCGACGACGACGACATACACACAGGATTTTTTTTTCTGAAAACCAATTTTTTGTCTTGTTCTTGATGAAAAACGTAAAAATAACTTAACTCTTCTTTTCAAAATTCCAACTTTTTTGTGGATAAACCAATATGGTCTTGGCATCATTTATATAAGGGGATAAAAGAAATGTATGTATTGGTCTCTACGTAAACCTAGGAACCCAGTTTTTCTATTCGACTTTGAAATATATGTTCCATTTTCTAATTTTAAATTTTGGAAATAAAGGGATATTGTTTTATAAAAATCCTTTATATTTTCAATATTTTTTTCACGTGCTGCTTGCTTGTATCTAAATTGGTTTATTGTTCTAGTATTTAAAATAAACGGTTTTAAGGATTGAAACTAACTTTTCCGCATCTGTGGCCCTGAACAATATTCTATCATAAAATTGTTACTTGTATACACTTCGGGGGATGTATCGTGCTAACAAACCGGAATTTCTCCAAAAATAACCAAAAATTCAGTATATCTGGGTTTATAGGACCCCCTGTACTCGCTCTAGTCAACTGAAAATCAATAGGGTACATTCGTGAGACACCTTGAACAATATTCAATAATAAAATTGATCAATCGCATACTCTCTGGAGGCTGTATCGTGCGAACAAACTGAAAATTCTCCAAAAATGACGAAAGTTTGGTACTTCAAATACCATAGCACCCTTTATACTGGCTTTACTGAGTTGAATATCAATAGGGTTCATCTTTGAGACGCTCTGAATAATATCCAATCATAAAATTGGTCACTTGTTGAACTCTGGAGGCTGTATCGAGTTAACAAACTGCAATTTCTCAAAAAAATACAAAATGTCGTACTTCAAGTACCATAGCACCCGTGGTACTGGCTCTGGTGAATTGAAAATCAATAGGGATCATCTGTGACATGTCCTTAACAATATTCAATCATAAAATTGGTGACTTATTGCACTCCGGAAGTTGTATCGTGCTAACAAGACATATAAGGAAAAGTGGCCGACGACAACGACGACGACATACACACAGGATTTTTTTTCTAAAAACCGTTTTTTCGGGTTGTTCTTGATGGAAAACGTAAAAATAACTCAAAAAAATTTCAAAATTCCAACTTTTTTTGGGGTAAACCAATACTTTTCTCGCATATAGAAAGGTTGGGGGGAAAAGTAATATCGAAAGCATCATTAATTAACACAATAAATTTGACTGTTGCTTCACAATGTTGAAAGTGTTTTAATTTTCAAACATCTGCGCAAAAAATTAGTACATCAGCAACAGATTGACTCAATAATTGAGTCGCCAATTTCACCTTCATTTTTTGATTGAAAAAATTTATGTGAGCTTTTCCTAATTCATTTCCTAAATGGAGCCCTTCACTTTCCTGTAAATCATTCAATTTGATTACATAATTAAAATCTACAATATTACCATCAATATCCAAAAATATTTTCATGTCTCCAAAACAATTTCTTATTAACTTAACCATATGGGGGGAGGTCTAAGAGTACAAAATATTTTTTGTTATTAAATACAAAATGGCAATTAATATTTGACATATCTTACTTACAACCTAATAATCTGAACCTACTTATATTTGTATTACAGCCATCGCATGTAATATTACTTATGATAACTCTAATATTATTTAACAGTGACAAACATTGTTTTAATAATAATTCTTTTTGTTCACTACTAATACTAGATATAAAAAAAATATCCTATAGGTAATTTCAAGCTTTCATTAATTGAAACCAGCAAAAAAACCAAAGCTTGCTTAGCTATTTCGACTCCATCTCCATCAAAATTGTTACCAACATTAACATATCCATAATATTTTGAACCGACATATTCTATATGCTGTCGGATGGCCATTTCGTCCAAAACTAATCTGCAAAAAACTGGTTTAGGCGATTCTTCAATGTTGTCTTTAAGAATATTTGAAGATTCAATTGTAAATCCGGAATTTGCATTTATCGCGCAATACCGCTTAGATAAAGTTTTAGAGTGTGGTAAACCATTTTGGAATGTACTTCTAACGTAATTATAAGCGAGAGTAGAAAAAATGAAATGTAATTGCAAAAGATTTTAATTTTGGAGAATACGTCTTGCTCACTGGCTTACCCATAGTTTTTCTAAACAGTCATTGAATAATTTCTTTGTTATCGCCAAAATTTTCTAAAATAACATTTTGCTCTTCAAGAATTAAATTCTTTTTCTTCAATGGTTCCAAGTAATTAATGATTTTTCGTTGTCTCCAAACGGTTTTCTGGCATTTCCGTAATTGGGCACTCTTGATTTTGTTTTGTATTTCCAAAGTTCGAATGCAACTCTTCAATTTTATTTTTCGAGGAGAATCTTGTAGTTCTTCACTGCGTTCAATAGTTTCTTCACATACAGAAGATCTATGAGAAGTCGATGCAGTTGCATCACAAACTGTTGTTACCTCTTTAATAAAGGGATACTCAGTTATTGGTACATTCTAGTATTTTAGATGAAATTATATACACGAATATGATACGCCAATGTCAATTAAAAATTAAGGTTAGGAATCATGATAATAAATTTTTTTGTTTTAAATATAAAAACATCTTATTTTACGGATGTAATGGGTGATTATTATAAAATGGGCACCTACCGATGAAAAGTAATTTTCAAAACGTCTTTGAACATCCACAAGCACTACAACTAACCATTGTCTTAATAACTATATATATCCATTCACAAAATTAATTTATTGTCTAAATATTCTTAATACGAACTAAATAATCAATAAAAAGTTACGTAAAAAGTTCAATGTAATACACAAGTAAACTTTTCAACAAGAAACCACAACAAACATCACACGAGTCAAAACCTTTGACGTCACAAATGGTTATCCAAGATGGCCCACTCAGTCCCTTACTTCTACTGTAGTGTAAATAGCGCACGCTCCTTCCTCACTACTTTATATTCTAGGAGCATACCGATTCCACACTTTGTAGGTTAAGACAAAATTAGAATAATAGCTATTTGTATAACAAGGGAGGAAAGTGCTACTTTTCCTCCCGAGGATGAAGTTTACTACCCGACGCTTAGCGGAGGGCAGTAATCATTCAAATGAGAAAAAGGCACTTTACCCCCATGTTATACATATGATTTTTCCGTCTCCCTCAAATAACAAGACATTTTAAATTGAATAGATGAGGCTTTTACTTGATGAAGATCCATACAGAACGATGAAATAAAACAATATAGTTTGTTTAAATCTTCATTTATTTGAACTAATGTTCAATTTAAACTTGTTGACGCGTTTCACTAACACAGTAGCTTTGTCAAAACGAATGAAGGTAAAAAATAAAAATGTCTTAATATATACAGTGCTGAATCTATTTACTAAGGTAAACAATGGTATTGAAAGAAATTACCTGGAAATTCATTCACTACAAACATTCCTAAGCTATCTTCTAGGTAAAGAGGTTCAATAAAGGAGACTGATTGATATCTATTTGGTCGTTAAGGAGATTACCTGAATATTTATTTTTGTTAATCTCTAGGGCCTCTAATAAATTTAAACTAAAGTATTTACCGACTACATGGAGAATTTCAAAATTTGGGTCGAAAATGTGTTGGTTTTCTAATAAATGATTCGAATAGTTAGAATCAAGTTTTTTGTTGTCATAGCTACGTTTGGGTTCCGAAATTCTAGTTTTAAAATTTCTAAAAGTTCTACCGATATAAATTTCATCACAATTGTCATTACCACATTTTAATTTATAAACTCCTGATTAATATTCATGTCTAAAGTTTCTAAAAATGATTTAATTTTTAAGGATGGTGTTCCCAAGTATGTTAAGCTTCAGAAATTATTAAAAAAGAATTCGTCGAGTTTAACAAACCCAATTTTGAATTATCAGTCGCCAAATCAATTCAACAAAAATCAAAGTCAAATAGTCTTATTTTCACAAAAGCAGATAAAGGAAATACGGTAATAGCATTACCTAAAGAAGATTATATATTAAAAACCAACAATTTTATTCAGACAAGCAATTTTGAGATACTTAAAAAAGACCCAACTAATAAATTTCAGAGGGAAATAAAATTAGCAGTAGATAACGTTAAATCAATAATTAACGATAAAGAGAAATATAAATTATTTTTACCCAATCCGCAACACCCTGAACTTTATTCATTAATTAAACTCCATAAAGAGGGCTACCCAATCAGGCCAGTTGTTTCTTATTTCACAGCACCTTCATTCAAAATTTCAAATATTCTTATAGATGTCATTTCTAAATATTGTTCATTCATACCTCGATTTTCAGTTAAAAACTCAACGGAATTAATTAATAATATTCAAGATATAATACTACCCCATAATTCTAAATTCATCTCGTTCGATGTAACAAATCTATTCCCTAGTATACCTCCTAATGAAACTATAACTCTTGTTGATAACTTGCTCACATACAATAATGTTAATCCTATAATTCCCTCTGATATCATTACTTTATTAAAAGTGTGTTTGAATCAAAATTATTTTCATTTCAATGGAGAGGTTTATAGCAGTAAAGATGGTTTGATTAAGGGCAACCCTCTCAGCCCCCTACTAGCAGAAATTTTCATGGATAATATAGAAAAAATAATTCATGAACACCGCCTTAGTAAAAAATTTATGTACTGGCACCGATATGTGGACGACATTTTAGCTAGCTTCATCGGTACAAATAGACAATTAGAGAGCTTATTTACTTACATAAACTCGATTCACAATAATATCAAATTTACCGTAGAACTTGAACAAAATAAGTCTATAAACTTTCTAGACCTTACAATTTCAAATATAAATAATAAACATGATTTTTCTATATTTCATAAACCATCGCATACAGATATTACAATTCATAATAGTTCGGTCCACCCATTCAGTCTTAAACTAGCAGCTTTCAATAGTATGATACACAGACTCTTAACAGTCCCATTAAATATAAATAATTATACCAACGAATTAAATATCATAAAACAAATAGCAGTTAATAATAATTACGATCCAAATTCAATTGACAATATCATAAATAAAAAGATAAAAAACAGACTTTAGAACAAGTATTCCCTTCAGATAAAAATAATAAACAATTTAAAAGCTTAACATACTTTGGAACACCATCCTTAAATATTAAATCATTTTTAGAAACTTTAGACATGAATATTTCCTTTAAAACTCATCACAATTTATCCTAATTCATTAAAAATAATAAATCTAAATCTTCAAAATTAAACAAATCAGGAGTTTATAAATTAAAATGTGGTAATGACAATTGTGATAAAATTTATATCGGTAGAACTTTTAGAAATTTTAAAACTAGAATTTCGGAACACAAACGTAGCTATGACAGCAAAAAATTAGATTCTAACTATTCAAATCATTTATTAGAAAACCAACACATTTTCGACCCAAATATTGAAATTCTCCATGTAGTCGGTGAATCCTTTAGTTTAAATTTATTAGACGCCCTAGAGATTAACAAAAATAAATATTCAGGTAATCTCCTTAACGACCAAATAGATATCAATCAGTCTCCTTTATTGAACCTCTTTACCTAGAAAATAGCTTAGGAATGTTTGTAGTGAATGAATTTCCAGGTAACTTCTTTCAATACCATTGTTAACCTTAGTAAATAGATTTAGCGCTGTATATATTAAGACATTTTTATATTTTACCTTCATTCGTTTTGACAAAGCTACTGTGTTAGTGAAACGCGTCAACAAGTTTAAATTGAACATTAGTTCAAATAAATGAAGATTCAAACAAACTATATTGTTTTATTTCATCGTACATTTTAAATTATTTATGAAACTAACAAACAAAATTGATAAATACTACTTAGGATGGACTTTTACGAAACTTGGCTGGGCATCGAGGATGGACTTCTGAAATGCTTGGCTAGGTAATGGGGATGTACGTTTTTATTTGTAATTTAAATCTCTTGAGATTACATCTTTCCATATATATCCCTTCGGTCTAACATAGTTTCTAACATGTGAGACCAAAGTGACCACATTAGTCTCGTAATTGCAAAAAGTATTTAATTGATAACTTACGATGACGTCACTTTTATTTTCCCTCCCTAGCGAGGAAAAGTACGACTTTGCTCCCTACAATGAGGCCAGGAAATGTATACTTTGGATAGAGGTAGGCGGAAATAACAATTTATTTATCACGATATGACAGTTCCTTTGAAGATTGGTGGTGTATTTAAAGTTTTATTGCTATGCTGCTTGTAGGTTATGATTAGGGAAAACAACATTACTAAAAGTATAATGAAGTGTAGTACTATTTCAATTAAACACAAATTGATTTGCAAATTTACCTCAAGTATTAAGTACATCATTTAGGTATCAAAAATGGTGAAAAAAACACAAAATAAAAGTTTTGAAATTGTTTATTTTAATTTATGAAAAATAGAGGTAGAAAAGTTCCAATTTAACATGAAGCAAGCACAAATTTTAGTTATAAACAAAATACCCTTACACAATGATTCAAATACACATTCTATTTTTCATTAGGATAATAGGCCTTTTTCTTTGTTCTTATTATTTTACAAACTTCCTCTTCCGGAATTTGCCAGACATATATTTTTCTTTTTTCAAATGCCTTATGGAATTTTGTCAATGTTTCTTAGTTTAAATTGTTAATTGAATCATTAATTTTTGAATTGGGATCCTGTTGAAATGAAGTATTTTTTGAAAAATATTGATGAAATTTCAATTATAATTACCTTTCTTATTTCTTCTAAGCTAAGTGAAGCGTGTGTGCTGGGATTTTCTCAATAATATATGTTACTTTTTGATAATTGAAATTAATTACAGATGTCTCACCTATATTGAAATCATGATTTGTACCATTATATTTCCTTTAAATTGTAATAATAAGTAAGTTAAAATATAATATTCAAACAATAGTTGTCTGATAAGACAAGATACAATTACTTTCATTGGGAAGTTTAATTCTTGATGGACACATTCCACGAATATGGATGCTTCCTCAGATCTTTATACTGCGTTTCTTATACGAATAGAAAATCCTTAAATTATACAATCATAAAAACTAAGCAACTTCAATAAAAGGGATGTGAAGTTTGAAACAGTCCTATTACACTCATACAAAATTGATTATTTCCCAATTGCAAGTTTTTTTCTGTCTCTGCAACAATAATTAACTTCTTTGTTCTGTAATCCTTTTCAAGACGTAAACTCTTCCATATCTCTAAAATATAAAATATATTGATTGATATAACTTCGTGAGAATGAATGTCTTCCTGTGAACCTGTGTTATTAATCGCTTTCAGAGCCACTAACACTAGTAGATTTGTCAGACGATCATGTACTTACATTAAACTTAGGAAATCTACGACATTATCAAGAACGTGTTCTTTTTCAATCCATTGAGATTAGTATCTCTTTACATGTTCGCAAATAGAACACCATTCTTGAACACATACTTCAGAAAATTCGTTCCTGACTAATTTCAAACCTATTCCTGATACATCGTACCATACCTTGGATTGCACATGCAAGCTGTGGATGTATGTTTTATCACTAAATACAATATTCAGTCTTCGGTTCTGTATTTAATCATATTTTCTAAGAAATTAATTCTATTAAGGCGAATATCATGCGATTCCATAATCACCTTTCTTATTTCTTGTGTAGGCTGCCATCAGCAATTGAGGCATTATTTTTAATGAAATACTTATGCATGTTACATATTAATATTTCTAATTTTCTATCTTTATTCTAGTTTTATCTTAATTTTTGTTCTGATCATGAATTTGTTCCACTCGTTCAACATTTTTCCCCATTCACAAAACAATTTTCAATTTAACATTTATATCTTCAATAACTAATAAAAACTACCTACTTACCTAAAAATTATACATTTTAGTAGCTGCCACAAAGAAGTTTTACTTATAGTAAACTCAAGTAAAACAATGTGCACTTTGAGACGAGTACCTAGAAAAAATGAATAGGTAAACTTCAATATAAAGCTATTCTTCTCTTGACAAAAAGTACGTCTAGGTTAAAACCTCATGCTAGAAGTTTCATTATCTTTATTATTTGATTTCATCAAACATACATTTTAAAGTGGGAGCTCTTTTCTCCAGGATGTACAAATGGTAACTGATATCCCGAATCATTTGCAGTTCTCCAACAAAATATGGTTTTAGATTATATAAAACACACAACACGCACTTATAAATTAGCTAAACATCTCAAATATTCAAAATATAAAGTATTCAACAAGTAAACAACCAGAAACATAACCATCAAATATAAAATTATTAAGTGGCTATCGGGATATACCATCGTTTTACGCCGTTGGTCGTTACTAAGTGACGTAGATAAACAAGGCAGAATTTGGTTACTATGATTGTCAATGTTCCAACTTCAGGTGGCTTCAACTTTCGTGAAACGAAGTCTAATAACGAAGTATGCTTTTCTTTAACATCAATTATTGCTAAAAAAACGCCACTGTCTCCAAAGTCTGGGTGAAATCGGTCTAAGCTCTTGGAGTGTTTGATAGGAATTCAAACTCTTTGTAGCTAGTCCCAGACATGTTCGATGTGAGTAACGTCGAGCGATAGAGGGAACAGTGCCAAATTCGGGTACCATGGACGCCCAAAGTGTCTTTGACTACTCTTGAATGGAATTATTTTTTGTCTGGTTTAATTCACATTCAATAAATCGGATGAATACCCAGCGACAGTTTTATTATTTCGTTTCAATCAATATATTCTCCAAATTTTCTCTTATTTAGCTGAGAATAATTCAAATCAATATTTGTACTGAAAATTTTGAATTGATTAATAGAGGTGAAACGACCTTGAATGTTACGAATCATTAAGAAGGAATCACGGAATCGAAATAAATTTAAATGAAAACTGGAAGCGTGGAGACTTTAATTCAGACCGAGACGTCGTCGGTAAGTCTGAAATAGCAGACCGTGATGAAATAGTGGCAATCTTGTACCGGATTTTTTGTAACGTTTTCTCCACAAATCACTTTATAAATTAGAAGTTAATGTGAATGTCTACCATGCAAGATTCTTGTAGTTATCGTGTTTTTCATAATGTAACAGTATGCGAAATAGTTTTACTGATTTCATCGTCACACATCGAAACATAAGTCAGCGAAGTCTATTTGCAAGCAGCTATTCATGTAATACAGAGAATGAGAAATAGTACAAGAGCCGGATAGGGCACGACCTTCACCGATCTGTTAACCAGATGAAAACATGTTTTTTATGATGTTACAATAATAGATAAATACGTCTAAAATGGCTTGCCTATCGAAACGCTGACCAGGATATTCTAAAATTAATCAAAATAATTGTATTTTTTATTTTTCATCGATCTGTTAACCATGTTACGGTTGCAATTTGAATTGAGAGGTGAAGTTGTGTGATAGTCTCTAATTGAAAATATTCGTTCAAATTCCACTCAATTGTTAAATAAGTTATTTAATGATATGCTACACAGATAACAACAAGTAGTATTGTTAGTTGTCTACTTTTCAGAAAACAGAAAAATCAATAAGTTACTAGCTGATATAGGTATAAATTTTATTTTAATGAAAAGGTCATTCGAAGATAGTTGCTCTTCGTTACACTGAATTGAATTTGTTCATATAATAATTTTTATTTCGTAAATGTTGTAATCAAACGGAGATAGTTTTGACTATGATTGAATGAGGATTTGTAGGAAAGTATGAGTGGAAAAGGGTCAATAGGTAGTAGGATGAAAATGAGTACACCATTGGAACCATCAATAATTTTTATTAAACATAAAAAATTATGAAAAACTATTTTGGGAAAGAACTCACTATCGATGGGTTATTGGAGACGTTGTAGTGCTCTCAAAAGTTTCACTGGAATTTTTAGTTTTCAATTGTTGAATACAATTGTGGAAGGTGTAGAAACGAATTACACTGATCAGAGGTCCCAAGTATACGAAAACATATAATTCTAGTGATGACAAAATTAAAATCTGACCTTTCTCATAGAACTCTCTCAATTGGATTTGCTGAATCTCAAGAACTTTGTAAAAAATACATTTTTGATATGCTTCTAGTTCTTAGTATATGATTCAATTGTATTTTTTGCGAAACAAGTGTAATAACACTTATCGCCAACCAAGAACATAGTTCTACTGTATTTGGGCCTAATTATAATTTAAAATTCCTTGTGTTGTTGATTCAGTTTTATACATATAATTTATAGTGTTTTTATTTATATTGAATTCAAATAGTTTGTAACTAATATTGTTGTATGTGATCTTTGTATATGATTTAATTGTATTTTTGCGAAACAAGTGTAATAACACTTATCGCCAACCTACATTATTCACTCCATGTAATGTTCTTGTAAGAACATCTTTTTGAATATATATGTATATATATATATATATATATATATAATGGCTTGATACCCCTTCTAGGGTTTCGCCGCTTCACGCTTTCTAGATCCATTTTTTTTGGGGTGGATCAATCCCCGTTTTTCCTTTTAGAGTTTCTCTGTCAATGCTCTCCATAGTTTCCTATCCTTAACTTCGTCCTTCCATTCTCCAATTCCGGCTCTCGTCATATCTTCCTTCACCTGTTCCAGCCATTTTATTCTGGGTCTGAATATAGTTATTATTATTAGTGTTTTAAAAGGTGCCATAAAGTTTCCAGATGGAAATAAAGTTGCATAAAATATGCCAATATGTTAGATTAGTTCTAAAAATAACTGTACAGAGTCCACAGTGCCTTTGTTGTAGGTAAAAGTTTTATTCACAATATTAATCAAACACTACTGTGAAATTCATGACTGGTGTATCTCCTGGGGATATTATTACTTATGTTACTGACCTTTATGGAGGAAGAGCGTCTGACAAGATGATGCAATATTACTTTTCCGCCCAACCTATCTGATATGCGAGAAAAGTATTGGTTTACCCCAAAAAAAGTTGGAATTTTGAATTTTTTTTTTAGTTATTTCCACGTTTTCCATCAACAACAACACGAAAAAATGGTTCTTAGAAAAAAACTCCTGTGTGTATGTCGTCTTCGTCGTCGTCGTTGTCGTCGGCCACTTTTCCTTAGATGTCTTGTTAGCACGATACAGCCTCCGGAGTGCAATAAGTCACCAATTTTATGATTGAATATTGTTAAGGACATGTCACAAATGAACTCTATTGATTTTCAGCTCACCGGAGCCAGTACAACGGACGCAATGGTACTTGAAGTACGACATTTTGTCATTTTTTGAGAAATTTCAGTTTGTTAGTACGATGCAGCCTCCGAAGTTCAACAAGTCACCAATTTTATGATTGGATATTATTCATAACATCTCACTTATACACCCTATTGATTTTCAGCTCACTAGAGCCAATAGAGCAAGTGCTACGGTACTTTAAGTACGATATTTTTGTCATTTTTGGAGAAGTTTCAGTTGTTAGCACGATACAGCCTCCGGAGTATTTACAAGTGACCAATTTAATGATTGGATGTTATTCACAGCGTCTCAAAGATGAACCTTATCGATATTCAGCTCACTAAAGCCAGTACAACGGGTGCTATGGTATTTGAAGTACCAAATTTTTGTCATTTTTGAAGAATTTTCAGTTTGTTAGCACGATACAGCCTCCAGAGAGTAAACTATTTATAAATTTTATGATTGAATATTGTTCAAGGTGTCTCACAGATGTTCCCTATCGATTTTCAGTTCACTAGAGCGAGTACAGCGGGTTCTATCAATCCAGATATACTACCTTTTTGGTTATTTTTGGAGAAATTTGGCTTTGTTAGCACGATACATCCCCCGAAGTGTATACAAGGTAACACTTTTACGATAGAATATTGTTCAGGGCCACAGATGCGGAAAAGTTAGTTTTAATCTTCAAAACCGTATATTATGTTATATTTGATAGGGCCACAACCAACTGTATTTGTCCTTTTCTTCAGTTTATAAGAACCCTTATTTTTTTTCAAAAATGCTGTCTTTGAAATAGCTCTTTGATTGTAGCTGAAATACCTCCAAAAAAATTAGTTTTTGACAATAGACGGTTATGAAAAAATACCAAGCCAAGGATAAAAATGTGAAATTGATAACCCACATTCTAAAACCATCTAACCAGATCTCTTCTTAAATACATCTATCTCTAGCTTCAGCCTCATATTTGATACCATGCTTAATAGATTTATTGGTAAATTTTTTTGGATATGAATATTGTATTGATTTATTTCCCCAATATTTTCCAGAATACGTATTAAAACATTAAATTCGAGATCCAGTGACAGGAAATTTTCTCTGATCATGCCACGATTTTGAATGCTGCATTAATAGAATTATTGACTCTTCATAATTTCCAGAAAGTTCAACATACAATTGTTCACAATATTCACTTTGAAAATGTACTTCTAAATAATGCAATTCCATCATTAGTGGTGACTGAACAGAATTATTTGAAATATTTTGAATATAATGATCATGTACCTTAAAATAATTTGTCAAACGAGTGGAATTATCAGTAACTGGCCTTCGTCCATGCCTAAAAATGAAATCATTAATTAGTTTTATTTATAAATTCCAAGGTGCAGGTTACATTGTAACAATAAACCATTATGATACATTGTTGCAATGAATGGTGTGTTGTTCCAGCCAGACGCTGATAGTGCAGAATATGCAGTTTTATAATATAAATTCTCGAGATAAACATTCATTAAAGGATCTGACCTCATTGTTGTTAAATATATTTTAATTTCTGTATTTTCACTGTTATAACTTTACGTAAAATAAATTGTAATTTATGTTTTTAAAAAGTTGATTTTCGAAACCGAAAATATAATTGGCGCAGTCAGTAGGATCGCGAAAGAGTCATTTTGTCGAAACTCGTCGTTTTTAAACGTTTATTCGCGATACGAACTTTGAAAAAAAAAATTTTAACTCGGAAAGTGCGAAAGTTAAGACAAAAGTGTAAGTTTAGAAAAACTTTCGAAGTTTCATCCAAAACCAGATCATCCAACAGTGACCACCTGCAGTTTTGGGGAATGAATTTGATCGTCGCCCTTATTCTGTAAGTACCTATGTCAGATTCCTCTGCTTTTAATCCTGTGAGCGATTTATCTGCAGATTATTTATCAGCCTTAATTTCAAACTTGAGTATCAGTGAGAATAGCTCAAATTCGAGTATTAGCGAAAATAGTTCTAATTTAAATAATTTAAATATTGATAGAAATACAATGGCTCTTCCACAATTTGATGTAAAGACCCTTTGCATTCTACCAACTTTTGATGGGAAACCTAGCGAATTATATGATTTTATTGAAGTAGCTACAACATTATTAAATTACTATTATGATAGGACACCTGGTAACGAAAATTGTTTTCAAAATATTCTGTTACTACAGGCTATCGTCACTAAAATCGTAGGTAAAGCTAAAGAGATTATTTCGATATATGGTTATAAAGACTGGAATGAATTAAAAACAATTTTAATTGAAAACTTTGGCGATCAAAGAAATGAAAATTCATTGACGAGAGATTTAGTTAAATTAAGGCAAAACTATAATGAACAACCGCAACAATTTTATCATAGATGTCTTGAAATATTAAATATTATTTATAATTATATTGACATTCATAATAATGACGCTCTTATTATTCAAAATAAGAAACAATTCTTTCAACAACAGGCTTTAACTACCTTTCTCGCAGGTCTTAAAGAACCTTTAGGCTCTACTATTAGAGCAATGCGACCCACCACATTTGCTTCTGCTATGCAGTATATCCAAGAAGAAAATAATATACATTATTTACAAAAAGGCAACAACCCTCAACAAAACTTGTCTATTAAAAAAACTCAATTTTCTGCAAGAAATCAGCCACATTCTCCTCAACCATCCACATCTTTTCAACCTTCTTTTAGGCCACAATGGCAACAAACTCAACAGAGACCATCTCCCCAGGGTCCAGTAAGTGTAAATCCAAGACAATTACCACCCCAAAGATATTTCACAAACCAACAAGTTTTTGGCAATCCTCAAAGACCAGAGAATGTTTGGGCAAGTAAAAATACATCTCAAACAAGACCCACACAATTGACTACGGTCAATAAGAATTTAAATCATCCTAAACCTACCCCTATGAGTATCTCAAGTAGCCTTCCAGCTGCTCGCCGAAATTCTCCAAATAATTTTCAAAGACACACTCCCCAGAGAAATTGGACATCGGAAGAACTTTCCAATTGTGAACAAAACGATGACCAAGAATACTATATCTCAAACCCCGAAATAAATGAATATACTGAAAATAAAAACGTTAATTATGATAGAGAAAACGATGATGAAAATTTTCACTTAGATCCGAATCGGAATCTAGGCAGATAATAGAAATGAATACTATTTGTGATAAAACGGAATTGCCGTATATAGTTATTAGAAATCCACCGTTAAAACTCCTTATAGATACAGGTTCAACAAAATCATTTTTAAATCCTGATATTGGCTTTCAGTATTTTAAAAATAATGTAAAACATGAACCATTCGTAGTAAGCTCAGTTTTTCAAACACATTCTCAAGAATATTCTATTAATATTCCAAGCTTTATGGAGTTTGAAAGTAATCACAATTTGAACTTTGGACTTTTCAAATTTCATTAAACCTTTGAGGGATTAATAGGTTTAGACAATTTAAAACTTTTAAATGCTCACATTGATTTTTCCAAATCAAAACTAATAACTGAAAATTCTGTATTACCAATTAAATATTATCAACCAGATAAAAATCAATTTCATTTTATTCAATTAGATCCACATTCAATAAATCCCATTCGAATACCTGTTAAAAAAAATAAAGGTACAATAGTGTTTTTAAATGAAACTCAAGGTCTCTAGTTAAAACATTTTTTAGAATTTTCAATAACTTGTATTATATTGTGGAATTAACTAGAGACCTTGAGTTTCATTTAAAAACACTAATATGAGCATATTCCACGAAGTAAGGGTCGAGACAGTCAATTTCATTAAAGGTACAATACTTTTACCTAATCAAAAAATTTATGGCGCATATTTAAGAGAAACACTAACCGAAGCAAAAGACGGATTAGCATGGGCTGAATTAATTAATGACACAGACGAAACTATTTCTATAACATTGACACATCCCCTTAAAAGTGATCTTATAAATTTAAATGAATATCATTTATATACAGCCGATGTTTTACCAACAAAGTTTCAAAATACTGACAAAAAATTAGATATAAAAAACTTTATCCGAACTGATCATATGAACATTGAAGAAAAAGAAAAAATTACACGTTTATGCAAAAAAATTTCAGACATATTTTATTGGCCTGATGAGCCACTTACGTTTACAAATCGAATAAAATATAATATTGAGACAACCGATGAAATACCAGTTTATACCAAATCATACCGATATCCTCATATACATAAAGAGGAAGTACAAACCAAATTGGATCAATGTTAGTCCAAGGTATAATAAGACACAGTCAATCACCGTGGCCTTCGCCAATATGGGTTGTACAAAAGAAGCCCGACGCCTCAGGTAAAACTAAATGGAGAATTGTCGTAGATTATCGAAAATTAAACGAAAAAACCATAGACGACAAATATCCCATACCTATTATTTCTGAATTACTTGACAAATTAGGCAGATGCCAATACTTTACGACACTTGACCTGGCCAGTGGGTTTCATCAAATAGAAATGGCCGAAGAGGACATTCCAAAAACGGCATTTACAGTAGAACATGGTCACTATGAATATGTTCGAATGCCGTTTGGATTAAAAAATAGTCCATCCACGTTCCAGAGAGTGATGGATAATATTCTAAGAGGACTACAAGGATTTATATGCCTCGTATATATGGACGATATTATAATCTTTTCAACCTCATTGCAAGAACATTTGGTAAACATATCGAAAGTATTTCAAAGACTTAAAGATTCTAATCTGAAAATACAACTCGATAAATCAGAATTTCTAAAAAAGAAGTCGCTTTTCTCGGACATATAATAACTCCTGATGGAATTAGACCATACCCTGATAAAATCGTAGCAATCAAAAATTTTCCGATACCAAAAACAATTAAACAAATTTAATCATTTCTAGGACTTCTTGGTTATTACAGGAAATGTATCCAAGATTTTGCGCGAATTACAAAACCATTAACCACCTGTTTGAAAAAGAATGCTAAAATTGAACATACTCCTAAATTTATCGAATGTTTTGAAACTTGTGAAAATCTTCTTGTAAATGAACCCTTACTTCAATACCCCGATTTTACACAACCTTTCAATTTAACAACTGATGCCAGTAATTTTCCAATTGGTGCAATACTTTCGCAAGGACCAATTGGCAAAGATAAACCAACCGCGTTTGCATCCAGAACGTTAAACGATTCGGAACAAAACTATTCAAGCATCGAAAAAGAAATGCTTGCTATAGTATGGGCAGTAAAATATTTTAGACCTTATTTATTCGGAAGGAAATTCAAAATCTTATCAGATCACAAACCGCTACAGTGGTTATTCAGCTTGAAAGAACCAAACTCTAAACTTATAAGATGGAGACTGAAGTTAGAAGAATATGATTATGAGATTGTTTACAAAAAAGGAAAATCAAATACAAACGCCGACGCCCTTTCAAGAGTTTAAATACATTCAAAAGAGTTATACGACTTAGCGAAATATGTCGAAGAAGTTAACAGAAGATTAGAAGCTCCTGATGACGAAAACGCCTCCCTATACAACAATCCACCTGAAGACAGACTCTCGGATTTTGTTAACGAAAACATACCAGATATACCTCCATCCATAGAAGAAAGATTAGAACAAGTGAACTTGGATCAACCCCGTCCACAAACAATCGAAACACAAGAAAACCAAGAGAAACCACGACGAAATAGTCAGGAAGAAATATCAGATGACGAAACAATCCACAGCAGCCAAGAAAACCCTATATTGGAAATACCAATAACAGAAAAACCCATAAATTACTAGAAAAACCAAATAATATTAGAATTTGTCTATTATCGACCAAATAAACCAAAAATAAAAGAAATTTTCCCAGGTAAAAAACGAATTCATGTTCAAATTGGAGTAGACAACTTAAACGATAATATAATAACATTCTTTAAAGAATTTGTTAAACCAAAAATAAAATACGCTATGAATTTTTCACCAGATACGTATTATGAATCTGTTTGTACATTATTACAACGCACTTTTAAAAATAGTGCATATAATTTAGTTAAATGTTCCACAATACTCTCAGACGTTACAGACAATAATGACAAAAATGACATTCTAAAAAATTATCATGAAGGAAAAACAAACCACCGTGGTATTAACGAAACCGAACAACAAATTCGGAAAATATTTTATTGGCCCACTTTAAAAAATGACTTAGAAGAATATATAAATTCATGTGAAAATTGTCAAATAAATAAATATGACAGACATACTACTAAACCCAACTTTATGTTAACACCAACACCGGTAAAACCTCTCGAAATAATACATGTTGACACATTTCAAGCAAACGGACAAAAATTTTCGACTTTAATCGATGCTTTTTCGAAATATGGACAAGCATACCCCATAGACGGAGCTACATATGATAGTATCTGATAGTGGTACGGAATTTAAAAATGGACTTGTTAAAGAATTTGTGTATACACATAAGATAATAATTCATTACGCAACTCCGGATAATCCCTCTTCAAATGGTATGATCGAACGTTTTCATTCTACCCTTATAGAACACTTAAGAACGTTAAAAGAAAAATATAAAAATTCTTTCGACATTCAAGAACACATGCCTTACACTATCTTAGCATACAATAGTTCAATTCATAGCACTACTAAACAAAAACCTATTGAAATTTTAAAGGGACATTTAGACACTCAAGACCCTTTTGATGTAGATGTAAATCAAATGTTACTGAATAATTATACAGAACAACATCGCGAAAAAACTAAATTATTATATGAACAACTTAATCAGAAAGCCATCCAAAGAAAAGAAAAAATAATTCAAAGTAGAAACCAAAATAGAGATCCCCCAACTAATTATGAACCCAGTACCAAAATTTTCACGAAAACCACTTAGAAAAGAAACAAACTTCTCCCTAGATTTGCCCCGAAAACGGTAAAATCTAATAACAAAGTAACAGTAACCACAGTTCATAAAAAGAACATTAAACACATACCGAAAACGAAAACTAATAAACAAAATGAATTACAGATTGACAACGATAACATGTCAAGAAATAAAAATCCAGAACCTGGAAGACAATCCAGGGATACTTCCCCTTAATCTGGGCCCAGCAAAGGTCCAAATCAGCCAACATGACTTTACTCATTATTATAATCTAACCCCTATAGCCTTATAATTAGATACGTTAGAATTTTATTATCAAAACATAACTAATACTATATTGAAGTCAAAAAACACAACTTTACATTGGAACAGTCTTGAAAATATCGATAATGGAGTTCGCTATCAGTTACAATCAACACAACGAAAATTTCAAACAATTTATCCTTCACATAGAACCAAACGAGGTTTAATTAACGGCCTTGGTAACATCATAAAAGCAATTTCCGGAAACCTTGATCAATCAGATGCCGAAAGGTAGAATAGAGCCATAGAATCCCTTCAAAATAATGAAAAGAATATTATTTCGAAATTTAATCAACAAATTTCATTACCCACTCACTTGATTGACAATTTCAATAAAACCATTACTTCATTAACTAATAATCAAAAATTAATAGCTAAGGAAGTAGAAAAATTAAATATGGTCCTGGACAACTTAGTTTTCGAATTTGATAAATTCATTCAAATACAAAATACCCTAAATCAACTTAATCTGTCTTTATAATTAATTATACAGTTATTAACTGATTTAGAAAACGCAATCTCTTTTGCTCGCATTAGCACCCTACATAATAGCGTTATAAAAGTGGGAGAAATTAAATCCATTATTCGTATAATGCTTCAACAATACAAAAGGTATCAATTATTGTATATTGACGAAGAGAATTTATCAAAATATTATGATATTATTTCAACTGATGCCTATTTTTCAAATTATATGGTTGTGTTTATTCTGCATTTCCCAATCCTTCATTCCGAACCATTCACTCATTATCACTTGTATTCAATCCCGACCAAAAATCTAACCACAATTATACCCACTTCACCCTATCTGATAATAGGTACTGAACTCTTCCAATATTCGAAAACCGCCTGCAAAAAGTTGGACACTACTTATCTGTGTCAAAAAGTTAATCTCCAGTTTCACAGCAAATCCCCAGACTGTATCAGCCAAATTCTCCGAATCTCCGACGGAGAAGCTCGCTGCCTCTACGTTCCAGTTTTAAGTCAAAATACGTTAATTGAAGAACGTACCTCCTCACATTACATTGGCATCTTCCCGTTGCCACCCAAAGTGTCAACTCACTGTTCAACCAGCAACATTCAAGTAATACATGGTGTCTACCTGTTCGAAGTACCGTTGGGATGTGAATTCCACACACCTGAAGAAAGTTACTACAACGCCAAAGAAATTACATACGAAGAACCACTCACCCTTCCGAATATCCAGATAGTTGCGAATTATCTACCAGCAAAACCAAAAGCAATTAATTTAGAAAAAATTCATCTAGATGAACTTCAGAGAATTCATGAAGAATAACAACTCCTACAACCTATGTCTTATGAAGAAAATCCTCCCGACGCTACACACTTCTGGACAACCCCTGTATTAATTGTAATCACCATCTGCATCGGTATTATAATCTATAGGTATCGACATCACTTTCAAAGCCTAAAAAATAAAAAGAAGAAAGAATAAGAAGAAACATCTTCCTCACAACAAGATCATTCAGTTTTATTCGCCCCTTATAAAACTTCTCCGAGGGATGGACAAGTTACATTGTAACAATAAACCATTATGATACATTGTTGCAATGAATGGTGTGTTGTTCCAGCCAGACGCTGATAGTGCAGAATATGCAGTTTTATATTATAAATTCTCGAGATAAACATACATTAAAGGATCTGACCTCATTGTTGTTAGTTATATTTTAATTTCTGTATTTTCACTGTTATATCTTTACGTAAAATAAATTGAAATTTATGTTTTTAAAAAGTTGATTTTCGAAACCGAAAATATAATTTGCAGAAGACAATGTCAAACAGCTATCTTGCTGTGTAACAATTCACTAAACCTATCTATGTTTTGCACGTATATAGGATGGTAGTTTTTGAACAAAAAAATCGTACATTTTATTTTCATCAACCACCAGTTCCATTTCACTTTTGTTCTGACCAGGAATATTTTAGATCTGTTTGTGAAATGTTCTCAAATGTTTCCAAATCAGACCTAAAAGAAAATCCAATATTATTTATAATCACTTTAGCACTAAAGTGCCTTTTTTTGAATTGGCAACAAAATATACCTTTCACATTTAATTAAAAGTGTAGTGATATGCTTGCAATTTTCACTTTTTCTAGTTTTACATAAACAATCCATGTGTTTGACTGTCAACTTTTCGTTTATAATTTCGAGCTTTTTAAATGGAACATTTACAAATCATTGGATTGGGAAAAGGGGGGTTATCGAATGTCCGGCCAGGTCACCAGACCTTATTCCACTAGATTTCTTTTTGTGTGATTATTTAAAACCAAAAGTATACGCCAATAGGCCCAATAATATTCAGAAATTAAAAGATAGGATTCGTGATGAAATCAATACTATTCAGACCAGTTATGCTTGAAAAAGTGTAAGAATTCCAACAAAGATTAGCTTATTGTCAAGAAATGGAAGCATCCCAATTTGAGCACTTTATATAAACCTTTTTTCTCCAAATAACTAGGTATTACTTTCATTTCCGTTATTAAATTTGAAAATTTCTTACTTATTTTTAAAACTTTGAAGACCCTATCTCAAAAACTATAACCTATTAAGTAATAGTGATATTTTCGCTTTCAGAATCTAACGGCGTATTTAAATTTGCATTAAAAAAATAGAGGTGAATATTGGGGTATTGAAGCAAGAGAAACAGAATAAACTGTACTCTTAAAGGAAAATTTCCGATCTTTCGAGAATGTTTGTCCTCATCATCAGGGAGACTGAAATGGAAAAAAAAACATTTAGATACTGTAGTTAACATACGAGATACAAAAAGAATGAATTCACAACAGGTGTGTACTTACCTCCGAGTTGAGGTTAGATTCCATTATGTTATGTAAAATTGAACTACGGATAATTAAAATATGAACTAATTAACAATGGTTCACATCATACAATCATTAAAATGTCTAGGACGCCAATGTCCAACACCATTTTGCAGACCTAACGAACACGAGTGCTTTTTTGTTGGAAGCCGGCCAGGAAATTATATCGTTTTCCCTCTAAAACGGAGGGACAACCAATGATGCCAACTAATAGTTGAGTAGATTAATATTAGATCAAGTACCCATTAGAGAATGGCCTCCGATGTAATAGTTATTATTTGGGATGAGAAAGAAGAATGCAGATGGGTTGAATATTGCATTCATGAGAAAGAAGAAAAGGAAATAATCTGTTTCCAAACAGTAAGAGGTTTGTACACATAAGACGTATACCGTGGAAGATATCGACACTCAGCCACCAGCCAAAACAACAAAAGCAAATAACGAATGTAAACTAATAATATAGTAATTATTAACGTAGGACAAGAATTATGTAAAATATATATAATAATATAGTAATAATAATAACAATTTTTCAAGTGAACAGCAGGTTACATTTAATAAATTATTTCATAAAATTAAAATTAAAAATATTTCTAAAGTTACTCAGCTGATTGAAAATCAATTTAAGTTATTATTAAAATCAAATTCTACATGGCTACGTAATATTACGAACACCAGCATACCAGATGATATTTTACAATTTTTGACTCTGGGCCCCAAGTTTAGTAGAGAACCTGTCATCTTGAAAGATGTTTCTATGAAATCAATTTTATCAGATGTTGACTACTTCACCTCCACCATTACATATTCTAAAGTTAGAAACATAACTGTGGCTAGAGCTACTATAATATAATTACAAATTACATTCATAAACCTCACTCGAGTTCTATATTCCATAATCTGTTACTTAAATCGAAAGCTTTTTTGAAATCAAACCCACATCTGATTTTAACACAATCAGACAAAGGGAATGTCACAGTTGTCATGGACAAACAACAATATATTGGTGTTTTTAAATGAAACTCAAGGTCTCTAGTTAATTCCACAATGTAATACAAGTTATTGAAAATTTTAAAAAATTGACAATTGTTTCGATATTGATTTATCGAACAACAAATGTGACATTCCCTTTGTCTGATTGTGTTAAAATCAGATGTGGGTTTGATTTCAAAAAAGCTTTCGATTTAAGTAACAGATTATGGAATATAGAACGCGAGTGAGGTTTATGAATGTAATTTGTAATTATATTATAGTAGCTCTAGCCACAGTTATGTTTCTAACTTTAGAATATGTAATGGTGGAGGTGAGGTAGTCAACATCTGATAAAATTGATTTCATAGAAACATCTTTCAAGATGACAGGTTCTACACTAAACTTGGGGCCCAGAGTCAAAAATTGTAAAATATCATCTGGTATTCTGGTGTTCGTAATATTACGTAGCCATGTAAAATTTGATTTTAATAATAACTTAAATTGATTTTCAATCAGCTGAGTGACTTTAGAAATATTTTTAATTTTAATTTTATGAAATAATTTATTAAATGTAACCTGCTGTTCACTTGAAAAATTATTATTATTATTACTATATTATTATATATATTTTACATAATTCTTGTCCTACGTTAATAATTACTATATTATTAGTTTACATTCGTTATTTGCTTTTGTTGTTTTGGCTGGTGGCTGAGTCTCGATATCTTCCACAGTATACGTCTTATGTGTACAAACTTCTTACTGTTTGGAAATAGATTATTTCCTCTTCTTCTTTCTCATGAATGCAATATTCAACCCATCTGCATTCTTCTTTCTCATCCCAAATACATCGGAGGCCATTTTCTAATGGGTACTTGATCTAAAATTAATCTACTTTACTAAGTATTAGTTGGCATCATTGGTTGTCAACTAATCCCTCCGTTTTAGAGGGAAAACGATATAATTTCCTGGCCGGCTTTCAATAAAAAAGCACTCGTGTTCGTTAGGTCTGCAAAATGGTGTTAGATGTTGACTTTTTAGTCATTTTAATGTGATTGTACGATGTGAACCATTGTTGGGTTAATTAGTTCATATTTCAATTATCCGTAGTTTAATTTTATATAACATAATGGAATCTAACCTCAACTCGGAGGTAAGTACACACCTGTTGTGAATTCATTCTTTATGTATATTTTTTGTTAACCACAGTATCTAAATGCTGTTTCCCCATTTCAGTCTCCCTGATGATAAGGACAATCATCCTCGAAAGCTTGGGAATTTTCCGTTAAGAGTACACTTTATTTCGTTTCTATTGCTGCAATTCCCCAATATTTACCAGTTTTATATATATATATATATATATATATATATATATATATATATATATATATATATATATATATATATATATATATATATAGATAAACTCAGAAGTATTTGGGAATGCAGCAACAGGGAAAAAGAGAATTCTTTATTGGTTTTTATCCAAGCTTTCGAGAACGTTCGTCCTCAGCATCAGGGATGCTACAAATAGAGGATTATTCTTAACTCCATCAATAAAGAGACAATACTGTACTTACATCCAATGTGAAATTATTTTCCTTTTTGTAGAAGATAAGATTGAAGAACTCATCACATGGCATCAGTCAGAGAAAATCGACATTCAAATTAGCAGTAATATTAACCACATTAAGGATGTTATAAGATAATATAATAATAAAAATAATAAAAACACTAAACTTGCACGAGTTTAATATCGTAGAATCATCTTAAACAACCTCAACCGAAACCGACGCTACACGGCAGGAATCTTTCCCTCTAGGACGGAAATGGAAACGGGTAAATGACATCCACTAGTACCAACAGTTCACGGTAGTTGGCTACTGAGTCACATAAAACCAAGAGAACCTTCTTAGACATGACCTTTATCTCACAGTCAAGTAATTGCATAAATAAAAAAACAGGTATCAATCATTTGAGTGAGATGTATTCCTTTTTATTGTCATTAGATAACAATCACAGTTCACACAACATAAACACTTTCCAAGGTACACAAAATAACAACACCTCGCTACTAACATTCAATTAATTATCAAGGGTGTGTAGTCAAATATTCAAAAACCGATGTCACTGCATTACCCAATCATTGCAAAAATACTGGACATAGTTTTAACTTTAACGATTTTGAAAATATTGGCCAGGGAAAAAAATGAAAAAGTTTTTACGTTTTTAGAAATGATCAACATTGAAAATGATCCTAATAGAATAAATAATAGAAGTGATATTAGTAATTTAAACATCATCTATGATGGTATTTTAAGAGAATAATATTGGCTCTGATCTTTTGCATGTTGCTATAAAATTTACCATTAAAATAATAATTTGTCCGTACTATCGATAAATTATAAAAAGGAAAAATTGTCATTATGATAAAAAAACAACTAATATGTGATAAATATGTACCTGTCCAGAAAATGTAAAGAATACAAAAAATCAATTAATTAATTTAAAAATAGCCTGGTTAGGATTTTAATAGGCAACCCAATTTAGGCGTATTTATCTATTATTGAAACATTATAAAAAACATGATCCATCTGGTTAACAGATCTGTGAAGGTCGTGCCCTATCTGGCTCAGACTAAAATGTAGGGGCTCAGTTCACAATACTCGACCTTTTTGTTTTGTTTGTAAAAATCACAGTCACATATCAATTACTTTTACTAATTCGTTATTGATAATAAAACCCTTCTATCGTGTAATTTATTAATATATCGTATTTATTATCTTGACACCACAATTACATCATACATTTTTGAAAAATTTAGCATTGACTAATAAGGAAACGAAATAATTTTAATTCAGATCGTGAACAAGAGTTGTTCACTCCCCGTATCTATTATTATTCAGAAAACATCTCAAGCCTCGCAAGGGCACCTTCGTCTTTTCCATTTCTGGAAGACATCAACAAAATCCCTGCATCCCTCCAACTTTCCAGGACAAATGAAAAAAGCCAAAAAGCCAGGCACTCTCGTGGCTTTCTCGCATTTTTATATCGCATTATTTTGATCCAGAGATTTGATGAACTGATTACAGGAAACTGTGGAAAGTGTAAACAAGAGATATGTCGTCAGGTATGTTGGTTTTGAAGGTGCGGAAAAGATTTACCAGTTTTTTCGATTTGTTGAACTGATTTTGCTACGAACATTTTGATATAGTAATAGTATATAAAGGACTCAAATGACAGTAAAATGTAGTTTGCTGAAATGAAAATATTTTTCATCAACGATATTTTTTTTGAAAATAAATAGTGCGATTTCTGTGATGGACTAAATTTGTGATTTCTCTTTTTTGTTTGGACAAATTTCTGTTTTTATTGTGATTGAAATCGTTCGGTCAGAATTCCAAGTCCGTCTTATTATTTTTCAGTTGAGCTGAAGAAGAAAATCCTAGCTGCGGCATTAAATTGGGATTAAAAGTATTTTTCCATGATAACTGAAGTAAACTTAAACAAAAATAGGAAAAACTCAAAAATATATGGAAATATAGATATAGGAAATGGTAAAGAAATGTAGTGTCAATAAAGATGGTATTATGTGGAGTGAAGAAATCAGTAATTCAAGGTCTTGCATAGCAAAAATATCGCGATGAAGGCGCCAAATCTGATGAAACCACTATAGGCGAGGCCGTTTTATGTAATTATATGTTATTATATTAATTTTAAGTACAAAATGATTTTTCAAATATTTCATATGTTGGAGTTCGATTGAATTATCTAATATCTATTAAATATTGTTGATCATCTGAATTAGTCAAAAATTTCTGATTAAATACAAACTCGGAAGGACATCTAACAAGAAATAAATTTACATATTTTTAAAACGAAAACAATATTTATTATAAAAATATGTACATTACAAATAAAAATTAAACAAACAATAGAAAAATATGAATCTCTCAAATTGTCCGAAAAAAAAATCATTTTAGTTAAATGGTTTCTAATTGGCATCTTAACTACACTTTTCTTCTTAACAAAAAATTCCTAAAACATTTCCAGAAATTTTACAAATGCGTATATTTGAAAGATATGTTAATCCAACTTTATTGTTATGGACAATCAAAGAATTGAGCATATTTGCTTTAAGGTGTTTCTCAATTGTAAAACAACTATAATTTGTTCACTGCATGTTGACAAAATCAATGGACTCATAATATGGTCGTGATCGTTAAAGATATTTTCAAATAAGTCATAAATATGCGGTCATCCTTGCCTCTTCATCTTTGTCAAATTGAGGAATACTGTTGTTTATCAGACAAACAGGATTTGTTTTTGCTAGTCTACTAGACACAACTGAAATAGGAATTTGATCTAAAGGTGTACAATAACCAACGCCTCCACTTCTAACTTCTCATCTCATTAAAAACTCTTGTATTCCATCCACCTTTGGATGTGATAGAAAGTACATAGTGAAGTACAGACACCAAAATGGAAGAGCGGTCGGACAAAAATAGAAGTCGACGAATATGTGAAATATGTTATACGAAGATCTGTCTATGCTTTTTATGAAAAATGAAATGTGAAAACCCTAAAAAGGGTAAGGAGACGATGAGGAAAATCTTACATTGAGTTTTAGTTATGAGAAAATAAATAGAAAGGGTGTTTGAAAGATCTGAATTAGTATTGTTGAGAAGAGAGTATTAATGAAAAATTAACCAGTTTCGGAAGTAAGAAAGAAAGATTTATTAGACGAATGAAGCATGGGTTAGTGAGAGACACATGGTGAAAAAAGTATGGCAAGGTGGAAATGTGACCAATGCACGGCAAGCAGCTGCTGAAGGCTGGTCAACCGGTTTAAACATGGCATCTGGAAAAGGCAGTCGTTTGATATTTTTACAGATTGGAAGTGATACCGGATTTGTGTTAAATGGTTAATTGATATTTAAGTCCAAAAAAATGGGAGATTACTATGAAAAGATGAACACAGTGGTGTACGAGTAGTGATTTGGACTCATTTCTGAAAATTTGAAACCCGGATCTGTCGTCGTTATGGATAATGCTCCTTACCACAGTCGACACTGCAAAAAACACCACAACTTGCATGGGGAAAAGCTCAAATTCAAGGATGGTTACGGGATAAAAGCAGTGTAAAGAACAAATTGCTTCAAATTGAGGATATACATGTCTATAAATATAAGAAACTTGCTGTAGATGAATTAGAATTGAGCCGTGGAATTACTATATTAAGGTTACCCCCGTATCATTGTGAGTTGAATCCAATTGAATTAATTTGGGCACAAGTTGAAGGGGATATGGCACGGGAAAAGTTAGCCTATGTTGGAAGCCGTCATAAGAAATAATTGGAATGAGTGACAATACAAAACTGGAGCAAGTGTAATGCTCATGTTCAGAACGAAGAAAAGAAAATCTTGGATGTAAATGATATGGCTGATAAAGTTATCGGTGAGTTTATCAATGTTGGTAATGGTGATATTGACGGAAAATCGGGAAATGACAAAGGCTAAGTTCCAACATTGTTTTTAGATGTTACGTGTTTCATTTGTGTAATTCTTATTTTTGTATCCACGGAAAAATGACCACTGTGCAAGCCCAGGCGGAGGTCATTGCAAACTTCAAACTTTTTTGTTTTTATTGTAGTCATTCTTACGAAGACAGACAGATATATCCATAATACAAGCAGAAAACACATGACTTCCCAGGTCAACCAAAACATCAAATATCAAAATAAATTGTTGGGGCATACTTTAGACTGCTAGACCAATACTAACTGAAGATAATCTTCAGGGCAAGCCAGGTAATATATATACAAATTGAAAAATATATTTTTGGGGATTGCAGCAAAAAATATATATATATATATATATATATATATATATATATATATATATATATATCCAATACAATTATCTAATGAACCTAATTTATCAACTGATAACGTAGAAAATATAACGAATACAAATTCAACCAATACCTTTTTTGCATCTTTACCATATTTTAGAGATCTTATACCTAGAATTTCTGAAATTTTAAAAGAAGTAACTAACTTAAAACTTGCAAATAAAAATGTTCTGACAACTAATCGTGTTTTTAGTAAACTGAAAGGAATTGATCCTTATACTGAACGTTCTAATGTTGTGTATAGATTAACATGCTCTACATGCGAATCTGTATATGTGGATAAGACTTCTCAAAAAATTACTGAGCGCTTAGCTCTACATAAGAGTGATTCAATATAATACCCAGAACGATCAGCATTAGCAGAACACGTTTTCTCCACAAAACATATAATTGATTATAAAAACTTCAAAATTTTGTGTAAAGAAGACAATTACTTTAAAAGGATTTTCCTGGAAATGACATTCATTGCTCAAGAAAATAATTGTTCAAATAAAAGAACTGATATTCAGAATCTAAATTCAATTTATAGTTATTTATTATCATTCGACAAAAAAGATAATAATGGAGATTAAGGCGTTATAGAGGAGAATTCTTTTTCATTTAAATATAATAAGAGTATAGTAAACATTTTATTATATCATATACTAATGTACTGAATATATATATATATATATATATATATATATATATATATATATATATATATATGTGTGTGAAAAAATGTTTTCTATGACAACATCAACTTGTCACAAATTGTCATCAATTTGATAATATGCCAATTTAAATATTTTTACGCTAAAATTATACAATGATGTTTCTTCATATAAATAGATATTATATTATTGTGAACAACCTCAATTAGAGTAAGTGGAAAATATTTTTACTTTAAAACATATTTCAAATTTATATAATATTTATTTTGTAGATTCTTTGATAATGATAATAATAAAGTATCGAAAGCTTAGGATTATCTAAACAGAGTTTTCTTTCTCACATTGCCGCATGCCCCAATAAAAAAGTTACCCTAACTAGTTTCGGCAACGAACTACTATATAGACGAAAATATATATATATATATATATATATATATATATATATATATATATATTAATACAGTTCCTCTATTCCAAATTTTAAAGAATTTCATTTTTATATTTTCATATACAATACTTTTGAACAACCCAGTATTATCTATGTACTCAATATAGTTGGAAACCCCAGTATATAAGATTTGACACTATTTAGTTTCGGATGACATATACATGTCACAATTGGAAAACATATTTGAAGTTAAAAACAGATGTCACTGTAGACAGAATAAAAGAATCCAAATCTACCTTTAGCAAGGTAATAACAAGTTAGGTTTTTTTTAAAATAGAAAGTTTGTAACCATAGTGTAATGTGGTTATTTTATTTGAAAAAAATAGTTCGTTGAATTTGTATATTCGAACGGAGAACATATTTTTGGGAAGACTCCAAAGATTGTAATTTAGTTTATTAAAATTTGAATATTATAAATAATAGTAGAAATTTGTATTCGACAACTAATTCTAATTCAGTGCGTGTGTGCTTCGTTGGAATCCAGTGGGAGATCCTGAATTCTAAATTATATTTATAATAAGTACGAGTTATAAAAGTTGTGTTTCGGTCCAATTCCAAAATTCTTTGGTGAGTCCAGTCAAAATTGAATAATGCATTATTTCATCGAAAACGTCCGGCCTTTAAACAAAATTAAATAATAGATGCATGTCAACCGAAATTTACATTTGACACTTGCTAATTTAGGGGACAATTAGAAAAATAATTTGAACAATTTGGTAAATAGATATTAGATATTCTAGTTTATAATTCATTTAATTTTGATTTGAATTTGGGAGATAAGGTTTTTAGTTAGTTGTTAAAAAAAGGAAAACTAGGAGTTGTTTTACGATTTGGTGATTAGTATTTTCATATTAATTTACTGTGAATTCATTTATAATTATTATAAGAAGTTTCATTGAAATTGATTTTATTTCACGCAATAAGAAATTTTGATTTATATTTGAAGGTGACATTTGGTTGAATTTTAGCGACAGATAATTTCATTGAAATTTAGTGGATATCAGAAAGAAATTAAGTAGCCTTGTACAATTTATGATCAACAGTATATTATTGGATAGAAATCGGAAACAAGAATTAAAATAAATATTTGGACAAAACTTGGAAATCATGAAGAATTTATTTTTTGATGGCGCATTGAGCCCAACCTGAGATAAGAGTCATTAAAAGTTGTACATTAAATTTATCTTCCAATAAAATAAAAATTTTATAGCCGGGAATTTTTGACAACAACTGTCAATTTTTGAAATAGATAACATATGTCGCTTTAAGCCGTGTGTACAATATAATAAAAATACGCTGCTTAAGACACATATACAATAATATATATATATATATATATATATATATATATATATATATATATATAAGAAAGATAGTCTTTGCTGACTAGTTAGGAATAAAACTAGTGAATATTGGGGATTGCAGCAAAAAATTGGAAAAGATATACTCTTAGCGGAAAATGTCCAAGCTTTCGAGGATGTTTGTCCTCATCATCAGGGAAACTAGAATGAAAAAACAACAGTTAAATACTGTGGTCAAAGAGAATAATTAAAAATGAAATTTACAACCACGTGTGTACTTACCTCCGAAGTGAGGTTAGATTCCATAAAGATGTAAAATCGTAAACTACAAGTCGTAAATTGTGGAATATTTAAGTGGGAATTGAACCAACGGCCTAATCAATCGTGTCATAGCAACAATTGTAATTGTCGCAGCATTTTATAAAATAAAACCATTGATTTCATCTTCATGTGTCACTACACTAAACGCCGGCGAGGAAATGATATATTTTGCCTCCAAAAGGGAAGTGGCAAGAGACAAACAGTGTTACCAACGTCAACAATGAGCTGTGGGACAATGCCACTATTTTCGTAATGGCAGCTGTAGGGCAAACAATTGGTGTAATGAGAAGATGTAATATTGTTGAAAAGAGGAAGAGAGAAAGAAATTGTGAGACAGAGCTAGGAGAACGCTCTTATTTTTATTATGTTCAGAGTGCGTAGAGAACATCACTTCGTTTGGACTAACACAAAGGAAGAAAAGAGAAGACAACAGAAAAGAATATTAATATGTAATAACAAATATAATAATTAAGTAATATAATAGATCTCCAATCTGAGTGTATCTACCAACACCAATACACTCAAAATTAGGTTTAATTAATTATTTGTTTACTTGAATGTATCTACCAACACCAATACATTCAAAGTAAGTTTATTATTATTATTATTGAATTAAGGTAATAAGGGTGGTGTTGTCAGGAGCAACATAGTTATTTCCCACCACTTGATGTGCAAAATTAGTATCTAAGGACAACAAAAATGAGTAGATCTCACTTAAGTGATCAATATCAGTTTTCCTGTTAATTACATTATTGTTTTGTGAAATAAAAGCCATTTCCAAGAATGATCTTTTCGTTTTGTTAGACTCAGTCGCTAACACCTTCACAGCCTCATAATTCATCTGATGATCAAGAGAATTTACATGAAAAGCTAACGCGCACCTCTCTGGGTGTAATCTAGCATCACTCTTATGTGAAACTATACGGCTAGATAGAGATCTTAAAGTCTGTCCGATATATTGTTTATCACAATCTCTGCAAGGAATACTGTACACCACGTTAGTAAGTGAAGTCAAGGGGTCTTTATCTTTAACTCTAGAGTAAATCGATCTGATTGAAAGAACAGTTTTATTAGCAATTTTAAAATCACCACATGAACGGAGCAATCTGGCAAGTCTCGGAGTTATGTCACTTATATATGGCAAAGTAGCGAAAACCGGTCGAGAAGGGGACATCAGTTCCAACATCCGTCTGGGCTAAGTTAGGATGGCTATCTTCATGCAACAAATCCACAGCATTAGATGTGCTGAATAATATCTTATTCAATAAAGGTCTTGGATAAGAGTTATCCAAGAAAAGGTTAAGTAAAATATTAAGATTTTTATTATGAAAAACATTATTTGAAATTCTGAGTACTCTCTGCTTCATTTGTTTAACCAAATTCACTTTCATGGAATGTTTGTGGTAGGAGTGATAATTAAGATATCTACCAGAGCTGCATGGCTTCCTGTACCAATCTATAATAATTTTATTGTTGTTACGAATAAATTTTGTATCTAAGAAAGGTACGGAATTCTCGAAGTCTTCCATTTCGATTGTGAATTGGATGTTAGGATCAAAGCTATTAAATGTATCCAGAAGTTCGTCAAGGCCTTCTCGAGGAAGTGCCAAAATAATGTCATCAACATACTTTTTTATAAAAAAAGGAGTAAAAGAAAGAACAGGTATGACTGTATCCAGAACATCGTCCATGACATATGCTGCTAAGATAGGAGAAATTGACGCTCCCATTGGAGTACCAAAAGTTTGTTTGTAAATTTTGTTATTAAAGGAAAAATAAGTATTATCAAAAAGAAAAACTATTAATTCAAGAAAAGCTTCCTTCGGGATGGAGCAATGGACACTGATACGATCCCAACCCTTATCGATAGCTCTCAAACAAGCATCAAGATAAACATTACTGAATAACGAGACCACATCCAAACTGGCCAGAACATAATTTTCTGGAATTTCTAAGTTATTAAACTTTTCAGAGACTTCAAAAGAGTCTTTGATAAAATACAAATTATCATAATCATACGCTTTCGTCAGTATTTCTGTGCAGAACTGTGCAATATTTTCTGTGGGGGCTCCTATGGAAGCCACTATCGGTCTTACAGAGAGAACTGGTTTATGAATTTTCGGAAGAGAGTAAAATTTAGGAGGGACACCATGGTAGCTCATGAGTTTTTTCTTAACTGTTATGTCAATGTAATGTTTATTACATAAAGATTTAATTAGGTTGTTACCCTTTCTTTGAATAGAGGAAGTAGGGTCACTAGACAGTTCTACATAAGAACTGTTATTTAAAACAATATCATTAGACAATTCAATATATTGATGTCTGTCCATAATGACAGTAACATTGCCCTTATCGGATTGAGTAACAATCAAATGAGGGTTCGCCTTTAAGAAGGCTTTAGATTTAAGTAAAAGGTTATGAAAAAAAGAATTATTATGTGGTTGTTTTATGTAATTAGTAATAATATTAGTGGCTCTAGCTACCGTGATGTTTCTCATTTTCGAGTCTGTGATTGTGGAAGTGAGATAGTCTACATCTGATAAAATTGATTTAATTGAAATATCCTTCAAAATGACTGGTTCTACACTAAACTTTGGGCCCAAAGCTAAAAACTGTGAAATATCATCAGGTATAGTGGTATTAGAAATATTTCTCAACCAACCCTCTTTTGATTTTAACAATAATTTAAATTGATCACCTTGTAATTTATTAAGTTTATGTATATTATTATATTTAATATTATGAAAAAGTTTATTATAAGTAACCTGCTGTTTACTTGCAAAGTTTTGAAAGTGAAATTCACTAGATAAAGAAACTATTGTCCTTTTCAAAGATGACAAAGTTGATTCTAATCTACTAATCAGTGAATGGTTATTAGAAATTTCAATATTAAGAAGCTTTATCCCTAACCTGTAATCAATCCCTGTTTTCTTGTGAATGTCCTGTCTCATCAGGAGGTCGTCAATTGGTCTAATAGCCGCAGTTATATGATTGGGTAAAATCCCTGATTTCCTACATTTCAATAAAAATTGTTTCCTGTTGTATTCACGGGCAAGTTTCATTTTGGTTTTAGACCATGCTTTATATTTATGAACAGCTGTTTCTCCGTAGTTTATGTAGATGTTACGATAAAACCCCATGTCTGTAAGTAGAAGAAAGATCTTTCTTCTACTTACAGACATGGGGTTTTATCGTAACATCTACATAAACTACGGAGAAACAGCTGTTCATAAATATAAAGCATGGTCTAAAACCAAAATGAAACTTGCCCGTGAATACAACAGGAAACAATTTTTATTGAAATGTAGGAAATCAGGGATTTTACCCAATCATATAACTGCGGCTATTAGACCAATTGACGACCTCCTGATGAGACAGGACATTCACAAGAAAACAGGGATTGATTACAGGTTAGGGATAAAGCTTCTTAATATTGAAATTTCTAATAACCATTCACTGATTAGTAGATTAGAATCAACTTTGTCATCTTTGAAAAGGACAATAGTTTCTTTATCTAGTGAATTTCACTTTCAAAACTTTGCAAGTAAACAGCAGGTTACTTATAATAAACTTTTTCATAATATTAAATATAATAATATACATAAACTTAATAAATTACAAGGTGATCAATTTAAATTATTGTTAAAATCAAAAGAGGGTTGGTTGAGAAATATTTCTAATACCACTATACCTGATGATATTTCACAGTTTTTAGCTTTGGGCCCAAAGTTTAGTGTAGAACCAGTCATTTTGAAGGATATTTCAATTAAATCAATTTTATCAGATGTAGACTATCTCACTTCCACAATCACAGACTCGAAAATGAGAAACATCACGGTAGCTAGAGCCACTAATATTATTACTAATTACATAAAACAACCACATAATAATTCTTTTTTTCATAACCTTTTACTTAAATCTAAAGCCTTCTTAAAGGCGAACCCTCATTTGATTCTTACTCAATCCGATAAGGGCAATGTTACTGTCATTATGGACAGACATCAATATATTGAATTGTCTAATGATATTGTTTTAAATAACAGTTCTTATGTAGAACTGTCTAGTGACCCTACTTCCTCTATTCAAAGAAAGGGTAACAACCTAATTAAATCTTTATGTAATAAACATTACATTGACATAACAGTTAAGAAAAAACTCATGAGCTACCATGGTGTCCCTCCTAAATTTTACTCTCTTCCGAAAATTCATAAACCAGTTCTCTCTGTAAGACCGATAGTGGCTTCCATAGGAGCCCCCACAGAAAATATTGCACAGTTCTGCACAGAAATACTGACGAAAGCGTATGATTATGATAATTTGTATTTTATCAAAGACTCTTTTGAAGTCTCTGAAAAGTTTAATAACTTAGAAATTCCAGAAAATTATGTTCTGGCCAGTTTGGATGTGGTCTCGTTGTTCAGTAATGTTTATCTTGATGCTTGTTTGAGAGCTATCGATAAGGGTTGGGATCGTATCAGTGTCCATTGCTCCATCCCGAAGGAAGCTTTTCTTGAATTAATAGTTTTTCTTTTTGATAATACTTATTTTTCCTTTAATAACAAAATTTACAAACAAACTTTTGGTACTCCAATGGGAGCGTCAATTTCTCCTATCTTAGCAGCATATGTCATGGACGATGTTCTGGATACAGTCATACCTGTTCTTTCTTTTACTCCTTTTTTTATAAAAAAGTATGTTGATGACATTATTTTGGCACTTCCTCGAGAAGGCCTTGACGAACTTCTGGATACATTTAATAGCTTTGATCCTAACATCCAATTCACAATCGAAATGGAAGACTTCGAGAATTCCGTACCTTTCTTAGATACAAAATTTATTCGTAACAACAATAAAATTATTATAGATTGGTACAGGAAGCCATGCAGCTCTGGTAGATATCTTAATTATCACTCCTACCACAAACATTCCATGAAAGTGAATTTGGTTAAACAAATGAAGCAGAGAGTACTCAGAATTTCAAATAATGTTTTTCATAATAAAAATCTTAATATTTTACTTAACCTTTTCTTGGATAACTCTTATCCAAGACCTTTATTGAATAAGATATTATTCAGCACATCTAATGCTGTGGATTTGTTGCATGAAGATAGCCATCCTAACTTAGCCCAGACGGATGTTGGAACTGATGTCCCCTTCTCGACCGGTTTTCGCTACTTTGCCATTAATAAGTGACATAACTCCGAGACTTGCCAGATTGCTCCGTTCATGTGGTGATTTTAAAATTGCTAATAAAACTGTTCTTTCAATCAGATCGATTTACTCTAGAGTTAAAGATAAAGACCCCTTGACTTCACTTACTAACGTGGTGTACAGTATTCCTTGCAGAGATTGTGATAAACAATATATCGGACAGACTTTAAGATCTCTATCTAGCCGTATAGTTTCACATAAGAGTGATGCTAGATTACACCCAGAGAGGTGCGCGTTAGCTTTTCATGTAAATTCTCTTGATCATCAGATGAATTATGAGGCTGTGAAGGTGTTAGCGACTGAGTCTAACAAAACGAAAAGATCATTCTTGGAAATGGCTTTTATTTCACAAAACAATAATGTAATTAACAGGAAAACTGATATTGATCACTTAAGTGAGATCTACTCATTTTTGTTGTCCTTAGATACTAATTTTGCACATCAAGTGGTGGGAAATAACTATGTTGCTCCTGACAACACCACCCTTATTACCTTAATTCAATAATAATAATAATAAACTTACTTTGAATGTATTGGTGTTGGTAGATACATTCAAGTAAACAAATAATTAATTAAACCTAATTTTGAGTGTATTGGTGTTGGTAGATACACTCAGATTGGAGATCTATTATATTACTTAATTACTATATTTGTTATTACATATTAATATTCTTTTCTGTTGTCTTCTCTTTTCTTCCTTTGTGTTAGTCCAAACGAAGTGATGTTCTCTACGCACTCTGAACATAATAAAAATAAGAGCGTTCTCCTAGCTCTGTCTCACAATTTCTTTCTCTCTTCCTCTTTTCAACAATATTACATCTTCTCATTACACCAATTGTTTGCCCTACAGCTGCCATTACGAAAATAGTGGCATTGTCCCACAGCTCATTGTTGACGTTGGTAACACTGTTTGTCTCTTGCCACTTCCCTTTTGGAGGCAAAATATATCATTTCCTCGCCGGCGTTTAGTGTAGTGACACATGAAGATGAAATCAATGGTTTTATTTTATAAAATGCTGCGACAATTACAATTGTTGCTATGACACGATTGATTAGGCCGTTGGTTCAATTCCTACTTAAATATTCCACAATTTACGACTTGTAGTTTACGATTTTACATCTTTATGGAATCTAACCTCACTTCGGAGGTAAGTACACACGTGGTTGTAAATTTCATTTTTAATTATTCTCTTTGACCACAGTATTTAACTGTTGTTTTTTCATTCTAGTTTCCCTGATGATGAGGACAAACATCCTCGAAAGCTTGGACATTTTCCGCTAAGAGTATATCTTTTCCAATTTTTTGCTGCAATCCCCTATATATATATATATATATAAAATAAGCAACGAATAGATTAGTGGGTATTGCACGCAAATAGAAAAAGGGGCTACTGAAAAGAGTGGTAACCGCAGACATGCATGTTTCTGGCTCATTAGCCCCTTCTTCTATTTGCGTGCAATACCCACTAATCTATTCGTTGCTTATTGTTCATATGTCACGCACTATTCGTACATCTGTATATTTATATATATATATATATATATATATATATACTCACTAGCGTTATAACCGAAGAATTTTCTAAAACAGTTCCACTTCTAAGCTCTAGCGAAAAAGGTGAAACAATAAGCGTATTGGCATGTTGTAAAGCGGAAGGCGTATTTCTTCCGCCATACTGAATTTTTAAGAACAAGAATAAGAAATAAGAATTCCTAGATGGTATGCCACCTGACCCTGGAATACATATGTCAGAGAAATCAGCGAATGTTTCATCTGAAACATTTTTCGAATGTCTTCAGACATATTTTCTACTTAGATAGGTGCCAGGAAAAGTACTACTGATAGTAGACGGGCACGCTTCCAATACATATTTGAAGATGATTGAGTGGGCAAAAAGCAATGATATCATACTCTTGCGTCTGCCTTCCCATGTAACAAATTTCCTTCAGCGTGCTTTCTGGAATATATATTATAACAACGTCTGCAACTGATTTATAAAAACAGATTCAAATCGTAGGTTGATCAGACTAACATTTGGAAAACTTCTTGGAGAGGCCTGGAAAAAATCTTAAACTCTTCTATATGCTGTGTCGGCATTCAGATCGATATGAATAGCTACATTTAATTCGAGTGCTATTCCTGAATATGCTTTCATAACAAATATCTCCAGTAATTAATTCAGCTACCTACTGAGGAATCGGGTCTTTCTTGTCCTAGGCAAAATTCAAATACGAATCATAGCAGCTCACGACCAGCTACACCACTTATGCCAAAATTTGGATGTCAATAGAAGCCCACGACCACTTACTCCTATGCCGAGAACTTTTCCTATGTACCAGAGTTTTGACGTAAACGGTAGTCCACGACCAGGTAGTTCACAACCAGGGTGTTCATTCACGTATCAAAATTATGATACAAACAGCGGCTCGGACCCATGCTCTTTTCTACCAGACACTTCGGTAATTAGGCAACATTTGCAGATGTGCAGTGTCAAAGTTAACCTAGAGAAAGCATTGGATAAAATTCATTCCGTAACACCTTCAGTTACAGTTGCTCAAAAACGTGCTAGTAATATAGCTATACAAAGACAAGAAGTTTACATAGTCACCAATAATAAAGACGACTGGATATTACCTCGGTCTCTTCTTTTATTTTTCTTAAGAATCTTATTTCAGTGACGAATATTTTACTTTGATTCAACACCGTATATTATTGATGGCCTAACCACTCTCTTTTACACTTGTGCGTTTATTTCATATGGTATCTTTATCTTCCAAAAAAATGTAGACCTCAGGGTGTTATAGAGTCTTCCAGCTTTTTGAGTTCTAGGTTTGATTTCTTTGTCAATTTTATCAGATTCTTCAATAAATGTGCCTAGATAATTTCACCTTGTTACCAGTTCTAATTATTCTTCTTCAATTTTCATCTTATGCCTTTTCTTTTCAAAGACAGTAGCATGGATTCACTTTTTTGAATAATGATTTCCATATAAATTTTCCCTTTTCCTTTTTGGTATTTATCTAGATTATATTATAGCCTGTCTTCTGGTTCGACAATCAGTACCATATCCTCGACGAATCTTATAGTATTATTTGAGTCCAATTTTTGTTCTGAATTCTGTAGATTTCATATTATATTTTCTCACTTTGTGTTGTTTCTATATAGTGCCTACTGTTGTAAAAAGGACAGACTTAGTCTGTAAAGACTAAGGATTTATTTGCATATTGGTCTAAAATAATGATGATATACTTAGTATATAAAATGACAAAAACTCATAATATAATGATAAAGTTGTGAGAAATTATGACAAACATTTGATATAAACTAAGTGAAACATTATAAACACTCTTTCTTCGGTTGAGTTGAACTAATGTATTCAATGAAATTGTTAGATAAATGGGAGAAAGTATTTGTGAATCGACCGTGTATTTTTAATTTAGAAACAGAATGATACGGTTTTGTTTTCAAATGTATAAAAACGACGTTTATACAGCTGAAAAGGACTCCATTAATGTGTTTACAAAAGCCCAGATCCCGTACATTACAGCAAAAAGATCCAAACATGTAAATAGGAGGGTTCTAGGAAACAATAAAGAATTTCAAAAATAAGAAAGATTATGAAGATAGATATCCACGAAGCGACAATCATTGGTGCAACTGAATTTGACTTACTGAAGGGTATAATAATAGGAAGCTATCAATGAACGAATCATTAACATAAATATGACTATTCGTGAAAATAGAATAACTATCTTTGGAGTAATAATAATAACAATATAATAATAATAATAATATAATAATAATAATAATAATAATAATAATAATAATAATAATAATAATAATAATAATAATAATAATAATAATAATAACTGCATGGAAGATATGCTGCAGCTTTAGCAGGACAAGAGATAGATAAACGCTTATCAAATCTCAACCTATCGAATGGAACACTCATGGCCGAAACGGAGGGTTTTCTACTGACCATACAAGGTCAAGTAATAAGCACACGAAACTACAGACGAATCATCATCCGACAGGAAATCCCATCCGATAGTTGCAGATTATGTCACGAAAAACCAGAGACCATTCAACACCTCTTGGCAGGATGCTCCTATTTGGTATCTCGGGACCACAGAAAAGACATGATGTAGCCAAAGTATTCCAACAGGCAATCTGCATAAAATACGGCCTGCTGACAGAACAAGTGCCCTATTACAATTACACCCCGAAAGAACAACTTGAAAACCTAAATGCAAAAGTATAGTGGGACAAAATGATAATGACAGATAAGGAAATAGCGCACAATAAACCAGTTATACTTGTACTAGAAAAACAAGGGAGGGCAGCTAACATAGTAGACATCACCATACCTAACGATCACAACATCAAAGAAGCTAGGACCCAAAAAAATACACAAATATATTGACTAGGCGCACGAACTAAAGGATGCTTACCAATTAAAACACGTAACCATACATCCGCTGGTCATCTCAACTACTGATATCGTTGATGTACACTTACAAAACGAGTTGAAGAAACTGGAATTGGAAAATGTTGATGAGAATATAATTACCGCCCAACAAGCAGCTATATTGGGAACATGCCGAACCGTCCGAAGAGTGCTCACACATGACTAGGCTGCTGAAACTTTGAGAAACCCAGCCTGGACATGCCAATCCTCCACTGACAAGTGTGAATTAATAAAAAAAATAATAATAATAATAAGTCCGTATCCGCAGCTTAGAACTTCAAGAAAAATACAATTTGGCAATAGCCGATACATTATCGAAACAAGTAACAGAGCAACCACCATGGAATAGACAATATCCTAATATTAACTTAATTAAATCTCGCAGCACTCCCTAAATTAGATACATCACACCATGCATATTATAATAAATTCCAACAAGAAATACTGGCATACAATAACTCTCTTATAATATACACAGATGGATCGAAGAAAGAAAATCAATCAGGTGCTGCAATAGTGATAGAAGACACATCATACTCATGAACACCTAATACAGCCAGTATATTTACTGCTGAATCATATGCAGTCTGGCGCCCTTCTCTTTCACCTCCATTCTCAGTATTCCTCTTGCCTCGTGATTACAGATTCGCTTAGTCTCCTCAGATCTCTTGAAAATATTCACTCCGAAGATGAACGTGTTGTAAGAATCATAGATCTTACAACCTACTTAACAAGACAAAACAAAGCTGTACATATGATGTGGACTCATAGTCATGTGGGAATTATGGGCATTGAACAAGCAGATTCCGTAGCAAGAGCTGCAGCAAATTCTCCCCTGATAGACGTTACTTCACTCCAAGTATGTGATCAATTAAATAACATCAAAAGGACAGTGAAAAATTCATGGAATAATGAATGGAAACGAGATAATGGACATCTACAAGCAATCAAACAATATATCCAAAAATGGTCGTATCCTCCAAACCTAACTCGCAGACAACAAGTGATTTTATGCCGTTTGCGAATTGGCCACACTAATATCACCCACTCATATCTACTTTCCGGTGGAGAAAGACCACTATGCAAACAATGTAATGAGAGATTGACTGTTGAACACATTCTGATGACATGTCCACAATATAGTAATATACGAAGGACTTTACAGATGTCCGACAACATTAAAACACTTCTAACTGACCAATTCAACATAGTCATAGAATTTCTCCTACAATTAAGATTATATACAAAGATATAATTAGCGAGATATAAAAGCAGTCAATGTATGCGGCTAATGACCTCAGTAGTTGATGCCGCTAAAACAAAATAATAATAATAATAATAATAATAATGATAATAATAATAATAATAATAATAATAATAATAATAATAGTAATAATAATAATAAATAAAATAAAATAGAATAAAACAGGAATGGCGTCAATAAAATGTTATTATAGTCCCACTTGTAATCTTATCCAAGGGGGTTGTACCTAGAATGTTACCGGTCCACCTCAAATCACTTGGACTGCACCCAAACATTATAACTACAATGCAGAAATCTGTCATCTTGTCTACCTGCAATATGGTAAGGAAGGCCCTAAGTTTGCAATAGTGAGAATCATCTTGCTGCCCGCCGATGGCCCTTGAAAAACCGCATATAAAGCGAGAACTGGGAGACAATAATGATAATAATAATAATAATAATAATAATAATAATAATAATAATAATAATAATAATAATAATAATAATAATAATAAGGGGTTAAAATGGTAGTGAAGCGTCTCTTATAGCCTCTCCTACCAATTCCTGCTCGCACCTCCACGTTGGTAGCCCCGGTAACTATCTCTGGGGATTCGGGATCGGGTAACCATCCCCGGTGGCGGATCTGCAGCAGATGGGCTAACGCGAGAGGGAGAACCACCACCACGCGGGGTAGCATCTCGTATGGTGTGAAAAAAAAAGTGCTTTCAACACACGAAGAAATCGTTACTCGGGCGGGGAAGGATTAGATGCTGGTACTTCCAATCGGAACCGTCAGGATGTCCAGCATGTAGATGAGAATGGTGGGGGCACCGCTCATCGAAACGTACCCCATCAACCGCTTGAACCTACGGCGCCTCGGAGACGTGTTGTGCGACAGCCTGTCGCACCCACTGAACCAAATCAGGCACAATCAGAAAGACGACGTATGAAATGGGACAATGAAACCAACAAACAAGTAATACGTTCGTTTTTCACAGTTACGGCACTGGAGACTGATATGACGATGTACCGCATGCGACTGCATAATCACTTCATTGAGAATATGCCACACCTAAATCACCTCTCAGAACAACGAATAGCAGATCAACGTAGAGCTATCATAAGAAATAACCTAATACCTCTACCTGCAATCGAACAAATAAGGGCAGAGGTGGAGAGGGAGATTAATCAACAGCCTATAAATGAAACCCCAGAGACTCAGGAACAAGAAAGTAGAGGACCTGAAGCTGACCTACCACTATTAAGTCTTCGACCCTCAGTAATCAACCGTCAAATATTATGGGAAGAAAACTACCAACAACATCTTACTGAATTCAGAGGATCCGACCCTGCCAGCAGGCCGGCGCTACCAAAACTCATTTATACTCCAAACACGCACTCTCTCTTAGGAATTGCTAATCAAATTCTGGAAAGTCAATTGGATGCAGATATGAACCTCGAGGAAATACATCTTCACGTGTATTGCGCAGCTCTAGCAACAATCAAAGCCAACAAACAAAAAATACTAAAAGCACCTAAGACACGTACGCCTCAAAAACCGAGATGGGAACAAAGACTTAGTACCAAAATCGAGAATTTGAGAAAAGAAATTGGTAGAATTCAACAAATAGCAAATGGGCAAAAATCCAAAAAGCTGCTAAATAAAATCCCGGTCCAGATTAAACAACAGCTGGAAGGAAAAACAACAAATGAAATAAAAACAATTATAGATGATACCTTAGATACCCTTGAAAAACCGCATATAAAGCGAGAACTGAGAGACAATAATAATAATAATAATAATAATAATAATAATAATAATAATAATAATAATAATAATAATAATAATAATAATAATAATAATAATAATAATAATAATAATAATAATAATAATAATAATAATAATAATAAACCACTCCTAGGAGCTGTAAGACCTGGTCGTTGGTGGAGTGGCTCAGTAACTACCTCCCTCCTCGAGCCGCAAGGACGGGTAGGGAGGAGTGAAACTGAAAAACAGCTCAGAAATGGTCAGTGGGGCACTGGTGGGGCTATCTATGCCGATGTGGTGGCACCAACAAATACCAGTAGAAGATCCAACTTGCCCAAGTTACATCCGAACACACTGGCAAGTCCTGACCAGACATGGGGGACGAGCGGCGAGTTTCCGGCGCCGAAAAACTGGAACCCTCGGCTATGGTATGGTAACCCAGACAGAAGAGTCCCGATGGAGTAAACCAGCGAAAAAAAAACAGGAATAAACCTGTAAAAATTCGGAATGTAAGGTGGAAGATATCGTGCCAAGAGATGGATGACTACACGTAGTTAGTCACTAACGATTCCCTGTGAGCACCTGGCGAAACTCACTTGTATTTCAGCCTTGCTATGGTAAGGGAGCACTGCCATGGTCGACCACTTTCTACCCGAGTCGTGGGATTCAAATGAACATAAATTCACTTGGAAATTCCAATGAGGATCCTGCCTCTATAAATCAGGATGTGAATAGTAGTACCACATTAAAACCTACTGAACAGAACATGAATCAGGAGACGGCGGCACCACCCCGGTTCTTGATCGTGAAGAGGACAGAAGGTGATTTCGCGAAAATGAATCCCTTCCTCTTGAATAAATTTATATATGGAAAAGTTGGTCAAGTGAAGAACCTAAAGAAAATACGAGATGGTTTATTGGTTGAAACTGTTTCAGCAGCTCAATCCAGAGAATTAAGAAAACTAAAAGTGATCTTAAATCAAGAAGTTGAAGTAATCAGGCACGCGGAGTCATAACATGTAGAGATCTTCTGAATTGTAAAGAAGAAGATATATTGGAAGAACTGAAGGAACAAGGAGTCGTGGAAGTAAGGAGACTGAAAACAAGGAAATATGGAATTCTAACAGATACAGCCAGCCATATTCTTACTTTCAGTACACCTAAACTCCCACAAAATATAAAAGTTGCCTTTTACTTTTTGAAAGTCCGCCCTTATATCCCTGCACCACTGAGATGCTTCCGCTGCTAAAGGTTTGGACATCATGCGACGAGATGTACGAGAAACCAAGTTTGTGTATGTGGAAAACCCCCCCACACTGGTGAACCCTGCGAACCACCAATCAGCTGTGTGAATTGCAATGGACCACACCCTGCAAAATCTAGAGAGTGCCCTGTTTACAAACAAGAGATTGCTATCCAAGAAATCAAAGTAAAGAGCAACCTAACATATGCAGAAGCAAAAAAAAGGTAGTCGTACACACCCCGAAACCGAATGTATCGAACTCACAAGCTACCAACACCCCTTGCGCAACAACTTCACCTACAGTGACGTTTATACAAGAGTTAATAGAGGATTTGGTCCCACTATTAGTTAATGCTTTGAAGAAAGAACTCAACTTTTCCCAGATCCAATCCTCGCAATCCTTTGCGGAATCAAAGATTGCTGAATACCTCGCCTCTGACAGCCAATCTTCACAGATATCCAAACGTCTTCGAGAAGACTCCTCAGGTGAGGAGTCAATGTCCAGTCAAACGAGCACTAGGAAAAAAACTAAAAAAGGCTGGCCTAAAGGTAAACCACGCAAAAATAGCGGAGAAAAATTGACGCGTCCTGAGATGCCACCACCTCTGGAAACGGAGCCCACATAATTTTTAAATAATGAACACTATACATACCCACTCAAATAAACTGCAATGGAACTGTAATGGGATAAAATTGCATCTACCTGAATGTATCAAATCAAATGTAAAATATCACCAATTCTAATTGCCATTCAGGAAACCCACTTAAAACCAGATGAAAAATTCTCTCTCAAAGATTTCCAATGCTTCCGTAAAGACGTAACACCTGACCTGAGAGCAAGAGGAGGAGTAGCTATCTTCATCAGAGACTCGATTCCTACGAAAAAAATAAGATTGAACACTAACCTGCAAGCTGTGGCCATCCGAATTAGGACACCAATTGAACTCACGATAAGTAACATGTATCTTCCGAATCCCCATTGGAACGTACAAGGAATCCAAAATATATTGAACCAACTCCCTGAACCTACCATCATTGTGGGAGATTGGAATGCACATTCACGACTTTGGGGCTCTCAAATAAGAGATACATGTGGCAAACGTGTAGAAACAATAATGGAAGACAGCCAATTGTTCCTTTTAAATAATGGTGAACCCACTCACTTCAATATGAGATCGAATTCGTTCTTCACCATAGACCTCAGTAACCTCGTAACACCGAACATTGCTCCACGCTTCACATGGAGAACAATGGATGACCTACACTCTAGTGACCATTTCCCAATCATCATCGGAATTGACTCCCCTCTCCAAGAACTCAATTCCCGAGAAAGGTGGTTAATCAAGAAAGCAAACTGGGTTACCTTTTCAAACGGTGTCTCCGTCCCCAACCCCAATATTTACGATACTATTGAAGAAGCAGTACAGCGAACCACTGAAACCATTCTACTGGCTGCGAACGAAAGTATACCAAAATCTTCGACTTGGAAAACATTTATGGACTTCCCTTGGTGGAATGAAAATGTCCGAGAAGCTGTATCAGCGAGAAAGAGAGCACTGAATAAATTCCGACGATACCGCATAGAAGCTAATTTAATTACATTCAAAAGATCTAGAGCCCATGCTAAACTCACAATAAAAGAAGCAAAGAAAAATTCAAGGGAGGAATATGTCTCATCATTGACTACAGATACACCTACAACCGAGGTCTGGAAGAAAATAAAAACAATAGCAGGCACCCGTAAACTCATAACACCAGAAGTTTTGGACATCAACGATGAACTCATAAGAGGAATACTTGAAATAAGTGAAGCTTTTGCAGATCACTTTCAATCGATCTGCAGTTCTATGAACTATGACCAGGACTTCCAAACTCTTAAATCTCAAGAAGAGAGGGAAAATTTAGATTTTGATACAAATGAGAACCTCACGTACAATAACATTTTCACGATACAAGAATTGGAATACGCACTCAACACTTATAAAGAAAGCGCTCCAGGTCAAGACTCAATAATGTACGGAATGTTGAACCATTTATCTCCGGAAGACAAAAACAATCTACTAAAATTCTATAATAAAAGCTGGCTTTCTAACGTATACCTAAGAAACTGGAAGAAAGCAATCATTATCCCAATTCCAAAAGAAAGTTTGACTTCATGTCACCCAAAGAATTACCGCCCGATTTCCCTAACTTCATGTTTGGGAAAATTATTTGAGAACATGACAAATCTCCGACTAACCTGGGTTTTAGAATCCAAAGGCCTCCTTTCTGAAAGACAAGTTGGTTGCCGACGAAACCGTTCTACCATCGATGCTCTCAGTGCTCTCGAAATGGAAATTCAAGAAACTTTCAAAGAACGACAACATCTTGTAGCTATCATGCTGGATCTACAAAAAGCATATGACATGACATGGAAATATGCGATCATAAAAGAATTACATAAATGGAATATCCGTGGAAACCTACCAAAGGTTTTGACTTCTTTTCTTGCTGACCGATCTTTCTCAGTGAGGATCGGAAACTGGGAATCATCTGAGAGGATTATGGAAAATGGAATACCCCCTTAGTGTCACCCTTTTTTCAATCACTATAAACAACCTGTATCTCCATCTGCAACCCCTCTGAAGGTATCCAAACTGTATCATACGTTGATGACCTCACCATTTCCAGTCGAAACCACTCCATGGAAACCATTGAACATACTCTCTAAAGAGAAATCAACAGAGTGAATGCTCTAGCAAAAATAACTGGTTTCAGATTTTCTTCTAAAAAAACACACTGCGTGCACTTTTGCAGATTAAGAACAGACCATCCAGACCCTACTTTATATTTAGACGAAGATCTGATAACCTGCAGAGGAGAAACAAAACTTTTGGGTATCATCTTTGATAAGAAACTGACTTGGGCATCACACATAAACCACTTAGAGGTTAAATGCCGCAAAGTCATCAATATCATGAAATGTTTAGCGAGTATCAACTGGGGTTCGGATAGAGAAATTTTACTGAGAATCTATGAAACACTTATTCAGTCTAAAATTGATTATGGTTACATGATATATGGCTCTGCACGCCCATCTAAATTGAAGGTTTTTTATAGACTCCAAAACACAGCCATCCGCCTTGCCACCGGAGCCTTCAGAACTAGCCCAATAGAAGCTATTCTGGTAGACTCTTCATCTCAACCCATCAAACTGCGACGAGAAATGAATACAATTATATACGCTGTGAAAGTCCGATCTATATCAAACCATTTGAATTTCTAGCATTTCACGAATATAGAAAATACGTATTCACGAAGCTCAACACGACCAATCAATATAATATACTTAGAGGCAGCCACTGAATACTCTTTACTACCAGAGAATGATGGTAACTATATGCAACAACTCCACGACCACCCGATCGTTGCACCCTTGGAGAGGCAAAGACCAAACATCAACATATCCTTAAGTGAATGGGAGAAGCAAGATACATCAGCCTCGACATATAAATCTCTTTTTCTGGAGCAAAGTCAAACATACAGTGATTCTCTGTTTATCTACACAGATGGATCTCGTACTGAAAATGGAGTTAGTGCTGCCTTCGTAGTGAATAATGACCCTTACCACTGGACACTGAACCCTATATGTAGCATATTTACAGCAGAATTGTATGCCATATGGCAAGCAATGCTATATTTCTCATTCCAAGAAAATGAGAATGGGCTATCAAGATATTAGAAATGAACACCAACCTTATGGCAGCCAATAAAATAGTAACACTCATGTGGGTCCCAAGCCACATGAATATAACCGGGAACGAGTTAGTAGATTCTACCGCCAGGGACGCTACCACCGATACAGTAGATGAAGGAATACCTGTCCCTGTGGAAGATATTAAAAAATATGTTAAACAAAAACTTTTGGAAGCATGGCAACACCATTGGTTAGAGCAAGAAGGACCCCTCAGGAAAATCAAACCATCAATAAAGAAATGGTTCTACCCAGGAGAACTTTCTAGGAGAGAACAAGTTTCCCTCTGTCGAATACGAATAGGACATACAAATTTAACTCACCTATACCTACTTGGAGGCTCAGAGAGACCCAAATGCAATACTTGTCGAGTTCGTCTAACAGTACAACATATCCTCACATGCCCCAACTATGAACTCCACAGACGACAGAGTGGAATTGTATCTTCTGAAATAGAAACTACTTTTAAAAATGAATTTGGAGCTATACAGAAGCTACTCACCTTTTTGAGACGTAATGATATACTGAGGAAACTGTAACAACATGTAGAAGAGCTAATGGCCTTGGCAGTCGAAGTTCACAAAAAAAAATAATAGCTCAAACAGCGTATTTAAATAGACACAATCGTACAGCAAAAAACAATAGAAGATCCCTACTATAAGTACAAACCTGATCCAGTGAATGAAAAACAAAATTTCAAAGTTTACTGGGACCGAACAATTGTAACAGATGAAACAATAACAAATAATAGACCAGATATAATAATTATAGATACAGTAAATAAAATCACAACACTAATAGACATTGCAAATTAGGAAATTCACCGAACTAGCAGAAGAAATAAAGGCAATGTGGAAGATGGAGAAAGTTCAGATAACCCCAGTTATCATTTCAGTAACGGGCCTCATACCACCAGAATTACTTATTGAATTCAAAAAATACAACTAACCACAACGTGCAATACTAGAAATGCAACAATCAACTATATTAGAAACGTGTAGGATAGTAAGGAAAATTATCAAATAAGTCAACAAGGTATGAATTTTGGGTAAGCCCTCATACTTCTAATCCGTGTAAACGTGAGAAGAAGGAGAATTATAATAATAATAATAATAATAATAATAATAATAATAATAATAATAATAATAATAATAATAATAAAACAAAACAAAATAATAAAACAATTATAGATGATACCTTAGATACCTGGAAACAAAAACTTGCAGTTGCTTCTAAAAGATTAAAAAGATATCAGGAGAGCTACCAACGCAAAATCCAAAACAACTTCTTTTCAAAAAATCAGAAGGGCTTCTATAGATCGTTTAACGAACAACCTGGTTCTAAAGGACAACCGCCAAAGAAGGAGGATTTACAGACATTTTGGGAAGGAATGTGGTCGAAGGAAATCGAACACCAGGAAAATACACCTTGGATCAAAACAGAAATTCAGAACAACAACCATCTACATATGGAAGAAATAATATTTACATTACAAGATCTGAAAAAGGTAATAAAAAACTTGGCCAACTGGAAAGCACCAGGGAACGACGGTATCCAAAATTTCTGGTACAAAAAACTTACGGCTACCCATCATCACCTAACCAACCAATTTAATATCGCTCTAAGAAACCCTGACCAACTACTAGACTTCCTTACAAATGGTGTAACTTATCTCCTTCCAAAATCTGATCAAACCCAAGATCCTTCTCAATATAGACCCATCACGTGCCTTCCTACAATGTACAAAATCTTCACTGCAGCACTATGTGATAAACTGTACGCATACCTAGAAACTAATGATATTCTAACTGAGGAGCAGAAAGGGTGCAAAAGAAAATATATGGGCTGCAAGGAACAAATAACAATCGATAATGTGATATTGGAACAAATCAGAAAGAAGAACAGAAATCTATACATGGCTTATATAGACTATCGGAAAGCTTTCGACTCAGTGCCCCACAGTTGGTTAATAAAAACTTTGGAAATTTACAATATACACCCTGTGGTGGTTAGGTTTCTAAAAAGCACTATGAGTAATTGGAAAACAAAACTCAAAATTAACCTAAATCACACAGAACTAGAAACTGAATCTATCAGTATTAAAAGAGGAATCTTTCAAGGAGATACACTTTCCGCTCTATGGTTCTGCTTGTGTTTAAACCCATTATCACGTGGCCTAAACCACACAGGATATGGAGCAACTATTAGAGCGGATCGAAACTCAACAACCATAAGTCATCTATTCTTTATGGATGATCTGAAACTATATGCCGCGTGCAAAAAACACCTAGAATCCAACTTAAAACTCATGCACCAGTGGAGCACAGATGTCGGAATGTCGTTTGGTATGGAAAAATGCCAAACTGTATCGGTTGAAAAGGGAAAGCTGAAAGAAGGAGAACCTATAGAACTAGAGCCAGGCAAATATATTGAAGCCATGACAGACAAACCCTACAAGTACTTAGGAATCCTTCAGACACACAAGATAGAACATAAAGAAATAAAAGCCATATTAACCACCGAATTCGAAAAACGCCTTTACAACCTCTTAAAAAGTAAGCTAAATTCAAGAAACCTTACCACGGCCATATCCGCTCTTCAGTACTCCTTCGGAATAACTAAATGGACTCAAACGGACCTGGAAGCAGTAAACAGAAAGATTAGAACCGAGCTAACAAAACATAGAAAACACCATCCAAAAGCGTCCGTCGAAAGGGTAAATTTACCTAGAGAAAAAGGAGGTAGAGGAATAAAAGATGTTGTGGAAGCTTGCACTCAGCAAATTGCAGGCTTGAGGAGTTTTTTCCGCCACCAAAATAGTCAACTTCATAAAGCCATAGTGAAAACAGATACGGGTTATACACCTTTAAACCTAAGCATGGAAAACTTTACGCCCTTTAATACACGAAATGAGAAAGATAAAATTAGAAATTGGCGTTCAAAAGAATTGCACGGAAGATTCATTAATGATTTACAGAAAGACACGATAGATCAAGCTAAATCTGTTGGATGGCTTAAAACTGGAACGCTGTTCCCAGAAACTGAAGGTTTTATGGTTGGTATACAAGATCAGGTTATAAAAACGAGGAATTACCAAAAGTATATCTTGAAGGAAGAAATACCAACAGATAGGTGCAGAAAGAGCAACAGAAGTCAAGAAACGATTGAACACATTCTTTATAGTTGCCAAAGCATAGCTGAAACTAAATATCTAGAACGACACAACAAAGTTGCCACAGTAGTATACCTAGACGTACTGAAAAAACTTAACCTTGATCCACAAAACAACGATCCATATTACAAATATAAGCCCCCTCCAGTTATCGAAAATCAGTATGTTAAGATCTACTGGGATAAAACTATCATGACGGACGTAACAGTATGACACAACAGGCCGGACATCACAGTCATTAATAAACAATCCAAGCAAGCTCTGCTTATTGACATATCGATCCCAAATAATTCTAACACAGAAAGCAAATACAAAGAAAAACTAAGCAAATACGCCGAGCTAACGACCGAAATAAAAGAATTGTGGAATCTTAAAGAAGTCAAGATCATTCCAGTTGTTTTATCCTGTATGGGGCTAATTCCCAAGAAACTAAGTACTTCCCTCAAAGACATTGATATTCCTGAGTCAACCTACCGATTAATGCAAAAATCTGTAATCCTGGATGCGACAAACATTGTTAGGTCATTTCTAGAATAGTGACACCCAACGAAAGTCTTGCTGTTGAGGCCGACTGTCGTTGAAACACGCCGGGTGTAAATCCGGTGACACAAAAAGGAAAATAATAATAATAATAAATAATATTTACGGCCATTACAGCGCTTGCACAGCCAGTACTAACTTGCAGCTATGGCATCCTAGAATGGAAAGAGGTAGAACTGAAAAATATAGATCGAAAAACTCGAAAGTTACTTACCATTTATAATCTGCATCATCCCAAGGCGGACGTTGACCGACTCTACACTGTCAGATCAAGCGGAGGAAGAGGACTCATTAGCAATGAGCAGACATACAACTTGACAATCATAGGTATTACGAACTACATAGTGGAAAAAAAGAAAGACAGACTTGTTGAGTGGATAAAACTAAACGAAATGGAAAGAGAAGAAAATAATACAATTACGAACAAAGGCAAAAAGTTAACAAAAAAATATGAAAATAAATCGGTAAGGGAAATGAATGGAATCACAGTAACAGAAAAAGTTAAAAACCTCAAACAGCGATGTAGAAAAAAATGAACGAGGAAAGAGAACGAAAATGGAAGAGTAAGGAAATGCATGGACAATATGCAAGAGAAATCGAGAAGGATGACGTAGACAAAAAACAGACATTTAGCTGGCTGACAACAGGAATTTTGAAAGGTGAGACTGAATCGTTGATAATAGCGGCACAAGACCAGGCCATTTCAACCAACTACATAAGAAAGAAGATTTTCAAAGAAAACATAGATTCCAGGTGCAGACTCTGTAAACATTACGATGAGACAATTAAACACATTACCACTGGATGCCCAGTCCTTGCAAGAAAAGAATACCTAGAACGACATAATAAAGTATGTTCAACATTACACCTTAATATTTGCAAATTCTACGATATAGAAACTGAGGACGCATGGTATAAACACAAGCCAAAAAGCGTTGAAACTAAAGGCGATATCACAATAATTTGGGACATGCAAGTACAAACAGATAGGACAGTGATCGCGAACAAACCGGATCTAATATTCAAGGACCTCAAAAATAAGACGTGTCTATTAATCGACGTTGCCATTCCATTAGATTCTACAGTAAAGGAGAAGGAGACCGAAAAGATCATCAAATACAGAGACTTACAAATAGAAGTGCAGAGAATGTGGGGACTTGAAACATCTACCATCCCCATCATAATAGGAGCAACGGGAACTATTCATAATAACTTTGGAGAATTGTTGAACAGAATACCTGGGAACAACAATTAAACCACAATTAGGACACAACAAAAAACTGCGCTCCTGGAGACAGCCCACATAATCCGACGAGCCCTAGGATAAAGATAAGACCATTTATTCTTAGGAACAGGGAGTGTTCTTGATAAATGGAAAAACGCCGACTAACCATGGTTGATTATATATATTCGTTTATTGACCATTTTACATACAGGGCACGTTTATAGTCATCTCATATAAAATATTAATATAATTACAAACGATTAATAGATAATTCATTACATTATGAGAAAAAACAAAAAAAAAGAGAACAATCACACAATAAAAAGTAGAAATAGTTACAAAATATCTACAATAGAATAAAAATCTAAAAGTACACCAAGACATATTATAAAAGGATGAAAAACTATATAAAAACATATAAAAGTATAGAACTGTATAGAAAAAATAAACAATTATCGTAGGTTAACCATATTTTATCAGGTATTCAAGTATAATGCACTCTCAAAGGAATAGCTCATGTACTCATCAATGCTGTAAAAACAGTGTTCTATCAGATAAATTCTGACAAATTTAGAAAATTTCGCATCGCTCATTTCCTTTATTTTTTCCTCCGGGTATAGTTTATCTAATTTATTAAACAGATTGAAATCAAGTCGGTTCCGTTTAGCCGTTGACAGACGTGAAAAGATATTTACTAGATCATTTGCATTTCTAGTACTGTAACCGTGTAAATCGCTATGACTCGAAATAGAATTTAGGTCCCGATGTATTCTTAGAAGTTGGTCAAAGATATATTGGCAGGGTAGACTCAGAATCTTATATTTCTTAAAAATTTCTATACAATGCGCTCGGTATGCTGATCCGTCCACAATTCGGATTGCTGCCTTTTGGAGCGAAAAAACCTTATGGAGCCTGCTTGAGTTACCCCATAGCGATATGCCATAAGACAGATGACTGTGAATCAAGGCACAGTAGGCGACTTTCATTACATTATTGTCACTAATATTTTTACGTAACTGTCTGAATACGAATATTTGAGAAGATATTTTTGAGCATAATCGATCAATCTGGCTCGACCAAGTCAACGAAGTGTCGAATACAATTCCCAACAATTTAACAGGCTCCGACTTTTCTGCAAATTTGTCAACACTGAAAAGAATATGTTGAGTTTTTGATTCATTTAGTTTGAGTTCATTTGCTTGAAACCAATTTTTTGCCATATCAAGACTTCCATTCCTCGCAGCAACTCCCTCGTTTGAAATTAAGGTAGCATCATCAGCATATAGAACCAATATAGAATAATAATAATAATAATAATAATAATACCCTCCTAGGAGCTGTAAGACCTTGTCGTTGGTGGAGTGGCTGAGTAACTTCCTCCCTCCTCGAGCCGCAAGGACGGGAAGGGAGGAGTGAAACTAAAAAACAGCTCAGAAATGGTCAGTGGGGCACTGGTGGGGCTATCTATGCCGATGTGATAGCACCAACAAATGCCAGTAGAAGATCCAACATGCTCAAGTTACATCCGAACACACTGGCAAGTCCTGACCAGACATGGGGGACGAGCGGCGAGTTTCCGGCGCCGAAAAACTGGAACCCTCGGCTATGGTATGGTAACCCAGACAGAAGAGTCCCGATGGAGTAAACCAGCGATGAAAAAATCCGAAATCTAAGGTGGAAGAGACCGTGCCGATAGATGAAAGATCATGCGTAGTTGATCGCTAACAGTTCCCTCCGGATACCAGGCGACCTTCGGTTGTACTAAGCCTCTCTGTGGCAAGGGTGCACAACCACAGTTATACCCAGTACATACCAACTCGTGGGAATCATATGAGTACCTCAAATAAATTAGAAAATACGGAGAATCCTAACTCCAACGAAACAGGAAATGCTATGAATACAGAGACGATGGGACCTGTCCCTCGGTTCTTACTCTAAAAGAGATTGGATGGGGAGGATTTCTCGAAAGTCAGCCCTTTTTTAATCAGTAAAGTTATGTATGGTTTGATTGGTACTACGAAAAATACAAGAAAAGTGAGAGATGGCATCCTAGTGGAAACCTCTTCACGAGCACAGTCATTACGATTAATGAAAGTTAACAAACTCGCAGACTTCAATGTACGAGTAACCCCTCATGGTACGTTGAACAATGTCAAAGGTGTCGTGTATTGTAAAGATTTTCTAAACTGCACTACCGAATAAATATTAGAAGGCCTTAAAGATCAAGGTGTCATTGGAGTGAAACGCATGAAAACAAAGAGAGAAGGAATTATTACCGAAACCCCCAATCATATTCTCACATTTGATACACCAGTTTTGCCAAATAATATCCGAGCAGCTTTCTACAACCTGAAAATTCGACCATATTTTCCTGCCCCAATGAGGTGTTTCAAATGCCAACTTTTTGGTCACATGTCATCTTGGTGTAAGAAAGATCAAATCTGTGTATGCGGGAAGCCACCACATACAGAGACAGACTGCGAAAAACCAGAGGTATGCGTGAACTGTAAAGGTCCACACCCAGCTAACTCAAGACAATGTCCGCAACTAAAAATCGAGCAAGCTATCCAGAAAGTTAAAATTCAAGAACGAATTCCTTATCGCGAAGCGAAGAAAAGGGTCCAAATCACAACACCCACGGCAGGTGTAACGTATGCCCAGTCTGTTCAAACTAGTAACACCAACGTTAACGATATAGTGGCCAGAATAATACCCCTACTATCGAAGGTGGTTAAAGATTTATTGGAATCATCCTCCTTCCCTCAACCTATCATTCCCCAACCCATAGCCTCTATGAATCAGCCCCCTCCCCCACCCCCTCCTAAACCTCCGCTTCCCATAACCAAAAGGAAGCGATTCAAAGCTGAAGATGCGAACGTCAGCTCTGAGGAAGATTCAGATGGTAGTACATACTCCTCGAATACTCAATCCTCCCAGAGTACTAAAAAAAAGGATGGCCAAAGGGCAAACCTAGAAAATGAATTGAAGTTTTGTCTCAAGATACCGTATACCTACTGTCCTTTAAACTTTTCACAAATACACCTTACGTTCACATTCAATCTAGAAAACCTAATATTTTGGAATTGCAATGGCTGTATAACCCACTTCCCGGAACTCAAAAATATTCTCAATGAAAGGACACCCTTTTGCATATGTATTCAGGAGACTCACCTGAAACCTCGAGAGAATTTCTCTTTGAGAGGATACAATAGTTACAGAAAGGATATTATTCCTGACCTCAGAGCCAGAGGTGGTGTAGCTATCTTTCTCAAGGATAATATTCCCCACCGGAATATTCCTATACAGAGCAGATTACAAGTTATCGCTTTCCATGTTTATTATCCGATCCAATTTTCAATTTGCAACATCTACTTACCTGACGGTAATTGGACTATTGAAGATCTAAGAAATATCGCTAACCAGTTACCAGCTCCCTTCTTGATTGTGGGAGACTTTAACTCACATAATCCACTGTGGGGTTCGAATAGACTGGACAATAGAAGCAGAATTATCGAGAATTTCATCGACGAAATGAACCTTGTTCTCTTGAATAATGGTGAGGGTACTTATATAAACCTAAGATCCAACTCATTGTCAGCTATCGATTTAGCATTATGCTCACAAGTTATATCGACATCGCTACAATGGAACTGTTTGGGAGATCATCCTACAGATCACTTCCCAATTTCAATTGAATTTGCTGGCCGATTCATCCCACGAGCACTGCCCAGACGATGGAGATTGAGTGATGCTAACTGGGATCGGTATAGACAACAATTAGAAAACTTACAGCTGCCTGATACCGATATCAATGGAGCCATAGAACTGATCAGTAGTGAGATTTTATCAGCAGCGGAAATATCGGTTCCACGATCAAGTGGTCGTAAAGGTACTAAATCAACTCCCTGGTGGAATGACATTGTTGCCAAACTTGTGGCAGATAAAAACCACGCCTTGACTACTTTAAAACGTTCACCCACATTGGAAAATACTATATCGTTTAAGAGAGCACGTGCAAGAGCAAGGCGTGCCATACGTGATAGTAAAAGAACTACGTGGGAAACGTATGTCTCTACTATCACTGCTAGAACACCCGCATCAGAAGTATGGACAAAAATTCGCGCTATTCTAGGAAAGACATTCACGGATACATCACGGGTTTTAGAAATTGATGGCCAACTTATAATCAGTGAGGAAGAGATTGCTGAGTATTTAGCTAATCAATTCGAATATATCAGTAGCTCGGAACACTACGACCCCGAGTTCCAGATCCATAGACAGGCAGAAGAGCGAGATATTGACTTTCAGGAAGAAAATATATCCAACTATAATCACCTTCTCACCCTAGAGGAACTAGATAATGCACTTTATGAAATGAAAGACACCGCACCAGGAGGAGACAACATTGTATATGAATTCATCAGACAGCTACCAAATTTATCAAAAAAAGTACTATTAGATTTGTATAATAGAATATGGATCGACGGCACCTATCCAGAGAAATGGCGGGAGGCCGTAGTTATTCCTGTTCTTAAAATAGGGAAAGACCCAAAACTTACTTGTAGTTACCGACCCATCTCACTCACAAGCTGTCTTAGCAAACTTATGGAGAAGATTATAAGCATCAGACTTATGTGGTATCTGGAATCCAATCATCTTTTGTCATATGCTCAGTCTGGTTTTAGGAGCCACAGGTCTACAATTGACAATCTTTTTCTGCTAGAGAAAGAAATCCAGGATAGTTTTTCCCACAGAAACCACACAGTAGCAGTGTTTTTTGACTTAGAAAAGGCATTTGATACAACCTGGCGCTTCAACATTCTCGACCAACTCCGAAAGTGGGACATGAAGGGAAGACTACCAAATTTCATCGCAAGTTTTCTCAAACAACTTAAATTCCGTGTCAGGAAAGTATCGACTTACTCAGAGCTACATATATTAGAAAACGGAGTACCACAAGGATCTACTCTGAGCGTAGTACTTTTTGCTATTGCAGTTAACGGACTTCTAGATAATCTCAATCCAACAATGGGACGATGTTTATACGTTGATGATTTAACGATCTTTTACTCTGCAACATCTATGGACGACATAGAGCTAACTCTTCAGGAAGCCATAAATAACCTCTGTAACCGAGCGAAGACTTTAGGGTTCACTTTCCCTGCTGCGAAAACCAAATGTGTTCATTTCTGTCGACTTAGATCAGGTCATAATGATCCGAAATTGAAACTGTCTGAACATGAACTAGTATGCAGCGACTCTGTAAAATTTCTAGGAATGATATTCGATAGAAAATTGAGATGGGACTTACATATAAACGAAATAATACTGAGATGCAAGAAAGCGCTCAATCCACTGAAAGCATTAGCTAGTATTAATTGGGGATGTGACAGAGAAATACTTCTGAGGTTATACAAATGATTTATATTGTCCAAGATTGACTATGGCTGCCTTGTTTATGACTCAGCACGTGAATCAATACTAAAAAAGTTGGACAGTATACAGTGTCAGGCTTTGAGGATCGCACTGGGAGCATTTCGCACAAGCCCATATCTATCACTCTGCTGTGAAGCTGGAATTCCCCCATTGAAATACAGGAGACTGCAACTACTCACGAGCTATAGCTCAAAATTGGGTGCATTCCCAACCCACCCCAACCACCTACAGATGCTCACAGAAGAGGAGTATGACTACTATGAACGACGGCCAACTATCACTCGTCCTGCTGGAATAAGATTTGTAGAATTCATCAATAAGATTGACTATTCCATTCCAAGGAGCTATACCATAAGACCGTCCGAGGTGCCTCCCTGGGACATTGCCCCCCTTGATATATGTCTCGACCTCCAGAAATATAAAAAAGGTGAATGCAACAGAATCACTATTCTTATGGAATTCCACAGGATAATTGAAAGTTTCTCAGATTGTCATATTATCTATACAGACGGATCCAAGACCGACAACGGAGCTGGATGCGCCATATCAAGTTTGGGAATTGTCCATTCATGGACATTACCATGTGAAGCCAGTGTTTATACAACCGAACTCTATGCTATTTTACAAAGTACTGGATATATAGAATTCAACACATATAATAAGTTCGTTGTTTGTACCGACTCTCTGAGTTCTATACAAGCCCGAAAGAATCCATTCAGTAGAGATCCACTGGTACGAATAATACTTGCACGAATACATTGGCTGAGTACTCGAAATAAATCAATAACGTTTCTATGGATTCCTAGTCACTATGGAATAGCTGGTAATGAACTTGTTGACAGTGCTGCCAAAGAAGCTGCTCAAGAGCCTGTTGCTGAGGACATATATATTAGAGTTGATGATATAAGAACCCATTTGAAACACGCTTTCTTAGGACAATGGCAGATGGAGTTGGATAGTACGGAGTCAAAATTGAAGGAGATTAAGCAGAAAGTTCATCCTTATACACCGCTCCCATACTCATGCAGAAGAGATCAAGTAGTTATTACCCGAGCACGGATAGGACATACTAATTTGACGAACACATTTATGCTGGCAGGAGAGCGGCAGCCCAGATGCCATCACTGTAATAGGAGACTTACTATCAAACACATACTCACACAATGCCCAGAACATCAAGCAATCAAACAACGAATTGGAATAACGAACACCTTACAAGCATGCCTGGGAAATAATATGAATAGTGCATTTCGAACACTTTCATTCTTCAAAGAGATTGGAATCTACAAAAGAATATAAAAAAAACACATTTTGATGACTGCAATAATATATTAATTGAAATAATAGGGTTGAATATATAAACTGAAATTTAGAAAGAAGAAAAGAAAAAGAAAAAAAAAGAAGAAGGAAAAAAAAAGAAGAAGGAAAAAAATGCTGGAAGGCTAATGAACATAGCAGCCGATGCCTCAAAAAAAAAATAATAGCCAGCCAACTTTGGCTCAACGAAAAACTGCTTGGCTGTCAAAACCATTACACGGCCAATAAACTAAATGAAGCTGATCTTAATTCTTCAACGGAGTGACTTCGGAGGGGACAATTATTCGTGGAAACAGAAGGATTCATGGTAGCAATACAAAACAACGTAATTGCGACCAAAAATCATGTTAAATTTGTACATGGAGTACAGCTGGATAACGATCTGTGCAGACTGTGTAATGGACATGCGGAAACAATAGAGCACATTATCTCAGGATGCAGTTACCTTGCTCCAACGGAATATCTCCAACGCCAAAATTTGACGGCGATTATAATCCATCAAGAAGTGGCAATACTCTGCAGCCTGAAAAAAACAAAAAGAACGTTATTACAAATATGTCCCTTTTCCCGTCCTTGAAAATAATACTTTCCGTCTATACTGGGACACAACAATACAAACTGACAAAACTGTGGCGAGTAATCGACCAGATATCGTGCTTATTAACAAACAGGATAGGATTGGATACTTCGTAGATATTGCCCATCCGAACGATCACAACCTGAATAAAGCAGAAAGAGAAAAGGTTAATAAATATTTCGAACTGGCCAAAGAATTCAAAGTTACTAATAATTTAAAAGAAGTCGAAGTTCTACCGATAGTCATCTCTGCAACCGGATTAGTAACAAAGAACTAAAAAAATACATATAAAAGTTGAAAATAAATCATAAAGAAGTGTTCCCCGAAATACAGAAATCTGTCGTACTGGAAACGTGTAGAATTGTCAGGAAAACTTACCTGAAAATATGTGACTGCGAAATCCTGCTAGAGGCATCGCAAGTTTCAAGCAACGTGAATGATCATGAATCCTACGTTGTGGAGCAACCCCGCAAGGGAGAAAACGGAAAATAATAATAATAATAATAATAATAATAATAGATAGATAGATAGATGGTTTATTGACCCCATTCACATACATAGTACATTAGAAGTCAGTGAGTAGTACATATGAACACATTTTACAAAGTAAAAATATTAAAAATTGTACAGTGACAAATTTAAAATATAATGAAAATAATAGAAAGTGAAAAGTTGACATAAATACAGACATACATTTCATAAAGTTAAAATATTGACGAAATATAACAATTTTAAAATATAAAATAAGGTAAGAAATAATTGAACGTAAAAATGAAATTAAACAAAACGAACAAATATATAAGCATTAAGCCCAGGTATTCAACTCCTCCAAAAACTCATCAACTGTATAAAAACAATAATTCAACAGAAATGACTTAGCAAAATGCTTAAATTGAACTCTCGTCATATCACTTATATTTATATGTTCAAAATATTTCACAAATGAATTGTACAATGTAACATCCAACTTATTATTTTTTGTTGTTTTCAGTCTAGACTTGAGAATGACAATGTCTTTACTATTTCTAGTGTCATAATTATCAATATCTGCATGTTTAGTCAGAACATATCGATTTTTATGTGTTTCAATTAACACTTCCAAAATATACAAGCACGGAAGCGGCAATATTTCAAGTTTTTTGAATATTGTTTTACAATTAGTGTTTCTTGGTGCATTGTAAATTATTCTAACTACAGATTTATGTAGCTCAAATACTTTGTGCACTGATGTGCTGCTACCCCATAGCATAATACCATAAGTTGAATTGCTATGAAACAGTGAATAATATACGGATTTTAACAAATGAGTTGGTATACATGATTTTAATTGACGAATTACAAAAACTTGGCTCGCTAATTTTGAACAAAGGTAGTCAACATGAGGTGACCAACTTAAATTTGTGTCCAAATGAATGCCCAGTAATTTAACTGGCTCTGATTTTATAGCCCATTTATCTAAACTAAAAAGAATGTGTTTAGTTTTAGTGTCGTTGAGTTTCAACTTATTTGCCAGGAACCACTGATTCAACAAAATATTATCACCAGCTTGTGTGCCATCAGATAAAGTTGTAGTATCGTCAGCGAATAAAATACAAAATGTGTCAATAGCCTCTGGTAAATCGTTAACAAATATTATAAAAAGAATTGGACCCAAAATCGAGCCCTGAGGAATGCCGTTGTCTATATTACGTAAATCAGACTGGTTGTTTCCACAAACTACATACTGTTTCCTATTACTTAAATAAGATGTCAGAAATTTGTGTGCATTTCCTCTAATACCATAAAATTCCAGTTTATTTAGGAGTAAATCCGCTGGAACACAATCAAAAGCCTTCGTCAAGTCGCATAACGTGGCAACAGAGTTGACGCCTTCCTCTAGTTTCTGTACAACTTCCTCTAAGAGTCGAAGAAGAGCACGTATGCATGATTTATTTTTGCGATAGCCGAATTGAAATTCCGTTAGAAGTGACTTATCTTCCAAGTAATTGATTAATTTTTCTTTGACTATCAATTCAAATATTTTGTTAATCGTCGGTAAAATTGCTATGGGTCGAAAATTTTCTGGAGAATCTATATCACCATTTTTATATAATGGAATAATTTTTGTTATTTTAAACGAGTCAGGCCAAGATCCTTCCTCTAAGCATTTATTAAATAAAATGGTCAGTGGATATGTCAATGAGTGTATACAACGTTTCAATATTTTGCTATTTATATTGTAAAAATCTAAACATGACGAATTACTTAATTTCAATATTGCCTCATGGACATCACTTTCGAAGATTGCACTCATAAAGAATGAAAATGCAGGTTTATTTAATTTATTTAAAAAGAAACTCGACTCGTATTGAGAATCACCAAGAGATTTTAATACTATTCCCGATACCGATGTAAAAAATTCATTAAATTTTTGTGGTGATATATCGGACTGTTTGGTTTTATTAATTTTAGTTCTTCTTTCCGAATTTACGATGGTCCAACATGTTTTATTCTTATTATCCGAATCTTTTATTATCTTTGAGTAGGCTAACTTCTTTTCAGAGCGAATTGCTTTTTTATATATTTTGTTTAAATTTTTGTAATTTACCCAATCACCTTCCGAATAAGTATTCATAAATTTGTTTTTTGCTGTAATGACATTCTTTCTCATACTACGCAATGTGTTGTTGAACCATTTGATATTAGATTTATTTGTTTTAACAGTTTTTTCACAAAAACAAGTATCAGAGATATGTTTCAGCGTATTCAATATGTTTTCTGCCAAATTATCTGCACCCATAATAATAATAATAATAATAATAATAATAATAATAATAATAATAATAATAATAATAATAATATAAATAATAATATTATTAATAATAATAATAATAATATTAATTATAATAATAATAATAATGATAATCCACTCCTAGGAGCTGTAAGACCTTGTCGTTTGGTGGAGTGGCTCAGTAACTTCCTCCCTCCTTGAGCCGTAAGGACGGGAAGGGAGGAGTGAAACTAACTAAAAAACAACTCAGAAATGGTCAGTGGGGCACTGGTGGGGCTATCTATGCCGATATGATGGCACCAACAAATACCAGTAGAAGATCCAACATGCCCGAGTTACATCTGAACACATTGACAAGTCCTGACTTGACATGGGGGACGGTCGGCGAGTTTCCGGCGCCGAAAAACCGTGACCCTCGGCTATGGTATGGTAACCCAGACAAAAGAGTCTCGATGGAGTAAACCAGCGATAAAAAAATCCGAAATCTAAGGTGGAAGAGACCGTGCCGAGAGATGAATGATCATGCGTAGTTGAACGCTAACGGTTCCCTCCGGATACCAGGCGACCTCCGGTTGTATGCAGCCTTTCTGTAGTATCCAGGCTCTGTTGCGGATGACTTTTATTTCCTAGGTTACTCGTGCGAATTGTATGGATAATCTCAACAATAAACCCCAAACAGAGGCGCCTCCCACTATAAATAGAGGCAACATTAGAACGAACCCGGAAAAGGAGGTTTCGCCCCGGTTCCTGGTCGTTGAAAGAAAAAATGATAATTTTGACAAAGTCAGCCCATTCTTGATTGAAAAAGTTTTGAACGGTTTTTGTGGTACACCCAAACTAGTTCGAAAAATTAAAGAAGGATTATTAGTAGAAACAGTGTCTATTGGCCAATCAAAAAAAATACTATCCATGACACGACTTAGTGATATGGATGTTGAAGTAATACCCCATAAAACACTAAATTTTTCCAAAGGTATATTTTACTGTCCAGACTTGCTCAATTGCCCTATAGAAGAAATCCAAAATGAGCTTATCTCTAACTTCTGTGTATAGACTTAAAACCAAAAGAAATGGAACATTTATGGACACACCTAATCATGTCATCACTTTTAACACACCTATTCTGCCAAAAATGTTAAAATTGCCTTTTATTCATTAAGCGTTCGCCTATACATCCCCTCCCCTGTACGATGCTTTCGTTGCTAACGTTTTGGACACACGTCCTTAAATTGTAATAAACCTCAAGTTTGTGTTTGTGGAAAACCTGTCCACACTGGCTCCCCCAGTGAATCGCCGGTGGAATGTGTAAACTGCAAAGGTCCACACTCGACAAGATCCAAAGAATGTCCTATCTTGAAGTACGAAGCAGCTATACAAGAAAAACTAAAGAAAAAATATCCTATCCGGAAGCTAAGCGGAAAATGACAATGAATACTCCAAAACCCAATACCTCTTATTCCCAAGCAACCTCCTCTCAACAGATAAACTTAAACTCCACACTAGAGTCCCTTATCCCAAAAATTTCTACTATAATAGAAACAAAGATCAAAGGCCTTTATAAAGCCCTTGTTGAAAACCAAACGATATCTATACCGACATCCAATATCTTACCACCACAACATTTCCCAGGCAGTAATAAAAGAAAAAAGTTACAATGTTTCGGACGATTATGATTACATGTGTTCTTCTCAGAAAAGCGATAATTCAGCAGCATCCAATAAAAAGAAAAAGGGATGGCCAAAAGGGAAACCTAGATCCAAAAGGCCCCCTTTGGAAAACCCACCCAAAACAACATCTGAAAAAGAGAAACACCCACTTGAACGAGAAAAATCTACGAACACACTGTCAAAAGATGATAACACATAACCAAAAATTATTAATTACTTAATTCATACTCTTTTGCTATCTCGATATATAAATTTTATATTTCTATCTTCCATTTATTCGTCTGCTCCTATAGATGTATATATCATACTCATTACTCCTAATTAAATGAACTGAGATTGTTACAAATATTAATCAAGCTATTATAAATAACTGTTCTGAATCATAAAACAATTGAACTGCAATAGCCTAAAAAATAACCTCAGTGAACTGCAAATAATAAGAAACCAATTCCTGCCCTTAATTTTCTGTCTACAAGAGACCCACCTAAAATCACAAGAACCCTTCCGATTAAGACAATACCGCTGCTTCAGAAAAGATACTATACCAAAGTACAGAGCAAATGGAGGGGTAGCCATCTTTATCAAAAATAACATCCCTGCTAAAGAAATTAGTATTACTTCAGAACTACAGAAAGTGGCAGTGCAAATACAATATCCCACAAAGATTACAATTTGTAATATATACTTACCCAACGATAAATGGAACCCACGCGATCTACAACAGATAGTTAACCACCTTCCCCGCCCTTTCCTCATAACAGGCGACTTCAATGCCCATTCACCACAGTGGGGATCTTTATCACAAGACATCCGAGGCGGCCGCTTAGAATCTCTAATAGAAGACAACAACATTGTGATTTTAAACACAAGTGCTCCAACCAGATTCAATGTAATTACAGGAGAAACATCATGTATTGATCTCAGCTTATGCTCTCCACAATTAGCGCCAAAACTGAGATGAGAAACATTGGATGATCTCCATTCAAGTGATCATTTCCCAATTAGTATGTATATTGACAACCTCCTAAGAAAATCCTACACAAATCGTGAGAAATGGTTACCAAACCTAGCAAACTGGGAAAATACTCATCAATCATAAATATTCCTCCAATTGTCAATGACATCCAGACCTCCGTGAACTCTCTCACAAACGCCATTATCCAAGCTGCCACATCTAGCATCCCAAGATCCAAACCAATAAAATCACATCGACCTGTCCCATGGTGGACTGAGGATATTAAAGTTGCTATCAGAGAAAGAAAAAGAACTTTTAACTTATTTGAAAAACATCCAACCATAGAAAATCTCATAACCTTCAAAAGGGCTAGAGCAGAAAAATCACAACAGCCAAAAATAATTCATGGGAGAAATATGTATCAACGCTAACATCAGAAACCAATTTTAGCGAGATATAGAGGAAAATCAGAATAATCTAGATTTTCCCGAATATCTGATGCACCAAAATAAGATTATAGATAACCCCCAAGAAATATGTGAAATATTTGCGAATTATTTTGAATCCCAGAGTAGCACAAACAACTACGAAAATGAATTTTTAATTTTAAAAGAACGAGAAGAATCTGTCGATATTGATTTCACGTCGCTACAAGAAGAAGATTATAATCTGCCATTCACATATGAGGAAATGAAACAAGCCTTAGAAAACACCCCAGAATCAGCAGGAGGCCATGATGAAATTGATTCTGTATTGCATGCTGAAAAAACTACCACCAACGGAAATGTACAAACTATTGGAATTTTTCAACAAATTGTGGCTGTCAAACATTTATCCTTAACAATGGAAAACTGCTATATTGATCCCAATCCTCAAACCCGATAAACCATCATACGACCAGTTATCGACCAATTTCACTCACCAGTTGTCTGGGGAAAATATATGAAAAAATGATTGACTTTCGACTAACCTGGTGGTTAGAATCCAACTCTTTGCTTTCCCAATTCCAAGTCGGCTGCGGAAAAAATAGGTCAACAATGGATGCACTGACGTACCTTGAGAACTAAATTCAAGAAGCATTCACAAAGAAAGAACACCTAGTAGCCGTAACTTTCGATTTACAAAAAGCATATGATAGAACCTGGAGATTCTCAATTTTGAAACAATTACAATCATGGGACCTCCGAGGTACTCTACCAACAGTATAATCTGGATTTCTCTCAGACAGATCATTTCGCATTCGTATCGGAAATCAAGAGTCGTCTAATAAACTGCTACAAAATGGTATCCCACAAGGATCAGTTCTCAGTGGTACTTTATTCGCAATAGCTATCAACTTTATTTTAGAAGAAACAAACCAACTTACTAAGAAAGTTCTCTATGTCGATGATTTAGTTATGTCATGTCGCCACAAATCAATGGATACAATTGAAGATGTATTCAATACAGACATAAACAATATAAATCGATCAGCCGGATCAAAAGGTTTTACTTTCTCTCATGAGAAAACCAATTGTATACACTTCTGCAGAAATAAAAAACCAGATCCCTAACCCCAGTTATACATGCAAAACCACCTAATTAATATTAAAGATACTGTTCGTATACTAGGTATGACATTGGATAAGGGTTTATATTGGGCAGAACACGTGAATTATCTTGTCAGCAAATGCCAAAAAGCACTCAATATCATTAAATGCTTAGCTAACATCACGTGGGGTGCAGATATAGAGATTTTATCGAGTATGTATCAGTCCCTAATTCAAGGAAGGTTAGATTATGGAGCTCATAGATACAACTCCTGCACTGCAACACGCCTAAAACAGCTAGACCGAATACAATCATCTGCTCTACGTTATGCGAGTAGTGCGTTTAGAACAAGTCCATTAAATTCTCTCCAATGCGATACCGGACAAATGGCTCTTGATCTGAGAAGAAAATACCAGACCATAATATATTGCGCAAAAGCTATAGTTTATACATCTCACCCAAATAAAAATCTCGTTTCAAACGAACAGCTAAACAAAAAATCAACATTCTATCGTAATAAAGAGCTATGCAACATGTTATCAATCAATCTGGAAGGAGTTATGCAAGAAAATATTTCAATGACTCCCCCTTGGACTCTTCTTACCCAACATATTGATACTACACTAGCTAGCTTAAAAAAAAGAGGTAACGCCACCAACAGTTTACGCAGAAAAATTTGAAGAAATACTCAAATCTTACCCCAATAACCTTATAATTTATACCGACGGCTCCAAGACTCAAAACGGGGTAGGGGCAGCCTTTGTCACAGAAAACGAAACACACTTCTGGTGCCTAGATCCTATGAGTTCAATTTTTACAGCGGAAATCTATGCAGTCTGGCAAGCACTCCTATATTTTTCCTTCTCAAATCTTCTCTCCTGCCTAATATGCACCGATTCCCTTAGTGTTATCCAAGCTATTGGCAAAATTTTTCCAAATGAGCTCTATTGTAAGAATATTCTAGAATTAAACACTCACCTCACCTCTTTAGGAAAATTTTGCACTATCATATGGATCCCGGGCCACTGCAATATTCCTGGTAATGAATTTGCCGATCAAGCAGCCAAAGCAGCAACACAGATCCTAAGTGACGTTGGATGCCCTATCCCTCTGGAAGACTTGAAAAAGGCAGTAAAAACAAAAATACGCTCTCTTTGGCAACAAAGATGGACTAACTTTGGAGGCCAGCTGTCAATGATCAAGCCTGGTATAAATAAATGGATCTACCCAAAGGCAACAAGGAGAGAACCAGTTGTTATGTGCAGAATTCGAATAGGTCACACTTATATCACACATCACTATCTATTGACTGGCAAATCCAGACCACAATGCGAAACATGTAAGACACTCTCATCTGTAGAACACCTGATGAAATGTAAAAAATATAGACTTCAGAGAGTATTTGATGGATTGGACGCCGACTTAGACTTAAAAGCGATGGAAAACAACGATACTTTAAAGAAAATACTTACTTTCCTACAAGCAATCGACATATTTAGAAAAATATAATTAATTAAAAAGAGTGAAAGAAAGGATTCGAAAGAGCTAGTGGCCAAAGTAGTCGAAGCTCCAAGAAAAAATAATAATAGTAATAATAATAATAGAACTCTCCTAGGAGCTGTAAGACCTTGTCGTTGGAGGAGTGGCTGAGTAACTTCCTCCCTGAAAACTGAAAAACAGCTCAGAAATGGTGCGTAGGGCACTGGTGGGGCTATCTATGCCGATATGATAGCACCAACAAATGCCAGTAGACGAGCGGTGAGTTTCCGGCGCCGAAAAACTGGAACCCTCGGCTATGGTATGGTAACCCAGAGAGGAGAGTCCCGATGGAGTAAACCAGCGATAAAAAATCCGGGATCTAATCTGCTCTACGTAAGCCAATGTGGAAGAAATCGTGCCGAGGGCTCCATGGCCATACGGAGTTATTTGTGAACGATTCCCCGTGAGTACCAGGCGACACTTACTTGTATCTAGCCTTACTTTGGTATGGGAGCACTGCCAAAGCGGACCTTTTCCCTACTCGTGGGACTTGAAATGAGTAAAACTAGTTCTCCAAAAACAAAGGAGATGTCGTCCTCCTCCATTGGCGGCAACAACATGAACTAGGAAAACGTGGTATATCCCCGGTTTTTGGTCATAAAAAGAAAAGAGAGTGATTTTTTCAAAGTCAACCCTTTTTTAATTTAGAAAACTTTATTTGGTATTTGTGGGTCATTGAAGATGATAAAGAAGACCAAGGAAAAGCTTCTGCTAGAAACGATTTCTGTTGCGCAAAGTAACAGGATACTTCAGATTAAAAAATTAGGTGACATCGAGGTAGAAGTAATCCCCCATAAAACCCTCAATTACTCTAAAGGTGTTGTGTATTGCCCCGATCTTTTGAACTGTACTATTGAAGAAATATTGGAGGAATTAAAACAACAAGGAGTATGTGCTATTTATAGAATGAAAACAAAAAAGGATGGTCAACTACTAGAAACACCTAACCACGTATTAACTTTCGACAATCCAATACTCCCAAACACAATTAAAATAGCTTTCCATTATCTGAATGTCAGAATATATGTCCCCTCACCTATGCGATGCTTCAGATGCCAAAAGTTTGGACATACATCCCTGAATTTCCAACAAAACCAAGTCTGCGTGTGTGGTAAACCCTTACACGAAGGCAGAGAATGTAAAGAACCAGTAGAGTGTGTAAATTGTAATGGTAATCACTCAGCAAGATCCAATCAGTGCCCCATTTTCAAAAAAGAGTCTGCTATCCAGCAAGTAAGGGTAACAGAAAAAATTTCCTACCGCGAAGCGAAAAGAAAAGTTGTTATTGACTCGCCGACTGTTGGTATATCATTTGCACAAGCAGCATCCAAACAACAGAAAATTGATATCGACATATTGGTCAAACAATTAACACCTATTTTACTGCAAGCTATAACGGATGTCATGGGAAAATCAAAAACATCAGATGATACCACACCTCTTCCTGCGTCTGCAACCTCTTTTCGTACACCGGCTCCCCCTTTAATTAATAAAATAGAACCGATGTTGATGCTGAGGAAACAACTGAATGCGAAGGTAATTCAGAGACAAGTGGAACTCGAAAACGGAAAAAAGGTTGGCAAAAAGGTCGACCGAGATAACCTTTTAATTCAAGCGAAGGCCAAAATGATGATAAAATAAGTGATACAGATCTTTACTGATACAGAAATATTCGGTTATTTTATTTATTTGCTTACTTATAGTTTAAACAACTATTCATTTGTATGCGTCACATATTCATAAGTATACCACCATTTCAGAATTTCTATCGATTTTTATTTATTTTATTTATATATTTTTAAATCATCAACTCCATGTCTGACTCAACTCTTATGAATTCGATAATTCAATGGAATTGCAATGGTTGTATTTTCCATTATTGTGATCTCAAGTTACTCATAGCTAAAATAGATCCAATTTGCCTATGTCTACAGGAGACACATTTTAAACCTAATCAACCGTACTCCATCCGAGGGTACGAAATATATCGGAAGGACACAAATCCCTCTATTCAAGCAAAGGGTGGCGTGGCTGCGCTAATTAGGAATGACATACCTCACGCCTCACTGTATTTGAATACCGCCTTACAAACGGTTGCTGTTCAAATTCTGGCCCCCGTTACAATGACTATATGCTGTCTATATCTACCTAATGCTGACTGGCGAAAAGAAGACTTGGAAAACCTCATATCGCAATTGCCCATCCCGTTTATACTAGTAGGAGACATTAATTCCCACAACCCCCTCTGGGGTTCTCTCCGACGAGACGCCCGTGGACTAATTATAGAACAATTGCTAGATAGACACGATTTAGCTCTATTAAATTCTGGCGCGATGACTTATTTTAACGCAAGATCCAGAGACTTCAGTGCTATTGACCTATCGTTTGCATCACCAAGAATTGTCCCTCGTTTGTCCTGGAGAGTGCTGCATGATCTACATAATAGCGATCACTTCCCTATCGTAATATCAACGGACATTCCAAGAAGTCGACTACATTTACCGCCTAAGTGGCTTGTAGATAAAGCAGACTGGCACACATTAGAACAACATCTTGAGCTTCCCGGGGAATCTGATAATGTTTTTCTAGAGGTAGACAAGCTCACTCGTAATATCAAAAGAGCAGCTGAAATGACAACTCCAACTAGAATACAGCTACCCGATAGACGTATGGTTCCTTGGTGGAACCCCTTAGTGAAGGATGCCATACAACCAAAGAAAAAGGCCTGCAATAGATTCAAGAGATTCCCATTACTTGAAAATTTGATCATATTCAAAAAAGCAAGAGCAACAGCTAGCCGCATTGTTGAACAGAGTAAGCGAACATCTTGCAGTACATTTGTGTCATCGATATCTCCAAGTACAACTATATCAAAGGTATGGCGTAAAGTCAAGGCGGTTTCTGGAATTAATTTTTCACCACCGCTCAAATAACTGCGGACCGAAACGGGCGAGATATTCGATTGCCACAAATAATCTTAGAGTCCATGGCAACCCATTACTGTGCTGCAAGCAGCAACCAAAATTACGAAGAAGAATTTTTACAGTCCAAAAACCAACAAGAACTGCCTCTTGACTTTTCTTCACTGGAACAACTCACTTCAGTCTAATTTGAATATGCTCTTCCTTGTTCTAAGCAGTCATCCCCAGGACCCGATTCAATATGCTATGAAATAATCGTTCATCTACCATCTGATTTCAAAGCAGCACTACTCACCTTATACAATAAAATATGGCAGTCAAATATCTACCCACACCAGTGGAAAGAGGCTATAATCGTCCCCATTTTGAAAGAAGGGAAGGATCCTTTAGTTTCCTCTAATTATAGGCCCATTAGTCTAACATGCAGCATGGGAAAGATTGTGGAAAAAATGGTGAGCAATAGACTAGTCTCGTTGCTCGAATCGCAGGGACTTTTAGATGAACACCAGGCAAGATTCCGAAAGCATCGCTCAACTACAGATCAACTCGTATATCTCGAACATACCATACAAGAATCTTTCAAGAAACGCGAATACACTGTCGCTGTGTTTTTTGACCTCGAAAAGGCTTACGACATGACATGGAGGTACGGAATTATGAGAAAACTTCATGACTGGGGATTCCGGGGTAACTTACATCTGTTCATATCTACCTTCCTAACTGGAAGAACTTTCAGAGTGAGGGTGGGCGACACGCTGTCCTCGCTCAGACTTCTGGAAAATGGAATTCCGCAAGGTTCTACTTTGAGTGTAACACTCTTCGTAATCGCAGTCAACCACATGGCATGGTCGACCCGACAGTCGGAATTTGTTTACATGTGGATGATTTGACGATAGTTGCTTCTGCACCTACCATTGGATCCGCTACCCGTTAGCTGCAACGATCGATAGACCAGATTGTTCGAAATGCTAGGGGAGTGGGATATAAGTTCTCCACAGAAAAAACGAGTTGCGTTCACTTCTGCAGACTTCGTAGGCCTCACTATGATCCTATGTTATACACTAATAACTCATTAATTGAATTCAACGAGTCTATTAAATTCCTCGGACTCATTTTTGATTCAAAGCTAACTTGGCGCAAGCATGTAGAGAATTTGGTAGTGCGGTGTAAACAGATAATGAATATAATAAAATGTCTTGCCAGCACCAGCTGGGGAGCTGATGCAGATACCTTATTAGATGTTTACCGATCTCTTGTACTCGCTAAGATAGACTATGGGTCCATAGTTTATTCATCAGCACGGAAATCAACGCTGAGTTTACCAGATCCCATACATCATGCTGGTATGAGGTACTCAATAGGTGCACTCCGTACAACACCCATTGTGAGTACTTGTAGTGAGACATGGCTTCCACATTTACGATTACACCGCCAGAAACTACTAGCAAGTTACATCTCCAGAATACGAGCACAACCCAACCATCGAAATATTCCGATTCTGTTAGAAGAACGCGACGGATATGCTGATAGACCTACTATTACAAGGCCAGCAGGAATTAGAGCACGTGAAACTCTACCACCACTGGAATGGCATGACTTGTCCATTCTTTCCGTAAATGATTCCGAAGCTCCTCCATGGCAGCTGCCAAAAATTTCTATCCGTTCAGATCTGACTGCTTTCATTGTTCACACGTATACAATTAACATGAACAATGAATGGCTACAAGTACTTTGTATATTTTACCCTCAGTATTCAAAATATCAACAAAAAGTTGAATTGGTACGCTATTAGTACTAAAAACATATATTAAGGTTTTCACTTGTCATTAATTAATTACAAACGATCGTAGTTTCATTGCTCATTCCATAAGGTTAAATTAATTAAAAAGCACAAGACGATCAGTAGATGACAGCATAACGTCTAAGTCATCCGGCAGTCCTCGAACTTGAATCATATTATATTGTAAATTTTTATACATAGGACATACTAACAGTATATGTTCAATATTTACTGGTACTAGCAGGTTACATAAGGTGCTAGTGTCATTAGTTTCTATTTTATGCTAGGAATTATTTGAATAGATATATCACCTGTCTGAGTTTGATGTACCGAGCTGGGCTACCAGTCTTTGTATATGGAAAGGCATTGTATTGTACATGTCATTTTTTTTTGTAGGATCGCTTTGCAGTAGCAACTTGTAAGACGGGTAATGTGTAATGAGTAATATTCGATTTAGGTTTTCTTCGTAGTTATTGTTTAAATAATGGGTGAATAAAATATTTTTAGTATTATATTAATGTTGTTAATATTTATTTCTGTACCGCAGTAGTTAGATATACTGTCGAGTAAATGGCTCGACCAATTATATTTTGAGTTGCCGCAAGTTGATTCATGCAATTTTATTGTACGTAGCAGTGCCCTAAGAATGTATCGATTGGGGGTTCTGTTTCTCATTCGTATTAATAGTTCAATTTCCTGTTTTATTATATAATATCCAATCTTATATATTCCTGTTTCGATTCTGATAATATGTGCCGCTGTTGTCTTTCGCAGAAATAAAAGAGTGCTCATGTTCCACTTTCGTATGTGAAGGTAGGGATTACTATGTTGTTATATAGTAATTGAATGGATTCTAGGGATGACATTTTTGAGTATGTTTTTAACAACACGCTTTGGCACAATCTTTTTGTAGAAGTAAGTCGTTAAATGAAATGGTGTTAACATTATCGATAGTAGTGTTTTTATATGAAAAATTTATGTTTTGCTTTAGTCGGATTAACCTCTAGTTTACCTTTATTGCAATACGTTCTAGGATTCGTAGGATACGCATAAGTTTCTGCTAATCACCAAATTATCTGCTCTTCTTCTTCTTTTAGTGCCGTGCAGATTCCTGCGTAGGCGTTCATCTTCTCTATTCCTATCATATGTTTCTATTAATTGCAGCATACTGCAGTGTTTGGAAGTCCTTTATCCCTGTCTATTGACGAATATTTCTAAGCCATGATAATTTTTTCCTGCCTATTCCTCTTCCCCCTCCCTCTATTTTACCTTGAAGAATGAGGCGTTGAAAATGGTAGCGTTCTCCGCGCAGTATGTGTCCGAGATAACCTATTTTTCTTTTCTTGATATTTTCGAAAAGTTCTCGATCCGTTAGACCGGCTCTTCGGAGAATGTTCTCATTTCTCACATGGTCGACCCACGACACCTTCAACATTCGGCGCAGGGTCCACATCTCGAAGGCTTCTATTTTGTTGATGATTGCTGCTTTCAACGTCCATGCCTCAACCCCGTATAGGAGAACGGACCAAATATAACACTTTATCATCCTATACCTGCGGTTGAAGTCCAAGTTCTTGTCTGTAAGGAGCTTACGAAGTCTTAGGAATGTTGTTCTAGCCTGCTCGATCCTGCACCTTATCTCTTGATCCGGATCCCATTCTTTATTGATCATGCATCCCAAGTATTTAAACTGTGTGACCTGTTCGATATTTTCTTCATTAATATGAATTCGAGTCTGTGCAGTATCGTTTCTACTGACAATCATAAACTTGGTTTTGCTGATGTTAATTTTCAAACGTAGTCTTTGGCTTTCTTCGTTAACCCGATCCATTAGACTTTGTAGATCTTGTGCGTTTTCTGTTATTATTACGGTATCGTCCGCATATCTGATATTGTTAATGGGGATTCCGTTTACTTTAATACCAAAGGGGCTGTCCGAAATTGCCTCGGAGAATGCCCTTTCCACGTACAAATTGAATAACATTGGGGACAGGACACATCCCTGGCGAACCCCTTTCCTAATTTCAAAATCTTCAGTTGTCTCAGTGTTGCCTACTCGAATTTCTGCTTTTTGGTGCCAATACAGATTACCAATCAGTCTTACGTCCTTTCCATCTAGTCCCAAATTTCTGAGGTACGTTATCAAAAGATTGTGTTTAACGTTGTCAAATGCCTTTTCGTAGTCAATGAAGCACATGAAGACATCTTTTCTTTGATCTTGGCAGTTTTGGACCAATGTCTGGAGACTGAATATGGCTTCTCTAGTTCCGAATCCGCTCTTAAATCCGAACTGGCTGACACCGCTTACTTCCTCGCATTTATGATAGAGTCTTGTGTGTAGAACTCGAAGGAATAGTTTTAGAAAACGGCTCATTAGACTGATGAGACGATAGTCTTCACATGAGGTTGCGTTGTTTGATTTTGGTATTGTGATGAACGTGGAGCGGAGCCAATCTTCAGGAAAGTGTCCAGTGTCGTAGATGTTATTGAAGAGTCTTACGATTGTTTCTAGATTTTGTTCGTTAATTAAGTGAAACGTTTCCGAGTACATATCATCCGGACCCGCAGCTTTTTTATCTTTCATTAGCTGGATGGCATGTATGATTTCACTTTTTAATATATTTGGTCCTGATGTAGTGGGTATTTCTGTTGCGGGGTTCCCTGGCCTGTCGTCATTGAAGAGACTGATTGTATATTCTCTCCAGATTTGACGCAGTTCTTCGGTTGTCGCTAGTTCGTTGTTCTCCTTTTTAATAAAACCCAATGGTCTATTATTGTACAGTCCAGCTATTTCCTTGACTTCTTTATGAAGGTGAAAACTATCCCCAAGTCTGTTCAGATCTTCAGCCTCTTGGCATCTTTCGTGTAGCCACTTCTCTTTTGCCGCTCTAATTTCATTACGAATTCTTCTTTGGAGGGCTCTATACCCGTTGTGATCGTTCTGAACTTTACATTGTCTTCGATCTTCCATTAACTCTAAAATATCTTTGGTCATCCACTTATTCTTAGTTGTTGTTTTTGTTTTTGAGAGAAATTTTTCGTTCGTGGTTTTAAACGCTTGTTTAAGATCAAGCCAGTGTTTGTTAGTATCGTTTGAAGTGATAATACTTTCTAGTTCTTTATTAAGTTGGTCTTCGTACAGTGTTCTTGTTTCTTCGTCTTTTAGTAGTTGTGGATCCAGCGTCTTCCTGAAGTTTTTTGTTTTGGGTCTGGCGAGGCGTAGAACAATGTTGGCACACACTGGGATGTGGTCTGATGCGATTTCGGCACCTGACATTGTTGTAACCTTGCTAATAGAGTTTCTAAACCTGCGGTTAATTGTGATGTAATATATTTGATTACGGATAATGTGTTGGTCATTGTCCGCTGGCACTTTCCAGGCGTACAGTCGTCTTGGTGGCAGTTTGAACCACGTGTTCGCAATTATAAGATTGTTCTCCTCACAGCACTGAATCCGCCTTTCAGCCTGCTCAGAGAAGCATTATTATGTTTTCGGCATCCTCTAATGTAACACCTTTTGTGCCATGTGTCTTGAAGTAAGTTTCTATATTTGATAATATGAAGGAGAAAATCAATGAGCTTAGAGTATCTCCTTATAGGACCCCTTGTGTTATATCAACTTTTTCTAATACATTAACGTTTTGTTCCATGGAAAAAGGGCTGAGCTTTACGATTCTAGTGACCTTATAGCCTGTGATCCAGGGAATCAAAAGCCTTATTATAGTCTACAAACACTGCGAACAGTTTCCTGTTGGGGAAGTGTAAGTAGTTATTTACCACGATTGATAGCACAAATATAGTGTCTTCACAACTTCTATGTTTACTGAATCCTGCCTGGAATTTCGGTAGTAGCCCACGATATCCTATGAAATCTGTAAGTCTATTGTTATTCAGTCGTGTAAATATTTTCGCCTTATGGTTTATTAACGCTATGTTACGATTGTTATTAGGATTCTTTCTCTCTTGGGCCTTTTTCGTGAAAATGTATCATTTTTATGTTCAACCATCCTGAAGATATTTCCTCTTGTGAGAGAATCATATTAAAAGGAAGTTTAAGGTGAGTGTAATGCATCTATAAATTAGATATTTGTATTCTGTTGGGGGATATAGAAGTTTTTTAATATTCTATCATGAAAGAAAGCGGTCGTTGACACACATACAATGTAAAAAAACACTTAGCTAAGCAGTCTGAATTTGTTGCAAAAAAAGAAAAAAGAATTTTTTAACTGGAAATAATAATTGCATCAAAATGAGAAAATTGTTTTTTGTTTCAGTTAAAATATTTCCAAGATTCATTTGGGTTTGTCTTGTCCTCAAGTTTGTTTCTTATTTTATTCATACTCGAATTTTTTTATTTTTTATTATTGTTTTATATTGTTGGCATGATATTTTACGGTTTTTTTCATGTCAAGGAATTTTATTGTTGAGGTTATGCTGTATTTAGTTGTTGATCAAGGTTGTCCGCTGAATTTGGTTGTGTGTTTAAGTTACAGTAGGATATAATATTTCTATAAGCATTCACCTTCAAGGAGTTATCGCTTGTAATTATATAATTCTACATAAGCACAGTCTTCCAACCCAAGTTTCAAATATACAATACCTAAATATATCCAAACATCAATATTACAACATCTTACAAAAATCCTCAAGTTATATATGACAATCGCATCTGCATTACAAATAGAGAAAATATCTTTTGATACTAGAAGCAAATTAACCCCACTACCCCAGCCTTTGTTTATCCCTGACAGCTTGACAATCATAAACATTATGGTTCCTAAATATTTGTGTTAGATTCGGTTCAGATGAGGTAGTCCAGGCTTCGGCGGGACCAATTACTGGTAATTTGTAGAGATAGTTAAGTTCTTGCACGTCTATATCATTAACAGCGCTTATGCTCTGGCAGTTTTAAAACAATATGTCGAGGTTGTTGTGTTCTTGCGTTACGTTCATTTGAATTTATTCTTTCGGCGTTCACATGATGTTTTGTATACACTTTATTATTTATGACTAGTTTATTAGATCTTATAAATGGGTTTGGCCCTTTTTGTCTAGCATCCTTTAACAGCGAAGTTAGTTGTCTTCTTTTTTGAACTATTTTTTTGGGGTAGGCTCGATCCACCCATATTCCAGTACCTATTAACTTTTCACAGTTTTCCAGGATTTCCTTTCATTTCTTTTGTCTTAGTTGTTTAACAAGGATTGGTCTGGTTTTCTCATTTCCTTGTCTACCAATTCTTCTTAGTTCTTCTATGTTATTTTCTCCGTTTATTTGTATCCACATTTTTTGAAGCACCATCAAAACTTTTCATTTTGTATCAGTCTCTTTCTCGACATCTTTTTCCGATAATCCCTCAGTGATTATATTTTTCTTTCTTATTTCTCGTTCCAGTGTATCTATTTTTCTTTCGTTAATTTGTATTCGATTTTTCAGGTGTTTTTTTTCTTCTTTTAACCCTTTCATTTCTTGCATAATAGTTTACATTTTTTCATAAATGTTCATATTTTCTTGTATACTCCCCATCTTTTTCATGTTTTCCTCTATACTGCTAAACATCTGTTTGATTTCTTCTTCTATGTCTTCCATTTTCCGGTGAACTTTAGCTGACTTGCAAAGTCAACTGAACAATGTAGCACTAACTGTTAAATATAAAAATTAACTATAATATGGGGCGCGTCCCAATATTACCCATGTCCCATTGTTACTCACTCTCCCCTACGATTATATTTGATACCCTGTTTCCACTCCCCTATCTTTGGAGTATATGGAATAAATGACGATTCCGTAGTAAACGTGAAACACAAATTTTTGGATGAACTTAACTATGAAATAACGAAAGTGGAAGGAACAAGGGAAATCATTATACTAGGAGTCTTGAACTACAGAGTTGGCAAAAATACATATAGCCTAATAGTAGGACCCTATGGAGGAGACAGAAAAAACGATAACGGCAATCGCCTGATAACATTATGTGAGCAAAACGACTTGAAAATAGTGAATGAATTCTTCCAACAGCGAGACGTACACAAGTATACATGGACACAAAATACAACAAACTTAAGATCTCTAATAAACTACAATATCACGAGAAGAGCCTCAAAATACAAGAAACATAAAATGAATAATGTGATAAACCAAAACAACAAGAAAGTCAGTAGAGGAGGTACAACAAGATAGTTTGAATCACTGCCGGTACAACTAATAAAAATGTACATTTTTAATAGAAATTCAGTAGCGACTACGCCTATGGAAACATTTAGAAGAAATACTGTCGTTTTCACCGCCAATTTCATTTGAACCTAGCCGGAAAAATTGTTTTGTTGCTTGACTCAAAATGAATCTTCTTTCTATGTCGCACGTTTTATATACTCCATTGATTTTCTTGTTCAGTTTGTCCTGTTAGGATCTTATTCTTTTATTAATATTAAATATTTTACGCTGAATAAATATACATCGTTCTCAGATTACATAACTATCTTGAATTATTTCTAGGAATAGTTTTGGAGACAAATAAAGAAGGTCTAATAGAAAAAAACTCTCCCATCATACAGGATTTGATTCAGTTAACCTTTCCACTCTGTATATCGCATTTCTTTGTCAGATAACCAATTCAGGAAATAATTAAAAAGTTATTTTATTTTTAATTAAACTCGACCACGAGCGTTTTATTAAGTGAAATGAATTCAAGCATAAATAAAGAAGGGAAGAGGGAAAAAATAATTCATGTCTTTATACAATTTCTAACGGCTGATTCAAACCAATATCAACAGCATAAAAAGTTCATTATTGTTTTACATTTCCATGTCGATATTAAATAAACAGAATATTCAACACAATGATGAAACGTGGGCATTGTAGATGTTTTCCTTATTTACATCTTCCACTTCATCAGTCCCTCCATTAATAATTAGGTAAGCAATAATTCACGTACAACCTACAACACGGTAGCGAGTCTCAATTGTATCAAAATTTACAAAGTAGACCTTCATTTAAACAACAAAATACATAGGCGTCTCCAAGAAAACTTTACGAGGTACCTATAGTGTTTAAGAGCCCAATAAAAATGCCATGGAGAAATATCCAAAGAGGTCAGGCAAACCTCTCGAGGACGCTATCCTAAGACTGCGCTATGAAGATTTGCATCCTGCATAGTAATGGCCATTAAAGCTTTATTGTGAGAGGCTGTTGTGAACTGAACACAACGGAGCTAAACAAGGCAAGGTAAATACCAGGAACCAGAGCGTGGAAGAGGGAGCCTGTTCTCCGTTGCCCGTGGAAGTGGCTGGATGATCTGACGTCCGGAGCACCCACGGCGCGTCGCAAAGAGGGATCCCTCTATGTGAACCTGCCCGGTACACACCGCATTTCACAAGACGTGGGGGATCACCTTAAACAGCCGGACAAGTAGAAGATAATTACTATAATAATATCCCCTATATCCCGCCTATGACTGCATGACTAGTGGGTGGACTAGTGGTTATTATGCGAACTCCAGGGCACCTGGCGCGCTCAGGTTTCAGTTGACTCTATGCGGCATGGGGGGCTCTCCCTTAAATGAACGGTTTTCCCTAGTTTTTCGTGTGATAACTTATATGGCAACCCTAAAAGAAGAGGACCCAGGGCGCGGCTTACTCCACAAAAACTACAGAAGACGAAATCCTCATGGAGACGGGCAGCATCACACAGAAGGTTTATAACCTGGTATTGTTAACTCTATCAAAATTAACTATTAATTAAGTATATGTAAGAAACTTTAAAGGTTATAAATGCGACGGCAGCTGTTCATCGGAGAGCATTTATGGGTGTGAATAAGGAATATATCACATAACCCGCGGCACCATGCAATTTTTGTATCATACACAAAAACAAGTCCTTGACAAGATATAGATTTTACTAAATTGCAAAATATAAAAACTAAGTAAAGAGGTGAGGTCAAACAAAAAAAAATATTATTTGAATAATAGCAAAGATCAATCCTTTAATCAGGTTTGAGTATGTATAGAAATTTACTTACAACAAGGGGGTTAATACTCTATTGGTTTATACTAAAATATTCCAGTAAGAAATTGAAGTTAATCAAGTATTAATTAGTGAGTTAATAGAACCTTAGATATTTCCCAGTATATCTACAATAGTGACTTTTCAACACTATAGTACTATAGTTTACACTTTCAAAAGAAATATTATTGTATTACATAGTATGATTGTATATTTGTTCATGGTGAAATTTATTTAATTTTAATTACTGTTATTTGAACTCCAAAATACAGTTTCCCACAGACTTTAAAAGTAATAACTGAATTAGTGAACGAAAAAAAAATAGAGAAATTTCTGGCCTGCTCGTTCTTATAGGTCCTCCAACATTTTCCTCTAAGCTCTCGTGGTCTCTAGCATATCCTCATTTGTCGTAGCAACCAAATGGAGTTCCACTACGAAGACATTACTTTTCTTTCGTTTTGGCCGTGGAGTGTATACTCAAAATCAAGCACACGTCTTACCAAACAAAACGAGGAATAGACGTATTTTGCCAACAAACGGTATTTTCAAACTACCTTAGAACCCTAAAAAGAAAACTCTTTTTAATAACCAAAAAAACATTCCTGATTTTGAGATGACAAAGAAAGATAGATAAATCAAATTTGAATAGATAGGATCTTAAGTAGGCAGCTCACCTTATTAAAAGGGTTATATCCCACACAAATCACTAATTTGGGATTACTTGGGGTTTTTAACCAATAACAAAAAAATTACCACGAGGTATAGGTGAAACCTGCCTCGTTTCTTGGTTTCTACCAAATGCCGCTTCAAAAACTTTCCTATCCAATGAAATAAGATCATTTGTCTCTCTCCCACAACCTAACAAATACTCTATACTTGACAAGTTCACTTGGTGGCCTAACTAGTAGGTACCAATAAATCAAAAATACTGATTCTACCAAAAGCCAGTGGTGTATCCAAAAATCAAGACGTTACAGGTTGAACGTCCCAATCTTGGAGCTGCCCTGCTTAAATCTAGCAGTGAGGAGGAAACTTACTTAACCTCAAAAGCGCCCCCTTGGAAGGTAAAGGGAGAATCACAATGTCCGGAGCTGCTAGAAATAGGAATAAATACCTCATCAAATAAAGCCTCCCAATAGAAGAGGCCAGACGAAAGGCTGTTGAACTGTTGGGGGGAAGTCACCCACTGACAAATGACTAAAAAGAGTCCAGTCAGAGAAAAGGCTCTTCACGATCGACGGAGAAAACAACCGAAAGTGGCAGACAGAGGCAATAGTGCCTCAACGCCCACCAAACCAAACTTTTGTCTGGTTACTGGAGGAGTAGAAGTGGTTATTCTACCGACTAACTATCCAGAGGTTCTACTGAGTGTCGAAGCCGCGAAGGAAGCCATACTGGACAAAATTATTGAGTTGGGGAAAGAGGCTTCAAAAAAGCCTTTCTTTCACAGCTCACATAACCTGGATGGCTAGCCCTAGTATACGCTGATAATGCCACCGTGTAGTGGTTAAAAGGCGCTATTGGGAACATTAAGAACTGGGAGAGCGCCGAGCTGAAGGTCGTTGAAGAGGCAGCAATACCTCTCAACGAGATTTTGGTGGCATTCTTGCCAGGCAGCCAGGCAGGTGAGGATTTTGCCATGGAAAGCTAAACAGCTTCTCGAGTTAGACAAAAAAAGACTTAAAATTGGTAACGGGACTCTTCACTGAACACTGCCCTCTGCGGTATCACCTCAAAAATATATGCAAATCAGAGAGTGAATGTTGCTGATACTGAGAGAACATCGCTGAAACTGCAGAACATTTGCTCTGCAAATGCCCAGCACTTTTCTTCTAAAGGCTAATGTTCCTGTGAGAGGCCTCCCTAAGGCCCTCAGATATCAGGAACTTCACTCCCAGGAAACTGATAAACTTAGTACGAAGTCTCGGAATCCCGGACCTCGAATAGATTTAAGGGTTATGCATAAAATATCTTATAGGTGGAAGTGTTTGATTGGCTGCAGAACCTTCAAGACCCCCCCTCACAATCTATTTTTATTGGCAATAACTTTAAGCTCATGAAAATGAATAGGTTATTATTGTAAATAGCTCTTGCACACTCTACAGTACTCTTAAGGCTCAAGAAGGTATAAATTTTTAACATCTATCAAATGTTTAATCTGTTTAATCTAGTAATATCATCCCGTATCCAAATTTATCAACTACGTTCTAGTCAGTAATATCTTAAGAAATATTTTCATCCCTTCGTAAGTAGCCAGAGGAGAAAGTGATAAAACTACGTAAGGAAGGACCCAAGATACCTCAACCATTTTCCCTGTGTTCATGAGAAGTTTTCGTAAAATTCTACTCCAGGGACCAAGTATTACCATATAAACTCCGTAGTTTGTTCTTCTTTGGCTTGACAAGGTTAGGTAGTTGTTTTAACTGCGGAAAAAAGTAGGTTGATTGGTGATACCAACTTTTCGTATTATTAGCTTATGTTGTTTAATATACAGAGATGACGCTCTCCTTATCTTTATGATTTGGTATTTTTTCGCACTAAATTCAAATGGTATTCAACATATAGAAATGTTACTTACTATACAGGGTAGTACATTGAAAATTTCGTAGTTTTAATATATTTTTCTATCGTTGTTAAAGTTTCAATTGAGAGTATAATTCAAAGAGCATTGCATGTAGATCTCAAAAAAAACATATAACAACAGATTACTTTAACCTTTCAACAGAAAACTACGGGACGCAATCCAAAAACTGGCTTTCTTCAAGTTTTTTCAAGAAATTCCAAATACTATGCTACAAATAAATCAAAAAACTTGAATACTATCACTTATTGACCAGAACTGACATCTCTGGTTGATGAGTGTTGTCTATAATCTTGTAAGTTTTTTTTTATTAAAAAATGAAAAGACTAGTTATATCAGCAAAAAATAAATATGCAAAGAATTTGAGAGAAAATGGGATAAAACATTTAAAACGACCAGAAATAATTTTACAACCTATCAAATCACCAAGAAAAGAAACAAAGGCACAAGAAACGAACTACATACAAAATAAACAAAGAGCTTGGCACTTTAGATATGCGCGAAATAATGAGAGATAAAGAGTGCCTGAATGGAGATAGATGAAACGTTCTTACTACGGTACGACTGCGTGGTGTGGTATAAATCAGAGGAGATTGAGTCAAATATCCAATTATAATAAGTAGATGCATTTTATCTCAAAAACTTGAGAAAGATGTTTATATATATATATATATATATATATATATATATATATTTATATATATATATATATATATATATATATATATATTTATATATATATATATATATATATATATATATATATATTTATATATATATATATATATATATATATATATATATATATATATATTTATATAAATAGAAAGCAAAAAGTTGTTGTTTATCGACCGTACTTGATTCAATATAGAGGAGGAATTAAAATAATTTTAAAAAACCAATAAGGTATAGATATAAAAATGTTTACAAGAAACTGACAAGAAACACACTAAAACAAATTACAGGGTGATAAGACAAATCAATTTCTAAAATGATTTTAAAAGTTGACAATAAATATTACTGAGTCCATTAGTGTCTGCTTTGAGGTTTATCGCGTTAGGGTTCCTAGCAATATGATACATCTCATAAAACAATCGATGTTTGTATCGGTCCGCATGTTGCAGTATCTTAGCACTATTGTAGTCGAACGTATGTCCTGTTTTTAAAAAATGGTCCACAACTGCACAATTATTTTTGCCAGTACGACAATCACTCTTGTGCTGGGTAATGCGCTGCTTAAGCCATTGTGAGGTTTGACCAACATAACATCCCTGACACTGTGAGCAATCCATTTTGTAAATAACATTTGTGTTGTATAAAGTAGGTGTTGGGTCTTTTACTTTAGAAAAAAGGTTAGAATTGGTTATTAAATTATATTTAACAATCTTAATATTGGTTAAATTTTCAAACAGAGGTAAAATTAAATGAGTTAGATTAGTAATGTACGGAAGTTTATAATATTTTATGGTTTGCTCACTATGTTCGTCAACTTGACCGTCATAAAAGTCGGTGTTATATATTAATTTCTTTAAAATGCCTGTTGGGTAACCATTGTTCTTAAATATATCAAACAATATTTTTAAGTTTTTTGATACGAATGCTTCATCACTGATTTGCAATATTCTATTTCTCATCATTATTACGGAATTATGTTTTTGGCTTTTTGGGTGATTAGAGTAATAATTTAAAAATCTGCCTGACGCAGTTGGCTTTTGATACCAATCAAGAAAAATTACATTACTATCCGATCTTAAAACTTTGGTATCCAAAAAAGGTATTCCAGCGTCAAAATTAAAAACTAAAAAAGAATTCTCCGATGATATTGCTAAAGAATTATTTATTTACAATTCTAGTTTTCCAAAACTATATTGTTTGCCCAAAATACATAAACCGGATATACCGTTACGTCCAATAGTTAGTTCAGTTAATTGTACTACTTATAAATTATCAAAATATTTGGCAGATATTTTAAAAAATTCATTTGAGGATCGTACTAACTATAATATAAAAGACACCTTTTCCTTTGTTGTTGCTATTAGGAGTTATAAATTACCAGAAAACTATGTTTTGGTTTCATTGGATGCGGTTTCTTAGTTTACTAACATCCCATTGGATATGATTACCAATATAATTGATAAAAAATGGAACATGGTCGAACCTCATACTACATTATCTAAATATAGTTTTCTATCATTGATTGCATTTATTTTTGACAACACATACTTTAGTTTTAATAACGAATTTTATAAGCAAATATTCGGTACACCAATGGGGTCTCCTATTAGTCAAATTTTGGCCACAATTGTGTTAGATGAACTACTTGTTAGTATAATTCCAAGTTTGCCTTTTGAAATGCCATTTTTATACAAATACGTTGACGACATAATTTACGCTGTACCAGTAGATAAGACCGACGTCGTTCTCGAGTTCTTCAATTCTTTTGATCGTCATTTGCAATTTACAATTGAACATGAAATTGACGCTGGAATACCTTTTTTGGATACCAAAGTTTTAAGATCGGATAGTAATGTAATTTTTCTTGATTGGTATCAAAAGCCAACTGCGTCAGGCAGATTTTTAAATTATTACTCTAATCACCCAAAAAGCCAAAAACATAATTCCGTAATAATGATGAGAAATGGAATATTGCAAATCAGAGATGAAGCATTCGTATCAAAAAACTTAAAAATATTGTTTGATATATTTAGGAACAATGGTTACCCAACAGGCATTTTAAAGAAATTAATATATAACACCGTTTTTTATGACGGTCAAGTTGACGAACATAGTGAGCAAACCATAAAATATTATAAACTTCCGTACATTACTAATCTAACTCATTTAATTTTACCTCTGTTTAAAAATTTAACCAATATTAAGATTGTTAAATATAATTTAATAACCAATTCTAACCTTTTTTCTAAAGTAAAAGACCCAACACCTACTTTATACAACACAAATGTTATTTACAAAATGGATTGCTCACAGTGTCAGGGATGTTATGTTGGTCAAACCTCACAATGGCTTAAGCAGCGCATTACCCAGCACAAGAGTGATTGTCGTACTGGCAAAAATAATTGTGCAGTTGTGGACCATTTTTTAAAAACAGGTCATACGTTCGACTACAATAGTGCTAAGGTACTGCAACATGCGGACCGATACAAACATCGATTGTTTTATGAGATGTATCATATTGCTAGGAACCCTAACGCGATAAACTTCAAAGCAGAAACTAATGGACTTAGTAATATTTATTATCAACTTTTAAAATCATTTTAGAAATTGATTTGTCTTATCACCCTGTAATTTGTTTTAGTGTGTTTCTTGTCAGTTTCTTGTAAACATTTTTATATCTATACCTTATTGGTTTTTTAAAATTATTTTAATTAGTCTTGTCCTAAACCTTTTAATGTCTAGACGTCACTAAATTCCAGACTCTAAAATCTGTAAGTTAACCATTTGTTATTGTGTGCAATTGTTTATTAAATAAATTTTGTAGTATCTCCTGATGAAGCTACCAAACGGTGGCGAAATATTGAGCATAGGATAATAGTTTCATTTCATTTCACTGACCGCATACCCGATAATTCCCCCTCTACATATTTATATATATATATATATATATATATATATATATATATATATATATATATATATATATATATATGAACATGAAAGATGACATGTATAACATTAATACCAATATTTGTTATTTTAAAATTGTTAAACTTAAACAAGCAAATGTAATGTAATTTATAATCGATAAATAGATATTAGGTAAATACAAGGTGTTTTAATAAAAAAAAATAAAAATTAAAAACTAATTAAGCTGTGATAAGAGAAGGAGGATGTTTGACATGGAAACTTATATTTTTAAAAAAGCAATTTTAAATTAGTTTTAAGATCTTTTAACCATGTGATGTCCCAACAAACAGGTGATTTGATAATGACAGGATTATTTCGAAACGTACGTAATCAATAAAAAAATGTATTAAAAGAAACGTCCAAAGTTTGTTTAATGACCTTAATCCAAGAAATTACCATAAAAATATATATACAGGATGGTCAAGAAAAATTAATTAAATATATATATATATATATATATATATATATATATATATATACTATAACCAATGAATAGATGAAAGAATAACGCGTGGAGTATAAAACAAGAACAGAGTTAAAATGCATATCACGCAAAAGAGGCTACAAAGAATGAGTGGTTACCGTAGACATACATGTTTCTGGCTCATTATTCGTCATCGGCACGGTATAACCAAGGAATGGTGTACAACTTGGGAGCAAGGATGTTAATTGAAACGTGAGAAAACACAAACAAGGGATTTCAACAAGATACCCAAACACACATTTGTGCCTTCAAATGGAAGATTCCGAATTTTCAGGACAACAACCAACAGAGATACGGAGGCGTCTACAGCTCTCCTGTCTGAGCCTTTCGACCCTGGAAATGGACAAATAACCAATGAATAGATGAAAGAATAACGCGTGGAGTATTAAAGAAGAACAGAATTAAATGGGCATATCACGCAAAAGAGGTGACAGAGAATGAGTGGTAACCGTGGACATTCATGTTTCTGGCTCATAAGTCGTCATCAGCACGGTACAACCAAGAGAGGGTGGTATAACCAAAAACCAAAAGTTGGTAGTCAGTCACGGCTGACTAGTTAAAAAATAAAACTTTTAAGAGTAGTATCTTTTCAAAAATCCTCAAACTCGTGGGAATAGCAGCCAAAAAAACTTTACAGGTTAGAGACCAAGTGAATCAACTAGTGATTAGTACGTTACCTAAGCTTTCGAAGAACATTGTCTCCATTTTCAAAGGCTATAATGAACCAAAAAGAAAAATCCGGTTAATTTATTGATGAAAATATTTTTTGAAATCATTACGACTTACTTGTATTGTTGATTTGAAATTAAACTCTTATTTCACAAATTCCAGGAAAACCTTCATCCACTAAAGACAATAATGTCGAGTAAATCTAGTTTCTCACCTACATATAATAATGAGTCAGGATTTTTTCTTGTTTTTTGAAACTAAAAGACGAACAACAAAAAATGAAATGCTTTTGTTGAATATCTATTTCAACGTGGAATCGACTGATTGTCGGTAAGTAATGTTACAGGGGGCGATTAATAGGTTGAAGTAAAATTGTTTCATAAAAATCTAAACTTCTAAGACATTCTGTTATGTTTTTTTTTGGTTGCTTGGTGAATACTTCAAAGAGAAACAATAATAGATCAATGTCCACAGCTGCGATCACGATAAGATTGAAAAATTACACTATTAAATTTATCGTCCATACTATTGTCAAACAGCTGCCACATGTCTTTTCAAAATCTTGAAAATTGGGATGACGAAATAAGTCAACAGTCAGTGAACACTCAAACCTCTCACATTCGGTATTCCCATACGGTCAATCCATTCCAGCATTAAGTATTGTTAGAAAAAATAAAGCCAAACAAGTCCACCCGCAAATACTGACGATCTCCACTTTCGTATGATGTTAATTTCCATGAAAAGCAATAATAATTATTTAACGATAACAAAAATAATTTACATTATGTTTAACACAGCTCAGTTGCGAATGCAGATGCTTTCTAAACAGTCGGGCCTCAACGTGAGTGGTTAGGTCCTTTCCATGTTTTATAAGTTACAGATCTTACATTACTTCTCCTAACCAACATTATTTTTGTTATTGTTATTATATAATTATTATTGCTTTTCATGGAAATTTACATCAGACGAAAGTGGAGATTGTCAGTATTTGCGGGTGGGTTTTGTTTGGCTTTTTTATCTAACAATAGTTAAAGCTGGATTAAATTGACAGTTTGGGAATACCAAATGTGAGAGGTTTGAGTGTTCACTGACTGTTGACTTATTTCGTCATCCCAATTTTTTAAATTTTGCAAAAGGCAGGTGGCAGCTATTTGACAATGGTATGGATAAATTTAATAGTGTAATTTGTCAATCTTATCGTGATCGCAGGTGTGGACATTGATCTATTATTGTTTTCACCAAGCAACCAAGACAACATAACAGGATGTCCTAGCAGTTTAGATTTTCATTAAACTATTTTACTTCAACCTTTCAATCGTCCCCGTAACACTACTTACCGAGATTCAGTCGATTTCTCGTTGGAATAGATATTCAACAAAATCATTTCATTTCATGTTGAACGTCTTTTGGTTTTAAAAAACAGGAAAAAAATCCTGATTCTCATTGTTATACGTAGGTGAGAAACTAGATTTAGTCAACATTTTTGCTCTCATTGTTATCTGTAGGTGAGAAACTAGATTTAGTCGACATTTTTGTCTTTAGTGGATGAAGGTTTTCCTGGAATTTATGAAATGAGTTTAATATTAAATCAACAATACAAGTGAGTTGTAATGATTTCAAAAAATATGTTCATTATTAAATTAACCGGTTTTCTATTTTTGGTTTATTATAGCCTTTGAAAATGGAGACAATGTTCTTCGACAGCTTAGGTAGCGTACTAATTGATTCACTTTATCTCTAATCTGTAAAGTTTTTTTGGCTGCTATCCCCACGAGTTTGAGGGTTTTTCAATATATACAGTGTTAGGAAAATTCTGTGGGCACATATGTTTTATCGTCAATGTGTTAGAAAGACACAACATACATATAAATTCAGAGTATCATTCTGTTTCGCTAACAGGATATCATGAAGTGGAAAACGTGCAATAACTGTATGTGTAAAGGCGGAGGGAGTATACACTAACCACGTGTAGAAGTATGTCTGGTAGGCACCGCTTTCGAGAGACGTGCAAATACAGACGTGTAATGTGGACAGTTTTGTTTATTAATTGAAAAATAATAAGATTGTACTTAACTGATAGCTTAATGCAATGAACAATAAAAAAATCACCGTTACATTCGTTTATCCCTTCATGATTAATTTACAAAGAAATTATTCAGTAGTAATAATCTAATTTACTCTATTAGTTTGGTTAGTATTGGAATAAATAACATAACATGCGAAATTATTAATAATAATATGTGTTTCCAAATACCTCAATTCTCATTTTTCGCTAACAGGATCTCATAAGTGGGAAAACCACAACGCCGGCCTCTTACAAATTCTTTGTAGCTACTAACAGTATTGCCAATTTTCATTGTATATTTATATTAATTGTATAATGCATTGTTCTAACATGAGAACAAGTTATAAGAAGATTTTAATTATGATAATTCAAGAGGTTGTAACAGATCAAGATATAAATAATTCCATCTATTCGTTGAACATTTTATTGTAATGCTGGAAATTGTTCTAGTTTTCAGTTTAAAAGCGGTTAAAACCTCTACTTTTCCAGATTTAGCAACGTGAAATTGGTCTGGAAACATCTGCTGTGGTTCTAATGTGTTAGTAAAAAAATTTTGGTATCTTTATCGTTTGTATGCAAATGAGAACGAATTCTCTGTGTAAACACGCACATACACACAATACAAATTAAAAAAAAACGAAAATAATAATAAAATCGAATTCTAATGAAAATGCCTACACTTTTTGAATAAAAGTAATCTTATGATATGTAATACATTGAAAAATAAAACTGTTTAATCCTTCAATGAGCTTGAATCAACTGTTCGAACAAACCCCCGTTTTGAGCTAAGCAGTAACCGAGACGACGAACACGTATGAGCATTTCAGGTATTATTTGCATACAAATTTGCAAAATTTGTTCCCTTAGTTCATTTAGAAAAGTGGCTCTGGTTTCTTGGAACCCATAAATTCTCGATTTTACATAACCCCAGAAAAAGAAATCGTTGGGACCTAGATCTGGTGATCTCGCTGGCAATCTTATGTTACCATTCGTGGGGATTATCCGATTGAAAAATTGTGTATTTAAAAAATTTATTGCTAGTCGATAATTATGTGATGCAAATGCGTCATGCTGGTACCAGATATGATTGAAAATGGCACCTAATTGTATAAGGGCAGGAGTAATTTGATTTTCCAGCATGTCCAAATATTTTTGTCCGGTTAAATTGCCGTCATTAGAAAATGGTCCAATTGAATGTTCACCTAATATTCCAGCCCAAACATTCAACTTTTGGGGATATTGAGTTCTACTATTGTGATGTTTGTGTAGATGTGTGCTTGATCAATATCGAATAACGGATGAATTATGTGCGCCGTGTATGGGAAAAGTCGATTCATCTGTGAACAAAATATTTTTCAAAAAATTTGCGTTCAATTGTATTCTTTCCATAACTATTTCACAAAATTCCATTCTACGAAATTGATCGTCTGGAAATGTTTCATGGCTCTTTTTCAGTTAGAAACTACGATAAGCATTTTTTTTAATACAGTCCGAATCGTTTTCGGATCAACATCAAAATCCTTTGCTAAATGAGTGGACGATTGTAGGGGATAATTTTCCACACTGGCACAAATCAAAATATCTCTTTCTTCTTTTTCGGGTAGGGTTTGACGTTTTTTGTGTACGCGGTCCATGTTTAGTAGGATGGACACATCTATGATCTTCAAAATTTTTTATAACTGTTTTTACTTGTTTTTTGCTAATTGGTTGGGCATTTTCGAATGCCACAATAAACAAATTTTCTGCTATTTCTCGATATGAATGACCCTGGTAGTTGCATTTGACAATTTGCACTTAATGGTGTACTTGCATACACATTTTAATAAGATTTGCAAAAGATCGTTACTCATTCGCAAACAAACGTTTAGTGAAGTACCCAGATGGTAACGCCATGTGGCCGTTATAATTTCCCTGTGGCCGTGAGAGGTTATCGTTTTACGTTGAAATTAAATGTGACTGATTTCTCTCACAAATAAAAAGGAAAATTTTAAGGGCACTACAATCTAACACGTGGATTGAAAATGAAGAGAGGGGACAGATGAAAATAGAATAATTAGAGATGCAAACGAAGTCGTTTTATCAGGAGCGTAGGAAGCAGGCGGTTTACATTGAGATATTTTTAAAACCAGAAGACAGTTAAGCAAATATTAGCATACGACTTATTTCTCATTTTATGATATACTGTTAAAGAAAATGGTGAAACACTAAATACACTTGTTTTATTACAACATATTGTCGCTTTTGGACTCTGTATTGTTGCCATAGATTATTCCTTATGATGTTAATGAAAATTATTATGCTTATATTCATTATTGTACCCTAAATATCGATGAATGTAATTTTTTAGCTATCTTCCAGTGAGTTTTTAGTGGTACTTATTTCAAATACCTACTAGGTAAGTTTTAATTTATTGTTCAAATCATATTAGCGTGTACTACCCGAACTGATATAGTGAATTAGTTTAATACTACTGAATTATTTCTTGGTAAATTAATCATGAAGGGATAAACGAAAGTAATGTTGATTTTTTCATTGCATTGCATTAAGCTATCAGTATAGTACAATCTTATTAATTCTCAATTAATTAACTCAACTGTTCACATTACACATCTGTATTTCTAACTTTAACTTCTTTCATTGCGATCTTTAACATAATGAGTGGTTTAAACAATATTTTGCTATGGTAAAGTGAGTAGTAATAGCCTGAATGCATTTCTAATTTGTTTATTTAAAGCTGTAAGTAAAAGCCAGACATAAGAGCTACTGCACGCTTCTCGAAGGCGGTGTCTGCCAGACATCCCATTACACAGTTATTTCGATTCTCACTTTATGATACCCCGTTAGCGAAAAAGAGTAATACACTGAATTTATATATTTTTCTAACACATTGACGGTAAAACGTGTGTTCCCTCGTAATGTTCCCAACACTGTATATATATATATATATATATATATATATATATATATATATATATATTTATGGAAATTTCTTGGATTAAGGTCATTAAACAAACTTTGGGCGTTTCTTTTAATACATTTTTTGATTGATTACGTACGTTTCGACATAATCCTGTCATTATCAAATCACCTGTTTGTTGGGACATCACATGGTTAAAAGATCTTAAAACTAATTCAAAATTGCTTTTTTAAAAATATAAGTTTCCATGTCAAACATCCTCCTTCTCTTATCACAGCTTAATTAGTTTTTGTATATATATATATATATATATATATATATATATATATATATCATCTCTTCGATAACTGTGCGTCCGTACATTGTGGTTTTTACATTAATACCTGCATCCCGCGACTCACTGCGTCCGTATATGGACGCAGAAAAGTTTTTTACGCCATTAAATGCAGGATGGTCAAAAACGTAAAAGAATATATTTTTAGCCGGACGCCCATTTGTGAGAATGGTCGCCAGTTTACGTATATCGTAGTTCAGCCAAACTCCGAGTTGGTGCGCTGTTCACGCTCTGCGTATATCGGGATGGCGTATATTTTTGTCACCATTTCGATCATTCTGCGTCCACGAGATTTGGCAATGTTGTAGTGCTTTATTTTCTGTATTTTTACTTATAATTGATACTGCAGTGTGACTAGAGGACGTTCATAGGTGGATATGCCATTCAGTGTTTCTTTTAGAATATATCACATATTTCTTATGTTGGATTTCGCCTTCTTTCGACGGGTTCGGATTGAATGATTTTTAGTGCAGTTTCTCGATAATAGATTTCCTCCAGCTACTTAGTGAACAAGAAAACAGAAGAACGCTGTCTCCATTATTTATAATTTTGATTTAACTGACAATACAGCTCCGCGCGACCACTACGGCAAATAATAAGTCTATAAATTTTACGCTTCTTTCTACAAAGAATACAAAAACATTTAAAAGTTGATTATTTTGTTTATTATAATTTTTTAAAGTTAACAAAAAATTAAATTTCCCATTTTTAGAAACGTTATGAATTTTGTCACGTCATTTGTTTATAAATGGTTTGTAGACCTAACCTAACCAAACTATTTTTTTCTTTTCATTCGTCATATTTTCTTATGACTATGATGACTTGAAGAAACCATTCTTATTTTTTCATTGTTTTTAATGGATTTTTTATATTTCCATCATTTATATGATTAAGTTAAGAATTTTTTCTACTCAAAAATCACAATTGGCATTTCTCAATAGAGTTTACAAAGTAATATCAATCATTTCATTGCTTATCAAGTTATAAACAAATTCTCACCATTATATTCTTTTTTAAGACTAAAAAATTACAAATACAGCCAATGCTTTTTTATTTCTTATAAGAAATTTTTATACTTGCTCAACTTTTGTGTTCAGTGGACGTAGAATTTGATGCTCTACAGGAGTTTTTCTCTTAGAGTATTCATTTGCAAGCTGCAGACTCATATATAGTACTATATTTCCGTTTTCAACAAAGCTGTAAAAAAACGTTGTTTTCTGACCGTGGTTTTCGACCAAACCACTTTGAATGAATTATTGAGTTAACCTCAGTTAACGCAGAATTTAAGGCTATTTTTCGATATTGTACCGTTTAGGCAAAAAATCGAAGAAAGTCCTAAAATTTCAGCCATGAGATTAGGCAATGTTATAGTATTTTATTTTCCGTATTAATATATAGAATTACTCTTGCATTGTGACAGGAGGACGTTCAAAAGTGGGTATGCCGTTCAGCGTCGCTTTTAGAATTTCTTATATTGGAGTTTTGATTTCTTTCGTCGGGTTTGAATTGGGTTATTCAGAATGACCTTTATAATCTGAATTCCAAATATCAAAATGACGAATGAGTTTTGTAATTTATAGTCCGATTCTATTCCAGATTGGATGGCAAAGATTATAAAGGTTTTGTCCAAATTCATAAGAAATTTATTCAGATTTGTGACGTTACTGTGTAATCTAAAGATTCAAAATATTGGCGTGAAATATTTTCAGTTTGAATATAAGTATTCTTGTGCAGCAAGCTTTTGAATCTGTTATCCACAAAAAATTCTTTCACCAGCTCGGAAAGGAGGTAGTTTATACCTCACACATCTGAAGAAACTATTTTTCCGTTCCGAGTTGGCAAACGAATTTTGTGATTTAGTGTCCTATTCTAATCAAAATTGGTACCTAGGACTTTTTGGTGTATGGATTGAAGAATTCATTGTCAAAATGACCGAACTGAAGAATATTGATAAGTTTGTTGATTTATGGTTCAAGTTATTAAATTTGAGTGTACCAATGAAAATGGTAACTATAAATAATTGTTCCCTTGAATATTCCTCAAAACATGACATATTTAAAAGAAACGTTTTTTCTTACAGAAAAGAATGTTGTGTGTAGAATGTGCGAAAAGCATATTTGTTGCACTCAGAACTTCGTGCATCATGTAGCAATTTTACAAGTTTACGACTATTTAAACAAAAAACTATTATTATTATCAACATTTTATACTCAGTTTTACTGTTTCAGGTTTTTGTGAATTCAAAATAAAGAAATTTTCTCTACATCGAATGATTTTATAAAATTGGAAAATAAATAAATATTTTTATAATATATCCAAAAAAATGTTCTTATATTTTTGAAAAGAAACGGTATGGAATGATATTGTTGAATTCTTTGAACGAAAATGAATGTTAGTTTGAACTTTTATTACTTGTTATACATTCTATTCTAGGAGAAATATTTTAACTTTTTAATACCTGCTTTTCTAACCATGGGTTAGATAAACTTTGCTTATTTAGATAAGTAACTTGTTAGTTTGTTCAAATTTTGCAACTGAATTTTGACCCACTTCTAGTCTTCCGATTTACTTGAAATTTGTCAGGTGTTTATAATTCCTGTTACAATGCATTATGGAATTTTTGTTGAAAAAATGAAATGGCTTCAGCATGGCAGACGAGATTTGTTATTATGTCCTGATTCGATTCAAAATTGGTGAGGGATCGGAGTTTATGAATTTTTTGTCAACCTTCATTAATTCAAGATGGCGAAAGAACATTCTGATTTTTTTCCGATTCGATTCAAAATTGATGTGTATGGGTATTTGGACTCAGAAAATACGAATTTTTCGTCGAGATTCTCAGATTCAAAAAGGCGGCCACAAGATGGAGGAACAGTTTTGTAATTATGGTCAGATTCTATTAAAAAATGGTGTGTGGTAGTTTTTGTGGTCTGAGATCATGATTTCTTTGGCAAAATTAATGAAGTTTTGTGATAGGATCTACCGAGTAAAGTTATTCCGAATTCAGTATGGTAGGTGACTCTGTAGTGAAGTTACAAAGAATCTGTTGAACGGTTTATTATTGCATGATTTGGTGAAATGGGCTTCGTTAGCAGATAGGTCAAAACGTACAGGGAAAAGAACTTGTAATCACGATGCTCTATTAGATATAAACAGATTAAGGCGCAATAACTAAAAAGCATGAAATGAAATAAATGATGAAACAACTTTTAAAAGACAAGTATTTATGTGAGTTGTACTAAAATTAATAAAATATGTTCAAGTATATCGCCGACAATTATATACTTATGTTTTGTTGAATTATTTGGTTTCAAATAGCTTGTTGTGCAAATTGGGAAAAAATAAATGCCTCGACTAGTTTTTACACGTCAACCAATCACTGTCCCATGAAATTAATTGATGCCTACTTTTATGAACATTTCGCGCGACAAGCTTATTGAAACCAAATAATTCAACTAAAAAAAATATTATATCATTGTCAGCTATAACATGCGCTTATTTTATTCGTTTTAGTATAGTTCTAATAAAAACTTGTCTATAAAATAGTTTTTTATTATTTGTTTTTCCAAAACTTTTTATTTTACAAACACTGTGTAACTGAAGTAAAAAACTTTTTTCCTCATTCCTATGGGAGAACATCCCAAAAATATGGAGAGTTTTTTTAGTCTAGACCTAACCTAACCAAAAATATATATTCACAGAAATTAATGATTTATCAAAGAACACCCATATAGACATCGCTTATTTCTTTTATGTTATTTTCCTGGGATAGTCATTTGGTATGTGATCCGTGAGAAAATCATATTCACTTCCTTTTCACATCGGAATTTTTGAAACATGTACCAAACATTTAGCTTTGCATACCAAACCTACGATTTTCACAAAACAATGTTTCTCAAATGTCGTGTATTCAATAGTTTGAATGGATATCATTGAAAACTATTTTCAGACAAATTCACTAACAAAGAAAATCGGTACTTATAAAAACAAGTATTTCAACAAATTCCCTAGAGAATAAAAATTATTTTCTTTATAAATTTTGATTATTGGTTAACAGATTCAAAATTTTGTCTTGTAACAATACCTATTATTCGCAGCAAGATTTTGAATTTTAGCCCACCTAGGTCAAAAAATCAAATGAATTATTATTTTTTAGCGAATTTTTAAAAACTGTCTCTTTAAAATCATTATTCATTTATTTATTTTTATTTTTAGTGTATTTGTTTAACAAAATTTCTCTTAAATTTTTTTACTTTCAATTTTGAATAGACTACAGCCATAATAAAAAAACTTGTCGTCAGCTGGGAGCCGCCATATCGAATTTATGAATTTTGACCGTGAAATAATGATCTCCTACAAAAAAAAAGTTATTATATCATGAAGAAATATTTCACAGTTACAGATATAGACGAAGAATATTCTTTGCAATTTTAACTTTCATGCCAATTTGGCTAACTTTGGAGGTGACCCTATAGTGAAACACAATATATACTTATACTGATTCACGATTATAACAAATTTTCCTCGCTGAGTTAATGAATACGAAACAAATTCGAGGCGCTTATATATCTGGCACCACTGCTGGATGCAGAAAGGTGGATGCGATGAACATAATACCCGAAATCGGACGCAGAGTTCACCATGTGGTGAATGAGTATATTTGCGGATGCAGAAAAATCGGTAATATGTACGGATGCAGAAATGTCTGGAAGATGTATGGTAAATTTTGGAAAAAAAAACTTTTTTGTTTTAAGAGTATATTGAAATTTCAAAGTATCTACGCGTTTGTATCAATAAGGACATTGGAAGTAAATCATTAGAACATAATATACTCTTTGATTTAAGGGAGACGCCGAAACGTCGGAAGGATGAAAAGACGCAGAAAATATAGTATAATATATATATATATATATCTATATATATATATATATATATATATATATATATATATATATATATATATATATATATATTGTTGTAAATAGAACATATACAGAACCCATATAGAATCCTGATAAAGGATATAAAATTAAAATTTTGTCAATAAAAATAATTTATAAAATGATGTATCAAAATAATAAAATACCTCGTATAACAATATAACTAAGTACGACCAATGGTTATAATCAAAAAGATAGTAAATAAATATAAAAAGAAATCATAAACAAACATCAGAAAAACAGTTGTAAAAATTAATTCTTTAACTTAATAAAAACAACCTTAGACAGAACCTCACAAGTAAACGCAGATCAAGAAATAATATAACGCTGCATGGAATCTTAGACACCCAGAGCATCTGTTTATATTTTAAAAATAAATAGAAACTTCTAACAAATGTAACTAAAACTATAATAATTAAACAATAAAAAGACATTTAGAAGTAATAAAATATATAGAATAAGATATTTAGTTAATGATTAATCATAAAAGTAGGTATGGGAAATATTATGATAGGTAGGAATCTGTAATATGGGCAAGGTCAAATTTATACCAAAATAAAACAGTTGAGACAAATTATACCAACATAAATTATTTTGAATGTGAAAAACAATAATGAAATAAATTATTACCGACATAGTTTATGTATATAGGTGTAATAATATCAAACATAATGAGAAATGAATTGTATATATGTATAATAAGTAAATATGTAGATTGTAGAAAACGTAGAATTAATGAAATTGCATTGACCAATCAAAACAGCGCAAATAAACAGTGATATGGGAAATGACAATAATAATAAGGTGTGAGTGAATAAGTCAATGACAATAAGTATATTAGGTATAAAAAACTATAGTTTGCAATAAGTTTAAGTCAGAAAAACAATAAAAACAACAATAAACAAAGTGACAGGTGAAATTTTCAATCGAACTTTCGAGAACAAAAACCACTTCCGGTAACAGACGATAAAAAGGGTTGTGTTCGATGTAAAATGCGGGAAATTGGTAGTTGAGAGTCAGTGGTCAGATAGGTAACACTAATAAAGTTATCCTAGTTTTATTTAATGTAACAAATTTATAATTAGTCAAAGGAAAAGTATATAAATCAACATAAAATCTAATCAATTTTAAAATAAATCAAGTGTAACAAACGTTTGTGAGACTACAAGTAGCAGAGGAAGAAAATTATCACCCAGATAATGAAAAGCAAAGGTATTCAACATCAAAGGCGGGAAGATATATGGGAAGCGTCTCCTCCGATGTAGCATCATTTCAAGAAAAAGGAACAAAAGGTCGGTTGTGTGTTTATTAAATATATTTGGTACCAAATAAATGAAACTTTCAAATAAGAACGTATAATTAATAATTTTAAAATAATAATTCCAAGTGATATAAAAATTTTAAGAGCTCATATACCTGGTTTAAAGTTCTGTTATCTTTACATGAATATAATATACCAGAGAAAAGTAATATTAAAACTTACCATTATAAAGTGTAGATAAATGTATAATTTCTTTCATGTCGAACTTCACCAAAAATATATATAAAAATTTCCACTAGTAACAGACCACAACTAATTCCAGTTTATATCAATACACAATTATTACCATACAGTAAAATAATATTTAAAAACGTAAATTTTGAATCGATAAAATATCAAATATGTTTCAAGTTCACGTCCCGAAGAAAACTAAAATTTAACATTTTAAAATCATTTCATAAATCCTCTTAGTTAAAAAAAAGGGAAACACTTTAAAAAGTTTTTTTTGTTTAACATAGAAGCAAAGTTAGAAAGAGCAGGTGTTTGCAAATTTCTAAGAATTTCAACGCTCACAAGATTTCGACCAAGTTATGCAAATGAGCCAGAAAAAGTCGTGGTTAAAAAGAAAGGTATAATTTTTTTGGAATATAAAGAAAGTCATATTCAAAGTGGAAATTTAGATATATATAAAATAACTCATTATTTATGTATAACGTAAGAATTGGTAGAACAAAAAGGTTAATCATTTATTTTATTAATAAATAGTTTCATCAGTCTAACTGTATAATAAGCTGTAACAAATAGTTTGTATATGAATCATTTTTTTATATGTGTTTTCAAAAGTTTTATTTTCACAAAATTTTTTTATCAGTCACATAAATATATCACATTAATAAGCAAGGTTTATTTTATTATCATAATATGCCCAGAACCCTACTGATTTTAAGAGTCGTAAACGAATAAGAGCAGCCGAGGTAAGAAAACATAAGAATTAAATAAACTACATGTTCATAAATAGCATAATAAATAAAAGGAAGCATTGAATAAAAAAAATATGTAATTTGGCGAACCCAACAATAGTATAAAAAGTTTAAAATTTGCAATAAATATAATATCATTTCATATTCACATATCCATATATTCAAATCATACATTGATATTTATTAATACTTAAAGTCCAATCATATTCAACTTGTATAAAGTAAATTATTAAATATAGAGTACTTAAAAAATCAAATCATTACACACATATTTAACTGTACCACAACGTAAAAGACATATATATAGAACGTAAAGGTAAAAGTTAAATCACATATAACTTGCTTACCCCAAAAGTGGGGCTTTATATAAAATAAAGTAGCAATCATATTTAACTGCAACCCCAAAGTGGGGCATTATAAAAATAAAATATAATCAATCCAATTTAACTGCTTCCCAACGTGGGCATTATATTAAATAGAGTAGTAATCCTATTTAACTTACCCCAAACGTGGGGCATTATATAAAATAAAGTAACAATCCAATTTAACTTGCTCCCAAACGTGGGGCAATTAAAAATAAAGCATCAATTCAATATAATATATATACATATATATCTATATATATATATATATATATATATATATATATATATATATATATATATATATATATATATCGATATATATATATATATATATATATATATATGTTGTGTATGAAATTTCGTGTAGGGATTGTAATAAGGTGTATATAGGACAAACGAGTCAATATTTAAAAAGCAGACTAAATAGCCATAAGTATGACAAAAAAAATAAAACAGCATTAACTAATCATATGATAGAAACTAAGCATAATTTTAATTACGAACAAACAAAAATTCTAAAAACTGAAACTAACAACAAAAAACGAGAACTCCTCGAAATGATCTATATACAAAAAAACAATAACATTGTCAATTCCAAAACTGATACAAATAATTTGAGTAAGATATATTACAATTTGATACAATAATACTAATAGAACAAGTAAACATAATTTAAATAACAGTAGACAACAAACCATACTCTGTCCACACCTAGCACGATATAAACAATGTATAGAAACGCCCTCGTAAAATGAAAATAAAAACAACAAATATGGAATTAATTTTTAGCAACGAATTGGTAATCATTGTTGATGTATGTACGTATTCTAATGTATTGCTTGATGATTGTTCGGCTATAAATAGAAAATTTTTAAATGTTATGTGGGAATGGCCGTTTTTAAATGTTTTTAACGATTTTGACGTTCCAATGGAGAAAATTACTGTTCTCAATATGTGAGTACTATACACAATTGATTATTTTGTTAATGTGAATGAGGCGTAGACTTGAAAATTTTATTCTATTATACACTTTTTGTAGTTTTTGATAAAGGCTTGGATTGCAGCCGAATTGTTAAAATAAAGTAAGTATACACGGTGTCTCAGTGTCCATTTTAAATATTACTAAGGATCAAATCCCAAGAAATTATACACAAATATATATATATATATATATATATTATATATATATATATATATATATATATATATATATATATATATATATATATATCTTTAAATCAGAAAATCAAAACAGATGATTATTCTGTGGTAATTATCGACCGTGCTATTTATATAAACAAAAGGTGTTGATTGTCGGGTATGCGGTCAGTATAAGAAATAAAACTCTATATTCTCATGCTCAATATTTCGCTATTGTTCAATAGCATCATCAGGAGACACTACAATAATTAAAATATAAATAAAATGACAAAGATAGGAACACAAATACTTACAGATGTTAAGAGTCAGTAAAAGTTGATGTACACCACATTAAGGTACTAACTAGACTAATTTCTAATGATTAATTTGTGAAAATGGTTGTGGTGTGAATTGATAAAAACAAGAAACAATTTGAGTTAAAAACAAAACAATAAAATAAATAATCTGAAACGTATGAATAAATGGGGTGACAAAACAACAATATTAAAATGAATTTAAAATATGACAATAAATATCACTAAGTTTATTAGTATCAGATTTGAGGTTGATAGCATCCCTTTGTTTGTTGATGTGATACATTTCGAAAAATAAACGATTCCTGTATTGGTCAACTCTCTGGAGAATCTCTGTATCGTCATAATTAAACGTATGGCCCGTCTTTATAATAATATATAATAAACTTAGTGATATTTATTGTCATCTTTTAAATTCATTTTAATATTGTTGTTTTATCACCCCATTTATTCATACGTTTCAGATTATTTATTTTATTGTTTTGTTTTTAACTCAAATTGTTTCTTGTTTCTATCAATTCACACCACAACCATTTTTACAAATTAATCATAAGCAATTAGTCTAGTTAGTACCTTATTGTGGTGTACATCAACTTTTACTGACTCTTAACATCTGTAAGTATTTGTGTTCCTATCTTCGTCATTTTATTTATATTTTAATTATTGTAGTGTCTCCTGATGATGCTATTGAACAATAGCGAAATATTGAGCATGAGAATATAGAGTTTTATTTCTTATACTGACCGCATACCCGACAATCATCACCTTTTGTTTATATATAATATATATATCTATATATATATATATATATATATATATATATATATATATATATATATATATATATATATCTATATATATATATATATATATTGTAATATTTTTAATATTATAAATTTAATATTCTTTAATTGTAATTTTGTAATTGTCCCGCGTTGTGAGCCAAATTATAATATCTTGTCGCAGCGACAATTATTGTACATGCAACTTAAGTACGTATTCTATTTCAATTTTGACAGTAGTTGTCAAAAAAATATGCCCGGCGCCAATAAATATCAATCTAAAGATGAATTTATATACAATCGACCTATTACTCCTATCTCAGGGTGAGATCAAAATTGTTCAAAATTAATTCTTCAAATTTATTTGTTCTTTTAACGTATTTCCAAATTAAATGTTTCACTATTATCAAACTCTCGAATAACTGTTAATTCAATATAATAAAAGGCCCTTTAATTATTTTATGACATTTACTATTTTACTGTCACTAAAAAATCAACCAAATGTAAAATGATAAGTTCAACGAGATTGGATACTGAATGAATACTACAGGTAGTTAGAATCAAAATTATATATTATACTATCAAATTCAACAAAATTATCATTCCGAAAAAATACCATAAATGAACAACAGTCATAATCTCTACAAAAACTTAAAATTAGAATACAACTATGCTAGAATTCAACCTAATTAATTATTATTATCAAAACGTTCAACTTGTGTAATTTACACTTGACGTGTATCAATGTCAAATAACGAAATTTCTGCTCAAATTGTCTATTCACTTGATGTTGAAACTGATATATGTATCGATAATTTTGGTATATTTCAAAACTTCTTGTATAGATGCATCTAAATTTTCAACTGTATTTAAAAAGGCCTGATATTTCTCGAGAAATGAACTTGAAAACTGGAGTGGACTCACCAAATGGATCAGGAAAACTCGTACTTATTCTAAACGTATTTAGAATTCTGCTAACTTTCTAAATATATACAATTTAGAAAACTGGAAACACATACACTTTTTACGATGCAATTCTTATCCGAATTATGCACGCACTGGCTTTATCACATGGGTTATTTATCTGATTGTATGATATACAATTTATACGAGGGCAATTCAGAAACTAACCTCCGGTTGATTGAAAAAAATACACCAAGTTAAGTAAAAATATTTTAATATATACATCTTACAACTACATCTTTGCACTATTTTTCGACATAGTCTCCATAACGATTGAGGCACTTATCGTATCTCTTCACAAGCTTTGAAATTCCTTCTGCATAAAAATCACCCGCTTGTGCCTTGAGCCAGCCTGTGACCGCATCTTTGAGCTCTTCGTCGTCATCAAACCGCTGGGACCCGAGCCATTTCTTCATATGCATGAAGAGGTGATAATCGCTTGGCGCCAGATCTGGGCTGTAAGGTGGATGGTTGAAAACGTCCCACTTGAAGGACTCAAGAAGGGCTGTTGTTCTGCGAGCAGAGTGAGGACGGGCGTTATCGTGCAAAAAAACGATACCGGAAGTCAGCATACCACGGCGTTTGCTCTGTATAGCCCGTCGTAATGTTTTTAGTGTTTCACAGTACACGTCTTGATTAATGGTCGTCCCACGTTCCATGAATTCAACCAACAACACCCCTTTGGCATCCCAAAACACCGTTGCCATCAGTTTTCTGGCAGAAAAATCTTGCCGGGCTTTTTTTGGTTTGGTAGGCGAATCTGAATGTGCCCACATCTTTGATTGTTCTTTTGTCTCAGGGTTCACGTACTTAATCCAGGTTTCGTCACCGGTCACGATTCTGTTTAACAATGGTTCTCCTTCGTCCTCATAACGTGACAGAAAGTCTAATGCAGAGGCCATTCTTTGACTTTTGTGGTGGTCGGTAAGAATTTTGGGCACCCATCGTGCACAGAACTTACGGTAACCCAATCTTGCTGTCACTATCTCGTACAAAAGAGTCTTAGAAATCTGTGGAAAATCAGTAGACAACTCCGCCATTGTGAAACGTCGATTTTCACGAACTTTTGCATCAACTGTCTGAACGAGTTCGTCAGTCACCAAGGATGGTCTACCACTCCTCTCTTCATCATGAACGTTTTCTCGTCCACTTTTAAATAAACGTACCCATTCACGGACAACTCCTTCACTCATAACTTTTGGTCCGTACACGGCACAAAGCTCACGATGAATAGCTGCTGCAGAGTATCCTTTGGCTGTAAAAAATCTTATAACAGCACGCACTTCACATTTGGCGGGATTTTCTATTGCAGCACACATTTCAAACTGCCACAAAAACTAAACTAGCGCAGGTACGATGTTCACTCGACTACGGCTTGATGCCAACTGACCTGCTGAGCGTGTGAATGCACAGATGGCGCGCTACTCCCCCCACTACCCGCACTGTGACCAATCGGAGGTTAGTTTCTGAATTGCCCTCGTACAATATACCAAAAAATTGAGACAACTCTAATTCTGATGTTGTCTCTTCAAAGGATAAAAAACTACCGACTAAATTTTTATAAAATAAATAATTCTACTTTCCGTTGGTTACCGATTTTTCTTGTTTTTTTAAAAAATTACTAATCTATGATTCTCAATAACCAAGTGAGATTTTGAGATTCTTTTATCACATTTGTAATGTTGCTAGCAGAGACCCCTATATTTTGCAATTTCAAATATTTTCTCCAAATCCTATTATGTTCTATCTATCATTAGATATATTCTACACAAATGTCATCGAAATTATGAAATATCATGTTTGATATTTCTACTGAGTCTTTCAAAATTTAATAATTTACATATAGTACAGTGTGTATCGGAAGTATGGCAGCCAAAATTAAATTACCTTATGTTTTACTTATTTTTTAAATTTCAAATAGAGGATCTGTATTAATATATATATATATATATATATATATATATATATATATATATATATATATATATATATATATATAATATATATATATATAATAAGCAACGAAGAGATTAGTGGGTATTGCACGCAAATAGAAGAAGGGGTTACTGAAAAGAGTGGTAACCGCAGACATGCGTGCAATACCCACTAATCTCTTCGTTGCTCATTGTTCATATGTCACGCACTATTCGTACATCTTGTTTATATATATATATATATATATATATATATATATATATTATAACATATTGATTATTTAAAATATAATCCACTAAACTTTATAAAAAAAATATATTATTATTATTTCTAAATCAGGTTTATTAGAATCATTTATTTGGGACACACTGTATACATGATCATTTGAGACACCCTATATACACATCTAAATCATTGTGACAGATAACCTACAAAAAATTTGAAATTTCAAAAATGACATTTGAGGAAATCATGAAAGAATGTATAAATACAATTTTTTTGGAAGTAACAGATTTTACGTATTAGATTATAATAATACGGAATATAGATATAAGTGAAAAATTTAAAAGCTTATAAATAATTAACATGTAATAATTATAAGAGGGTAGTGAAGTTCGCGTTTCGAGTGCGCCAATAGAGATAGAGAAAAAAAACCATTTGAGGGCGGATTTAGAAAAAATGAGATGGATTGAAAAGTAGCGGTGAGAAGTGAAAAAAAAATTTTGGCAGATTGAAGTCAATAGGAAGATACTCGTATATAAGAATAGAAAAATATCAAGAAGAATTAAAATCGAGAAATTGAAAATTACGATATATACCTTATTACAAACAGAATTCTGGTAAGAAAATTAAATTAAAATTTATTGACACATAATACAAATTTTCAAGAAGAAATAAATTACAACATATAATTTGCCAACATAATTTCGGCAACAGAATTGAATTAAAATTTTTTGAGACAGAATACAATGTTAATTTAATTGCCAAGGAAGTGTAACAACTTTATGGTTATTTGGATACAGTGTATCATATTGTTGAGCTCATATTTTTAGACATTCTCGTATTTATAGACATTTAATTGGGTGTCTGATTGTAAATTTGATTCCAAGTATTATATATCGTATTCAAATTAAAAAAAAAGAAAATCGTTAAAATTGAATAGATTAAATATTGTTGAAAAATTATTCATTATTAAAAATTATATTTTCTAAATTTATTCAATAAGGGCACGAACCGCAACCTAATCACGAGTCTTATGATTAATCATATTTACAGCTAGCCGATATAAATGAAAGGAAGGATATCAATTTATAACCTAATGTCATTATAATTAACCCAGTAATAGTAGTATATTACAATATATATATATATATATATATATATATATATATATATATATATATATATAGAGAGAGAGAGAGAGAGAGAAAGAGAGAGAGACTAAAACAACTACTTTTCTGGCTAATACCACGCAGAATATTCAATTACATCCCTTTCGAAGAACATAATGTCGATCTACCCTTTTGTCGACACAGACATCTGTGGTGATTCGCAACCGTAAAGAGAAGGGCATAGTAGACTGATTGGTTTCGACCTTATTAGGTCTCTTCAAGAGTGTTGTTATGCTTTCTAGTTTGGAGACTCTAATCCGAACTGAAGATTCCGCCTTCTGACAATCTCTATTTGGCTCGCGTGGTAACACACCTACGAGAAATAGTCAGCTGGCACCATCTTCAGTTCCAATTGCGAACCATATAAGTCGTATGAAATGAAATAAAATAAAATTTCATAATATACGAGGTGTGTCTACATGAAAAATAAATTTCGGTTTTCTATTATACACCTCCGTTTAAGTCAAAATTATAATAATTTTGACATATCAGTCTGACCGTTCATCGAAGAGAAGAACAACTAGATTCCTGGATAATTCCACGCAAAATATTGAATTACATCCCTTCGAAGAACGTGACGTCGATCGACACTTTTGTCGAAACAGACATCTATGATAATTCACAACCGTAAGGAGAAGGGCATAGTACACTGACCGGTTTCGACCTTGTTGGGTCTCTTCAAGAGTGCCATAATCCTTTCTAGTTTGGATTCTCTAGTCCAAACTGAAGATTTCGCCTTCCGACAACCCCTATTTGGCTCGTGTGGTTACACACCAACGAGAAGTATTAAGCTGGCGCCATCTTCACTTCCAATTGCGAACCACCACCTCCGATAATAATTCGACCGTATAAGTGGAATGACTTAACATTTAAATTTCATAAAATACGAAGTCTATCTATATGAAAGATAAATTTCGCTTTTCTACTATACACCTCCGTTAAAATCAAAATTTTAATAGTTTCGACATATCTATCTGACCGTTCTTCGAAGAGAAAAATAACTACATTCCTGGCTAATAGCACGCTGAATAGTGAATTACATCCCCTTCGAAGAACGTGACGTCGATCGACCCGTTTGTCGATACAGACATCTGTGGTGATTCGATTAAAATTTCATAAAATTCGAGGTCGGTCTATATGAAAGATTAAGTTTTCTACTATACGAGTTCACCTCCGCTTAAGTCAAAAGCAATGGGGAAGATGAACCTATGCGGATTATTTAGACTCACAAATATAGATAAGATAAGGAAGGAAAAGATAATAAAATAATTGGAAATACAACCAGTTGGAATGGAGGAAAGTGAAACGAAGCAAAGGTTATACCAAAGAGTAGAAAAGAGTGGAGGGAATACGTAAGAATATACAGTAGAAACGGTGAAGCTTTTCCATCACGTGACTTAGTTGACGATATTATTCAACACATATTATATTGGTACTCTCTTCTTCTGATAACAGAAAAAGAGCGAAACCCAATACAAGCGTTTGTCGTATTGTTTTGATTAAGATGCATATGGTTGATGTCGTATCAGTCACGTGATGGAAAGGACTCGGCGTTTCTACTGTAGATATTATATTACCCGATAGTGCATTTTTATCATACCATCCTCATTATTACAAAATATAAACCAATCTTCATCTCTAGGTTTTTCTCTTTGACTTTAAAAAGAAGTAATCTCAGAGAAGCTTGTCGATAGTATTGTAATATCTTCTAATGATTCTCATTTATAGGAAATTTATATCCATCAGGTATTATGGACATTGTTTGGACGATCGTCGGTAACTCTATTGTTTAATGGTGGTGTCGAAGGCTACATCGATAATTCATAACACAATAAGATGGCTACAGCAAAAAAAATCTTGAATTCCGTGAAACAAATTTCGATCACAACTACAAACGAGTCGACTAGTGCGAAGATATATTATTGGTTTGGATTAAAAAAAACTCAACTTATTTTGAAAACGGTTCTCAAATGATTTTGCAATAAGTAAATGGAATAACATATTGCATAACTCGTTTCTATTATTTAATAAACACAGAAAAATAATACTCTACTACTCGCGGGTAACAGCTACTACTCACTTGGAACTATTTTTATGTGCTAACCCTCTAAATTACAGAATTATTTTTAATAGTATAACGAGTTACTTTTGGTAATGATTTAATAAACAATCTACGAATAATATGTAACGATAATTTTATATAAACAATCATTCATGGTTGTGTGAGGTATATCTAGAAATGTTATATTTTATTTAAATAATACTATTCCGCACGAGGTGGAAAATGCATCAAAACAAGAAGTAGATATACAAAGCGGGTTCTGGAGCAGTTGGCCATGGTGATACACTCAAAAGTAAATATTTTTCACAAACTTGGGTACCTTTCACATATAGACTATGTTATAACTTAAAATTTTTTTCTTCTTCCCAAATGTGGAGTGCTCTCGATATCTGCGCCAGCTGTTGACTCACCAGCCTTTTTCCAATTTCTGTGTTCGTCCTCCATACATTTTTTATTTTCTTGTAGTTTTTGAGTAGATATACAAAGCGTGTTCTATGATGTGCGTCTTCTATCATGTATTCCATGCCATCCATCATGTGTTCTGTTGCAATAGTTGTTTATTACTATTAAAAATTTCCATTGCTTTCCATACAGTTAATTGTTTCTCCCAATAATTCTGATGTTCAGAATTATTCATTAGGCTCCTTTAATGGTTTTACTAGTTGGGGCAGTCTTTTGTCAGGAATTCAAACTATCAAACAGCTCATCCAGGAATTAAATCACTATCAGCAGCTCTAGGTGGTAGATCAGTATCAGCATCTGCAAATTTAAAGATAAAAACGACATGCCATTAATTTTTAACTACTTCATATAGGGTTGGACCTATTATCTGCCAAAATAATATCATACAGTTATCATTATTGTAGCTAACCTATTTATTTTTAATGCTGCCACCAAGCAACCAATCCGCTTGGATTGTTATAAAAATTATAAAGGATAAAAATAAAATTCATACTCCAATCAATAGTCCTCTTCATTAAGCTACCCAGCTGGTAACTAAAAATTTGGGTACATACCTTCATTTTCTTTATTTTTCCACGTACTACATGTTCGTCAGTCAATTTTGGACACATTTTGATTGGTTTCATTGAATCAATCAGTCAGTCAGTCAGTAAACTTTGGACAGATTTGGAATTGTTCCATTGAATCAAGAAAATAAAATTTTTCAATATGCTCCCATTTAGCTATTTTCTTTTTTCCATCCTTAGAGAAATGTAAATTCTTGTTTAGAAGGTTATTCCTTATGCCTTCAAATAAATGAGGAACATCATATAGATGTATGATTTCATGTCGATTAATGATGAATACAAACTTTTTCCAGTACTATTTCTTAGAAATTCTTATTTGGTTTGCTTCTGCAACATACCTATTACTTCACAATTATAAGTACCTTGAACAAACCCTGTAGCTATAATCTCCAAACCAATTTTTTAACATTCCAATATGCAGTCTTTTATAGGATTTTTTAATCTCAAACTGTTGATAGGACCACTGCTGAATGTAAATGAAATTGGTTGCTTCCACTGTCTATACACTCATTTCAACTTAAATACATTCACGTGATCAGCTAGTTGGGGTGACCGTTCACTACCAAAATCTTCAAGGCCCTCAATAATGTCTTGTAGTGGACAAAGCTGGAAATATACATTTCATCGGAGAGAATAATGCACATATTTTATCTTTTCCTTTCACTGTTTTCACTGATTTCTGCAAACTGTCAAATAAACTTTTATTTATTCCAGGTCCAAAGGGTATTTTATTTAACAAATTAGTGAGAGTTCTTCTAGAATAAAGTGCAAAAACTTTTCTTATCAATCAATAACCTTTTCTACTTGCTTTCATTATCGTTAAACACAGCCTTTTTTCATCTAGTGTGAATCTTCTTCCTGTACGTTTGAAACGCTGCGTTCGGATTTAGGACAGAACAAATGTATATGCTGAGGGGTTTAGATGTTTTGTTAACTACTGAAAACGGCTTTGCTCTGCGAACTTGTTGGTAATTGCACATTTTTCCTTATAATCAAGAATTCGTCTTGACAGTCTCCCCAATTTATTTGCAGACTGCACTAGTGTACGATACAAGATTTTTTTAATGGACTTAAATGTGCCTGTCTTGTAAAGTTAATTTGCTTAAGGGTAGTTGTTGAAGTGGAAGCTGAAAATCACGACCCAGTTAGTATTTAACATTTGCAAGTATGTATACTAGTATATAATTTACATGTGCATGAAATCAATGTTTATGTGGAGTTTGCTAGCCGAATATTTATAAAAGGACTATTGAATGAATAGGTATTTAATAGTAACCCGGCTTGTTTAAAGTTTACAATCCTTTTATCTTAATAAGGAATTTACTTCACTCAAGTAATTACTAGAAACGAGTCAAAGTTTGGTACTGGATTCAGTTACCTCTGTGCAATTTGACCACTTGTCTCTCAGATGTCCTTTCGTGAACGGCTTCATAGCTAACATCCTCATTTAAACCTTCAGCAATCACCGGAACACACTCAGATTTGCTACTTCATCCGAAAATAGCTTTAATGTCTTCACACCTCTCCGCTGGATCAGCTTCAGTGTGCATTTTTTCATCAGTTTCAACTGATTCCTGAATACCTTCATTGGCTACAAAGAAAAGAAAGATGTGTTTAGGTCTGTAGATTCAACATTAATACCCCATTTCTCCAACCTTTTCCTAAAGTTAGATAAGGTAAGGAAATACCTAACATTATCACTCTTAGGTATTAGTTGGTGTGTGGTGAAACGTAAATTGCATTTAGGAACTCCTAAATACGATTTAGGTATTACCTTACTTTAGAAAATGGTTGGTGAAATTAGGCATGTTTCAAAAAACTTAGGCACTATCAAAAAATAGTGCATAGACAACACCAATATTGGTAAATTAATATTTGTCTAGGGATGAGATAACTTCAAATTATAACAAAATTTATTAAAATTTATACAGTCCCAATTTCGTGTTTCAAGTAAAATCATGATTGTTAATTATTACTTAGCCTTTAGATAGACGTAAACTTAATATCAAATGTACGTAATCAACTGGAATGAATAAAGTGGCTTTTCTTTTCAAACCTCTTCTTTCTGGTACTTTACAGTCATCTCTAAAATCTCTATCACAAACACGGAAGTTTTGGTATATTTGTTCTGAAGGCATGCCGTGTAACTTTACATTATTAATATGTCTCAGCCAGGATTGAAATACTTCAGGTTCACGTTTTGGCACTCATTTTGTCTGAGCAAAGTGGAACACAACAGAGTTTCTCAAATGGTTTGTTCATTTTTCCTTCCATTTTATATAACTATATCTATAGAAGTAAATAATACTAATACCGAAAAGATTTTTAGTAAATCCAGAAAAACACAAAGATTTAAATAATCACAAAATAAACGGAAACGTTATCTTTATGATACTATTATAATATCAGAATAGCCTTAATATATTGAAAGAAAATGGCCAACGAACACCAGACCAATCAAAACAGAGCAAATTGTGACGTTATGGTTGTTGATGATCAGCGCCTTCTGAACTTTGGCAGCATCTCTCCGATACCAATTACAATTCTAGGTTGAAGTATTTTATGGGCTGACGGTTCGAATCCCCGTCGCCTCAGAATGTTTTTTAAATTTAATAAGTTGTACGAAAGCGCTGTTTACGTCACATATACATACACAAGAGATAGATGACACAAGATACTCGACGATACAGAACACAAGATGGACGTTACATACACATATGACAGATGGCACAAAATAATCGATGGACGACACACGTCACAGAACACAAGATGGATGACACGGTACACGTGGGAGAGGACGCACATTACATAACACAAGATGGATGACAGATTATCAACATGGCCGACTTCCGCTCCAGAACCCGCTTTGACTATCTACTCAAGAACTACAAGAAAATTCACAGAAATTAAAAGAAGGCTGATAAGTCACCAGATGGAGCAGGTATCGAGAACGTTTAGGAAGAAAAAAAAAGAAAATTTTAAGTTATAACATAGTCTATGTTTTATTCATTTTTTGAATATTTACTTTTAAGTGTATTAAATGTCCGTATCTTGAATCAGTTTGAGGTCAATAGTCGAGGGAATCGTTAAACATAGCAATACGTGTGAAAGAGGACATACCTAAAAATCCAAAAGTTACTTTCAATAAGTTAATGCTTTTCCGTAACAAACTAATTAATATCATTAGTGTAAATTGGCAAAAACTAGATAAAACAGCAAAGTGTGCGCAAAAATATTTTGAAAGAATTAGAGGCGAGGTCGTTCGGTCATTTCAAGTGCTAAATTGTAGCATTTTTATATAGAATTGAAACAATAAATTAAATAAAATATAATAATAAATTGTTATTTCGCAAATCATTGATTATGATTATAGAGGTCTACAAATTGGTAAAAAAAATATAATTAGGCGATAATTTATAATTGGAAAAGTATTTTGGAAGTAAATAGGTAACAAAATAATTGGTTTTTAATTGAAAAAATTAAACGGTAAGCACAAATTGACTTTTTCCACTAATTTTCAGTCTCGTTGAAGAGTTACCAATCTACGTTTTCATGATATTGAACCAATTCCTTTTTTCTCTGAAATAATCAATTGGATATAAATTACCGCTGTTTATAGAAGTAATTATATACACGGTTTTCTTATAATCACCAGTTACGATATGGATAACTTTCAAAAACTACAGATTGCTCAGAATAATTATATTCGCACGGCATAGTACCTCGTACTCCTATATAATTATTTTACCCAAATTGATTGGCTTTACAAATTACCCTCAATGGTTGGTTCCGTTATAAATACGTCCATAAGCTCTATTTTTTCTTCGTCAATTTTCAACAGTTATGCGGTTTGAAACAAAACTTAGAAAACTAAAACTATTTACCAAAGTCTACATTAATGAGTTATTTTGCTTGAATTAACAGTATACTAATTGGTATTTAAGGATTATTCAATTTCATGTTTATTCAATCTCAACTTTGCGCCCTCGAGAAACATTTTCAGATTTTAATTCATTTGAAGAAATGATAGATTTCAAAACTACATTAACTGATACATTTGAAAATAAATCTTACGGAGCATTTGAATATTTCAGATTTGGTATATGACCATATCATTATCAGGAAACGAGAGTGAAATAATCACTTTCTAACACGTTATGTACAATATTTCTCCTACGACTAATAATTGAAATAAATTCCAAAGATAAAAATTATTTATTTAGAAACATATGCTCAGTAACAAATGAGGCATTTATTAATTTTTGGTTCATTATAAAAATTAAATTCAATGGTTTTGATATTACAACCTGTAATATTAATGGATGTGGTATATTTTGAGAAAATTTTTGTTTATATATATTGTGAGAACAGTTAAATTGTGAATCAGTATTATATGCATCTTATTTTTCTTCTAGTTTAAGTTGATTTTCAGGTGTTTTAGAAGTTGAAGGTAGGTTAACAGTATTGAAAATTTTTGGGTGATATCAATTTTATTCTTCTCTTCCTATGTACGTTCCTGCTACAGAGGTAGACTTCCACCCTCCGTGTCGCTTAAGAGCTGTTATGTCACTTCCTGAGTTAACAAGAATCGTAGCAGATGTTCGACGTATACAATGACTTGTATATAATTCAGAATATTTAAGATCGAGGTATTTTGCAACCTTTCTGGGGACATATCCCAATTTCTTCATGCCAAAGGGTTGTTTTGTACATTTTCTATTAATGTAATTCATAAAAGAAACGGGTATTTTGTAAACTTTTGAACGCACTCTATTTACTCAATAAGAAAGAGTTACCTGCAGGACACCATCACCTGAACGCGGCCCTAATTTTTTTGTTCTCCATTCTTCACACTAAAACTGGACTGACCGATATTTTGGATTGATTTGAGCGTTGGAAACTGTTGGGTTCCATACTTTAATTCTAGTTTCGATTCATAGTAGTTAACTGCTTCTTATATGCCAGGACCACATTAGAAATACTACTCAAACTGTTGTCTTGTTTCCATTGTTGGGTGCAAATATGAAAGTGTTTCAGCATAATTCAAATCATGATTATCATTAACAAAAATTACAGCTGGCATTTCATCCTCAAATAAATACTCTGCTAATTCGTGTAAAGACACAAGTGTAGTGAACACATCCAACGAAGAAGGCGACCAGCAAGAAGAAGCTTAACCGGAAAACTTGGTCACTGATCCAAACCAGGTATTTCCAGAAGCCCTTGCCGCCGGAATGGTCAACCAACTGAGATTCTAATCTCAACCTGTCCTTTATAGGACAATATTATTTTTGGAAATCTGCTCTCACCAGAGCAATTTTATTTATGAAATTCCGCTTTATAGAGCGAATTTATTTATGAAAATTGCTTGAAGCAAACAAATAGTGTACGAAGACCAACCAGAAGTGCCAACTACCATCCAGCCAACGGATGACGGAAACAAATTCAGGTGAATATAAATACTAACCTGCAGACAAAAGGGTCAGGAAACCTTTAACCGGGGAGGTAACTCCCTCCGACAGTGAGTCCGCTGCCGGCTTTTGTCCGCATTTTCCCGAAACTAACAACGAAGCTGCCTTCTGCTTCGTCCTCTTCCACACCACCAACAAAAATGTCATCTTCAACTCGTTCACCTATCCAAACCCGAAGCTAAAAGGTGCCATCAATCTCTTCTCACTAAGAGTTCCCACCGATGGTACCTACACCAGCCCCCGACTACGCATCATTGTATGCGGAACAAATCAAACAAATGGTCGAACTCAGGGCCCAAAACCAATCTCTCATGGATAGACGCGACAAGCTACTAGACAGGAACGATCGACTCGAATCCCTACTCAACTCCCAAAAACCACCAACCAACTCTCGTAACTCCTCCAGGTCTAGATCCGTCCACTCCGCTCAATCTCACCGTTCCGGACAATCCTGACCACGCGCCAACCAACAATCCACCAACAGACAAGAACAAGAAGGGGACTTCACTCTCTTGGGAGCCAAACCCAAGAGAGACCGAAGAATCCACACTCCACCACCCCCAACCACCCATTATCAGCAACCGCCCCGACAGCAGCAACCACCACGACAACGACAACCACAACAAGCCAGACAACCCCGACAACCACAAACAGACCCAACCCTACAGACACTAAACATACGAAACCTCCCTGCCAAATACGTCTCCCAGCGCGAACTCTACAATCTTCTCAACACCAATGAGCTGTTGAGAGGTGAAATCTACTACCTAAAATCCAATTCTAACAGGACCGCGCTTCTGAAAATCAGGTCCGACATCCCTCACGAAGCTTTCGCAAAGAGGCTTCGCAATACTCTCGGGGACGACCAAGTCACCATCATCCGCCTCAGCCCCATCCGCTAAGACCGCCATCGCTCCAGGTCCCGCAAACCTACTTTTTCCTTGGTCTGCAGAAATGTAGACACCACCATCTCCGATAAAGAATTCTAGGACATCCTCGTAGAAATCAATTTCCCCGCCACCAGGTCCTGGCGCATCATGTCCCGCCGCCATGGCAAAATAACCTCCATGTTTCGGATTCTTACCGAGTCTGAACAAGCCTACCACATGGCCCTAACGAAGGGCCTCCGATTCCACGGCCTCTTTCTTCAGTGTGAGGCTTCCAACCGCTCCGACCCTCTACCCGCAGTATCAACATACTGCAATAGGTGCTCTAGCACAGGCCACCTTGCACAATCCTGCAGATCCAAGCCAGTCTGCCTTTCCTGCGGAGCGACTTACCACAAATCCAACAATTCCCCTAAGGCAGACAAACCTTCTTGTAAATATTACGGCGGTCCACACCCCGCTTTCCACCCTCGGTGCCCCAAGAGGCTGGAAGCAGCGAAATCCGCACAAGAGATTGCGCCCGTAACTCTAGAAAAACCACAGGCTCCCTACGACTTGATCACCAACTCCAAGATCTTACGCGAGATCTTGGCAACGACTATTATGAACGCCGTCCCGACTAGCCGTGGCCTAGTCGCCGAAACACTCACACATCTCGTACACTCCTTCTACGGGTACAATTGTACCGTAACAAGTGGCGCTGGCAACCGCGTCCACTTCGCTTTCACAACCAAGAGACAAAACTAAGTCATGGACTTTACAATCGGGACCGTGAATTGCCAAAGTCTAGCCAGGAAGCGACATCTCCTCAAACACCTTCTGCAATCCCAAAACATACAAGTACTTTCTATTACAGACACTCTTTTAAGAAACCCTCCTCGCTTCACTGGCTACACCACCTTCTACCTAGACAGGAACTTCTACTGTCATGGCAACGGACTTCTCGTCCGAAACGGACTCCCCGCGTCACCACACCCACTCCCTGCACTTCTGTCTCAACAGAACTTGGATTGCTTAGCCATCGACATATCGTGGAATAATAACACGACGACTGTCTTTTCTTATTACAAACACCCCAACCAACCATTATCAATCGACCTCCTCGAATATGCATCCGCTCTACCACGAGCCATAATAACGGGGACCTTAACTCACGAAACATCCTTTTCGGTGACACATTCACCAACGGCAGACTACTCGCCCACCAACTCGTTTTACTTCTCCTCTCGCGGATTAGAAACAATAATCCAACCCTAATAAGTCACCTCGGCTCTTCCATAGTCGACCATAGAATCTGCACTGACAGGTTACTCAACGATATAGACGATGAATGCTCTATAGGCGACCTCATCTCCTCCGACCATGTCCCGCTACTGGTCAAAACCGCACTACACAACCCAATACCACCACCATCAACAAATATCACCTTTCGCGATTTCAAAAAAGCCGATTGGAATTCCTTTGCAAACCACGTATCTACCAATTTACCACAATCCGTGATTCATCAGAGCACTGATGACATAGATAATCACGCAGAAGGATTCCAATCTATCTTAGTCGATGCGCAAGACATCGCCGTTCCACTCACCACCGTACACACCAATTTGCATGCCCTTTCGCAAAGAATTCTGCAAAAAATTCGTCAGAAGAGACAGTTATACAGGTTATACGTTCACACTCGAGACCCCGCTGTCAAAACACAATGGAACCGTCTCAACGCCCAGATTCGGTACGGAATCAATGCTGAAAAGCAGAGAAAATGGAAGGCCGAAACAGCCGGACTGGACTTCAGACAAGGACGCGTGTTTTGGAAAAAATTCTACCGCCTCGTCGGCCTCAAGAGAAAGGTAGAATCACATCTCGAAGTGCAAGGACAGAAGATCTACACATCCAAAGACAAAGCCACCGCCTTCAAAAATAACCTACAAACTGTCTTTTCACCACTCGATAACCCCCAATTTCTCAGGGACTTTGCCGTCGAAACCGACCTCATGACTCGAAATATTACTCGAAGTCCACACGTACACATCCCACCAAATGAGAACTCTCCCTTCCTTACACCTTTTACAAACGAAGGAGTTCAGCGGGCGTGCCGAGCGGGGAGAAACAGTGCCCCAGGACACGACGGAATCTCGAGACAGGCACTCAAAAACCTGCCAGAATAGATTTTTCTACCGCTCTGCGCCCTGCTGAGCGCCTGTCTGGCATTTTCTTACTTCCCTCGTTGTTGGAAATCAGCCAACGTAGTTCTCATCCCCAAACCCGGCAAAGACCCCACAAAGCCTGAATCTTACCGGCCCATCTCATTAATCAGCGTCCTAGGTAAAGTCTTTGAATGATTGTTCAAAGAAAGAATCTGGGACTTCTGTACCGAAAACAATATAATTCCGGCATTTCAATTCGGATTCAGGCCGGGCCACTCTTGTCAGAACGCCACCACGAACCTTCAAACAATCGTCACTCGAGCTTTAAATCAACGACGCTGTTCTGCTGCCATCCTCATGGACGTTCATAAAGCTTTCGATCAAGTCTGGCACGCCGGACTAGTGAGAAAGCAACTAAGCATCCGATTGCCAAACCAAATCGTCAAATTATTATACTCCTATCTCACCGACCGATCGATCAGCGTCAAAGTTGGTTATAGCATATACGACTCTTTTACACTCCAAACTGACGTTCCGCAGGGCTCAATACTCGCTCCTCTACTATATATAATCTATACGTATGATACACCAATTCCACGACATCCCCATGACAACATCCAAATATATGCGGACCACACCGCACTAACCATTTCTGCCACAGACATTCGCTCTATCAACATTCGATCCCAAAAACTACTGACTCAATTTTCCAATTGGTGTAGGAAATGGCGGGTGACTCTCAACCCACAAAAAACACAAGCCATCGTTTTCAAACACCCCGACACCATGAGCGAACGACTTCTACCAACAAACTTCCGCCTCGTGCTCTGGGGAGATCGACTCGAAATCCGCAGGGAGGTCGTTTATTTGGGAGTGAGATTTACTCACACTGACGTCGAGTAAATCTTCTCAAGGCGCTCGGCGGCAGCTTCGGATGCACTCACCCTACCACCCTACTTCATACGTATAAAACATATATCCGTACAATAATCGACTATAGACCTAACGTCTATTGCACCCTCCCCAACCATCTTGTCAAAAGAGTCCGAATTTGTGAGCAGTCAATCCTGAGATACTGCCAATGCAAGGCTCCATACTCTCCCACCAATACTGTATATGTCAATATCGACATCGAGCCCATTCCATCACGCCTAAATAATTTACAAGCCCGATACGTTAGTGGTACTATCGAATCGGGCAGTGAAATCTCCAAAAACACCCTACTCACACCGTGGGTCGCCAACAGACGACCTCTCGGAAGGTTCCCCAGAGGAAGCTCCCATTTTCTCCGCTAAACTTGCTAGCCACGGCCTTCGACCACCTCCCCCACGAATACATTGACTACCTGGACAGCTCCCCAATTTCCATCAGATAACGTCAAAAATCTCACTATTTCCCACACTTATTCTACGAGTATGTTAACAAATCTCTACTCACTCAACTTCCCGCAACAAGTCCAAAATCATTTATAATTTATACATCTCCAACAAATTCTAAAATCTCTCAATCCCAAGCTATTAATCGTTCAACACTTCGGACAAACCCTATACTTTCAGCCGCCCCCACACCACCCACGTCGGTGTTGCAGGTTTTTCTGCGGTTTTCCTGCATACTCTGTGAATTTTTGCACTAGCCAAATGGACCGACGATCGACGCACCTGCATTTTTAGATTATTATTCCACCGACCATCGTAAACAGTCTTAAACCACCGAAGGCACGTCACCGCAACTTTTCATCAAATTTCAACAACTCATCATTTTCTATACACTTTTGAAAAATGTCTCCTATACACTTTTTTCTCGAAAATTCCAAAAACCAGTAAAAATCCCAAATCTCTAATATTTCATAATATTACCGCTTAAAATACCCGAGACATTTCAAATTCAGTAAACAACACCCAATTCTCACCAAATAATTTCTGACACCTAGCCAGCTCTCTCTCTCTCTCTCTCTCTCTCTCTCTCTCTCTCTCTCTCGCTCGCTCGCTCTCCTTCACCTTTTATTTTAATTACTTTAATGTAGGCATATTTTTACGAAGATTAGACTTTAATGGAAACAATGCTTCCTCATAATGTTTGATTTTTCAAAAAAACAGAGTTATTGAGATCTCTGTACTTCGTATCGAATTTTTATCACCCTGTATATAGTATAATCATTATTATTTTTTCTACAACTAGTATGAAAGGTAGCGTATTTCTCATAGTTCATTAAAATTTCAAAACAATATATTGCTGATACTATGAGAAATACCATTTCTCACGGCACTTTACCCACACTACATACATTTATATGGAGAATCCTAGACCATTTACAACAGGGGTTGCTCGATGCCTAGACACTTTTCAGTGGGGAATCCTTGATGTCTATACTTTTCTACACAATTTACTTGTATTTATTAAGTTTGTACCGTTGTAGAAAAATAATAGTGTGCCAACATGTGGGAAAAGTACTTTTTTTACTCGTGTCTTTGCGGCACTCACCCTCCAGGGTCGTGCCACAAACTTTCACAATCGTGAGAAAAGTTTAACTTTCCCCATTTGTTGCACAATATATATTTACATATTTGTCTTTTCTAATAGTGTTTCGTTGTTATCTCAATACGAATTTTGATCTTAGCTTTACAGTCCGAATTTTTTTATTTTGATTGTGTGATGTGTGATGACAGTAAAATTCGTAGGTTTTTCACCTACATCCGAATATGTAAAAATTGTTGACCATTATTTAACGATTACATACCAGTTATTTTCACTTATTTGAGAATAATCGGCTAGGTAATAGAGTGATAAAACACGTGTTACTTGTATTTTTAAAGCTAAAGCGCGTGGAAGAATCTGACCCTCGATCTGTTTCACACAATTACATTCTGACCCTGGAAACATAATATCGAATTTGTTTGTTCAGTTTTTCGCATTGTAGCTAGATCAAGGGTCATACTGTGTTAATGCGAACGGTTTATAAAGTGACATGTAGAAAACAATGTGAAACATTATACAGATTATTTTTTGACGTTTCTCGAAAACAATAGAGGTTTTCGATTTCAGTAATTCATATACATTCTAGCCAATCAAAACATTATTGTAGTGGAAATGATATACTTACATTATTCCAGAGAGAATAATTCAATGTACATTGTTTTCATTGAATGACAACCACATGACAACGGATTTCCTTGATTTGACGCGTCTGTCATAAATTTTCAAGAAATTCGTAAAATGAATCCCAAACGTTTTAGTGAATCATCAGTCGATGATATAAATAATATAATCAGTAGTAATATCACAAAACTTCAATGCGTCCTAATTTGAATAACTCATTCTATTTATATTGAGTCGAGTGATATAAATTTGCTGAAATAAAAATATAAAATCTTAAAAATGATTTTGATTGTAACGTCAAAAAATAATCTATCGAATACCACACGAGAGTTCGATAAATTAGATAATAATTCTCCAGGCATTTTCTCAAACTTGTTTCCATTGGGCAATAGCGACTCGAGCCCTTCGTGCTCTCGCGTCTATTGCCTGGCAACAAGTTTTCTAAAAGCTGTCGAGTTATTTTCAATTTATTCTCACTCTCTTGTGATATTACTACTGAAAATTTTCAAGTCGGTTATAAACGGCAATATATCAGCCATAAGTTAAACACTGCATCCAACTGTATAAAAAGTTACGAAAAACGATGCTGAAATGTTTATTTTGTGATACTATATCCGATGTTACAATAGTTATTTGTAAAACAATGACTCGTTTGGTATTACGTTTAAGAATTGGAAAGAATGGAATTACTTAAAAATCGAAAGAGGGTAGTAAGTGAGAAATTCTCGTCTTAAAATGGATTGACGTAGCGCCCACTACAATATTTTAGATTACTTAGACAACACTCTGTATTGATCCTATACAATATAAAAATAAACCAGTGACAAATCATTGAAGAATAAATGTTAACGTACTTTATTCATTAAGATCTTTAATGTATAATTTATTCAAATTTTTCTTTAAGACCATTGAATATAATAATTGGCTAGCTAGAACAAGGCGAGACCATTTTATAATTTGTTTGAAATTTAAAGTCAAATATCAAATAAAAATATACACTACATATAATTACCAAGTGTATGACGCTAAAAATTACTAAAGAAGTGTTCAAAGAAACTTCATTGTGACACTCTAAACAATGTTATGATGAAGTCTCTTTTATACGCGAATTATAAATAGTATGCTGTATACGTGAAATGTAAATTTTTTCTATCGTAATTGAATAATGAAAGTACAGGTATTGCACATATAATAGCATAATTAAAGTATGGGAGTAGAAAACTCGTTTATGATTTGGTAAGACAAATTAGTTATTGTTCAAAAAAGTATCTTTCCTCCTTTAGGCTAAAATATCTAGACTGAAACGGAACATTAAATGATTTGAAATTCAGTGAATACTGTATTCGATAAAAAAACCGCCACTGCGCAATAAGATAGGTTCCTAAGACAGAACAAATCTGATGGATGGCCCACGGACAGTGCGAATTGCCCTAATTTTTCATCTCTTCAGATAAGTACCTGTTGATGTGATTTTTATGCATGAAGAATTGGTGAAATTACCTTCAAGACATGTTTATTATGCACGTCGAGGATATCAATCAGTCGCAGTCGGTGCGCTTTTTTTTATTTAATGCTACGGTGAATGTACCGTGGAAAATTAAAGTCCAACAGAGTATGGATTTATGTTGACATTGTAACATACATCATTTTTCGTAATGGGAGATGAAACATGACATTATAATATACTCTTTTTTATGATCTTAACTGACAGTGAATTAAGGGTACTAAATGTATCATTTATGTATGAAAATTGCCAACTAACAATACCTACTATTATATTATACAAAGCACGTTTGAAATAACTACTACCGCTTAAGTTTTAAATGACAGGACATAATCGAGACCTCAAAATTTATCAAGATTTATTGATAGTTATTTACTTCAATTCTGTAAGATTTGTTGGTTCAGCATCTTAAGCTTTACGACTAAAAACATCCAATATATTCTAATTACCTGAGTAGATGTCTACTACAATATGTGACATTCAAATTATAACCTATAGTAAACGAGTTGGGAAGCGTCACATACGAAGACTACTAAGTAGAAATTTCAGTTTAGTATAGAATTAAATTACTCAATGAGTCTAATAATGAATACAATGATAAAACAATGAAACATAAACATTATCCAACAAAAATTTTGGTTGAATTTTTTTAAAATCTCAGCTGTCAGAATAGGTCAAAATATATCCTTATGTATAGAACTCAATTAATGTTAATTGTCGCTTCTTCTTTTTAATATTATGACTGTCTGTAAATGCATTTGAAGAGAAGCCATTAATATAAAGAAGTAGGTGTGACAACCAAAACCTCAGATTAACAAATAAAATAGATGTTTGTTTTGATCTTTGTTTGCCCCAAACGTTGAGACATTCTAAGCTCACTTGCGGATACTTCCACTGCTTTGCCATATTTACAATGTCTCTTTAGTTGCAGGAAAAATGAAATTAGAAGTTAATTGAAAATATGTTGAGAAGATATACAAATTAAAAAAAAGTCATACTAATTTATTTGAGTCGCTATTTTTAAAATTAATTAATAAGACTTGAATTTTATTTAATAAAGGTATATTTATATATAAATTTTAAATAAGTATTTGTCGTATCCTTAGATACCTTTATGGTTATAACTAAAAGTGGCAACATTGCTCAAAATTTCAGTACCTGTTTAATGTGTCAATAGTAATCTATTTAGTAGTGTTGTCCTTGTTTAATTATCATATAAAGAGAGATACAAATATCATCAGACTGTGATCGACGATCATTTCGAATAGGTCGTAGTATTGTAGTATATAATGTTAAACGTGGTTTGTTTATACGAGCGCCATTACGACTGGAGAGTAAACATTTATTTCTTTCGTTTTGATGTGTTTTTCAAAACTTTTAATGACAAAATAAACTTTTGAGTTAATTAATTCAATGTTTTTGGATTATAAGGGTTCGTCGGTGCCAAGTTTGTCAGAAAAACAGCCGAAATTACCAAGGCCATGTAGCTACAATACCATCCCCACTTTTTGTAATTCATTCACTATTTCACTACTGGCGTTTAGAATTGTTGGCCGCAAAAATGAAAGTGTTTATGAATGAATAGCCCTCTCTATGTTTATTATCACTCTAAGCCCAAAACTAACCTAAAAAAATTCAGTGACAAGTAACCTTATGCCGACATCTTACCTATAGAGGTTAGAGAGAAGGAGAGCGATCGCTACGTGCTAAAGCATTGGCCTACCTGTCCCTGAAAATTTGAAGAATTAGTAATTCATTTTTTAGCCACCAGCGACGCTACCGTCAGTAAATAGTATCTGCGAAGTTAGATGCTTATTAGTACAAGTAGATGAAGTTAGTTGAATAATTTACAAATTCTGAATTTTCTTCCCGGCATAGACGATTCGTGCTAAGCGATACGCCCTCTTGCGGATAGTTCAGAACTGAGCTAAAAGCCATTGTGCGGCCATTTTCTTTGTTGTTAATCATGACAAAACATAGAAATTCCGTTGTGTTTGTAATTTTTGTTGTGCTTATACTGTTTGTTGGAGATGTTTTAAATGAACCAGTATTGCTGCGTTCCTCAAAGTTCATCTTGGATCAAGCAAAATCATAATTTAAGTTTTCATATTTTCTTTAAAGACAGGAAATCGAAGGTTTTAGTGGAAAATGAGGATCTTGAATCCAAGGAACTAATTTATAGAAGATTGTTGTCGATAAAAACAATAAAAATCGAAAAAAGTGTGTCAAATACGATGAAAGTGTGCTCTTTACATTTTCTCGAAAATCACTTTTTACGGAAAGGTTAATATACTAGGATTGAAATATTTTTTAATCAGCTCTTTTCTTTTTAGTTAGAGTAAAACGTGGAACATTAAAATCATTTACTGTGCCGTCCCAGAATATGCCACTAGGGTCATGTGGTACATCGCCAGCAGGACCATCATCCAGAGCTCATCGAAAAAACGAGAAGAAGAGTGCTCAACAACTGATTGTGGCGCTATCTAAAGAGCTTGTCGACTAAGCAATTGGCTGATGTTAAAAAGATTTACGTAATTTAAGGTTTTGGTGGTATACTCAAATTTACTGTATTTCATTTCAAAACGAACATTTATAGTTCATCATTTGACATTTCATTCAATTTAACTCCATTAACTCAATAATGATTAGATGTTGAGTTAAATTGAATGAAATATCAAATGATGGACCATAAATAGTTAATAAAATTGGAAAAAATTAAACAATAATCATATAATCATTTTATTTATTTTGGTAGAAAAATACACAACAAATATCACAAAGTACTTTTCTTAACAAACAGAATGACAGTAAATGAACTATAATGTCAAAACAATGCAATGATTAAAAAATAATTTGAGTAACATACATTCTAGATTGGAGTATTATTAGATTTTTAAATGATGTTAAATCAAGATAAAGGTAGAAAATTATTTATGATAAGTTTACATCAATTTATTTATATATTATTATACTCTTATAAACACACAGAGCTGGACAAACTACTGGAGTATAACTGCTACTTACGTAATCGAAAAAAGTGTTTATGTTTGGCAACTTTCTGTGAAAGAAAACATTTGAGTATAATTACTGTTAATGTTAGAACAAAAGTAATTAAAATACTTCTAAAGGAAAAGTTGTTAAATACTGCACAGCTGTGTAAATACAAGGTGCCAAGTAATTACATATAAGAGTGCTAAACAGCACTTGTGACTGTACAAAATTTAAAATAATATATCTAACATTTCATTTCCACTTAGAACAAATCTTTATTTCTACTGGAAGTATTAAATACGTTTATATCACAAGCTCAAACCTAGTATATTGCATATTTGTATATTTCTACATTTAAAAGCATTCCGTTCTTATGAAACCATCGCATAAGGCAGTTTAAGTTACTCTGCAACTCCTGGTAGTCTATGATTGTTAAAATGTTTCTTAAGGGCTTTTAAAAATCCCATCATCTCGTGAAAGTCCTTTCTCGTTTCTGGTTGAGCTTCTACAAGTAAACACACAAAATAACAAAAATAAATAAGTAAACACAAATATGTTTGAAAATTTATATCAACAAAAGGACACAAAAAGCGCTTACTATTATAATAAGTTTACACATGTCTTTGTACTAACCCAAGAAAATATAAAAAAATGTTTGAGTGTTTCAATTTTTTTTTGTTTTTTTGAATTTTTTTTGGAGCTTTCGATTTTTTTAGGAATTCTTGATATTATGGTTTTTAACTATTTTTTGATTTATTGATTTTTTTATTTTTTGTCTTTATTGGATATTTTGGTTACCGCTAGACCAAATACTTAGACGTAATGCCTCAGGAAAAATTACTCACTTTCATTTCCCATAAATTGTCATACCATGGGCTATATATGAAAATCGGCAAGGGGACAATACCTTCCATCCCATAGCTGGTGAAGAGTATAGCTATACCATAAAATAAAACCCAGTTTATTATTTTTTCAATGAATACATTTTAAAATTGAATTTACTGAGTATAGTGTACACACTAGATATAAATTGAGTGAATGAAAAGACGAGTACTGAGTGTGTCATTTTATTAAAATGCCATCTAAGCGCTTTCAGCCATCAGGCCATTCTCAAAGCTGTCGTCAAGAGAAAAACATAAAACAGGCGTCAAAAAATACCAAACTTTGTAACTGCTACATACAAGGAAATAAAATGTTTGATGTTACATTATTATTTAAGTAAAATTTGCTAAAATGACCCTATAAAGAGAGTGTACACACATATCATTTAGTTGACAATTTCAAATAGACGTTTCGTTATGTGAATTACAATTATACACCCTCTTTGGGGTATTTTAACAAATTCTACTTAAATAATTATGTGACATCAAACATTTCATTCAATTCTATGTAGCAGTTACAGGGTTTGATGTTTTTTGACACCTGTTGTATGTTTTTTTTCTTGACGGCAGCTTTGAGAATGGCCTAATGGCTGAAAGCGCTGAGCTTGAATTTTGATAAAATAACACACTCAGTATTCGTCTTATCATACACTAAATTCATATTTTGAAATGTCCAAAATTATAGCATGCTATATTGAATACAAATAAAACTTACGATCAATTTTTATTAATTTCAACTCATATGAGAAGGCAAATTAAACTGTCTTAATAACCTCCCTTAATCTTTCTCAAGTCTAAAGAAACACTGTTTTTCAAAATCAAGGGAACATATTCTCCATCGTTTTCTTGTCGACAAATTTGATGATTTATTATCACTGAGTTCCAACCATTTTAATTTTATCTTCCTGGGTTGGAGGAACAAAACTGTGAAATATCTACTTTTGTAATGCAACAATTCTCAGTTTAGCTAATGTAAATAACAACCATGATCTGTGAAGTTGTCGATAAAATTAGTAAAATTTCTGTATTTTATAAAAATAAAGAAAATGGAATTGAGAAAGAAAAAATGCTCAATTTTTTTCAATAAAACTTAACGAGTACACCGCTTGTTAACCCGGAACCGCACATTGGGGCCAGTGTTGGCGCCAACGTTGGGCTATGTAGGCGTTATTATTTTTAAAAGCATCCAGACATTGGAAGGTATTGAAGCCAAGCTCAGTTAGCTCCAAGCAGAGTCAACATGTCGGACTAAACTAAAGACTAAGCAAGTTTTATTACGCTCCAATGTGTGGCAGAATACGCAAACATTGGGACCAGTTCTCTCTGATCTCTCGTCAACAAACCGACACAAGAGGGCCAACTCCCAACGTTCGAGCCAACGTTGGCGCCAACGGACTCTCACATCATAAATCTGAATCCACACATTAGACGAACGTAGTTGGCGCCAACATTGGCCCCAATGTGCGGTGCTGGCTTTAGACTCCTTCGGAATACACTTTGATATTGTCTTATCAATTATTAACAATAAAGCAACGAAACAACAGATAAATATTACACTATAGCAATTAAAGAATACACCAAAATACCGAAACCTCAAACAGTAGTGAAATGAAACAGTGGTAAAAAGTGTATCAAAAATTTTGAATTTTACACAGTGAGTACTATATGATTGTATCTACTAAACAGCATAAAAGTATACATATTTTATAACATCGAAATTGTATAAGACGAATGTCAATAAACAAAAATGCAACTCAACTCTATAGTAGAGGCGCAAAATGCAGAATGAATTAAATTGTATATACTTTCTCTAATCAAAGTTAAAAAATGAGTGGTAAAGACGATATCTTAGAAACATTGAAAACATTTATTGAAGAACAAAATAGTAAACTAGCTGAAAACATTACAAATCAACTGACTAAAGAAATTGCGGAAATAAAAAAATTGTTACTAGAGGACAGAAAAAAAATTGAAGAACTAGAAAGTGAAATAAGTAATCTTAAATCCAAGAACAAACAATTAGAGAGACAACAACGAATAAACAATATTGTGATATTCAACTCGAAATTCCCAGGAGGAAACTTAACAAATTTTACTCTTAACCTACTAAACCAAGACTAGAACTTAACTTAATCGAACAAGATTTCAATACAGTAATTACTTTTGGTAAAAGTGTAGATAATAAACCAATATTAGTGAAATTTGTCTCTTACCTTACGAAGCAAAAAGTTTTAAGATCCTGTAGAAAACTCAAGGGGACAGATATACGCATAACCGGAAAACTGTCTCAAGAAGAAAGAATAGTTAGGAGTACATTGGTGGATCAGCTAAACAGAGAAAAGCAAAATAATAAAAAAGCACATATCTATGGACAGAAACTCTTTGTTGAAGGAACAGCATACACGTACGACCAAATTATCAAAAATAATCCTGTGACTGGAAATACACCAAATCACGGTAATAATATCAATAGCAGCAACTATAGCAGCACAAATAATAAGAAACCGAAACCAAATACCCAGAACCAAATAAGTGAAAGCAATAGTAAGAACCAACCAAAAAGAAAACACAACGAGCTAGGAAATCCTGCGGAAATTATTGCGAAGAAACCCACTCTTGACAATTTTGTAACAAGACAGTCACCAACACTACAAGTGCCAAATAATAATTGAAACTCTTTTCCTTTTATTTTATCATTTCTTTTGAGATGTATATGATGTTTAATATTTAAAACTCTACTTATATTTTAATTTATTGATTTCTTAACTAAATCATTTAGAATGAATAATTATCTCCTAGACTTCAAAATCGAACAAGTCGATACTAAAGAAATACAAGATCTGCCAGACTATAATATATTAATTAATGACTTCAACAAAAACCAGAACATATCTATTTTTCAAATGAATATAAGAAGTGCAAACAAAAACATTGACGAATTAAAATTAACTTTGGAACAGGTAGGTATACAATTCGATTTTATCGTAATTACAGAAACAAGAAAAATACTAGACACTTCCTTATATCAGTTGGACGGCTACGACTTATTTTACAATAATGGAAGTTTCAATGAATGCGATGGTGTCATTATCTTTGCGAAAAAAGAGTTCCACGGTTCATGTGAATTGATCAATTTTAACGAAATTATAATCTTGGAACTCTCATGCAAGGTATATAACAAAAATTTAATAATAAATGGAATTTACAGACCGTGTCCTTCGCGTATAGATACTTTTATAACAGACCTAGGGACTTACTTAAAACAATGTAAAAAATCTGATATCCATATAATAACAGGCGATATAAATATAAATATATTAGATAATGCATCAAACTTTGTACACGACTATTTGAACCAAATGACTGAAGGGGGTTTCGAAAGCTTAATAAATAAATTCACTAGGGTAAAAGACCTACAAAAATCATGTCTTGACCATATATTCTTCAAGACTAATATAAATAATTATAAAAATATTCCGATAATATTACAAACTAGTATCACTGACCATTTTTCGATCATAAATCATCTTGTACTACCTGAAACAAAACTAAATATTCCATCAGAAAGGACAAAGGTTATATTCGATATGAAAATGTTTCAAAATCAAATTAATCAAGAAAGTTGGCAGGACATTTATAACAATAATGACATAGATATTTGTACAGAGGCATTTATAAATAGGTTTAAATTTTACAGAGACAAATCAACAATAACAAAAAAAATAAAAAAAACTGACATCAAACGTAAAAACTGGATTACGCCAGCTCTTGTAACTTCTGTTAATGAAAAAAATAGGTTATATAAAATAATGACGCATAATTACACACCACATAATATATTGGCTTTTAGGAGATATAGAAATTATTTAAATACATTAATGAAGCAAGCTAAATCATATTACTTCAATAAAAAAATAGATGACAATAGGAATGTTGGAGGGAAATTGTGGGAATGTGTTAAGGAAATCTCAGGCACCCAACGACAGAAAGAGCCAATAAATGAAATTATAACACATACAAATACTGTAGTACATAACCCAAAACAAATTGCAAATGCATTCTGTGAACACTTTACAAACGTTGGAAAAAAGATGGCTAACAAGATAAGCAATGAAAATGTGATGAAAAATATTAAGCAACAAAAGATATCTAAAACAATCTTTCTTTCAGACACTGATGTAAAAGAGGTAATAGAAACCGTGATGAATTTGAAAAATAATAAGTCACCGGGGCTAGATGGTATACGATCAGAAACTCTTAAGGCAGTAAGTACAGAAATTGCACCTGTGTTAACATTCCTAATAAATAAATCAATAAATGATGGTAAGTTTCCAAAAATATTGAAAATTGCAGAAATTTTACCCCAGTTTAAAGATGGAAATCCTAAGGAAACTTCAAATTATAGACCAATATCATTAATTTCAAATGTAGGAAAGGTATTTGAAAAAATAATACAAAAACGAATCGTATCGTTTATAAAAAAATATAACATATTATCAGACAAACAATACGGGTTTCGTGAAAACGTGTCGACGTCGGATGCAGTGGCTAGGTTGCTGGAGATGATAAGTGGTGCTTTAGATAAAAAACAGCCATCCATTGTCATCTTTGTTGACTTGGCTAAGGCATTTGACAGTGTCGATCATAACAAGCTTTTATTGGTTTTAGAGAATGCAGGATTTAGGGGTATGGCTTACAAGCTACTTGTGAGTTATTTGCACGAAAGAGTGCAGTGTGTGAATGTTGGTGGAGCCCACAGTGAATTCAAAATTGTAAAATATGGAGTACCCCAAGGAACAGTCCTGGGACCAATCCTCTTTAACCTATACCTTAATGATATATTTTTTCAGGACACAAAGGGAGAAATTGTGAGCTTTGCAGATGACACCGCTGTATTCTATAAAAATGACAATTGGTTGGCTCTCAAGATTGATATCGATATCGATTTTGTTAAAGTAGTTGATTTTTTTGAGAACAGACTACTTACAATAAACTATAAAAAAACCTTTTTTTTGCCGTTTACTTCATACAGCACCGGCTTGCCACCATTTGAGCAAATATCCATTACTGTGTCCACAAGAGAAATGTTTCATATCAAAACATCAAAAAAAATTAAATATCTCGGAATTTTCCTTGATTCCCATTTACGATGGGATCACCAAGTAAATTATTTAATAAAAAAACTTAGATTTGTACTATATAAACTTAAATATCTATCTAATATTCTAAAATTATCTTACCTTAAAATTCTTTATTATGCACTGGTCGAAAGCCACCTAACATATGGTCTTCTTGCTTGGGGATCGGCTGGGGAGACTCTCATCGAGTACCTACAAAAAGTCCAAAAAAGTATATTAAAAGTGTTATTTCACAAACCCAGAACCTACCCTACAACTCAGCTCTACCAAGAAACTGGAGTACTTAACATCTGCCAACTATATGTTAAAGTCATTTTACTAAAGCAATATAAAGACAAAGCCACTCTAAAGGCAATTCAACATAGTTATCCAACCAGATATAAGGAAAGTGCTGCCGAAATACCATTAATGAAAAAGGCTATAGGTAAAAAAAGTTTTACATACCTGGCTCCAAAGTTATATAATCAATTACCGTCTGATTTGAAAAAAATAAACTCTTCAAGTCTATTCAAAAAATTTTACTCTTAACCTACTAAACCAAGACTAGAACTTAACTTAATCGAACAAGATTTCAATACAGTAATTACTTTTGGTAAAAGTGTAGATAATAAACCAATATTAGTGAAATTTGTCTCTTACCTTACGAAGCAAAAAGTTTTAAGATCCTGTAGAAAACTCAAGGGGACAGATATACGCATAACCGGAAAACTGTCTCAAGAAGAAAGAATAGTTAGGAGTACATTGGTGGATCAGCTAAACAGAGAAAAGCAAAATAATAAAAAAGCACATATCTATGGACAGAAACTCTTTGTTGAAGGAACAGCATACACGTACGACCAAATTATCAAAAATAATCCTGTGACTGGAAATACACCAAATCACGGTAATAATATCAATAGCAGCAACTATAGCAGCACAAATAATAAGAAACCGAAACCAAATACCCAGAACCAAATAAGTGAAAGCAATAGTAAGAACCAACCAAAAAGAAAACACAACGAGCTAGAAAATCCTGCGGAAATTATTGCGAAGAAACCCACTCTTGACAATTTTGTAACAAGACAGTCACCAACACTACAAGTGCCAAATAATAATTGAAACTCTTTTCCTTTTATTTTATCATTTCTTTTGAGATGTATATGATGTTTAATATTTAAAACTCTACTTATATTTTAATTTATTGATTTCTTAACTAAATCATTTAGAATGAATAATTATCTCCTAGACTTCAAAATCGAACAAGTCGATACTAAAGAAATACAAGATCTGCCAGACTATAATATATTAATTAATGACTTCAACAAAAACCAGAACATATCTATTTTTCAAATGAATATAAGAAGTGCAAACAAAAACATTGACGAATTAAAATTAACTTTGGAACAGGTAGGTATACAATTCGATTTTATCGTAATTACAGAAACAAGAAAAATACTAGACACTTCCTTATATCAGTTGGACGGCTACGACTTATTTTACAATAATGGAAGTTTCAATGAATGCGATGGTGTCATTATCTTTGCGAAAAAAGAGTTCCACGGTTCATGTGAATTGATCAATTTTAACGAAATTATAATCTTGGAACTCTCATGCAAGGTATATAACAAAAATTTAATAATAAATGGAATTTACAGACCGTGTCCTTCGCGTATAGATACTTTTATAACAGACCTAGGGACTTACTTAAAACAATGTAAAAAATCTGATATCCATATAATAACAGGCGATATAAATATAAATATATTAGATAATGCATCAAACTTTGTACACGACTATTTGAACCAAATGACTGAAGGGGGTTTCGAAAGCTTAATAAATAAATTCACTAGGGTAAAAGACCTACAAAAATCATGTCTTGACCATATATTCTTCAAGACTAATATAAATAATTATAAAAATATTCCGATAATATTACAAACTAGTATCACTGACCATTTTTCGATCATAAATCATCTTGTACTACCTGAAACAAAACTAAATATTCCATCAGAAAGGACAAAGGTTATATTCGATATGAAAATGTTTCAAAATCAAATTAATCAAGAAAGTTGGCAGGACATTTATAACAATAATGACATAGATATTTGTACAGAGGCATTTATAAATAGGTTTAAATTTTACAGAGACAAATCAACAATAACAAAAAAAATAAAAAAAACTGACATCAAACGTAAAAACTGGATTACGCCAGCTCTTGTAACTTCTGTTAATGAAAAAAATAGGTTATATAAAATAATGACGCATAATTACACACCACATAATATATTGGCTTTTAGGAGATATAGAAATTATTTAAATACATTAATGAAGCAAGCTAAATCATATTACTTCAATAAAAAAATAGATGACAATAGGAATGTTGGAGGGAAATTGTGGGAATGTGTTAAGGAAATATCAGGCACCCAACGACAGAAAGAGCCAATAAATGAAATTATAACACATACAAATACTGTAGTACATAACCCAAAACAAATTGCAAATGCATTCTGTGAACACTTAACAAACGTTGGAAAAAAGATGGCTAACAAGATAAGCAATGAAAATGTGATGAAAAATATTAAGCAACAAAAGATATCTAAAACAATCTTTCTTTCAGACACTGATGTAAAAGAGGTAATAGAAACCGTGATGAATTTGAAAAATAATAAGTCACCGGGGCTAGATGGTATACGATCAGAAACTCTTAAGGCAGTAAGTACAGAAATTGCACCTGTGTTAACATTCCTAATAAATAAATCAATAAATGATGGTAAGTTTCCAAAAATATTGAAAATTGCAGAAATTTTACCCCAGTTTAAAGATGGAAATCCTAAGGAAACTTCAAATTATAGACCAATATCATTAATTTCAAATGTAGGAAAGGTATTTGAAAAAATAATACAAAAACGAATCGTATCGTTTATAAAAAAATATAACATATTATCAGACAAACAATACGGGTTTCGTGAAAACGTGTCGACGTCGGATGCAGTGGCTAGGTTGCTGGAGATGATAAGTGGTGCTTTAGATAAAAAACAGCCATCCATTGTCATCTTTGTTGACTTGGCTAAGGCATTTGACAGTGTCGATCATAACAAGCTTTTATTGGTTTTAGAGAATGCAGGATTTAGGGGTATGGCTTACAAGCTACTTGTGAGTTATTTGCACGAAAGAGTGCAGTGTGTGAATGTTGGTGGAGCCCACAGTGAATTCAAAATTGTAAAATATGGAGTACCCCAAGGAACAGTCCTGGGACCAATCCTCTTTAACCTATACCTTAATGATATATTTTTTCAGGACACAAAGGGAGAAATTGTGAGCTTTGCAGATGACACCGCTGTATTCTATAAAAATGACAATTGGTTGGCTCTCAAGATTGATATCGATATCGATTTTGTTAAAGTAGTTGATTTTTTTGAGAACAGACTACTTACAATAAACTATAAAAAAACCTTTTTTTTTGCCGTTTACTTCATACAGCACCGGCTTGCCACCATTTGAGCAAATATCCATTACTGTGTCCACAAGAGAAATGTTTCATATCAAAACATCAAAAAAAATTAAATATCTCGGAATTTTCCTTGATTCCCATTTACGATGGGATCACCAAGTAAATTATTTAATAAAAAAACTTAGATTTGTACTATATAAACTTAAATATCTATCTAATATTCTAAAATTATCTTACCTTAAAATTCTTTATTATGCACTGGTCGAAAGCCACCTAACATATGGTCTTCTTGCTTGGGGATCGGCTGGGGAGACTCTCATCGAGTACCTACAAAAAGTCCAAAAAAGTATATTAAAAGTGTTATTTCACAAACCCAGAACCTACCCTACAACTCAGCTCTACCAAGAAACTGGAGTACTTAACATCTGCCAACTATATGTTAAAGTCATTTTACTAAAGCAATATAAAGACAAAGCCACTCTAAAGGCAATTCAACATAGTTATCCAACCAGATATAAGGAAAGTGCTGCCGAAATACCATTAATGAAAAAGGCTATAGGTAAAAAAAGTTTTACATACCTGGCTCCAAAGTTATATAATCAATTACCGTCTGATTTGAAAAAAATAAACTCTTCAAGTCTATTCAAAAAAAAAATAAAGAGCTGGATCCTATCTTTTCCGGCCGATATAATGCGAAACTTTATTTCTCCTCGAAATGAAACTTATTATAGTCTGTCAATTTTATCGTGATTTGTAAAACCTGAAAATTTTTTGTCTTATCGATATTCTGAATGATTTTACTTACGTTTTTGTTGTCGTTGGTGTTCTGTGTTCTATATGTTAGAGCTCATATTTACATTCTTTGAAATATTCCCATATATGTTTAGGATGTTTGTCTTTGTAAATGATGTCTTTTTAAATTCTATACAACTACTTCTTATGATAAATGAACTATCACATTCACGCACAAGCCTTGCTTTTGTGAATGTACGCTCTTTTGCGATGAAAATGAATGACTACTTATTTACTCAACTTATTTTAATGTGCTTGTATCTTTTGAATGTATATTTAATTATTGTAACTGTAACTGATGCAAATAAAGATTATTCTTATCTCCTTAAAAAAAGAAAAAAAAAAAAAAAAAAAAAAAAAAAAATGTGCGGTGCTGGCTTTAGACTCCTTCGGAATACACTTTGATATTGTCTTTTCAATTATTAACAATAAAGCAACGAAACAACAGATAAATATTACACTATAGCAATTAAAGAATACACCAAAATACCGAAGCCTTATGATAACCTCAACACTTGAACTAAAAAACGATAACATTATAACAGATAACCTGTGGGGACGAGCAATATGACATCGCGCATACGCAGTAATAAAAATCAACAAAACTTTATTACAAACGAAGTTATAGTTTTCGTTAATTTTTTGAAATTATCTACTGATTTCAATTACTCGACAGGCTCTATAGATGACACGGTCTGCAGTGTCCCTAGCCTCCTCAACAAAAGTTGGCCCCACTTATGAACCAACGGATGTGAATATTGAGGATCAACAAGAAGGCATGTTGAGATAGATTTTGAGTGCCAAGAAGCATCAGAAGCTTTAATAAATTTATTTAAGTACAAATGTTAGTTGAAAAATATCTAAAACTAACTTTTCCGCATCTGTGGCCGTGAACAATATTCTATCATGAAAGTGTTACTTGTATACACTTCGGAGGATGTATCGTGCTAACAAACCGGAATTTCTCCGAAAATAACCAAAAATTCAGTATATCTGGATTTACAGGACCCGCTGTACTCGCTCTAGTCAACTGGAAATCAATAGGATACCTCTGTGAGACGCCTTGAACCATATTCAATAATAAAATTGATCAATCCTATACTCTCTGGAAGCTATATCGTGCTAACAAACTGAAAATTCTCCAAAAATGACAAAAATTTGATACTTCAAGTACAAGTAGCTCATTAAAGCCAGTATAAAGGGGACTGGCTTTAGTGAGCTGAATATCAATAGGGATCATCTTTGAGACGCTCTGAATAATATCCAATCATAAAATTGGTCACTTGTTGAACTCCAGAAGCTATGTCGTGCTAACAAACTGAAATTTCTCAAAAAATGACAAAATATCGTACTTCAGTACTATAGCACCCGTTATACTGGCTCTGGTGAGCTGGAAATCAATAGGGTTCAACTGTAACATATCCTTAACAATATTCTATCATAAAATTGGTGACTTATTGCACTACGGAGGCTGTATCGTGCTAACAAGACATATAAGGAAAAGTGGCCGACGACAACGACGTACACGCAGGATTTTTACTTTTCAGTTAACCTATCCGTATGCGAGAAAAGTATTGGTTTACCCCAAAAAAAGTTGGAATTTGGATTTTTTTTAGTTATTTTCACGTTTTCCATCAACAACAACAAAAAAAATGGTTTTTTAAAAAAAAAATCCTCTGTGTATGTCGTCGTCGTCGTCGTTGTCGTCGGCCACTTTTCCTTACATGTCTTGTTAGCACGATACTGCCTCCGGAGTGCAATAAGTCAGCAATTTCAAGATTGAATATTGCGAAGGCCATGTGACAGATGAACCCTATTGATTTTCAGCTCACCAGAGCCACTACAACAGGTGCTACAGTACTTTAAGTACGATATTTTGGTCATTTTTGAAGAAGTTTCAGTTTGTTAGTACGATGCAGCCTCCGGAGTTTATGCAAGTGACCAATTTTATGATTGGATATTATTCAAAGCGTCTCAACGATGAACCCTATTGATATCCTGCTCACTAAAGCCAGTACAACGGGTGCTATGGTACTTGAAGTACCAAATTTTTGTCATTTTTGGAGACTTTTCAGTTTGTTAGCACGATATAGCCTCCAGAGAGTATAGGATTGATCAATTTTATGATTGAATATTGTTCAACGTGTCTTATTGATTTCCGGTTGACAAGAGCGAGTACAGCGGGTCCTATATATCCAGATATACTTAATTTTTGGTTATTTTTGGAGAAATTTCGGTTTGTTAGCACGATACATCCCCCGAAGTGTATACAAGTAACATATAGATAGAATATTGTTCAGGGCCACAGATGCGGAAAGTTAGTTTTAATCTTTAAAACCGTTTATTTTTTTCATGAAAAGGAATATTGAAAATTGTATTGTGCATAGATGTACAAGTTGTTTAGCATCTGATCAAAAGAATTGACTGAAAAACAAATTGCGTCATCCATCGTTATCTCAGGTTCCAAAGGTAATATCATTATACGTCATCGTTTCATAGCTGTACGTTGTAATATTGAAAACAGTTGAATAATTGCATTTTTACCCGTGCGTCATTAATATCTGATAACATAACTGACAAATGTCAAATTATTTCGTTCTGTTCTTCACTATTAATAGAAAGAGATGCAACTTAATAATTATGGCGGTTATGTTATCAGATATTAATGATGCACGTGTAAAGATCCAATAATTCAACTGTTGGTATGTAAAATTATGATCTGCTCAATGAATCATGGATTTTTTTTTATTAATTTATATTTATTGAACATTCAAGAAATTGTTAAAATTAGAGTCAATTACAAGATTTACAAGTTATTATTCATTATCAAAATGTGTTTATCCATTTTCAGAGTATCGTATTGAGGGAAAATGGACAAAAGCTCTATCACAACAATTGACTCCAAATAAATTTATGTGTGAGAAGCGCTTTCGCAAAGAAAATGTTAAAAAAGCTGATCGATTGGTTATTAATGGAACTGAAACTATTATTCCTCACGCTTTTGAATGACAATGTTATTCCAATATACCTTCAGGGTTAGGAAATGGATATTTCTGAAGAGGTTTGGGAATGCCTCGTTTACTATTTTTTGATGATATTGAAATTTATGAAATATTAAACATGTCGACTTTACTTTTTGTTACAAGTTCCGTTAGTACGGAATGAAATGAATAACTGTCAATTGGAAAATCTTGATTATACACAACCCTCGCTGCAAAATTTTGAAGGCAATGATTTAAGAGAAGATTCTCAATTGGCGGGTCTCCATCATATGGAATCAGCGGAGATTGTAACAGAAAATGATGTAAGGGAATTACGTATCATATTATAGAACTGCGAGATTTATATTTTACGTATGATGAGTTGATATTCAGTCATACCCACATCCGCACCCGAAAAGAAGGTATACATTTTCCTGTTGCCAATAATATTTCAGTGGCGGTAAAAAAGTTTTTTTAGATAATTTTATCAGTTCATAATGTAAACAAAGCAGTTCATTGTAATTTGTTAAATTTTGCTCATATAATCATTCCTAATACAACAGGTTTCTTTCTCTCAACGACCAGAAGTTACTATCGATGATAGTAATATCATCTATACATGATATAAAAATGTATATGAAAAATTTGCAACTATATTTTATTTGAAGGAACTGGCGTACACAATAGATACGATAGATTTTACTTTTCCGCCCAACCTATCTAATATGCGAGAAAAGTATTGGTTTACCCCAAAAAAAGTTGGAATTTTGAAATTTTTTTTTGAGTTATTTTTACGTTTTTCATCTAGAACAACACGAAAAAACGGTTTTTAGAAAAAAATCCTGTGTGTATGTCGTCGTCGTCGTTGTCGTGGGCCACTTTTGGTTATATGTCTTGTTAGCACGATACAGCCTCTGGTATGCAATAAGTCACCAATTTTATGATCGATTATTGTTCAGGACATCTCACAGATGGACCCTATTGACTCTCAGCTCACCAGAGCCAGTACAACGGGTGCTATGGTCCTGGAAGTACGACATTTTTGTCTGTTTTTGAGACATTTTAGTTTGTTAGCACGATATAGCCTCCGGAGTGCGACAAGTCATCAATTTTATAATTAAATAATATTCAGAACATCTCACAGATTAACCCTATTGATTTTCAGCTCACCAGAGTCCGTACAACAGGTGCTATGGTTTTTTAAGTACGACATTTTTGTCATTTTTGGAGAAATTTCAGTTTGTTAGCACGTTACAGCCTCTGGAGTATTAACAAGTGAACTATTTCATAGTTGGATATTATTCAGAGCGTCTCAAAGATGAATCCTATTGATATTCAGCTCGCTAAAGCCAGTACAACGAGAGTTATGCTACTTTAAGTACCTAATCTTATCAATTTTTGGAGAATTTTCAGTTTGTTAGCACGATACAGCCTCCAGAGTGTATACAAGTGATCAATTTTAAGATTGAATATTGTTCAGGGCGTCTTATAGATGAACCTTATTCATTGTTAGCCCACCAGAGCTAGTACAACGGGTGCTATGGCACCAGAAGTTCCACATTTTTGGTCATTTTTGGAAAAATTTCGGGTTGTTAGCACGATACAGCTTTCGGTGTGTAAATCAGTGACCAATTTTATAATAGGATATTTTCTCATAGATGTACTCTATTAATTTTCAGCTGACTAGAGCGAGTACAGCGGGTCATATAAGTCCAGATATATTTTATTTTCGGTTATTTTGGCACGATACATCCCCCGAAGTGTATACATGTGACAATTTTGATAGAATATTGTTCAGGGCCTCTCACAGATGCGGAAAAGTTAGTTGTAATCCTTAAAACCGTTTATTTTGGTTTGTGTTGCAGAAAATTTGCCTCAAACTTCAGCGAGAAAATGGTACTGATGCCAGTGCATTCAAAAAGCGAATAGTTCATAAAGCTATTGGGGAAGATTTAAAAAAGTGTGTCGTCGACTTTCCCTTAAAGTACGATATAATATTATAAGGTAACTCGGACCAGCATTGACATTGACACAATTTCTAAATCTAATCAAAAATGTGACTACATTGCTAGTCATACTATTTTCTTTTCATGGTGCTCTATTGCCATCCGAAGGCTTTGTATAGACGTAATGTGCATGCTTCGCTGCAACCTGTGGATTTATAACGGCGGCTTTGAACAGCTGATGTTTATCGTGCTCCGAATATTTGCATAGAAAACTTTGTGAATTTTGAGTCAACAGGCCCGAAGTTTTGGTGTTAAAGGTAATTTAAGCTCTATTTTTATTATTACAAATCAGTTTTTGTATCAGTTAGTGATTTTATAAAACTTAACATTTTTTTATGAAAGGTTATGTTTGACAGTGTCAATGTTAGCCCCTAGTCCAACATTGACACTGCCAATGTAATCCTTAGGCCAACTTTGTCTCTAAAATCCTATGATCACTAGGCTATGCAAGAAGCTCTGCAAGCAGTTAGAAATGGTGACAGTTTTAAGGCCACCCCTCAACGTTATGGAATAAACTGGACCTACATTAATGAACCATTTTAAAGGATTCAATTGTAAAGCTGTTGGACGTCTCACAGTTTTAACCTATGAAGATGAGGAAATGTTGGGGCATACGTTAGTTAAGCTTGGTGAATGGAGCTATGAATTCGACCGACTACTACTCCTAAGATGTGTGCAAGACTACGTGCGAAAACTTCATCGACCAAATCCGTTCCGCAATGGAATGCCAGGTATTGATTGATGCATGATGTTCGAAAAAAGATAGTTCAAAGAAATAAGTAGACGAGTAGCTCAAAAGCTTCCCAAGAATGGAGCAGTAGCGGGGTCACGGGAGGTAATGGAAGATTGTTGTAATAAATTGCAATCTGTCTATTCGCGTTTCAGTTGGGATAGAAAGCCACAGAACATATTCAACTGTGATGAGATTGGTTTTCAAACCGATGCAGGTGTCCAGGAAGTGTAGTGCGAAAGGGGTAGCCGAAATCCAAACAAATTAGTCGGTAGCGTCACAAAAGCTACGTACACGGTCCTTATGTGCTGCAATGCTGTTGGAGACTTCTCACAAATGTTTATCAACTACAAAGGACTTCACCTGTATTCCACTTGGTGCGTGAACGGACCGGAGAATTGTCGTTATAATTGTTCACCGTCTGGTTGGATGGAGTCCCTTCAGTTTTTTGATTGGTTTACTAACTGTTTTATTTCTTTAACTTCAGATATACAGGGTACTAAGCTTCTTATTTTGGATGGGCATAACTCACATTTATCTTTGGACTTGGTAGAAACAGCCGCAAAACAAAATATCAAAATATTATGTTCACCAGCTCACACGTCCTATTTAGTTCAGCCTCTGGATGTTGGCGTTTACAAATCGGTTAAGGCGACTTGGAGAGAAATACTCCGAGATTTTTATCAAGAATCGGGTTATACAAATGTCGATAAAAGCGTAATCCCTTCTTTAATGAAAAAATTGGCCAAAAAACACTCCAAGATTGCCCAGAAGTAACGCGGTAGGTGGCTTTGATGGGTCGGGAATTTACCCTTTGTCTTTAGGAAAAATGACAAAAAATCTCAGATGGCACATATTGTTAACGGTGAGGATTCTGCTCAGATGCCATCCACATCTTCTGGGGACTCAGGCGAAAATGACCAATTACCGTCGACATCTTACAACAAAAGGAATTACATAGCAGAACAGACACCCTATCCTTCTACACCACAAGATATTAAAACAAGCAATTTCAAGTTTGTCAGTCCTAAGGATTTAAAACACAAAAAAATCGACCGTTATGAAGAAAAACAGAGTAAACAGAAAATTTGCTGAAAGCCTAATAGACAAAGATGTTTTAATAAGACTTCGGGAAAAGGAAGAAGAAAAGCAATCTAAAAACAAGCAACCATTGGCAAACAAAAAAACAAAAGAAAGGCACAAGAATCACAATAATCTGGCTCCAGTTTGTCAGAAAGTGAGATAATTTATGATGATAACAATGACAATGAGCGGGAAGATTTGATTACTGCAGAAAATGAACAAGTTGAGAATGAGATAATTGAAAAAGGAGGAGAAAATGAGGTAATTGAAGCTAAAACAAACAACAGTCAAAGAAGTACCCATGCTGACATTTAAAACGTTAAACTTGGGATTTGGGTGGTCGTTAAATATCCTGCGAAAAAGATTCATTCATTACATAGGAAAGGTTGTCCAAGTAAAGGATGGCGATATTAAGGTTTATTGTAAATTTCTGTTATATAAACTTTTTGCAGACTTATAATTGTGTATTTCCAGTTTATTGAGACCTTTTATGAATATGTATTGGCAGAATTTATATACAATGAAGGAACATAAAAGGAAATAAAAAAATAATTTGTATAAAAAATTATTGCCAAAAATGAAAAAGACTTTGAAGTAAGTTGCCTAAGACGATATGGCCAAAAACCTCCAACTTTTATTTTTCCGCAAGTAGAAGATATATCATACATTGATAGTTCTCAAATGAAATGTACTTTGAGAAATCGCACACAAGTGCCGACCATGTCTTAAAATTACAATTTTGGTGGAAGCGCACGGATTTTAGTAAAGGGCGATTTTTTTGTGTGATTGTTTTGTAGAGGCATTTCTGAGAACGTCAATTGCATCTTGGGAATCACAATCTAAGAAAATCCAGGAGAAGCTTTCCATATATAAGCGACTACCTACTAACCGCAGCTCAATTTACAATTTATTCTCGTAACGAATAAGGGTGAATATAAATATAAACAGATGTGAAGTATTTATATAAATTAAGTATAAGTGAATACACTGTGTGTATATAAATTCATCCTACCCGTCGTTATGAAACTATTTAGATGAATAAGAAAAACCTTACAAGATTTAAATTTTCAAACATAATTTACAATATTAAATTATCAAGGTTCCGCTCCTGAACATAGATTTCAAAGTTTAAGCCTCATTTATATTTTATGGTTGTATTGTTAATGTACCCAAATAGATTTATTAAGATACAAGGTGATCAAGCTAAAACATCATGAAACTACACTTACCAACTTAAAATTCGATCCATTCAAAATAATGATTTATTTAAAAATGCTCTTACTTTCAAATGGGGAAACTGATTTATTTGAATTTTTTAGCAACTTTTAGATAAAATACTGAAGTTTTAAGATTATTATTCGGACATCTAAAAGTAATTCAGTATTCGCTGGATATACAGGGGGAAAAGAAAACAATTTTTCCTCTATTTTTGACACACCCTGTAGGTTAATTCTGCTAGTAGATCTGCACACAATTGACTTTATCAAGAAGACTGCCTTGTTTCCAACATTTTGTATTTTATTTATCCCGATATCTTAATTTGTTTGTGAAATGTGACGATTTAAAGAAAATGTAACATTTTAGAAATGGTCATAATTTAAATGACGGTAGAGAATAAACTACAAAATAAGTAGAGTGCTGTGGCAACTCACAATATGACAACTGTCAATCAATTGCAGTTTAGTTATCAGTATTTAATTTAACATCATGGTTTCAACACCTACTGATGTAGCACGAGCAGTTGCTCTGGTACAAGATGGTAGGTCTCAGTATTATGCTTCTAGAATATTGGGTGTTACAAGGTGTAGCGTCCAGAGAGCTGTACAACGTTTTAATGGAATTGGTAGTTTTTCGAGAGGAAGAGGATCTGGCAGACGACGTTCTACAAATGTTCGAGATGATCGTTTTGTAACATTAAACGTTTTGCGAGAAAGAAATACTACTGCTGTCATGGCTCGAAATCGTTTGGAAGAAGTGCGCCAAGTAGCTGTTAACGAAATAACGATTCGAAGGCGATTACAAGAACATGGATTACGCTCCAGAAGACCTGAAACTGGTCCGGAGTTACTTAGGATTTGCCAGAGAGCATCAACATTGAAATGTCGATGACTGGAGTAAGATTTTATTTTCTGACGAGTCAAGGTTTTGTTTACGTTCTTCAGATAGCCGTGAAAGAATATACCTAAGAAGAGGTGAAAGGTTTGATCAAGCAAATTTTTCCACAAGACTCAGTTATGGAGGAGGATCGGTAATGGTTTGGGGCGGCATAAGCATGGAAGCTCGTACTGATTTAGTCATTGTTGGCGGCGGAGCAATGACAGCAAACAGATATATTCGTGATGTGCTAGATCCACATGTAATTCCATTTGCACCGTTTATAGGAAACGAATTCATGTTATGCACAACAACGCTCGAGCACATATTGCGAGGATTGTATCTCAATATTTTGACGACACAGAAATTCAGAGGATGAACTAGCCATCACGTAGCCCAGACCTCAATCCAATTGAGCACGTGTGGGACATGATGGGCAGACGAGTTCGTAACCGAGTTCCTTCTCCAAGAAATTTAAATTTTTTGAGAGATGCTTTGGTCCAAGACTGGGATCAGATTGACCAGATGGAGATTCTACATCTAATAGAGGGTATGCCACGACGCATTGAGGCAGTTATTCGCGCTCGTGAGGGAAATACCCGTTATTAATTTGTAATAATTATTAGTTTATTTGTTGTTTTATTCGTTCATGAAATTATGTATTACTCTGCTAAAACTGAATAAAAAATTTAAGAATGTTACATTTTCTTTAAACCGTCACATTTCACAAACAAATTAAGATATCGGGATAAATAAAAAACAAAATGTTGAAAACAAATCAGTCTTCTTGATAAAGTTAATTGTGTGTAGATCTACTAGTAGAATTAACCTACAGGATGTGTCAAAAGTAGAGGAAAAAAGTGTTTTCTTTTCCCCCCTGTATATCCAGCGAATACTGAATTACTTTTAGATGTCCGAATAATAATCTTAAAACTACAGTATTTTATCTAAAAGTTGCTAAGAAATTCAAATAAATCAGCTTTCGCATTTGAAAGTAATTGCATTTTTAAATAAATCATTATTTTGAATGGTTCGAATTTTAAGTCGGTAAGTATATACAGGGTGTCCCGGAACTAATGGGAAAAAGTCAGGAGAGAATAATATGAGCCAAAATAATGTTAGTACTTCATATAAACTTTTACTATGCAGGCCCTCGTTTTCGAGTTATAGGCCTCCAAAGTTTTAATTTTGAATTTGGTTTTTATTTTTATTTTTTGTACTAGTTATTTGATCTTCATAAAATTTACGGCAAAGCTATAATGTAAGTGTATGTTTATTTTGGTAAGGTAAACAGATTTACAGTAGTGCATTGAAGCCAGGGACGGACTACTCGCAATGGTTAGTGATCCAAAAATTTTGCAGGTATGGCACACCCTGTATGAAATTATCGAAATTCACTTCCCCACACATTAAGCTAACGAAAAGGTACTCCTGTTGGAATTCGATAAAATAAGCCGTTTGGCTAATATTTACAGTTTTATTAATGCACTACGTACAAATCTACCTAACTAACTTATTAATACGATGTCCAGAATTTACTTGCTTTTAATCAAAATTACGAACATAACATTATTAAACCATTAAGAAAACCTCAAAAAACACAAGTTATAAAACATTAGACTAAAACTAATTCCTAAACAACAACAAAAACTAACGTTATTCTAATAAATGTTCAATATGAGCTCCTCCCACTTCCACGCACATTCTAAGTCTACGAAGGTTGTTTCTTTGCACTTGAAAGAGCAATTTCACACTATTTCTAATAACATTGCAGTGTAACACAGTTCTGTCTATTAAATCTTGCCTTGCACAGGTGTTGCGTATACCTTACTTTTGAGATAACCCTAGAGAAAGAAATCCATAGGATTAACGTCTCCTGATCGCGGTGGCCATTGAAAAGGGCCTCCACGACCAATCCATCTATTAGGAAGCCTTGTGTGTAAATGCTGTCGTACATCTAAACTGAAATTAGGAGGGGCCCCATCATGCATGAACCATAAATTCCTACGAGTTTGTAGTAGCACATCATCAAACAGGTTCCATAACTCATTTTGCAAAAAACTCCAAATATCTCTGACCGGTCAAAGTACCGTCAATAAAGTATGGCTGTATCAAATTATTGCCAACTATTCCTGCCAAACATTAATCATGAATCTATGCTGGATCCTAGTTTGGATAATGCCATGTGGATTCACATCATCCCATAAATGCATATTATGAGAATTTATGATTCCATCTCTGGTGAAACCCGGTTCGTTCGTAAAGAGAACGTTACTAATAAATGTGTTGTCTGCTTGTTGTTGTCGCAGAAACCACTGGCTATACTCAAGTCAAGCAGGATAATCAGCCACTGTCATACGGTGTACTTTTTTCATGTGAAAAGGATATAACAGCTGTTCTTTTAGGACGCGATGAACAACTGATTTCGAGACGTTATGTTCTCTTGATAATTTTCTAAAACTCGATGGTTCATTATCAACTGCATTTAACAAGTCTTGTTCAACTGCCACAGTACGTATGCTTCGTACTGGACCTTCTCCAGCTTTTTCTGGCGAAAATCTTCCTAAAATTTAAAATTTTGTTTTGTATACATGGAAAATTACATTTACTTATTCATACCTGTTTCTCGTAACCTGAGATCAATACGCCCAAACATTCGTCTGTCTCGCAATGCTCTGTTTGCAAAATGTTCTTCATAAAGCCTTTTGGCCTCTAAACAGTTTCGAGAAGCCAGTCCATACATTAGATGTTTATCTGCGTACTCAATTAAAGCGAATTCTGCTATTGTAACTGTTAAATTAAGGACTTATGAATTATTGACAAGTACTGACTACGAACTATTCTACACAACGTTTGACAACTAATCCTATGGTAACTTGATAAACGGTAAAAACACTTATAAAAAGTTTTTACCAACTTTCCTATTAATAAGTCGTTAATGTTTTTCATCTTCTGCTATCGTTAAATTATTTTTTTGTAGTACTCTAGGTAAATTTTGGACATCTAAAAAGTTAATTTTACCTCGTTGTGTACTTATAAAAATGGTGAATGCGTAAATTGGTACGTAGTGCATTAATAAAACTGTAAATATTAGCCAAACGGCTTATTTTATCGAATTCCAAGAGGAGTACCTTTTCGTTAGCTTAATGTGTGGGGAAGTGAATTTCGATAATTTCATACAGGGTGTGCCATACCTGCAAAATTTTTGGATCACTAACCATAGCGAGTAGTCCGTCCCTGGCTTCAATGCACTACTGTAAATCTGTTTACCTTACCAAAATAAACATACACATACATTATAGCTTTGCCGTAAATTTTATAAAGATCAAATAACTAGTACAAATAAAAACCAAATTCAAAATTAAAACTTTGGAGGCCTATAACTCGAAAACGAGGGCCTGCATAGTAAAAGTTTATATGAAGTACTAACATTATTTTAGCTCAGATTATACGCTGCTGACTTTTTTCTCATTAGTCCCGGGACACCCTGTATAATGCGAGTTCACATTCATTTTAGAGAGAGCCGCCCCGTGGGGCCTTATTTGGTATTGCCTTCAGTCAGATAGTTTGGTTCACCCGCTAAACGAATGAACTGTAACCACAATTTTCTAATTTTTATTACTTTCAATATATAGCAGGATCCCAAAAGCTGGACTTCAACGATAATTTAGTATAATCCCAGTGGAGAACGAGTGCATTTTCTCAATATATTGAGAAAATTCAGAACGAACATTTTTCCATGACATACTGGATGTTTTGTGGAGTGCACCGAGCAGCGATCTATCATTGTTACCCGCGGCCACCTAAGTGTGATTTGTGCCCACGATTTCTCTGGGGATTTTCGGAAGAGGATCCGCAGGTCCTTATGTATTTCTCCGTTCATTTGGAATAAATAATTGATGAGCACTGGATATCAGGGGTGACTCGATTTGTTTTAATCAGGTAGTTATTGTATGGCATTTGGTCAGGAAATAGAACAAATTTTGGTTTTATTTCTTCTTAAATATTTTATGGAGTTGCGAGAGATTGCTATTCGATCCACCGACATTTTGATTATTCGTTTATAAAATAAAAAATTCAAATGTTTAATACAAATACCGCTAAACGTTGCAGATTATTTATATCGTCATTACCTTGCCGTGTTATCTTATCGTCAGGGTTGTAGGAAGTTTTGAAATTGTGAAGTTATGTCTCTTTGTTTTATTCATGCATACAGAACCGCAAAATATTCGAATTTTTTAACAAGGCATGAAAAATTCGATTACTCCGAAACTATGTTATTTATCGATTCTTTTCCTACGTCATTCGATAGAGGACTGATGAATATCAATTAATAACCATATTCGAATTTTTCCATTCCATATTTGTAGACAATATATGGAATAGAACTTTTTGTAAAAAATTACCTTAAAAATTTTGTAGTAATTACGACTATGCAATGGAAAGACTGAAATTGGCGAAAATCGAAAGAAGATTGTTCATAATATTATAAAAAGATACTGGAACTGCCAGTGGATAATACAAACCGAATTATAAAACATTAAAGTTCAATTTTTTTTTAATTCCGATTCCAAAGTGGACCCCGAAGGGGAAACAACTACCCAAAATATGCACCCCATAATTAAATATCTGATAACGAACAATGTTTAACATATACTCAAAACAAACGGTTCTAAAGATTAAAACTAACTTTACCGCATGTGTTTGAGATTAATTAATTAATATTCTATCATGAAATTGTCAGTTGTGTACACTTCGGGGGATGTATCGTGTTAACAAACCGAAATTTCTCCAAAAGTAACCAGAAATGCAGTATATCTGGATTTATAGGACCCGCTGTACTCGCTATAGTCAGCTGAAAATCGATACGGTACATCTGTGAGCTTCCTTGAAACATATCCAATTATAAAATTGGCCACTTGTATACACTCCGAAGGCTGTATCGTACTAAACCCGAAATTTTTCCAAAAAGGACGAAAATGTGGTACTTCAGGTACCATATCACTCGTTATACTAGCGCTGGTGAGCTAAAAATCAATATGGTTCATCTATAAGACGCCCTGAACAATATTTAATCATAAAATTGGTCACTTGTATATACTCCGGAGGCTGTATCGTGCTAACAAACTGAAATTTCTCCAAAAATGACTAAAATGTCGTACTTAAAGTACTATAGGACCTGTTGTACTGGCTGTGGTGAGCTGAAAATCAATAGGGCTCATCTGTGAGATGTTCTGAATTATCTTCAATTATGAAATTGGTGACTTTTTGTACTCCGGAGGCTGTATCGTGCTAACAAACTGAAATTTCTCAAAAAGTTACAAAAATGTCGTACTTCAAGTACCATAGCATCCGTTGTACTGGCTATTGTGAGCCGAAAATCAATGGGGTTCATCTGTCAGATGTCCTGAACAATATTCAATCATAAAATTGGTGATTTGTTATACTCCGGAGGCTGTATCGTGCTAACAAAACATGTAAACGAAAAGTGGCCGACGCAACGACGACAACGACGACGACGACCACGACATACACACAGGATTTTTTTCTAATAACCATTTTTTCCGTGTTGTTCTTGATGAAAAACGTAAAAAAAACTGAAAATAGTTTTGTGGGTAAACCAGTACTTTTCTCGCATATTAGATAGGTTGGGCGGAAAAGTGAAAACGCATTAATGGAACATTTGAAATATATTTAAGATAATGAAAGTATTTATTGTTCTGAAAATAATTAAAATATACTGAGAATATAGAAAATGCTGGAAATTTAACTAGGTTTTAAATGTAATGAAAATAAATGGAACATTGTGAATATAATATTTGGGGTAATTAAGGTAATAAAAACGTGATGAAACTATTAAACTAAAGGTCTCAACAATTTTGGTATAATTTACACCGTGTTTTTTACAAAAGAGCCTAAAGTCAATAACTGTGGGTGAGAAATTGAAATGAAAGTTCACAAGTTATTGATACATATTATTATTAGTGTTTTAAATGAAACTTACTGTTTCTAGTTAACTCCACTAGAAACAGTAAGTTTCATTTAAAACACTAATATGAGTAGATTCCACAATGTAAGAGTTGAGACAGTTAGTTAACTACATAATATTATTATTTCATCCCGAAAATGGGGAAAATAACTGAAAATGAAAAGGATTCCAAAATAAATATTTATTAATAAATGAAACAAATAATATATAACAAGTAGTTAAAAGTTTAAATGTGAAACTAAAGAAATCCCTATGGCCCAGGACCAATGGGCATTTTTAGTGACTTTCAGAAAAAATTCAACACTGACGTCAAAGATAGCGGGCGTTTGAATTTACACGTATTGAAATCACGTTTTCAATATTGAATAAGAAATCAGTTTTTCAAAATTTGTAATGTACAAATGGTTACTGGTAAGTTATAAACTGCCCTTTATAGAGTCATGAGAAAAAAAAATTTAAGATACTGTAACATTTTTGCATAAAATCAAAAACAGAAAAAAATTGGGTGTTAAATTTGTGAATCTTCTTGAATAAATGTTTTCAATTACATTTGAGGAAAAAGTGTTAAAAACAGAAGTTGTAGAACGTGTTAAGATCTATAAAAAACCGAAGTTGCTTTTTGCGTCAGATCAAAAACAAAGGAAGTACGTTCTTTTTTAACTTTAATATTTTGGAGCTATTTTGTTTCTACTGTGGCGATTTGACCCATTAACGAACTCGTCCAAGATTTTGACACAACCGATTTTTGTTTCGAATTTGGTTTCGATCTGTGGAAAAATGTGCCCTCTATCGTACTTACATATTCATTCATAACACACACACACACACACCCTCACACACACACATATATAAAGAATATTTTGGTGGGGATGTGGCAATAAAGCAGCAGAGTACACTCTTTTAGCTGTTTAATAAGATCTTCCCAATAAAACATTATTCATTTCCAAAGTGTAATCATTATCACTAACAAATTCTTGTTCATTTCGTAAGAAAATTATAAATTCTCTTTTTTGTTAAACAGCACAAGTAATAAATTGTGTATATAATATGTAACATCCAAAGGAAGAACCTAAAAAAATACAGAAATATGATTAGATAATAATATAACAGGATATTTAATTATAATACAGGAACGAAATTACCATGTTTACATAAATAAAATAACAGAGAAGTGTCAATGAAACTTCATGTCAGTTTAGCACGGAATTTCAATAGCAGAGATTTGGTCATGGAATTATTTATGCTTCTGAAGTATTGATTAATTTGGAGAGTCGTAAAAACATTGAGACGTTTTATGAGAAAAGTAATATTAGGCCAAGGTTATATGAAATAATTATTGTAGGATACAGAATGATTTGATTGAAAGGCATTACGAATGGTTTTGAAACATTTTAGTTGGTAGATTTGTTCATTTTAGAACATAAAAGTAGGATGTATTTGATCATTGTTTGTTGAAATTAGGAATATTTCAGGGGACATTAATGTGTAAAAATATATAATAAATTATTTTAAAATTTATAAAGAACATTAGGTATTCATATAAGCAAGATAAATACAATAAATGGAAAAAAAATCATGATATAGGACAAATGGTAATTTATTTAGTTAGTTGATAGTGTTTTGTTACATAACAACGATGAGACAACGGGAGTTTGTTGATTTTGGAAACAAAAGAAGTGGGTGGTGTGATCTAGAGAAGAAAGGACGCATGTAAGATTTTTTTGTAAAATTAATGAAATTATTAGAAATTATTTGAATTACATGGTATAAACATATTAATAAAGGTGGAACAAGATATAAGAAGTGATTGGAATAGTAATTTATGCAACAGTGTATAAAGTGGCAGTTTTTTTCAAGATTGAAAAAAGTTGACCGCACGAGCCATCAGACGAGTGCGGCAATTCCATGAGTGAAAAAAAGACACTTTATGCACATGTTGCATACATTATTTTTTCTACAGCCCTATATAAAAAAATAAAATGCAAATAGAAATTTGGGATATTTTAATTAAGCTCCTTTGGTAAATTACAATTATATGTATTCCAAGTTTCATGAAAGTTCATCCTCGATGCCCAGCCAAGTATCTTAGAAGTCCATCCTCGATGCCCAGCCAAGTTTCATTGTGTAATCTTATGGAAAGCGTGAAATAAAGTTAACGTTATGACACTTTCTATAACGCCTTTTTCCTATTTTTCACTCTAACCATAAACAACCACTTTAAGCGCTACAAATAGATGAAATACAAGGTACTTTAAAGATAGGGCGTAGAAAGAAGAACTTAACGTTAATATATAAGAAATTATGAGAAATATATGCAATTGTAATAACGAAAGAAGAAGCTTAGTAATTTGAGGAGAATATTCATAGTATAACGTAAAATAATTCCTCAAACACATTCTTAAATCAAGAGAAAGTATTAAAAGTAAACTAAACAAAGTATTTAAATAAAATTTAAACTTACCTGCCGTACCAGCTGTAAATTAGTTCTGCAAGTGGATGAAGATCCAGCGTCATCTCAAGAAGTGGATGTAGGAGAGTATTGGAATAAGAACTTCCCGGTGCATAGTTCTCACATAGTTCGTAGAAACAAAATTCGACCTTTCATCGTTTGAAATTTTAAATCTTTTAAATCGTGCAGTTTAAGCTGACAGGCAACTGACGCTTTCGCATCTAACCCCAAACTAAATAGGGTTAACTTTGGTGTTCTGTCATCCTGACGGGATGCATATTCAACCCCAATTTATTTAAGGTTAGTGGGAAGTTTACTTAGTAGTTCTTGAAGCACTAGTGGATTACTCAAACAGTCAATTTGATTTAAAGATTCAATAGTCCCGACAGTACTTTTTTCAATTGAAAATTTATTAATGTGTCCAATTTATCAGTTTTTATTCCAGTAGGGACTTAACAATCAGATCAGGACGACCGAACCTTCTTTATAAACAGCTAATAATTTCGCCCGTTCATTGCGGTATTAGTAAACTTCCCACTATTTTCCTAGCAAAACCTTTAAGAAAATTTTCAAGCCGTGATTGATTTTTTTAGTTAAAAAGCCACATAGTTTTGTTGTATTCTTAAACTGAAATATGATACTTGGCCATTCAATGGGGTCGCCACTGAATAATGGTAAATCGGTTGGCGTAGACTGACGAGTTAAGATGTTTGCGAATGGAGAAGAATATTCATTATTTATCTTAGATACTAGGGGTCTGGGTCCACATCAGTAGGTATGTACGTAGTTCGTCACTGTTCGTCGGGATATTTATTGATATGGAGGGGGTGAAGCACCAACCCAGCTGTAGTATCGTTACTAAGAAATTGCACACAGGGTACGATGCTGGGTGAAATTTTGAGATTACCTCGAAATCACCTGTTATACCAATGTCTCCTCACCGGTTTCGACCTTGGAGCACCGGGGGTAACTCCATTGTATTGACTCCCTTACCTCTGCATGCGGGCTCTGCAGCGTTGGACCGTAACGATCCTAGCTTCTCGTGGAACCATTTATGGACAGAGAAAGTAAAACTTCCAACTTTTCATCCGGACATCTCACAAAGGGAAAAAAGGCCAAACGGCACTAAGGTCGTATGCCATTCGACCTCCCAAAACTGGGAGAACTGGGCGTATAATACTCCTCCGCAGCGACCTCTTAGCAAAAACCAGAAACAGCTGCAACGGTAACCTGGCAAACCACTGGTTACGCAGCAGCTGTCAAAACAGAGAAGGCTTTTAGGGTGAGAATAATGCCCAAGGATGATCCTGGGGTCATACTGAAAGCTGAGCAGCTCTCAACCCTGAAAGACACTCTGGTGGAAGAGCTGTGGCAGAGCAAAGAGAAAGGAATCCACTTCTCAGGTATCCATTTCCGGTGTGGAATGATACTGGTGGACTGTGGGTCACAAGAATCAGCAGACTGGCTCATGAGATCAGCGCCGAAATTGAGCTTTTGGGAAAGTCACGAATTGGAGGCTCGGAGTGGAGACGACATCTTAAAGCCGGTCACCATAACGGAGTTCTTCCCAAAAAGCCACGACATGAAGTTGGAGAAGATCCTCCAACTTGTCGAGGTTCGTAACTCCAACCTCACTACTGGGGCTTGGAAGATCATGATCTCTAAAAAAGAGGGACAGGGAACTAGCCTCACGATTGGGATCGATCACCAGTCTGAGGAGGCTCTTAAGGCAGGAGGTTACGTGCTAAACTTCCGTTTTGGGCGTATCCCTGTCTCGGAGCTGGGAAAGAAAAGAACCCCGTGAAGGATCCGAAGGACATGGAAATACTCTCCACATCCCGAACCTCCGAAAAGGGGTGAAAAGGCGAAAGCTGGACCCGGAGTGACTGGGGATGCGGAGATCGCCTCTACATCCCGGGAAACTTTAGCAAATTACCTTAAGACCTTAAACGTGTGGACAACCCCCACTTTTGTCACGATATCAAGAGAAGAGGTCCTGGATGTAACAATAGTTAATGTTGCTGATAGGAAAAATGTAAAAGATTGGAGGGTGATTAGCGAGCTATCACTTTCCTGCCATAGCATCATCGAATTTAGGATAGAGGCAGATACTACGTCGATTCCTACACTCCGAAATTCTAGATTATTTGATTGGCCTCTTCATAAGACCAATCTGAAGGATAATTTGGAACACGTCGAAGTGAATGGGGTAAATCACCCGCACTACGACCTGGAACCAAGAGTCGAACAAATCAGTAAGGCAATAATGGAAGGTTTTCATTCCAAAAGCTCGTTCAGAAAAGGATGCTCCTTGGTGGAATGAGAATCTGTCAAACCTCAGAAAAAAGGTCCGTCGGCTCTTTAATAGAGCCAAACGTGACGGTAATTGGCAGTGGTATGCTGAGAAGTTTACTCAGTACAATAACGAGATTAGGAAGGCCAAAAGTCTTAATTTTCAAGCCTTTTGGCCAGACTACACAAGGTCATGGCAAATGTGGGAACTAACCCCACAACGTCGCTGCAAAAATCCAGATCGATCATACACGGAAGGTGAAGAGGAACGATCGATTCTTCTTCTCAGATCCCATTTTCCAGGTATTGAACCAGCAACAAGCACTGAAATAGCAATGAATTACACCAAAAATCCTGCAAGGAAGATTGGGACATTGCTTAGAAAATAGAAAACAGACAACGGTTGGAATGGGCAATAAGTACCTTTCAACCATATAAATCACCAGGAGTGGATGGAATATTTCCAGCACTCCTCCAGCAAGGGGGGAGGAGATTCTCCCTCACCTGCTGAATATTACAAGAAGCAGTCTAGCAGTGGGTCTAATACCTAAAAAATGGAGAAGGGCAATGGTAACCTTCATACCAAAAATAGGGAAAAAAGATGGGACTGATCCCCGATCTTTTAGATCCATCTGTCTAACATGATTTCTACTCAAAACGATGGAGAAAGTAGTGGAGAACTACGTAAGAATAGTGAACCTGGAGAATATACCACTTCATAAATGTCAGCATGCCTACAGAGCGGGTCGATCAACTGAGACGGCTCTATATCAGCTGACCGAAGTCATCCAGAGAACTGTGATCAACAAATAAATTGCAATGTGCGCATTCCTGGGTATATATGGGGCCTTTGACAACCCAACTCATGTGTCAAAGAAGCACTAAAGAGGCGAGGAGTAAATGAAACCATTGTAAAATGGATGTATGAGTTGTTGACGACGAGGATAGCAGAGACACAGGTGGGGAATCAAACCACCTCAGTTAAAGCCGCTCGGGGAACACCTCAAGCGGAAGTGATATCTCCCCTTCTATGGAGCCTCGTAGTAGATAAGTTGCTCTACAGTATAACGGAGCTTGGCTTCGAATGTATGGGCTATGCTGATGACATAGTTCTAATAGTCAGAGGCAAGTTCGAGAGAACCTTGTGTGATTTATTACAAGACGGCCTCAGAATCATTGAGCAATGTTGCTTGTCAGTGGGGCTAAATATTAACCCAAACAAGACCATAGTAATTCCATTTACCCGGAAAAGAACCTTTCTAGCCATGAAACCCATATCCTTAAACGGAGAAATCGTAGAATGGAAATCAGAGGTTAAATATCTAGGGATTACTCTAGACAGTAAGCTTCTGTGGAATAAACATATTAAAATAGCTGCTAGTAAAGCAATAAGAGCTTTGATGAGGTGCAGAAATCTAGCTGGTAAGAAGGGGGGGGGGCTGTAACCCAAAAATACTGCGATGGATGTGCGCCATTATTGTGAGACCAGCAATTGTGTATGGGGCAATAGTTTGGCATACAAAAGCAAGTCAGTACAGCACGAGGAAGACCCTCGACAAATTTCAAAGGCTTGCCTGTCTGTGCATCACTGGAGCTATGAGAACGTGTCCAACTAGGTCACTTGAGATCATTACAGATCTCACACCTCTACATCTGGTGGTAGAAAGATCTGCCCAAAAGGCAATACTTAGAATATCTAAGGAAGGTTCAGGCAATGAGAGTATTAGAAATTAGGGATCCTGGTCCTCTCTAACAAAATACATCTCATCAGCGAATCTTTCCAGTGACGAAATGATCAAGAAAGTAAGTATCGAAAAGAATTTCACCACGATGCTAAATACGAGGAGAAACTGGGAAAGGAAATACACCACCCAAACTCTCAAAGAAAACACCATTAGATTGTATACTGATGTTTCAAAAACCACCTCTGGAGTAGGCGCTGGAGTATTTGGGCCTGGCACCAGATATTTATTATCGTTAGGCTCCTTCCCGAGCGTCTTTTGGGCAGAAATACTTGCGATCCCAAGATGCGTAGAAATGAACCTAGAAAGAAACTATCAGAAATGTGACATATCGATCCATTCTGATGCAGCTATCAAAGCATTGAGCTCCCATGTCATTGACTGAAAATTGGCATGGGAGTGTCCAAGAAAACTTGATGAATTAGACAAGAATAACAGGGTCCTGGCCACTCGAGAATCACGGAAAATGAAGAGTCCAATACACTTGCCAGGAAAGGAGCACAAACGCCCTTTTAGACCTGCTCGTTGTCTTGGATTTTCCTTTCGCCTCCTCAATGACTAGAGACCTTCTGGTATCTGGCATCCGTATTGTCTCTCTTGGTCCTTCCTGAACCTTAACCGCTGCAGATGTCGCCTTTCTGCCGTACTTCCGTTCTTTTCTTTCAGGCGTTTGCTCCCTCGTATAACTGATGTATTATCTGTCGTGGACATGGCAAAGTGCTGAAGTTTTTTGTCGCTCGCAAGGACCAAATTTGTAGCCAATTACCTCAAATATATTTATTTAAATACAGCTCGAAGTACCAAGTTTGTAGCTGATTGCCTGAAATATTTATTTAAATCTTGTTCGAAAGGTTCGTTTTTTTATAAAATTGAGTAAGGAATCGATTTCCAAAAATTTTGAATGATGTCACTCAAAAAAATATTAACATAACATAACAACATGTACAAATAAAATTAAAAATCAACAACGTGTTTGTAGTTAGTTACAAACTTGGTCTAAGCCTACAACAAACACCACGGATTCTACCGTAGTATGTACTAATGATGCACCATCAATCAATTTTTCATTTTATTTCACTGATAACAGAGGTGACAATGCTAGTTGCCCGCTCATCATTTTTAAAAGTTCACGAAACTTCCATATTAACGTATTTTAAACATATCCTACTAATTTTATAATAATCCTGCAGGAGAAACAAAATATTCTTAGTTACTTTTGATCAATTGAAGGCTATCGGTGGAGAAAATAAATCTTCTTAATAAATACTCCGAAGGCATGGGTATCGTATGAATTTTTAATGAAAAGATCGAACCCATCGGGCGCTCCACCAAGCGCAACCTTTCACCAATTTCCTTTTCCAATATATCCTCGGAATTTCAAGCACTTGGAGTGGTATAATAAGAATCTAAATTAAGTTAAGTGGAAAATTAGTTTAATATTTCAGTCCGTTTCTTCTTTATTCCCGTTTTCTGTTCAGTTTCCTTCCGTTAAAACTTCCAAATACTAGTCGGCCTCTAAAATGTTTGGTATTTAGAAACAAAGTAATTAATGGACCAATTTTCAGTATCATAAACTTTATACATTTAAGTGTTGATAAGTTTAGAATTGAATATCGGTTTAATGTGAAGAAAGTTTTAAATTTAAACATTCCACTATACAAGCCGAAATGAAATATTTTTTTCTAACTTGAAAAAATTTCCGGAATAGAGGTTACAACATAACATTTTCTTGAATATTTTTCACAATTCAAATATTGAAAATAGTTTATTTCTAATTTCATTATTTTATGTCTATAAATGGAAACCAGCACATGACTTCATCTTATGTAACGAGACCATTAGTTTTCATCCAACCACTTTCATTGTACTAGATAAGGATTTATAAATTTTAAGACCGTTTTTAAAAATATATTCCAATTATAATCGTATGTTTATACAACAAAAACTAGATACGAACTGAAACAACTGTAATAGAATAATTAACAAGCACCTTAGAGCAGGCTAGGAACACTGCAGACCATGCCATCTATAGAGCCTGTCGAGTAAACAAAATCGGTAAATAATTCAAAAAAATTAACGAAAACTGTAACGTCGTTAGTAATCAAATTTTATTGATTCTTATTAATGCGTATGCGCGTTGTCATATTGCTCGTTCCCACAAGTTATCTGTTATACTGTTATCGTTTCTTAGTTCAAGTGTCGAGGTTATAATAAGGTTTCGGTATTTTAATTGAAAAGATAATGTCAAAGTGTATTCTGAAGGAGTCTAATAAGTGGGGTACTCGGTAAGTTTTATTAAAAAAATTTGAACATTTTTTCGTTCTCAATTAACAGCCATTCTCTTTATTTTTATAAAACACACAGTTTTTACTAACTCAGTCGACAACTTCAGAGATCATGGTTGTTTTTTACATTAGCTGAACTGAAAATTGCTGCATTACTAAAGTAAATATTTCTTTCTACAGATTTGTTCCTCCAACCAAGGAAGATAAAATTAATATGGCTGGAACTCAGTGGTAATAAATCATTAAATTTGTCGACAAGTAAACGATGGCGAATATGTTCCCTTCATTTTCAAAAACAGTGTTTCTTTAGATTTGAGAAAGACGAAGGGAGGTTATTAAGACAGTTTAATTTGCCTTTTCATATGAGTTGAAATTAATAAAAATTGATCGTAAGTTTTATTCGTATTCAATATAGCATGCTATAATTTTGGACATTTCAAAATATGAATTTAGTGTATGAAAAGACGAATACTGAGTGTGTTATTTTATCAAAATTCAAGCTAAGCGCTTTCAACCATCAAGCCATTCTCAAAACTGTCGTCAAGAAAAAAACATACAGGTGTCAAAAAACATCAAACCCTGTAACTGCTACATACAATTGAATGAAATGTTTGATGTTACATAATTATTTAAGTGAAATTTGTTAATATTACGCTATAAAGAGTGTGTACAATTGTAATTTACATAACGAAACGTCTAATTTGAAATTATCAAGTAAATGATATGTGTGTAAACTCTCTTTATAGGGTAATTTTAACAAATGTTACTTAAATAATAATGTAACATCAAACATTTTATTTCCTTGTATGTGGCAGTTACAAGGTTTGATATTCTTGACGCCTGTTTTATATTTTTCTCTTGTCGACAGCTTTGAGAATGGCCTAATCGCTGAAAGCGCATAGCTGGAATTTTAATAAAATGACATACTCAGTACTCGTCTTTTCATTCACTCAATTTATATCTAGTGTGTACACCAAACTCAGACAATTCCATTTTAAAATGTACCCATTGAAAAAGTTATAATCTGGGTTTTATTTTATGTTACAGTTATTCCCTCCGCCAGCTATGGGATGGAAGGTATTGACGCCTTGCCGATTTTCATATATAGACCCTTGGTATGACAATTTATGGAAAATGAAAGTGAGTAATAACTTTTGTTGAGGCCTGACATTCAAGTATTTGGTCTAGCGGTGACCAAAAATCCAATAAAGACAAAGAATAAAAAAAACAATAAATCAAAAAATATTTAAAAATGAATAAAAATCGAGAATTCCTAAAAAAATCGAAAACTCCAAAAAAAGGAATTCAAAGAAATCAAAAAAATTTCAACATTCAAACATTTTTTGATATTTTTTTGGCTTAGTACAAAAATATGTGTAAACTTATTATTTCAATAGAAAGCGCATTTTGTTTCCTTTTGTTGATATAAATTTTCAAACATATTTGTGTGTTTACTTATTTATTGTTATTATTTTGTGTGTTTACGTGTAGAACCTCAACCAGAAACTAGAAAGGACTTCCACGAGGCGGTGGGATTTTTAAGAGCCCTTAAGAAACATTTTAACAATCATTGACTGCCAGGAGCTGCAGAGTAACTCAAACTGCCTTATGCGATGGTTTCATAAGAACGGAATGCTTTTAAATTTAGAAATATAAAAATATGCAATATACCAGGTTTAAGCTTGTGATATAAACCTATTTAATACTTCCAGTACAGAAATAAAGATGTGTTTTTGGTGGAAATGGAATGTTAGATATATTATTCTAAATTTTGTAGTCACAAGCACTCTTATATATAATTACTTGGCACATTGTATTTACAGAGCTGGGCAGTATTTAACAACTTTTCCTTTAAAAGCATTTCAATTACTTTTGTTGTAACATTCACAGTAATTATACTCAAATGTTTTCTTTCACAGAAAGTTGCCAAAAATAGTAGTTAACTACTCATTGTTAACACTTTTTTTGAAGAAGTAAGTGGCAGTTATACTCCAGTAGTTTCTCAAGCTCTGTGTGTTTATAGGAGTATAATAATAAATTAATAAATTAATATGAGGATCATAAATAATTTTATACTTTTATTTTGATTTAACATCATTTAAAAATCTAATAATACTCCAATCTAGAATATACGTTACTCAAATTATTTTTAATTTTTGCATTGTTTTTACATTATATAATCTGTTTGTTAAGAGAAGTACTTTGTGAAAGAAATTATTTGTTGTGTATTTTTATTCCAAAATAAATAAACTGTTTATATGATTACGGTTTTATTTTTTCCAATTTAATTAACAATTTATGGTCCATCATTTCATATTTCATTTAATTTAACTCAACATCTAATTATTATTGAGTTAAATTGAATGAAATGTCAAATGATGGACTATAAATGATTATTTTGAAATAAAATAATTAAAATACATTAAATTTGAATATACCGCCAAAACCTAAAATTACAGAAATCTTTTTAACATCACTTTTAGTCGACAGGCTCTTTATATGGCGCCTCAATCAGTGTCTCATCTATCTGTGGGTTATCTTTGTCTTAGAGTTAGGAGTACAATTCTTAATAAGAGGTATCTTATTTCTTAGGTGTTGGCTCGTAACTCCTCCTTCCCTAGGACGAAAAAATAATGGAATTATTTTTGTGGGATAAATCCATAGTAATTTTCTTCTAAACTTATCTCCTTTTCTTCCGTGGGTTTCGATTGACTTTTCAATAAGTAAATTACTATTGTTACGAATAAATGTATTGATACTGAAGTTGTCGATATGACTGGTACTTAGATGGTTGCTTGCTCCTCAATGGACTTCAACTGTTTGGCAATTCTGTTAATTTCGTAATTATAAAACATCGAGTTTTATATCTGTGCGGTTTGAAGCTTGATAATTTTTCTGTATTTGTCCATTTCCATTCTCTGTAAGATTAGTTATTTTCCTTCTTGAATTTCTTGCTTGAATTAATATTTAAGTTTATTACTGGTTAATTCACAATTTTCTGGAATATTTATTAAGGAGGGTGTTTGTACTTGAAATATTCGATTAGTTCGACACTTTGAGACAACACCTTAAGATTATACAGGGGCGATCATCAGTTCGTTATTTGTAACTTGGTTGATTATTGAATATTGATTATCTATTTGGGTCAAATAACATCCAGTTGGCGACTAGCCGTTTAGTAGTTGCAGCGTACAGTTGTCGGCAGCAATAAACTCTTGAATACAGTAGTAGATTTCTTCAACTTTCGAAAATTACTCTTTCTCTGGCTGGGCTTCTTCATTATTAAGTGCCTAATAAGGGTAAGCGGGAGTGAACACTATATTCTACTGGGGTTTTAGGATAATCAATTTAGAGCCAGAAAAAGTCACTTGCGTACCAAGAAATGTATATGAGGATATTAAGATATTATTGAATTTAGGAATTTAATCCTTTTCGTATATTTTATTCAAATGTTCAATTAAATCTAAAATTTCGTAAATTGATGTTATGGAACTGTGAAGAGTATTTAACTTGGAAAATAGGATAGCATTCTCGATATTATCTATAAACGATATTAGATTTTGGCAATCGAGATTAATTTGACTTATTGTTTCGCAAAATGTAATGTATCTACCTAAAGGGTCAATTTGAGTTATGATGATTGTATTTTTTCTGAATTAATCAATGATTTGAACAAAGAACTTTGTAAATTCTATTCATATGTTACATGTTTGTGGTTTTCCTGTAAAGTTTAATTGCATTACCATAACGATCACCGCCATCTGAGTCTAAATTACCAAAGAACCATTCATTGGCTTAGCCTAATCCATTGATTAAGCCTCTCTTATTGAATTAGGATCAGATTCGGGTTTTCTTTTAAAAAGACTTTAGATTTGAATAAAATATTTCGAAATAAGGAATTATGGGGGGGGGGGGTTATGTATATAATTTGTGATAATATTTGTACCTCTAGCTATGGTGATGTTTCTCAGTTGAGGATCTGCAATACGGAAAGTGGAGCAGTCAACATCAAATAAAATGGATTTCATTAAAATGTGTTCAAAATAATAGGTTAAACACTAAATTTTGGGACTAAGGACAAAAATTGAGATACAGAATCAGGTATATATATACAGGGTGTTTCATAGTTAAACCACCATAGGTTAACTGCAAGTAGAGAACACTTTGGTGGTTCCAAAAAGACTTGGTTAATTGGTCTACCATAATTATTAACGGAGATACAGGGTGTTTTATTCATTTAGTCCAATGCTTTTGAAGGCCATAACTTTAGAACCACCCTATATATTTCTTTCATTTTTGGTAAGGATAATAATGCATTGATAACACAATAAGATAGTGTAATAAAAATAATAAGAATCCAGGTCTGGTTTAAGGAAAATTTGCAAAATTCGATTATCTCCAAAACAACACCCTGTATAACAGAATTTTTAAAATCCAATAGATTATTCGAAGGGAACAGAAAAAATAGAGCGGCACCAAAATATTTTTCGAAGTGCACATCCCGTTGTACTGCTTAACTTTTAATGTCAAAGTTTTTTAAATGTATCATTGACATTTTCGTACGTAATGACTTTAGAACCACCCACAGTTTTAAATGCTATTCTTACCTATATATTTGTGTTATATTCTTGATAAAATTGGGAGCTATTTTTGTTACCTGGTCAGGTCTCCTATTATACTCCGCATGATTTTCCTTTCTAGGACTCTGAGATTTTCTTCATCTTATTAATCAGGTAGGCTCATATTTTCACCGGCATACGTTATTACTGGTCGTATTGCGGCTTTATAAATTTTATTTTTCAATTCAATAGGAAAATGTTAGAGGCGTCACTTAAAAATAAAGAGGTTGAAGAGATTAAGTGTGGATATGAGCTTATCGCCAAAAGATACCCACTATGCAAATATATGTTACAGTTATGTTAATTCAACATCACATTGTGATAATGTTCTTCCTTTAATTCCTCTTGTTTTCATCACATGCACATCTATATAACCGCTGATGCCCAGCTTGTAGCTGTTAACATTTGTGATGTTTCAACTTAACTTCTCAGTGATGTTAAAGCGCTGCCTTTTTACACTACTGAGATGTTACTAGAACTTCCTCAAAAGTAAGTCTTTATAACGAAGTAAAAACAACATTTCTGTTAAATTCTTGAATGCCTTTAAAAATCTTGTCGATGATAATGCAATGTCTAAAAAATAACATCTTATCAATCATCTAAATGCAACATTCCAAAAACAATACAGTGTATTCTCTTAGATGTTGTATGGACATTACTTAAACATCTAAATAACATACTTCAAACATTCTAGATGACATCCTATAGATGTTTCTGTGCGTAATCAGCAAATACAGGATGAACAACTAAGAACGCCGGCTGTCGGCCATATTACAAAAATGGTACAACTTTAAAAAAATACCTACAGGAAAATGACCCTAAAAAATCGCTGGAAAACATTTTTGAGTTCCTAAAATATCTGCTATGGGGTGGAATGAACACTTAAAAACATAATATTGTGATTATCTCCAAAAAAAGACACACTAAAGGTATCCTAGAAATACAATTTTTGATATATTGATGAGATTATGAAAAAATGTAGTTAGGGACTTTTTGTCTTTATTCTTCAAGTAAGGGGTGGGGGAAGGTTCAACCTAGACAACAAATGTCGTAACACTTTTATTGATTTTTAATCGATATCAATGTTGTTGGCGTCATTTAAAAGAGTTTTTTCTCTTTAATAAGTTATGGTTAACAAAAATAACAAAATTGTACAATTTTGTCAACGCTATGTGAAAAAGTCGACAATCTTCTCATTTTTCTCGGAAATTTCAAATGTAATGGGGCATTTTTTAAATTCTGATGAAAAGCGGTTAAAAAAATAGGAATCTATTCCAAGATATAAGATTTAAAATATCCGATATAAAAATTAAAAAAATGATTCAATTTACATTTGAAATATCCGAGTGGATACAAAATTATCTAATTTTGTTATCAATCTTATTAAACGGAAAAACTCTTTCAAATGCAGCTAAAATCATTAATATCGGTTAAAGAACGAAAATGTTATACATTTGTTCATAAGTTTGAACCTTCCCCACCCATTATTTGAAGAATAATGCCAAAAATTCTCCTTAATCAAATGTTTTCCTAATCTCATCAAGATTTTAAAAATTGTATCTTTAGGACACCTTTAGTATTATGTTTTCGAGTGTTCATTCCACCCCTATCGGATATTTTAGAGACTGCAAAATATTTTCCGGTTATTTTTCAGGATCACTTACCTAAAGGAAATTTTTTTGAAAGTTGTACCATGATTATTTTCTGAGATGTAGCCTACACTCGTTCTTAGTTGTTCACCCTGTAAATTTGAAATAAAATAGCAAAAAAGCAATAAAGGATTTAAAACGTTTATTCACTATTACTGAACAGTACAGTAAATTTGAAAAAAACACATACAAAATTAGAAAACAAATAACTTGTCCAGGAATCCAACATAAAAATAATAAAATTGTGTAAGCATATTACATAACAAGTGTGGAAAGTGGAAACTATTGAACGCAGTCAGTGAAAGCAAGAAATAAAAAGGGTATATTAATCTATAGTTGTCATAACGTAACATACTTTGAAACTGAATTAATAAAGTTTAACGGATACACATACATTACAGCTAGTTCACAAAAAATTTATTAGAATAGTTTTTTAATGATATTAAAACTAATAAAAATTTTATATCATAAAGGTTTTATTAAACATTACGTTAAATCAACAGAAATCCAATCTGATTAAAGAAAATTCTATCGTTTACTTACGGTTACTTTTTCTCACGTAAGAGTCGCTGTTTCGAGTGCCTTCCATAACGTACACTTCGAAATCCTTATCTGTGAAACATTTAAAGGTGTTCTGAACAGCAGCTAATACAACAATTACTTTGGATCAAATTGTGCCCATGGAGACCTTTGATCGATCATCATAAACTACATCAAACTTTATTTTCAGACAATTCACCGGGACCCATTTTCCATTAGATACATACGGGGTTCTTCAAAGGAATAATAACATATTTTATTTCGAGAAGTGACTTTCCATGTTTTACCTTCTATTACATGCCTCACTCCGTTTGGAAGGTAAATTCAGGTGTGCCATGAAAATTCATACTTCTTGTCTGTCTAAAATAATATACTATTCTCATTTTGTTATTTTCATCCTGGAACATATTGTATATTAACATCGTGGTATTGTAACTTAATGTAAACTAAGCATTATCAGTACACTGTATACAAAAAAACTGCTTATGAAGAAGAGATATGAACACATTATCAAGTTAAATGAGTTCACAATTAATTGTATCGAATTGAGTATTGAGTAGCTGTGTTTCTACAATAATAAATAATTGAATTCTGTTTGTTGACTGGAGCATTCAGTGTCATAAGTTACATATTCTTAAACTAGATTAATATAGGTACCATTGTGAGGGACAACTACAGCTTATTTATTGTATTCAGCGTACTTGCAAATGCAAATGAGCTTTTTAACAGAAATTTCTGTTTTCAAGGTCTTAAACAGTCTCTAATTTTTTACAAGAATTGTTAGTATTAATGTTAAAAATTTTTAAACCTGCAAAACTATATTGATGGCCATGACTACTACTACTACCAAAACTAGAACTAGAGATACTTGATTCAATTTTTTTTGTACTGTTCAATACAATGTCTGTATCAGACTATCTGAAATAGTTACTCCCCTTCACATAATTACCAACTATTTGTGTTTCATTTTATTTATGTAAGTAGCTTCTGAAACATCTTGAACATTGAAAAGATTTTCTTCTAGATTCAAATTTCCGCCAACATATGATCATGTTTCATTATTAATAATAATATCTACCCTATTGCAATATTAAGTTTTTTGTTGGGTATAATACATATCTAGGATTTGAAATATTGTGAATCGTTTTAAAAATATACTTACTAACTAAAATATTTTAAAAGTTGAAAACCCCTTATTTTGTAATTTCTATTATATAATGTTAGTGTACAACTCCGCCACCTGGAATTTCAATGTACAATAGCCGATTAAAGTATTGAATGAGTATTAGGTTTTAATAATTATGATTTTGGAATAGGTAGGTACTTACCGATAAAAACTGTTGTTCGTCCATTATAACAAGAATTATAACTAAGTATAGAAACTGTAGCTAAGTAGGAACTAACGAAAACGAAGACCACTTTATTCAAGTACTTTTTCTTGCAAAAAATGTGCTTCCTGCAAATAAAATATATAACACGAAACTGAAAACCACCCGCCATTTCATGCTTCTCATTTTTTTCCACAGATAACTACTGTTTGTTTCGTTCGTCAGTTCCTCTTCTGTTTTTTTTTATGTTACTGTAATGTTTAATATGAGATATTACTGAGAGCTTTATGAACTAACATCGTACAGACGTAATCGTAGGAAGTTACTAAAAATTATTTCGAAGGATGTAAAAGTAACTGCAACACATGTGATCAGCTTAGAAACATGTTAATTTGTAATATAACAGTAACCTTCTGTATGTGACATTAGTGAGAACTATACAAATTAACATCGTATGAATGTTTCCTATAGGAAGTTGCTAAAAAGAAATTCATTGGATGTGTAGGTAACTGCGAATTCAAGTATTATTGTGTACATCAAAAATATATTTCTTTACATGACATGGATGTTAATAGAGTTGGTAATAGAATTAAGACACCTAGGAAATATTTTATTAACGTTTTAAATAAACATCACGAAAAATTTCTAAAAAGAACATCACAAAAAAGACTTCCATGATTCTTGTTTAGTGGGTAATTATTTTGAAAAATTAAGTGACGTGATTTAATGCTATTTGTTACAAGACCAATATTAAAAATGATAATTCCAACTTATTTGTTAAGTTTTTCTACATATATGAAATTATTAAAAATAGTGTGTCCCGAAAGTATATAAATAACTGATTATTTTTTAGGTCAATTTTTTATTCTAACAAAGGAGCTACAAATTGATCCACTCATAAGATGTGACTTTCATTTTTTAGTGCCCTCCCATGTCAAAATTTTTTAATTTTCTTAAATCGCCCGGAATCGTCGATTTTTTTATTTAATGCACTTATGATTGGTGTTGAAAGTAGCATTGGCTCTTACTGTCATACTTCTTTTTTTCAAATTACAACCTATAATTTGTTAATTGGGTTTCAATAGACTATTTAATTTTTAATATGGCATTAATTTTTCATTTCCTAAAAAAGACATATTTCCAAGTAAGTATTAATTCGTAAAATATTACTTGAATGTCAGTCACAGCACTGAGTAATTTTTATCTTTTAACAATGCGTATTCAGCAAATGTCACTGTCAATATTTGTTCATGAGTATTAATTGCATGAAAATAGCATGAGATAAGTTTTGTTTTAGATGCAGAATGTATTTACATTACTACTTGACCTAATTCCAACTCCACTACTTTAATATTAATGAAACATTTTTTAGAAGGAAACTAATAACCTCAGTATAAAAGAATAAATTTTTAATGCTAATCTAATTTTGGTGGTACAGTAACTTTTTATTTTGCATGAGCAACTTTTCTTTAAAAACTGTAAAATTTCCTTGGAAAATATGAAAAACTGACATAGTCCAAATTTGAATTTTCTTAAATTGCCTGGAAACTACCAACTCCACCGCGTCTTAATTGTTTTGACACTTGCAACTGAGATAGCAACTAGATAAAGAGTTCTTGATAGTTAGTATAAGAGAAAAAATATTATTACGTAAATAACATACGCAAGTATATATTTGCTTGTTTCTTTAATTAAATAAGAATAATTACCTCTTCTATCTTTTTTTTAATTTGAGCTTTTACTTATGGAACAGCCTAGTAAATAACACGATAATCTATTTTTTTGTAATTCAACGTTAGAATACGTAAATACATACCTACATTAAGCTCGAAATAATGTCATATTCTTCTCTAGTTTCAATTTGAATTGCAAAATTTAATGCAATTAAATTCAATGATACATAGATCATTGAACCAATATAATTTTGATAGAGAAATTAATACAATTGAAAAAATAAAGGGTTTTGAAGATTAAAACTAACTTTTCCGCATCTTTGAGATGCCCTGATTAATATTATATCATAAAAGTGTCACTTCCGGGGATGTATCGCGTTAACAAACCCAAATTTCTCCAATAGTAACCAAAGTTGCAGTATATCTGGATTTATAAAACCCGCTGTACTCGCTATAGTCAGCTGAAAATCAATACGGTACATCTGTGAGACGCCTTGAACGAGACACCTTGAAAAATATCCAATTATATAATTGTCCACTTGTATACACTCCGTAGGCTGTATCGTACTGAACCCGAAATTTCTACAAAAAGGACAAAAATGTGGCACATCAGGTAGCCTAGCACCCGTTATACTAGCTCTGGTGAGCTAAAAATCAATAAGGTTCATCTATGAGACGCCTTGAACAATATTCAATCATGAAATGGGTTACTTGTGTACACGCTGGAGGCTGTATCGTGCTAACAAACTGAAAATTCTCCAAAAATGACAAAAATTTGGTACCTCAAGTAACATAGCACTCGTGTACTGGCGTTAGTGAGCTGAATCTAAATAGGGTTTATCTTTGAGATGCCCTGAATAATATCCAATATTAAAATTGGTCACTTGTAAATACTACGGAGGCTGTATCGTGCTAACAAACTGAAATTTCTCCAGAAATTACAAAAATGTCGTACTTAAAGTACTATAGCACCTGTTGTACTGGCTGTGGTGAGCTAAAAATCAAGAGGGTTCATCTGTGAGATGTCCTGAATAATATTCAATAATAAAATTGGTGATTTGTTGTAGTCCGGAGACATGTAACGAAAAGTGGCCGACGACAACGACGACATACACACAGGATTTTCTTTCTAAAAACCATTTTTTCGTGTTTTTCTTGATGAAAAACGTGAAAATAACTCAAAATGCTTTTCCAAAATTTCAACTTTTTTGTGGGTAAACCAACACTTTTCTCGCATATTAGATAGATTGGGCGGAAAAGTAATAGCAACATCCAACGGTTATCCATTACAAATGTTAAATAAATTACTTAATAAATAAACGGTTTTAAAGATTAGAACTAACCTTTCCGCATCTGTAGCTCTGAACAATATTTTATCATAAATATGTTACTTGTATACACTTCGGGGGATGTATCGTGCTAACAAACCGAAATTTCTCCAAAAATAACCAAAAATTTAGTATATCTGGATTTATAGAACCCGCTGTATGCGCTTTAGTCAACTGAAAATCAATAGGGTACATCTGTGAGACACCTTGAACAATATTCAATCATAAAATTGATCAATCGTATACTCTCTGGAGGCTGTATCGTGCTAACAAACTAAAAATTCTCAAAAAATTACACGCTATGGTACTCCAAGTACCATAGCACCCGTTGTACTGGCTTTAGTGAGCTGAATATCAATAGGGTTCAGCTCGGAGACGCTCTGAATATTATCCAATCATAAAACTGGTCACTTGTATATACTCTGGAGGTTGTATCGTGCTAATAAACTGAAACTTCTCCAAAAATGACAATAATATCGTACTTATAGTACCGTAGCACCTGTTGTATTGGCTCTGGTGAGATGAAAATCAATAAGGTTCATCATTGAGATGTCCTGAATAATATCCATTCATAAAATTGGCGACTCGTTGAACTACGGAGGCTGTATGGTGCTAACAAACTGAATTTTTTCAAAAAATTACAAAATGTCGTACTTCAAGTACCATAGCGTCCGTTGTACTGTCTCTGGTGAGCTGAAAACTGATAGGGTTCATCTGTGACATGTCTTTAACAATATTCAATAATAAAATTGGTGACTTATTGCACTCCGGAGGCTGTATCGTGCTAACAAGACATGTAAGGAAAAGTGGCCGACGACAACGACGACGACGACGACATACACACAGGATTTTTTTTCTAAAAACCGTTTTTTCGTGTTGTTGATGGAAAACGTAAAAATAACTCAAATTTTTTTTTTAAATTACAACTTTTTTGGGATAAACCAATACTTTTCTCGCTTATAGGTAGGTTGGACGGAAAAGTGAAATAGGGGAAACTGACATTACAACTAATATTTCCTAAACAAACTAAAGAAATAAAAAATTTCAAAACAATCACATATGCAGGTAATATTTCTTATAATGATACAAAGATAATATATCTAGCAACAAATATAATAATTTCTTTTAAAACAAAAATTAATATGAGTATAAAATTGTTAAATGTAAAAACAAAAATATCCCCATTAAAGAAGTGTTAGACTAGAATGTTACTTTTTTGAGGGAGACAATTTCTCCTACAGCTTTTATATATTCAAAGCGGGTGGGTATTAGATATGGCACGGATGATGATTGCTTGCTCTCATTTAGGAAAGGTTGGTGGGGGAAGTTTTGTTTAAGCGGCAGCAAACGTAAGGCTTTAAAACATTTAGAGTATTTTGAGAAACGAAGTTTGAGATGTTGATTGGGATTGGTTATTATTATTCATTTTGTAAGTGGCCCCAGATACCAAAACCAAGTACGAGTGAAAAGGAAACAAGGGTCCCTGTAGGACCCTTGGGAATATTTAGTAGGAAATAACAGTTACCTGATTTGATGTTACGCCACTGGTAAAATTAAATGTCCTTAATATTTGATACTTTTGAAATTACTTACGTTTAATTGTTCATGTCAATCTCAAGTTTTGTAAGAATTCAAATAGTGTTTGAACTGCGTTTTCGCAATACACAGAAACACTCGTATTTTGAGTTAATGATCTATTAAGTACCGATAAGCGATGTGTACTCCTCGGCTACCAGAATAGGAATACGTTGAAGAGTTAGAACCATTTCTTTTCTTAATATAATTTTCTTTTCAAGCGTTTCAGTATTTCACCACTTACTTCAGTATTTATATCTATTATCAAGATTACTATATTAAACTCGTACCTCGTATATATTATGAAACACCAAATTAACTGGTTGGTCAATAGTTTTTAATGTATTTGAACAAACTATTCGATAGTAGTTTGCTTCTTCGTCGAGGGAAAAACGAAAAATGCATCTCAGTAAATAAATTAAAAACTTCCAAGAACTTTTAATTGACAATTAAAAGTTTAATTTGTTAGGTCAATCAATATTCTGCATTAAAAAAGCGTGAATCAGTGGAGAATAAACTGTATTTAATCAATTGTGATACAGCGCTACTAAATAATATTTGTGTATGATTGAAAAGTTTTAAATTTAATTATAGAATCCCAAAAACAATTAAGTGATAAGTCAAAACGTTCAACAGAACAATAAGAAAACAATTATCAAGTTGATAAAGCCATTTTAGACTTTTCAACAATCAATATCTCGTAATTCAATTGGAGATAAAATGGGCGCTCTATATTTAACGAAAAAAGTTTCTTCAAATGTTGAAGTTGTTTAGTAACTTGGACTTGTTTATCTTGTTGAATGTTTTGGTAATTTCGTTATTCAAATGTTCATGGTTATTCATAATAAGTTAACCCGTTATTGTATAGAGAAGAAAACTAAAAAAAAAGTTGAGTGGTTAGAACTGATTTTTATAAAATGCTACTAAAAGTACAGTGAGGCACATAACTCATGAAATTCAAAGAATATGTATATTTTCAATATGGTATTAGAGAAAAACAATAACTTACAACTTTCAAATTAATTGGGAATAATTCTGCTGTATGCAATCCCGGATCTAGGGTGGTGGCAAAGCGGGTTAATTGCCCTCGGTAGCAATTTAGGGGAGCAAAATTCATATGTTTGAGAAAATGGGTGCATTCTAGGCAAATTTGAAAATTTCAATGATATAACTATTGAGTGACAACACACTGCCACAAAGTCGTATACCGAAAAGAATTTTACAAAATTCTTGCAATACAACTTGCGGAAGAATTCCTCAACATAAGACTGTGCAATTCTCGATTACCTAGAGAGCTTCGTTTAGCTATTGGTAGAATACTCAATAAGCTCCTACATCTGGAAGAGAGGCAAGAATTGAATATTGAGAACCAGAAACGAAAGAGATGTATCTGTGATCGAAAAAATGACAAAAAAATGAAAATTTCATGCAGCAAATGTACTCGACCCATGTGCGGTGACTGCAGATCATACGTTTGGAAGAATTGCATTTAAAAAATTGTAATACTTTAGTATTTGCAACTTTTTGAAAATAATGTATTTTTGTTAGTTTTTTAAGACAATTCATTTGTTTATACTTTGAATAAAACAAATAAATGGAGAAAATATATATTTTTCAATTTTTATGACTTATTTTGTCAATTTTTATTTCTATTGTCAAAAAATGTATCATGTTTTATTTCTTAACCCTTTGTCGTTATCAAATTGAAAATAATAGAAACGAGCATGCACAAATTTAAGTATATCATAAACCATCACAAAATAACATAATAGATATATATTCCCCATTTCATTCAATTTATTCAATAATGATTAGATGTTGAGTTAAATTAAATGAAATATCAAATGATCGACCATAAATGGTTAAATTGGAAAAAATAAAACAATAATTATATAAGCAGTTTATCTATTTTGGTACAAAAATACACAACAAATAATCTCTTTCACAAAGTACTTTTCTTAACAAACAGAATGACAATAAATAGCTAAACTATAATGTAAAAACAATGCAATATTAAAAAATAATTAACATACATAAGTAACATACATTCTAGATTGAGTATCATTGGATTTTTAAATAACGTGAAATCAAAATAAAACTAGAAAATGATTTATGATAAGTTAATATTAATTTATATATTTATTATTAAACTCCTATAAACACACAGAGCTGGACAAACTGCTAACTACTCAATTAAAAAGAGTGTTAGAAATGAGTAGTTAACTACTATTTTCGGCAACTTTCTGTGAAAGAAAATATTTGAGTATAATTACTGTGACTATTTTTGTACTAAACCAAAAAAATATCAAAAAATTTTAGAATGCTTAAATTTTTTTGGTTTTTTTGAATTCCTTTTTTTTGGAGTATTTGATTTTTTTGAAATCCTTGATTTTTTTAGATTTTAAATATTTTTTGAATTTCTGAACTATTATTTGATTTTTTATTGTTTTTTTTTCATTTTTTGGATTTTTGGTTACTGCTTGACCAAATACTTAGACGCAATGGCTCAACAAAAGTTAACACTCACTTTCATTTCCCATAAATTGTCATACCATGGGTTATATATGAAAATCGGCAAGAGCTCAATACCTTCCATCCCATAGCTGATGGAGAGAATATCTTCCACATGTGGTGAAGGTAATGACTCAACACCTTTACTGGTCGAGAGAACAGCCATAACATAAAATAAAACCCAGATTATTATTTTCTCAATGGGTACATTTTAAAATGTCCAGAATTATAGCACGCTATATTGAATACAGTAAAACATACCATCAATTTTTGTTAATTTCCTCTCATATGGAAAGGAACATCTTAATAACCCCCTTTCGTCTTTTTCGAATCTAAATAAACACTGTTTTTGACGAAAAAATCAATGATTTATCGCCACTGCGTTCCAGTCATATTAAATTCATATTTTCCTGGGTTGGAGGAACAAAACTGTATAAAGAAATATTCACTTTAGTAATTTTCAGTTTAGCTAATGTAAAAAACAACCATGATCTCTGAAGTTGTCGATTATATTAGTAAAAATTCTGTATTTTCTAAAAATAACGAAATGGTTGTTAATTAAGAAAGAAAAAATGCTCTATTTTTTTAATAAAGCTTACAGAGTACACCACCTATTAAACTCCTTCACAATACACTATGACATTGTCTTTTCAATTGATAACAATGAAATAATAATAAAGCAACGAAACAACAAATAAATATTATACTAAGTATAGCAATTAAAAAATACACCAAAATACCGAAACCACATAACAACCTTAACACTTGAACTAAGAAACGATAATAGATAAGAACATAGAGAAAGTAATATTATTTGTCTATGGATTGTTCTTCTTCATCAGGTGCCATCTTCATTTAATGAAGGTTGCGACAATTTCGGCATACTTATTTCGGTTGTGAGTGGTACGAATTGCAGATGATGTGTTCATACCAGTCCAGTCGCGTATGTCTTTTAACCACGAATGTTTTCTGTGACAAGGATCACGTTTTCCTTCTATTTTTCCTTCTATAATTAATTTCAGTATATCATACTTGTTACGGTATATGTGGCCCAGATAAGCGATCTTTCTTCGTTTTATTGTTGTATGTAACTCTCTTTCCCTTCCCATACGTCTAAGCACTTCATCGTTATGTATATGTTGAGTCCATGATATTTTTAGTAGTCTACGGAAGATCCACATTTCAAAAGCCTCAAGTCCGTTCATGGTATATCCACTTTTAATGTCCACGTTTCTGCTCAATACAGGAGAACTGAGTGCGCGTATGCTTTTACAAAATGGTTTCTTACGTTTAAGTTTAAGATTGCGTTGCACAATAGGTTTTTCAACTTTAGGAATATGGCTCTGGCTTGCTCTATACGTGATCCCACTTCGACGTTAGGGTCTACATTTGTTGTTATTCAGCTACCAAGATATTTAAATTTCTCAACTTCCTCTATTGCGGCATCATAGATGTTTATGTTCAGTTGTGGGTTCTATAATCTGGTTATGGTCATTACTTTTGTGTTGGTTACATCAATTTTCATGCCTAGTTGATCCCCTACTTCTACAACTCTGTTGATTAGGCGTCGACGGCCTTCTGGATTGTCTGCAATGATAACCGTGTCGTCTGCATAACGTATGTGGTTTAACGTCCTGCTGCTAATTTTAATTCCATCCTCGTCATCGCCTATTGCTAGGTTAAATATGTGCTCAGAGTACATATTAAAAAGTATTGGCGGCAAAACACAACCCTGTCGTACCCCCTTTTCTATACACACCGGTTCCGATGTCGTTTGTCCATATCTAACCTTTGCTTATTGGTTCCAATAAAGATTTCTAATAAACTCGATGTCTTGTTTGTCTAACTCTTTTTTCTGTAGTAATGTCAGAAGGACGGTGTGAATAACTCAATCGAAGGCTTTCTCGTAGTCTATGGAACAGGTATAGACATATTTCCTCATGTCACGACATTTCTGGAGGAGCATTAATAAGCTGGCTAGCGCTTCCCTTGTTCCTAGATCTTCACAAAATATAAATTGAGTATCGCTTTGATCGGCTTCACATTTGTGGTAGATTCTAGTATAATTAAGCACTTGGTTCATCAAGTTTGAACTCATCCCATTTCATGGCTTTTGATTTTTTAGGGAGGGGAATAAATACGGATATGAGCCAGTCTTTTGGAATATTACCTGTTGCATGCACTTTCTGTAGTAACTGTAACAGTGGCAATCAGTTATCTTCTTCTAACAATTTTATCATTTCTATGCGGATTTCGTGCGGACTCGTTGCTTTTCCGTTTTCACTCAGCTTAAGTGCTTTCACCAACTCTGATTTTAAAATTTTTGGAGCCTGTTCACATTCATTATTCCTGTCGTATATTCGTGTCGTATCGCTAACGAATGTTTTCCGTAAATATGTTTGCCATACTTTTAATAATTCTTGCTCTTCTGTTATCAATTCATTGTTTTCATTTAGTATACCGAATACGGGTTGGTTATTGTTGGAATGCGTCACCTCTTTTATTTTCTTATGAACTCCGTGGCTGTCCTGTTTATTCTGGAGTAACTCAATCTCCTCGCATCTTTCCGTCATACACTTTTCTTTTGTTAATAGAATTTTCCTTCTTATTTCTCTATTTATTTGTTTGTATTTTTCGATGGTTTTGTATTTGTGTACTCTCCGATTGACCATCATCAGTAGAATTTCTTCTGTCATCCATCCTTCCTTGGTCTTTGGACTGGCATACCCTACTTCTTCTTGTTCTACTTTTACAATTGCATGTTTAATTCGATCCCAGGCATTTTCTGTATTCGTATCTGATGTTGTGGTTGACTTTATTGCAAATGCTTCATTTATTCGTTCTTTTGCATTTACCTGTGTATTTTTGTCTGTGTTTTTCATGTCAATACTTGTTTTGTTACTATATCTTAGCTCTTTAAATTTCACATTCAGATGACCTGCCACATGATTATGGTCTGAGCCTATGTCCGCCCCAGGGTATGCATCTATGCGTTTTATTCCTTTCTTAAATCTAGTTTTGATTAGGATCTGATTGCGGACGATGTTATCTGGTCAGTGCTGCGGTGATGGCCAAGTATACAAACATCTTTCTGGTAGTTTGAACAATGTATTAGCAATCACAAATTCCTTGACCTCTTGACCTCCTCTGCCGGATCTTGTGTTCCGTACATCATGATCAGTACTTACTACTTGTTCGTTTGATGCCATTCTTGTTATACTAGGGATGTCCACAGGGACCTTTAAAGAAGTGGGTTTCCGTTGCGTTCTTCATTCTCACGCCGTTGACTGCTTCCAGTTCATCCGCCTTCTCGAGTGATTTCTAACTCCAAGGACAAGAGAGTGCTTTACCTCTAGTTTGCTCATCCACCCTCCTATGAAGAGACTGTTGGCAATTCTGAGGGATCTACTTATACCGGTAGATACTCGGACGTCATAGCCAGGCTAGGGACACTGCAGACCGTGCCATCTATAGAGTCCGTCGAGTAACTAAAATCGGTAGATAATTCCAAAAAATTAACGAAAACTGTAACGTAAATAGTAATCAAATTTTATTGATTTTTATAACTGCGTATGCGCGATATCTTATTGCTCGTCCCCATCTCCACATGTTATATGTTATATACTGATACTGTTATCATTTCTTAGTTCAAGTGTAGAGGTTATTTTAAGGTTACGGTATTTTGGTTTATTTTTGAATTGCTATAGTGTAATATTTATCTGTTGTTTCGTTGCTTTATTGTTATTAATTGAAAAGACAATGTCAAAGTGTATTCTGAAGGAGTAATAAGTGATGTACTCGGTAAGTTTTATTAAAAAATTTGAGCATTTTTTCTTTCACAATTAACAACCATTATCTTCATTTTTATAAAACACAGAGAATTTGTACTAATTTGATCAACAACTTTAGAGATCATGGTTGTTCTTTACATTAGCTAAACTGAAAATTGCGGCATTAATAAAGTAAATATTTCTTTTTACAGTTTTGTTCCTCCAACCCAGGAAGATAAAATTATTATGGCTGAAAGGCAGTGATAATAAATCATTAAATTTGTCGACGAAGAAACGATGGAGGATATGATCCCTTCATTTTCAAAAACAGTGTTTCTTTAGATTTGAGAAAGACGAAGAGTGGTTATTAGGACAGTTTGATTTGCCTTCCCATATGAGTGGAAATTAACAAAAATTGATGGTAAGCTTTATTGTATTCAATATAGCATGCTATAATTTTGGACATTTTAAAATGTAAATTGAGTGAACGAAAAGACGAGTACTGAGTGTGTAATTATATCGAAATTCCAGGTAAGCGCTTTCATCCATTAGATCATTCTGAAAGCTCTCGTCTAGAAAAAAATATACAGAAAGTGTCAAAAAACATCAAACCGTGTAACTGCTACATACAACGAAATAAAATGTTTGATGTTACATCATTATTTAACTAAAATTTGCTAAAATTACTCTATAAAAAGTGTGTACAAGTGTAATTCACATAACGAAACGTCTAATTTGATTACCAACTAAATGATATGTGTGCACACCCTCTTTATAGGGTAATTTTAACAAATTTTACTCAAATAATGATGTAACATCAAACATTCTATTTCATTGTGTGTACATTGTACCTGTTGTATGGTTTGAGAATGACCTAATGGCTGAAAGCGCTTAGCTGGAATTTTAATCAAATGACATACTCAGTACTCGTCTTTTCATTCACTCAATTTATATCTAGTGTGTACCCCATACTCAGAAAATTTCATTTTAAAATGTATCCATTGAAAAACTAATAATCTGGGTTTCATTTTATGTTATAGCTATATTCCCTCTACCAGCTATGGGATGAAAGGTATTGATCCCTTGCCGATTTTCATATAACGCCCATGGTGTGAGAATTTATGGGAAATGAAAGTGAGTATTAACTTTTGTTGAGACATTACGTCTAAGTATTTGGTCTAGCGGTAACCAAAAATCCAAAATATCCAATAAAGACAAAAAATAAAAAAAAAGTTTAAAATCAAGAATTCCTAAAAAAATCGAAAGCTTTAAAAAAGGGAATCAAAAAAACCAAACAAATGTATACATTCAAACATTTTTTGATATTTTTTTGGCTTAGTAGAAAAACATGTGTAAACCTATTATTTCGATAGTAAGCGCATTTTGTTTTCTTTTTTTTTTTTTTTGTGAAGATGTGCTTCGACCGCTAAGGGTCATTAGCACTTACAATATCATTTAACTACATAGTAAATTACAGCATTACATTCACTAAATATTCACTAAAACATTCACTAAGTATTCACTAGATATAATTATAGAGTTCTATATCTTTTAGGTACTGTATTGTTTTTTGTATTTGTTCCAGAGTTTTTAGATTTTCACTAACATCTGTGGAGATTTTGTTCTCTTGTCTTTCCTCTTCGAATTCTGTACAATCAACAAGGATGTGTTTAATAGACAGTCTTACGTTGCACTTGTTACATTTGGGGGGTTCTTCTTTAGATATTCTATAGCCGTGTGTTAAACGAGTGTGGCCAAGTCTTAGTCTTGATATTTTAATTTGTTCTAACCGGCTGGGTGTTAACGTTAGTCGGTCTGCAAATTGCGATTTAATGGTCTTGAGGCTATTTTGATCATTATGCCATTCTGTTTGCATCTTTTTCTTAATTAACTTCTTGAGGTAGTTGTCGATATCACTGTGAGTATAAATTTGAGACATTGCGGTTTCTAACGATGTTGCCTCTTGGGCAGCTGTATCAGCTGACTCGTTGCCGTCGATTCCTACGTGTGAGGGGATGTAGATAAGTGTGACCTTTACTTCTAGCGTAAATAATTGGTGGAGGAGTTGTTGGATTTGTTGCACTAAAGGGTTGCTTGCCCACATTTGTCGAATTGCTTCTATGGCACTTAGTGAGTCAGAGCAAATTGCATATTTTGGTTTTGGGTTACTCATTACGTAAACTAAAGCTTGATGGATAGCGAAGACTTCTCCTGTATAGACACTACACTCCTCTGGTAGCCTGAATTTTTGTGTATTAGTTGCTGTAACTACTGATGAGCCTACTGATCGATTTGATTCATTTTTTAAAGCATCAGTGAATAAAACTTCTGACGGTTTGTAAATTCCACAAATTCTATTGAATTCATTTTTCAGTAGAGAAGGATGTGTTTCTTTTTTATTGAATTTGGAAAGTTCTGTGTTCACGGAGATAGGTGAGAGAATCCAGGGGGCAAAATTATAGCTGTTTATAGGAATTATTTCAGGAAAACTGTAGTTGATTTCTGCCATATACGTTTTACCTGTGTTGTAAAAAGGTGGTGTAATATTGATATTTGCGGGAAAAGCTGTTTGCACGTATCCAGTGTAAATTTTTTTGTGGTAAGGGTGGTTAGAAAGAGCCAACATTTTTGTCGAGTAGGATAAAGATAAATGTTGAACTCTATATGTAAATGGCATCTCTCCAAGAAGTTTATAGAGAGTGTCTGTGGGGGTTGTTGGGAACGCACCAATTATTATTCTAAGTGCTTTATTTGAAATTATTTCCACAGTTTTTATATAACTTTTTTTAGCGGTTTGGAAAGCCATGGCTCCATATTCGATTTTAGATCTAATGGTACTTTTGTAAATGTTAAGTAAACTGTTTGTATCTGCTCCCCATTTTTGATGTGATAGGATTTTTAATATGTTTAAGCTTTGCGTACTGTTTCGTTTAAGATAGTCAAAGTGTTTTTTCCAGTTAAGTTTATCATCAAAAATTATTCCCAAAAATTTGATATCTTTCGTGAAACTGAGTTTGGTGCTTCCTATGGTCAGTTCCGGGTATTCTTTCTGGGCTCTTCGTGCAAATAAGACACATTTCGTTTTCTCGTGAGATATTTTGAAGCCAGACTTGTTTTTCCATTCATAAATTTTGTTTAATCCATTTTGAATTAGGGATTGCAATGTTTTAATATTTTTACCTTTTCCGTATATTACAATATCGTCAGCATATAAGCTTACACGTAGTGGAGATGTGATACAAGAGGTGAAGTCATTTATGGCGACAAGAAATAATGTTGTGCTTAAGGAAGATCCTTGGGGAATTCCATTCTCTATTTTTCTTTTGGTAGATAATTCTCCATTTGTTTTGACTACAAAATTACGTTGTGTCAAGAATTTTTCGATAAATGCTGTTATATTTCCATTAATGTTCCAATCTACCAGTGTTTGAAGAATTTTATGTTGCCATGTTAAGTTGTAAGCTTTTTCAAGATCCATAAATACCGCTAGCAGTTTCTGACCGTTAGCAAATGCATTGTGTATCTCGGATTCCAGGTTTATAATGCTATCGTTTGCTGACCTGTTTTTTCGAAATCCGTTTTGGTGTATCGATATAAGGTTATGTTTTTCCAGATGCCACATTAACCTGCGGTTTAATATCTTCTCTAAGACTTTGCACATTGTACATGTTAGGGATATTGGTCTGTAAGACGTTACCAAATTCTTTGGTTTGTGTGGCTTGGGTATTGGCACTATGATAGCTTCTGACCATGATTTTGAAAATTTGTGTTCTAAATAAATTTTATTGTATGTCTGTAGCAAATACCTTTTTCCAGTTATTGGGAGGTTTTTTAAAAAAGTGTAGTGGATTTTGTCAGGTCCCGGGCTGGATTTATCGCTGCATTGTTTCAGCACCTCTTCTAATTCTTCACTGTCGATTTGTACATTTAATGGGTGGTTTGGACCTGTAGCATGATTTAATTTTATTCTTTGTTCTGTATCGCGTTTATATTCCCTAAATTCTGGTTCGTAGTTTTCATCGCTTGATATTCTAGAGAATTCTTCTGCAAATGTTTGTGTTATAAGTGCGTTATTAGAGATAATTTCAGTATTGTGGTATAAACTTGTTATTTTATGTTTTGATGAAATTCCTTTTAATTTCTTTATTTTTGACCATATCTCGGAGTTTGAAGTATTTGGAGTGATTGTTGAGACAAATGATTTCCAGGAGTCCTTTTTAGCTTGCTTAGTGACGTATCTTGCTCTTGCTCTGAGTCTTTTAAACTCAACTAAGTTGGTTTGGCTTTTGTTCTTTTTTAACTTATATAACGCTCTTTTGCTCGCTTTAATAGCTTCTTCGCATTGTGGTGTCCACCAAGGTACTGGAATTTTTGTTTTTAGTGGTTTTACATACCCAATATGTATTTCTGCAGCTTGTATAATGGTATCGGTAGGTACATTCGTTATTTCGTCAATGTTATCTTCAATCTGATCAAATTCTGGAATATTTCTTTCTATGTACTCAGTAAACTTAAACCAATTTGCTCGTCTCAAATTCCATTTTTCCATTGAGTTAAGATGATCGTTCTTGTCTTTTCTGGAATGAAATTCTATGCTTATAGGTAGGTGGTCGCTTCCATATAAGTATGAGTTTGGCTGCCAACTCAGGTTTGGTGCAATTTGTGCGTCACAAATAGTTAGGTCAATAGGAGATAATTCTCCTGTTAGTGGATTTAATCTTGTACCCGCTCCAGAGTTTATTATTATAAGACTGTTTGTGTTTGTAAATTTTTCTATTTCTCTCCCTCTTTTGTCTGTAGTCTTGGATCCCCACGCTGTATTGTGTGAATTGAAATCCCCTACTATTATTTTTGTGCCATTTACTTGGTTGGTTATTTCTTGTAAGCTTTGTGAAGTGAATTTTTTGTTGGATGGAATATAAATATTAATAATGTTCAAATTCTTCTCATAGTATTGTATGTTAATTGCAACTACCTCTAGTTCTGATGTAATTTGTATATTTTTCCATGTAAAATTATTTTTTATATAAATAGCCACTCCTCCACTAGCTCTGTCAGACTCTCTATTTTTGTGGACGCATTCGTAACCTCTTAGTGAGTAGTATTTGTTATCTTTGAAGTTAGTTTCTTGTATGCAGATCACATCTTCTGTAGTTTTTGATATTAAGAGTTTTAATTTTTCCAGATGGGCTATTAGCCCATTTATATTCCATTGGAGTAAGAAAGTATTAGTGTTGACTTAGTTGAGAAGTGGATGAATCGTAACTATCTTCATCTTCTTCATTTGTTGATATCGAGACTAAATTCAGTTGCTTACGTATCTTGGATTGGATTCTTGTGCATCGGGATTTCATCGCCCTGTGTTGTATAAATGGGTAAATGTTGTGGAGAAGGGCGAGTAGTTCAGGGATATTATCTGTGTATTGTTGGGCTATACTTAAGGGGTCAGTTGTGCCAAATGCGTTATCCATAAAGTCGGAGAGTTCTTCAAATGTAAGGAGTTGTTGAGGTGATTAATTGTAGAATTTTTTTACAGGTTCCAGATCTTCGGCATTTGGATTTTGTTTGGTTGCGGAGGGGCATTGTTCGGATTTTTTCCTTTTGGTCTTTTGATCTGTTGTATTACTTGCCACTTCCACAGGATCTTTTTCGGATGTAAGGTCGCTGGAACTAGCTGTTAGATATTGCCGTGGTCGTTTAAAGGTATTTGATGGAGGAGTATCATTCGTCTCGTCAATTCGGCTAAGATCTTCTACGGAGCTTTCTACTGATATTGGTTCAACTGGCATTGTAATATTTTCTTGGTAGTTGGATGAGTTTGGTGCTTGATTTGGACAAAGCTTGGCAACATGTCCTGGGGTTTTGCAAAGGAAACATGTTATTCCGTCGAATGATAGAAACACTCTATATGTTGTATCTTCAAATGTAATGACCAATGAGGGAGGTAGACTTATGTCATCGTTTGGTACTACATAGATTTGACGTCGAAAACTTAGGATGTGTGCGTATTCGTTTCCTGACAGACTTGCCCGGAGGAATGCCATTGGTGATACTTTTGAAAAACCTATTTTTAGGATTTCTGCTTCTAGTATGTCATGTGGTATTGATGGACAGACGTTTGATAGGATGATTCGCTTTGCTGGAGTAATGAGTCGTCCAACTCCTACTTGGTGCTGTTTTATATTTAAAGTTTGATACTTTTCAGTTATATCTTGGGCAGCTTCGACAGTCGACAAGTACATACATATTCTATTATTTGACATTCTAGAGGCAAACAGTATATTTTTGGAGCCAACAATACTTGCTACGGCTTCCACATAGTCTCCGAGAGTGAGATTGTCATTAACATTTAATACGATCGCTTGTTCTTTTTTTGGAAACATATCAGAGTTAACAACTTGAGAATATTGACGTTGACTAGTTGTTGTAGAATTTGATGCGCCCCCGTAGTCGGAAGCCATCACTGTGTGGGTTTTTTCAGAAATTTTTAATTTGGGTATGGCAACGGTACTTTTATGTGGGAAGAATATATCGATATTCTATCATATTATTTTAATAAATTCCCAGATACTTTAATATTGGGATCGATTCTCTCACCTGTTTTTACACTAATTACTTTGATTAGATTTTAAGTATACACACTATTGCTGAACTCGTTTTCGGAACGACCACTCGTCTCGATGATTCGAGTTTAACTCACTTTGTTTTCTTTTGTTGACATAAATTTTCAAATATATTTGTGTGTTTACTTATTTATTGTTGTTATTTTGTGTGTTTACTTGTAGAACCTCAACCAGAAACGAGAAAGGACTCCATGAGACGGTGGGATTTTTAAGAGCCCTTAAGAAACATTTTAACAACCATAGACTGCCAGGAGCTGCAGAGTAACTTAAACTGCCTTATGCAATGGTTTCATAAGAATGGAATGCTTTTAAATGTAGAAATATACAAATATGCAATATACGAGGTTTAAGCTTGTGTTATAAACATATTTAATACTTCCAGTAAGGAAATAAAGATGTGTTTTGAGTGGAAATGAAATGTTAGATATATTATTTTAAATGTTGTACAGTCACAAGTATTGTTTAGCACTCTTATATGTAATTACTTGGCACCTTGTTTTTACAGAGCTGGGCAGTATTTAACAACTTTTCCTATGCAAATATTCTAATTACTTTTGTTCTAAAATTCACAGTAATTATACTCAAATGTTTTCTTTCACAGAAAGTTGCCAAAAATAGTAGTTAACAACTTATTGCAAACACTTTTTTTGATTAGGTAAGTAGCAGTTATACTCCTGCAGTTTGTCCAGCTCTGTGTGTTTATGCGAGCGTAATAATAAATTATTATAAACTTATCATACATAATTTTCTACTTTTATCTTGATTAAACATCATTTGAAAATATAATGATACTCCAATCTAGAATGTATGTTACTCAAAATATTTTTTAATTATTGCATGGTTTTTACACTATAATTTATTTGTTATCATTATGTTTGTTAAGAAAAGTACTTTGTGAAAGAAATTATTTGTTGTGCAGTTGTATACCAAAATAAATAAATTGTTTATATGATTATTGTTTTATTATTTCCAATTTAATTAACCATTTATGGTCCATCAATTGATATTTCTTTTGATTTAACTCAACACCTAATCATTATTTAGTTAATGGAGTTAAATTGAATGAAATGTCAAATGATGGACTATGAATGGCTATTGTGAAATAAAATAATTAAAATACAGTATATTTGAATATACCGCCAATCCGCCAAAACCTAAAATTACGGAAATCTGTCCAACATCACTCAGTTGTTTACTCGACGGGCTCTTTAGATGGCGCCACAATCAGTGTCTCATCTATCTGTGGGTTATCTGTGGTCAGAGCCTCGTTAGTTATATAGCAGGGTGTACCGCGTGCAGGTGAGGTAGACATTTGGGCTGGTATTTCTGTACCATCAGTATCATCTGTACCGTCGCCCCTTACACCTATGGATACCAACCCGAAACGATCACAACAGGATAAACGAAAATGATTTGATGAGCAATACGACATCGCGCATACGCAGTTATAGAAATCAATAAAATATACTCCTGCAGTTTGTCCAGCTCTGTGTGTTTATGCGAGCGTAATAATAAATTATTATGAACTTATCATACATAATTCTCTACTTTTATCTTGATTTAACATCATTTGAAAATATAATGATACTCCAATCTAGAATGTATGTTACTCAAAATATTTTTTAATTATTGCATGGTTTTTACACTATAATTTATTTGTTGTCATTATGTTTGTTAAGAAAAGTACTTTGTGAAAGAAATTATTTGTTGTGCATTTGTATACCAAAATAAATAAATTGTTTATTTGATTATTGTTTTATTATTTCCAACTTAATTAACCATTTATGGTCCATCATTTGATATTTCATTTAATTTAACTCAACACCTAATCATTATTTAGTTAATGGAGTTAAATTGAACGAAATGTCAAATGATGGACTATGAATGGCTATTTTGAAATAAAATAATTAAAATACAGTATATTTGAATATACCGCCAATCCGCCAAAACCTAAAATTACAGAAATCTTTCCAACATCACTCAGTTGTTTACTCGACGGGCTCTTTAGATGGCGCCACAATCAGTGTCTCATCTGTGGTCAGAGCCTCGTTAGTTATATAGCAGGGTGTACCGCGTGCAGGTGAGGTAGACATTTGGGCTGGTATTTCTGTACCATCAGTATCATCTGTACCGTCGCCCCTTACACCTATGGATACCAACCCGAAACGATCACAACAGGATAAACGAAAATGATTTGATGAGCAATATGACATCGCGCATACGCAGTTATAGAAATCAATAAAATTGGATTATTAACGACGTTACAGTGTGCGTTAATTTTTTGGAATTTTTTGAAATCTACAGTTTTCAGTTACTCGACAGGCTCTATACATGGCGCGGTCTGCAGTGTCCCTAGCCTGGATCTTACCATCTAGTGGGAGCGTTTACTTTATCTTATTCACCCAATTTCAATTGTCTACCTGATCTCAAGACAAGTACAAGCGTTTACTTCTGAACGCGAGTGAGTACTATTATTATTCATTTGGCAACAAGTAATTACTTAAAAATTAAAAAGTGAAAGCGTTCACTTAGTTTCATTCGCCATAACCCTTGTTCAGGAACTTTATAAATTATTTTGTATGGGAGTGTTTATCCATCGATGTATTTAACAAGGACATGCTTCTTCTACAGAAACTTCTAGAACAAACTACGTATAGTGAAAAAAACTTTTATATAACAAGTACTTTTTATATTGAATAAAAACGTACTATATATACACAGTTTAGTAGCAATGTCCGCAGTTATAGAAGTTGAATAAACATGTAACTTAATTCCAAATTAAAAATAATCCTCTTATTTCCCCAAAAATATTAACCAAAGGGGGAACGATGTATGCATAAATTTAAATATAATTGTAACGCTAAGAAAGGGACACGTTAATTATACAAATTCAACGATTTTAATTATACAGTACAGTACACTTATTGGAAGTATATTTTCTCAAAATTCACCCCTACCCTCTTTAATACAAACAAATGGGGTACAATTTAATCTTGAATTTCAATAATGTGAAAGCAGCAACTGGATATCTTAATATTTCTCTTGTCCTCAGTTTCATTTAATAAATTTAATATATCAAAGTGGAAAGTGGACAATTATTAGTTTATGTGGGGTTATCTGAAGAATGCTGCTCTATTAGTCCGGTCAAATAGATTATTTGATTTTTATACATTCCGCACTAGACGTTTGTTTTGAACGAATATTGGTCCCGAGTTTTCAACGTGAAATGTGGATTTGTATCACTCCACCAACGACAGTTTTGGCTAGAAACTGTCCCATTTGATGAGAATGTTGCTTCATCTTGACATAAATGGGTTATCTACTAAGATTCCCTGTATGTCACAACAGAATTCAAATCGTCTATCATTATATCCTGGTCTTGAAGTATGAACTTTTTGAGGTTTGTAAGGGTGATATTTGTATTTATTTAGAATTTTTGTAACTGTACTTTTTTATATCCATTGGCAATGAAGATGCCCTTTTTCGCGAAGGATATTTAGGATGCTCAGTTGCAGAGAGCATTACTTGTAACGCAACGTCATTATTTTCTACTATGCTTTGGTGTTTTTTGCTAAATTTATTATGTACATCTCAATAAGTCTTAAATTTATTAAATATTTTTGTAACAGTCTAACATTGTGGATATTTTTATCTGGAAGTCGGAAATTAAAAATGTCTGCTGTTTGTCGAAATGTTTTATACTTATCACCCACTATTAGCACACTCTCAATTTTCTCTTCCAAACTTAATGTTGGTGGCATGTCTAACTATTCATAAACAAATACGTCTGTCAAACATAAAACTCTACAATACGGATCTCTAAAAACTATGAAAAACGCTGTTAGACTGCCTAAAAAAATATTTACACCGTGGCACTTTTTGAAATAAGATTGTTGACGTTTTTTCGAATGTTCGATATTTAGACAAATCGCAAAGCCTACTTTAATTATCAGTTTTGAAAAGTGCCAGTGCATCCCAGATTAATTATGCATGCAAACTTGAATTTCCAACGTAATCGCAAAGAAAATGTAGAATAAATATTTTTTGTTGTGAATAAACAATGTTGAATATTTGAAAGCTATTTTTGATTCTAAACAGCTTTTCTTTGTATTAATTTTCGATATTGTCAGAAAGGAAGGTACTTTACTCTAGAGCAAAAATCACAATTTTTGACAAACCTCGTATACGACTGAAAAAATTTAACATCTGATGATTGTATTTTAGGTTTTGGACCATGCAGAACTTTTTATAAGGAATAACTTTTTTTCGTAAAATTAATAATAAAAAAGTTTCCCATATGCCGCCAACTTACGTGGACACACTGTATATAAACACTGATGTTGCATTCTTCTGTTATTGTTGTGTTCGAAATTTCTAGGCCTGTAATTTTCGTGAGTAAAATACGTAATTTGGGTCGTAAATTGAATGATCCATAATATATATTTTTCAACTTTTTTTTAAAAAAGGAATAATAGAATAGTAGTTCTCAACAATATACTATACAAATATAGAAATCTAATTCATCATTAGTAAACGTGTTTTATTATTACTGTAATGTTTTTGTTATTTATTTGAACAATAAACGGGTGGGATAAATTTTAAACACTCGGTATTGCTACTTACTAATTTATTTAAACACTAACTCACTAACACTAATTTATATGTACTTAACTAGTCACTTAAATTTAATTTATATGCACACTAACTTATTAATTTATAACACTTTTATTTTCACTTAATTACTGTTTAAGTCACTATGGCAAATTATAAACTGAACTCATCCGCTGATCGGTCCTGTATTTATATCAAAAACTTTCTTCACTAGAACATTCGGGATGGGACATGCCTTTCGCGATATTTCTTAAAATGCCTTTCGAGAACATGTTTAAAAAGGACGGTCACAATAGATCCCAATAGACCTTCTCAGAATTCGGCGCGCTCGCCTTTTTCTTAACTCCGTTAACATAAGGTTACAGGGCCGTACTTAGTATCTGCTTCGGTGTGCGAGTTCGTAACATTACCCCCTCCTTAAATGAAAGTTCCTCCTGGAACTTTTGTGTAGCCGAGACTGGATGTTTGAATCGGCAACTAGCCCCATTTCTACACTTTCCGATCATATGAAAATAGCAGGGCACCGTCTTCATCGGATACTGATAACGGGGGTTGTAGCTGCAAATCAATATCTGGACACCGGTATCTTGAAAGATAATCTCTACCATGTTCCTGATGATTCCTGGTTACTCGCTATCTTAGGCATAGCCAGTTTCTTCACGTTGGATTCCAACACATGGTCTCGGAGGTTTCGAAGTGCTTCCCACACATCGCGGTAGGTAGATCGATCTTGGAATTTATTTTTAGTTACTACGTAGAAGACGTATCGCGAATTATGTTTCAGTTTCAGTGTCTTGCCAGGGGCTGGAATCTGGTCTTCAAGTTTTTCTAATTGCCCGAACTTCTTTCGAAAGACGGTTGCCAATCCTCGTGCGTTCTTGATACGGGCGGGGATGTTGTATGCCAGTGAATAATCTTCTGGGAGAGTGAACAAATCTCGTTGTTGTTCCGAAGTGACTCCATATCTAGCTTTCTCGGTACCTCCATACGCGCCCATAAATTCATCGAAGGTGGGGTAAGACACATCTCGAATAAGGTTTACTCCTTCCTCTATGTCATGGTCTCCTTCGAATGGTGCTAGTCGGTTTCGGTGAACTACTTTTGGTTTTCCGTTGGGGATCTTGCTTATGCGATATAAAACATCATTGATCCTTTTCTTGATCAAGTATGGACCTTCCCAGGATTTTTGTAATTTTGGAGAAAATCCTTTTCTCCTCGCCGGGTTGTGTAACCTTACTTTGTCCCCTTCTTTAAAACCGCCCTCTGTGGCCTGCGTGTCGTACCGCCTTTTCATTCTGTCGCTGGCAACTTGAAGATTTGTTCGAACTAGTTCATGAATATCGTCCAGCCTTCTTCTCAATTGGATCACGTAGTCTTCGCCTGCTATATCTTCTCCAGGCCGACAGCCAAATTCCAGGTCACAAGGAAGCCTCATTTCACGTCCAAACAGGATTTTCGCAGTTGTTTCACCCGTGGACTCATTGACGGCAGATCGATAAGCCAATGCAAATAGGGAGAGATACTGGTCCCAATCTCTCTGATGGCTGGATACTACTTTGGACAGGTATTTTCCAATAGTCCTGTTCATTCTCTCGAACATTCCATCTGACTGTGGATGTAATGCTGTTGTTCTGGTGTTCTTCATTCCCAGCTTGTCGCAAATCTCCTGAAATAGATGGCTTTCGAAATTTCTTCCCTGGTCACTGTGGACTTCCATGGGCACTCCATATCGGCTGATGAATTCTTTCACCAATACATCCGCGACAGTTGTGGCCTCTTGGTTCGGGATAGCGTAAATTTCCACCCATTTTGTAAAATAATCCATTACAACCAGTATGTACTTGCTACCATTTTCTGTCGTCGGAAATGGTCCAGCGATATCTAAAGCAATCCTTTCGAAAGGGCTTCCAACATTGTACTGTTTCATGGGTGCCTTTCTCTTGCGATGTGGTCCATTACTCGTAGCACAAGTCGTACATTTCTTACACCAGTCCTTCACATCGTCGGAGCTGTTCATCCAATAAAACCTTTCACGAACTCTCTGAAGGGTTTTCTTCACTCCCAGATGACCTCCCGATGGACTGTCGTGTAACTTCTTCAGTACCTCAGCTACTCTTGTTATCGGGATAACTAGCTGTCTCCTCATCTCAGAACCATCATCGTTTTCAAGGACTCTTTTCAACAGCCCTTCTTCCAGGACAAGGGAGTCCCACTGAGCCCAATACGCCTCGAGTTTCGGTGAAAATCTTGACACTTCTTGCCAGGTAGGTCGCCGGTTTTCTTTCTTCCATTGCCGGATCATCTTCAGGTGAGGATCATTCTCCTGATCTTCTCTGATCCTGATGGGTGACCATTCCTCGTTGACTACAGTAGTTCTTGAAACTGCAGCTTCCCTAGATTCCACCTTGTTGCAGTGGGAGCAGTCTGTTGGGCACGGCCATCTGGACAGGGAGTCGGCATTTCGGTGACTCACATCAGCAGGATGTTCACCCCTGTCTGATTTCCCCTGTGACTGGAGTTCTTGGGTTACAGGAATCTTGGGGCGCTTAGACGGACTGCGTACTTGCTCTAGCTCGTTACACTCCCGGCATTTGATCTTCTTTGGCATCTTGTCTGCCATACCTTTCAACAAGTTGACGATCTGGTCAAGTTTGTCATCGTCACCTTCTTCCTGTATGGTCCTACCTTTGTTGTATCCCGAAGCCATCGTGGCTGCTTCATATTCAAGAGCAGCAGTCAATGCATCGGCCAATGTTTTAGGATGGGCTAATCGAAGCGCCTTCTCCATATCGTGGTCACACAAGCCGTCAATAAAGGCCTGGATGCCTAAACATTCTATCATGTTCTCTGGTGCTGATGGATAAGCAAATCGAACTAGTCGGGCAATATCCATTTTATACTCTTGAAGGGGTTCGTCACGTTTCCGCCTTCGGTTCTTCAGCTGGAATCTGTACAACTGTTCCAAATGTTCGTGACCATATCGCATGTCCAACCTCTTCTTCAGCAGCTCGAAGTCATCCATTTCATCCAGAGGTATCGTCTGGAGTATATCTAAGGCATCTCCCCGAAGCGCGATAGTTAGGTTCACTGCTTTCTCCTTATCCGACCAATTATTCACTCTAGCGGCTGCTTCGAACTGTCTTACGTAATTGGTCCACGACATCTTTCCATCGAACGTTGGGGCCTTGACTCGGGTAAAACTGCCAATATCATCTGTCTTGGGTTGTGTTTGTGGCTTGCAGATCTCGATCTTCTTTTCTTCTGCTGACGTGTCTTGTGTTCTTAACTCGGCAATCTTCGTCTCTAACTCCTTGATTTTCTCGTCCATCTGATTTTCCATCGTTGTCATCTTATTTTCAATGTCTGATTTTAGAGACGTAATTTTATTATCGACGTCAGCAGCAATGTCATTTTTTAACGATAAGATATCGGCAGAAATGTCATTCTTCATAGTAGAAATCTCGCTTTTCATTGTGGTATATTCTCGTCCATATCAGCAGAAATATTAGCAGAAATTGACGAGATTAAGGTGGAAGCCTCGTCATTAAATAAAAATGGTTCTGGATCAAAGCCGTCATTTTCCAGTGCCACTTTAAGTCTTTCTACTAATTCACTTTTCTTACCGGACGTTTCCAACTCACGATCTTCCAATTCTGCTCTTAATTCCGTCACTTTGAGATCAATCAGTCTCTTGGTCATTTTGATGTAGCTATTTATTTATATTACCCCACACCTGACACCAATGTAATGTTTTTGTTATTTATTTAAACAATAAACGGGTGGGATAAATTTTGAACACTCGGTATTGCTACTTACTAATTTATTTAAACACTAACTCACTAACACTAATTTATATGTACTTAACTAGTCACTTAGATTAAATTTATATGCACACTAACTTATTAATTTATAACACTTTTATTTTCACTTAATTACTGTTTAACTCACTATGGCAAATTATAAACTGAACTCATCCGCTGATCGGTCCTGTATTTATATCAAAAACTTTGTTTACTAGAACATTCGGGATGGGACATGCCTTTCGCGATATTTCTTAAAATGCCTTTCGAGAACATGTTTAAAAAGGACGGTCACAATAGATCCCAATAGACCTTTTCAGAATTCGGCGCGCTCGCCTTTTTCTTAACTCCGTTAACATAAGGTTACAGGGCCGTACTTAGTATCTGCTTCGGTGTGCGAGTTCGTAACATTACTTTCCAACAACAGGTGGCAGCAGGATACTAAACATTAACTTACAAACCAACAAAGGGAAAATCAAAATTAAACATCAAAATAGACATTAATTTTACTAACCCGGAATTTAAATAATAGGTAAATAATAATACCGATAATAGAATATTTAATAAATATAAAATAAAATAAAAACAATAAAAACTTATAAATAAATTAAACATTACAATATACCAGGAGCTCATATCAAGAACTTGGGAGATGACAGAGAGACTAAAAATGATGATGATATTTCATATATAAATTTTTCCTTACGCCTTTCGTTAACGAACTATAGGGCTCAAAAGTTGGGAATTATGAATGGTTTTTCATTAACTATTAAATGGTTGATTAGAAATTAGTACTTCTATATACACCATAATTGCACACTTTTTGGCGTGATAAACAAGTCAGGTACGGAAGATTAGTGGTGAATGTGGCAATTTTTTGGTAAATATAACTTTTTTTAGTTATAAATGCAAGAATTGAGTTTTTTGAACATTTTTAGAGATAAAATTAACAGTTTAAGAGATGCGGGCAGTTTTATGTCGCACTGCACACTTATTGTTATTGGCGCATTGACATTTTTTTAGTGTACGATTACAGGAAATATCCTGTTTTATTATTAAGTTATCAACTAACGGTGCAGTCTACATTTATAAAAGTGAACTTTTACATTGTTAATATTATTTTTCGTATTTACTAATAAGGATTTATAATTTTTGCAAAATATTCTGCCCATTTTATTAGGGGTTGTAACATTACAAAAATGCCAAGTGGCTTAGGTACGATGGAGAACCCCCTCACTTCAGTTGTGAGATACATGCTCATGTAAACAATATTTTTCCTGGTACGTGGATTGGAAATGGTGGACAATTTCTTTGGCCAGCACATTCGCCAGATATCAACCCATGCGATCTTCATCTTAGGGGTTATCTTGAAAACGTAGTCTACAGTACACCTGTAAATACAAGAAATGAATTAATTGATAAGACACGTTTTCTTGGGATGCCATTCCAAGTACAAAGATCTAATGTTAGAAGACTGATGAAATGTGTGGATCTAAGAGAAGCTCATACTGAATATTTGTTGTGTATTTGTATTTTTAAACCGTTTTGACTTTTTAATATCGGTAATCATTTGGTTACTCGTTTTTTTTAATCTGTTAATGGAATGTAGATATTCATTTCTCAGGGTCTTGTTATTTTTACTTTTGTTAAATAAATAATCGTTTTCATTAATGTTTTTTATACATAAAATAAGTTTATTTTTATAAATGTAGACTGCACCGATTTATTAATAATTTACGAATAATACATGATACTTTCTGTAATCGTACATTAAAAAAAAATATTTGAATGCGCCAATAGGTGTGCAGTGCGACATAAAATTGACCGTATCTCTTAAACCATTGATGAGTTTACACAAGTATAGTGTAGACTTGTTTGTCACGCCAAAAAATGTGCAATTATTATTTTTAGTTTCTCTATTTTCTTCCAAATTTTTGGTACGAACTCCTGGGATACCCTATATACCTAATTGGAAAAATCTTGAAGCGGAATAAAGAAAATCAAGCTAAGATTTTGAGGGGAGGATCATATTAACTTGAGCCTCATTTGAACATCTTACATATTATATTTAGAATTTAACCCACATACCTGGGATCAAAAGTCTTCAACCAATGTGCAATCCCTGTTCTTGCATATGGAGAAAACAATCAGTTTCATATAAAGAATAATACATACATACATATCAAACTGGCAGACAAGAGGATAGTGGGATCTGAATCAACAGAAATGATGGGATGTTTCGAGATAGGCAACAGAGTTGAAGTGGAAATTTGTTGAATAGATGGAATGTCATCCAATTCTTCGAAACATCTGATCATCGAATTTGTCGTCTTCCTCTTTTTCGCTTGTATATCTATGGCCTGTAGTGTATAAATATGTATTCCATTTGTTCAACAAATTTCCACTTCAACCATGTAAGAAAGAAGAGGTGATGTGACCTACGTTCAAAAAATGGACTTGCTGATTTGATAAGATAATTGATTTTTGAGTTTCAGAAAGCTGCTGTATATAAATTGGAAACAATTTCTTTCAAACGAGCTCCAAGTCTAATAGTTTCAGTAAGATGTGATTATAACACAAAATGTTGAAACATAACATATGCTTATAACTAGTTCTTATCCCATAAGCGATATTTCTATATGAAATAACCGCAGTAACAATAAAATCTAACAATTCCTATATCGGTTTAATTTGAATATCCAGTTGCATGTGTAGGATAAAGTTATACTTGTATACTAACAAAATAGCCAGAAGCTCACAATTTAGTTGAAAATTATCTTCGATATTGCAGTTTAAATTCTAATGTAATACTCGTTCAAGTATATTGAGATGTTTATCTTGAAACAGGACGGGTTTCAGCCGGATACAAGTAAGCTTAAAAAGGAAGTTTGCAATTAGTGTCAAATCGCTTCAACACTCAACTTATCTTTATCTATATTACTTATTCTTCCATTCATTTGAAAATTAGAATGTGAAATGGATCCTTCAAGTGTGCGCTTTAAAAGACAATAATTCTTTAATACTGATTCTTTGAATGTTAATAGTGCAACAATTACAGAACAAGCAAACGGGAAAATATATTTTTATTCAGTAAATATATAAAGGTGAGCTAAAGGGATGAAAACTAGAATAGAAACATCAATTATTGATTAAGTTAGTTGAAAAAAACTCACTTGACATCTACGGCAATATTCTATATCTCATTCTTCTAGAAATTCTGCTCTCTATTGTTGTACTGTTTCTCAATAGAAATAGAATAATTGTTCCCCGCGATACATTTACCACCAGCTACATATATAAATCATCAAAGAGCCGCACCACAAGAGACACCCCACTTAAAAAAATAAACGGTTTTGAAGATTAAACATAACCTTTCCGCACTGATGCTATCCGGAGGCTGTATCCTGCTAACAAACAAACCGAAAAATTACAAAAAATGTGGTATATCTGGATTTAATGGACCCTTCCTACTGGCACTGGTGAAGTGAAAATCAATACGGTTCATCTGTGAGATGTCCTGAAGAATATCTTATCATAAAATTGGTCACACGTATACACTTCGGAGGCTGTATCATGGTAACAAACCGAAATTTCTCCAAAACTGATCGACCGTTTAGTATATCTGGATTTATAGGACCCATGGTACTAGCGATAGTGAGGTAAAAATCAATAGAGTTCATCTGTGAGATGCCCTGAACAATATCCTATCATAAAACTGGTCACTCATTAGCGGTCGCTCCGGAGGCTGTATTGTGGTAACAAACTGGAAATTCTCTAAAAATGTAAAATTTTTATGTTTTTGATAATAAAAAAAATTAACTGTCTTGACCTTAGACTATGAAAGAGAGGGGACGCGTAACGTGTATTTCGAGCCGGCGCAGAGAACTGCGTCCAGTTTTGGATCGATGGCCATCTTTTTGGTAAGGTTTTTATATTTATAACGTTTTTTATTGAAATGTGAATTAAAGACAGTGTAATTAATTGGTGATCGAAATGGTTGTGTGTTCAGCGTATGATTATAAAAGCAGAAGTGATAAAAATATAGAGGGAATATCATTTCACAGGTAAATTATATTTGACATCCAATACACGTTCTTGTAAAGATTGAAATAATCTGTGAACTAGATAATATATCAAGCTAGCTAGATTATCTTGAATTGTAATAATACTTCTCAATCGATTTATACAAATTTTAGAACTAATAGTTAATATTTTCATTGATAAAATAGTTTTATTCAATGAAATTTCATCCGAATCGGGTAAATTCAGGGCCAGTGGCGTTTCATGATATAATGATGAATTTTAAAAATAAAATTCTATAAAATACCATTCAATTACTTTTACAAATATTATTTATATGTAAATCTCAGCCCAATATTTATTTATTATTTTAGGTTTCCAATCAAATATACTGAAAAGTGCAAAACTTGGGTTGAGAATATGAAACTACCAAATTTTGAACGAACAACAAATCACCGACTTTGTTCAAAACATTTTGAGGCACAATTCTTTTCCAAACGAGGTGATGAGACTGGAATATTGCATATAGCTGTACCTACCATATTTGTGGAACCACCTAAACATTTACAAACAGTATCTTCACAAAAAAGGGTGAGTATTTTAGATTTTTAGTTTTGAATAATTTTGAAAAATGTCTAAAACAAACCATATGAGTGAATAGATGTTTTTAAAACGTCTAAATTATTAGTTCTTATATTTTATAACATCCTTGTATGGATGAATTGATTATAGGGGAGAAAGAGATCATTGGAAGGGAATGATAATTTAAACGAACCACTTCCTTCTACGTCAAAGGATGGTTTGGAAGACACTCCAAGGAAGAAAAACTACAACGACGCTTATTTCAAGAAATATCAAAAAACATAGTCAAATCCTACAAAATAAAAAGATTACGAGAGAAAGTTGATAGATATAAAAAGCAAATTGGTATTCTAAAAACTATTATTCGAGAATTAAAGGCCAAAAATTTAATTTCAGATGAAAATGCAATTTTGCTCGAGAATATGCCTGAGGTATGCAAATTATTACGAATACGTTCATTAGGTAAAAACACTAAATATCATCCAGAATTGAGAAAATTTGCAATTAATTACTTTTAGTTTTTTCTCCCCAAAGGCATATGATTATGTGCCTAAAGTATTCAACACCTGTTTACCACATAAAAGTACAATTGGAAAGTGGTTTAAGCATGTCGAGGGTGATCCTGGTTTCACTTCTGAAGCATTTCAGACTCTTAAAAAGAAAGTAGAATCTTCTGACAGGCCCATACTGGTTTCTCTTATCGTCGATGAAATGTCGATAAGAAAATTATTACACTGGGATGGAAGGAAAACCCATGGATATGTAGACTTTGGTGGTCTTCTACAAGATGATCAAAGTGCAATGGCTAAAGAAGCATTTGTTTCACTAGGTAACTGCATTAATGGTCAGTGGAAACTACCATTTGGTCACTTTTTCTCGGATAGGCTGAATGGAGATCAAAAAAGCTACCTTGTAACACAATTGTATAACTAATTTACGAAACAGGTGCTCGGGTGGCTTCCTTAACTTTTGATGGGCCTCCATCAAATATTGTGATGGCTGATAAATTAGGATGTGTAACAGAATTGAAAACTTTGAAACCGTATTTTAATATAAACAACCTCAATCATTATATATTTCATGATCCAAGCCATATGATCAAATTAATAAGAAATACACTAGGTGATAAACAAATTTTGATTGATAGTGATGATAAGTTTGTAAAATGGGATTATATAAAAAAATTGGAACAATTGCAAGATTCTGAAGGTCTGCATGTAGGAAATAAATTACGAAAAAATCATGTCAATTTTTTTCAGTAAAAAATGAAGGTTCGTTTAGCTGTACAACTGCTTAGAAATTCTGTAGCAGATGCACTGTCTTATTGTAGAAATGAGTTAAACCTAGAGAATTTCCAGGATTGTGAAGCAACTGTGAAATTTATTCAAATTTTTAATAATGTTTTTGACATTTTGAATAGCAGGCCTTCATATAAAAAGGCATTATGTGGCAAGAATATTAAAAAAACTACAGATTTTATAAATGAAGCTATACTTTATATATCATCTTTAAAACTCAGTAATGGTCAATTAGTTATAAACTCCAATAGAAAAACTGGGTTTATAGTTATCATCATCTCACTTAGAAGTGCTTTATTGTTATATGATGAAGTAGTTGTACAGCAAAACTCCATTATGTATCTCACACTCTATAAAATTAGCCAAGATCACTTGGAACTTTTTTTTTCAACAATCAGGTCAAAAGGAGGTTCGAATAACAATCCAAGCACTCGACAATTCACCTCTGCCTACAAGCGGTTGTTGGTAAGAGCGGAAATTCGAGAAGGTGGTGTTGGAAATTGCATTCCTCTAGATAGCATCCCCATAATAACAGGATCAAGCAGATTTGCAAAATCTGAAAATAATATTCACAGCAGATTGATTGAAGATGAACTAGATGTCGAAACAAATCTTTCCATGGGAACAATTTGGCAAGATCATGATTATTTAATAAATTCAAACACATTAAGTGAATATTATTTCTAAATTTTAATTTATATAGCTGGATTTGTTACCTGAAAATTACAAATTACTATAGAGTGCGAGCAATGTATTGGAGCACTAGCGGGCAACAAAAAATTTTTTAAACTCTCTTATATCCCGAAATAACCAAGGTGGTTTGAATTATCCATCAAATGATGTGATCCAAATTTGTAGGATTGGAGAATTTCATTTAAAAATTAATGAAAAAAACTGTTTAAGAGAGAAGAATTTCATTAATACTATAAAAAGCAAAATAATGTTTGAATGTATATAAAAAGGGTTTTTCAAAAATCTGGAAGATCACATATTAACATGTAATTCTAACCACATATATTTTTTAATAGCAACGGTAATATCAAAATGTTTGAATATAAGAATGCATTTCATTGCTAAAAATCAATCACAAATTTCAGATCCCATCAGAAATAAATTTACAAAAATAGTTTTATTTAAAGGTCAATAGCACGTCATATTACATCGAATTATGTTGAGTTTGTAATATTCTAAATGTTCAATAAAAACTTTCTTATTGTTTAATTTATTTTTGACCCGCCACTAGTTACAGTTAGACTACAGCTTGGTGCCAACTGGCCGCAAAGTAAATCGCTACGTTACGCGTCCCCTCTCTTCCATAGTCTAAAGTATCGACCCTTACATCGTGGAATCTACTCATTTTACGGTTTTAAATGAAACTTACTGTATCTAGGTAATTCCACAATATATTGAGAAAATTTTGAAAACTCTAAGATAACTGACAATGGTTTCGATATAAATATCATCGTCAGAATGACAGAAGTTACATTTCATTTGATGCCTCTATGATGTTTAATAATTATTTTGCTTAGACCAAGAAGGGACCTACCTAGTGATTGACTTAATATATGTTAATAGAAAGAGGGAGGAGAATGATATTACCAATATTAAAGCTTAGATATCATTTATTAGCCATATGGAGATATCCTGGATATATTCTCCAATTAAGATCAGTATAACTAACTGTGCGATGATATAGAAAACTAGGAAAACTGTATCTGCTGATCTTTACAATTGTCACTTAAGAAGACAGTTTAAAAGTGGAGAACTCCCTAGGTTTATCTGTTCATTCACAACTTGATATTGTGGGTTTCTTAAGTGTCTCCTAATTTCTAATTCTTCGAGGAAATCCAGTTCTTGCTTCTTATCAGAAATATGTAGTACTTCTAGTTGTGTGCCAGGTGTCAATGAACGTTTGGTGTCAAATAGATGTTTTGCGTAGTGGGACTTATCTGGTTGTTTTAATATATATGCTCGCAAATGTTCATTGTATCTGATCTCAAAATTTCTAAGGGTTTGACCCAAATAGACAGCATTACATTCTGGACATTTAAGGTTATATATACCAGACTTCTTCAACCTTTCGGAACTGGCGCCTCGTCTGACAGGTCGAGCAATATTAAAAAAAATCGCTAAGTTCGTAGTGGGGTGAGAACGAGGCCCTTGCATTCGTGTAGCTTCATGATACTTAGTTACTTACATCGTGTCAAACGTTTGTAGTGGTACGTTCTACGATTGTTGATTTCAGCCTGAGAGACGAGGCGCTAGTTCTAACGATACATAAATACAAGTAAAGTTATTTGTTATTTCAATTAATACAGACCATTACTGACGCTTGTGAAGTGGGTAAGTGTATTTATTAACCATATAGCATAACTAGATGTTGAATGTACCGGTTCTTACAGAAAAAATGGATTATGAAAGAGAACAAAAGTGGCTACAGCAATTATTAGACGAAGAAGGGTATCTATCAGATACAATTTATGATGATCAATCCTGCAGTGATAATGGAGATAATATAGGAGCGCATTTAGACTCAGACTCAAATTCAGAGCAATATGGCGACAAAACTGAGAACGAACAACCGACACCGAAAAAGAGGATGTATTTACTGCTAACGATGGAATAGAATGAAGAAAACATTTTACTAAGAGAATAGTCAGAACTCGTCAAGCCAATATAAGTATTCACCTTCCTGGAGTGAAAACTCGTGCTAATCTGCAAAAACTGCTGACGAATGCTGGAGTCTCTTTTTTTCAAACGAAATGTTGAACATTATTGTTGAAAGTACCAATCAATATATCGATAAGTGTTCTCAAAACTACACGAGGAAACGATGTGCTAGACTAAATAAAAGCGCTTATTGGATTATTATATATGATTGGGGCACTCAAAAGCAGCCGTCTTAATGTGAAAGAAATCTGGGACAGACAGTCATAGGGGATAGAAATATTCTGGCTAACGATGTTAAAAGAACGTTTTCTATTCCTTTTACGACTTAGAACTTGAGTTTCGACTTTGTTGCACAACTAAGCAACCGGTTCACTATTCAACCAACTAACACGTTAATAGTGTAACTGGTAACTTACTCACTGACTGCGTAACTTTGTGATAACTGCTTAACTAAATATGACTGCTTCGTAATTGAGTGATGAATGACTGATGATTCAGTCAGTGATGACTGATTTATTCACGTTGTAAGATGTGTTACATAGAAACACTTCAAGGGGGGAGTTTACACGAGTGTTGGTGGTACTAAAGGAAACAACAATGGACACATCCGTTAGATTTTTCAATTACTATTGAAAGATGTTTCAATGGTGAGACCGTCCTAATGAAAACCTTCTAAAGTTTAAAAGTTATTCAAATATGCGAAAAGTTTCATTACAGGCCCCGATCAATTATCCTGTCTTCTTCATCCATAGAAGTTCAAATACAATATGACAATAATTCTTACAATTTTTACAATGATATATTTCGTTTCGTCTAAACAATCCTATTTTATGGTGTTAAAATTTTAATAACATAAATAAAAATTATTTTATAAAACGTGATATTTTTCTAAATATTCAACAATGCTACAGAATAAACTACGCTTAGAAGATACAAACAGTGGCGAACGGATACAAAGAGAGTTTCATATCTGCAAATAGATTAACGACGGGTTAACAATACTTCCCACATTTCCAAAAATACAGTTATATATACAAATCAAGAATTCCCATTCTAGATTTATAGGACCCATTGTACTATTTCTAGTGAGCTGAAAATCAATACGGTTCATATCTGAGATGCCCTGAACAATATTCTATCAAGAAATGGGTCACTTGTATATACTCCGGAGACTGTATTGTGATAACAAACCAAAATATCTCCAAAAATTACCAAAAATGTAACATATCTGAATTTATAGTTGCCCGTCGTATTGGCTCCTGAAAATCAATAGGGTTTATCTGTAAGACGTTCTGAAGAATATCCGATCAAAAAATTGGTGATTTGATGCACTCCGGAGGTTGTATCGTGCTAACAAAAAGTGACCGACGACAAATACGACGACATACACACAGGATTTTTCGTCGTTAAAATTTATCGAAAAAGTGTTAAAAACTCCTTAAAAATTCCACAAACAATAAAAAAATCATTAAAGGCAATGTATATAAAAATTTGGTTACATTCGCCACGCCGTATATTATAAATAATACAACGAAGGAATTGAAGAGTATAACTATAGCAAGTTTATAGGTCAAACAAATTGAAAACACAGGAACTAAATAACATGTAGTGTGTAAGATACTCACGTGATTGTATATAGATCTATCCATTTTCATTTCATCATTATTTCAACACATATATTTGATAATTAAATTTATTGTTTATTAAAATTGTACTTAAGCAAAGCGTTTGTGTCAATCGTTCACGTTTTACGAGCTTCTGTCGAAAGACGACTATCGCCCATCGATTCCATCAGAGTGAATACATTAACAACCATAGGCGTATTTTAGTGGCAACTAGATTATTGATATGAATACCACAGGAGCACAAATGAAAGAATTTTAAAGAGCTATGAACTGGCGGAACTCAAAGAGAAAGAGAGGCTTTTTCATGCCCCGTCTATATTGTCATAACGGGCAATACATGATTATATTTAATACATTGAGCTAGCCGTAAAAGGAAATAAAAAAAAAACAACGTTATAAATTGAAAATATTATTAGTGATAAAATCCGATATTATAAAATAAATGCCAGCCCAAAATATTACATTATAAAACAAATGCCTACCCAACGTGAGGCAAACAAATGATCGTTAACAAAATAAAATTGTTACTAAAATAAATGCATTATTAAAGTAAAAACATTCATTCATTCACGACATTTTTAATAAAATGTCGTCCCAACATTTATTGTAATATATATATATATATATATATATATATATATATATATATATATATATATATATATATATATATATATATATATATATATTGAACTATAATTTTATATTAACTTACTTATTATTAATTATTATTGTTGAGATAATTATTGTTGTGGAATTTAGATGATTATAATTTCATATTTAGAATTTTATTTAGATTTTGGCTAGCTCAGTTGGTTATTATTATATTGTTTTGTAATTTATTCAATTTTAATTATTCGGGAGCATGAAACACTTTCTACTCTTCGAGTCCTGGCATTCAAACGTATTACCTTCATTTAAATAAAAGAAACACTTTACTTATAACAACATTTAATTTTAAATTCAATATTTTATATGTGATAATAATTATTTGAGACGCCTATGGTCACCTCTAAAGAAATTATTTATTTTATATTTTTAACGGTGCGCATGCTCAAAATCCAGTCATGCGTAAAATGAACATAATTTTAATAACGTGAGATGGAGCTTCTGTGGCTCATTAGTATGACATAGATATAACAATCAAGAAACGTTTAGATGGATTAAAACATACCAGAATTTATGTGAAGAATATACATGAAACTGTTATCAATATGCTGTGGAAGAAAAGTATTAGAATATTTATATAGACATGGAATTATTATACAATTTATAAACAGATAGACAGATTACATGGAAACAAGTTAAGCATCATCTTATGATAAAATGGCGTACGTACTTTTGAATTATTTATTTATTGAAATTAGGCCTTTTTGTTATTATTAAAGATTTAATTTATTAACTAATTAAATAAAGTCCGTTTTCTTTATATTTTAGATCGATCATTGCTGTGAATGTTTATTAAAATACGGAACTAAGCACTTATTTGAGTTTTTTGCTTATTATTGGCCAATAATAGTTTAAAAGAACACTGACCTGATGCTCTGGAATTGGGATAACTCAGGAATACTTCTCTGCAGCTCCAATACCAATTTCTGGAGAAATTCTGCTGGTTTTCTGCAGAACAACTGTGTCTGATTATCGGTGAGTACTACACAAGATTGTTTTTCATAGTTATGTTACAATTTATTAAGTTATTTAGGGAATTTCATAAAAATTTCGGGAACACTCTCACACACAGTCCACACCTTTCGACGCTACTTCTCATCATCCACGCTTCCTCTCGATTTTTCACTTTTTTTCACAAACAAAGTCCTTTGTTTGTTTTCAGGTCACTATCTACCAAAGTTTTTTGCAATACTTGTTGATTGCAAATTTTATCTGTCATTTTGTTTCTAACCAATCAGATATTGTCCTATACAATTGAATTATTTGATTTGGGTTTACTTAATAGAAAAGTTCATAAATATTCTATTTCACATTTCTAATACACTTGTAGAGAGTCTTTTAAAATTTAATCATACAATTAAATTAGAGTTGGTTATATACATAGATGTTGTTTAAATAGTTCTATCTAATATTGCCATAAACAATCTATTACTGTTACAATTATATAACTTAAATCATAAATCCTTTTATGTATTCTCCATCTAATTCTTGTATTAACTTATTTCTACTAACGCAATTAATAAATTATTATTTAATCCTATGTTCATTTTACAGACATATATCATTTTTCTTTATGTTTAATTGTTTATCTATGAAAAACTATACTCCTTATTCTAATAAACATTTATATTTGTATTCTAATGTAACTACTTATATCTAAAATTCTCTTGACTTGATGATATAATTGTTTCTTTTTAGGTGAACAGCTGATCACGTTACAGAAGATATTCTTCGTCTTAGGCAACTTTATTTACATCATTTCATTGGTTAGGCAATCTCTATATTTTATGTTATTTTTGAGGTAATTTCTTTATTTATTATATTGTTATAGGCTATTATTTAATATATCTTTACTTGATATGCTTTTGAATTAAGAAAAATGTTTCCTTTTTAATTGTGTTTTCTCTAAATTATATTATTTTCATACATTTTCATACTAGCAACATAGTTTTATAGAACTAATTCTCTTAATATCCATGATATCTGGTTCAATGTATATATATATATATATATATATATATATATATATATATATATATATATTTATTTAATACGACTAATACGGTCGCATTTATCTGAGGTGTTGGTTTGCAACTGAAAGTGAAGATGGCGCCAACTGACTACTTCTCGCTTGTGTAACTACACGATCCAAGAGAGGTTGTCGGAGGGTGTAATCTTTAGTTCGGATTAGAGATTCTGAACTGGAAGGCATTACGGCACTCTTGAAGAGACCCAAGAGACCCAAGAAGGTCGAAACGCGTAAGTGTACTATGCTCTTCCGCTATCAGTTGCGAATCACCACAGATGTCCGTATCGGCAAAATGGCCGATCGACGTCACGGTTTTCGAAGGGGATGTAATTCAATATTCTGCGTGGTATTAGCCAGGAATGTAGTTGTTTTGCCCTTCGAAGAACGGTCAGGCCAATAAGTCGAAATTATTGAAATTTCGACTAAAACAGGTGTAGTAGAAAATCGAAATTTATATTTCATATAGCACCTCGTATTTTATGAAATTATATTATAATTATTATATATATATATATATATATATATATATATATATATATATATATATATATATATATATATATATATATACGAGATTTTTGGGTAATTCACGCAGAAAGAAAGAAAAAGGCTTACTGAAACAGAGTAGTAACCGCAGACATGCATGTTTCTGGCTTATTAGCCGTCCTCAGTAGGGTATAACCAAAGGGTGTGAGACTTGAGAGCAAAGCTGTTGATCGAAACACGGGAAAACACAAAACAACGGATTTCAACAGGAAGACCAAACGCACATTCGTGCCTTCAATTAGAAGATCCCACGTTTTGTTGTTTACTCTGGGTCAGAAGATTCAGGCATGGGGCTATATGCGCCTCTGTGTCGATGTTGGTTATTGTCCCGAAAAATCGGGATCTTCCAAATGAAGGCACAAATGTGCGTTTGGTCTTTCTGTTGAAATCCGTTGTTTTGTGTTTTTCCCATGTTTCGACCAACAGCTTTGCTTCCAAGTTTTAGACCCTTATTTGGATATACCGTACTGAGAACGGCTAATGAGCCAGAATCATGCATGTGTGCGATTACCTCTCTGTTTCAGTAGCCCTTCTTCTTTTTGCGTGAATTACCCAAGAATCTCTCTGTAGTCATTGTTTACATATCACGCGATATTCATATTCGTACATGTTCTTTGTTTATATATATGAAATTTTAATTTATTATATATACATATATATATATATATATATATATATATATATATATATTGAACTTATCGTAGCAAATATTAAAGAGAATAGGACACAAATATATGAAATTTGTAACTTTGTCAGATGGTAAATGGAGGTTACTTTCTTCAGACAGATAGAATTATCATTTATACGTATTATTATAAGTAAGAAATATATATCTCATATCAAATCAAACACCTATGATATCAATTATCCTTTATAACTATATAAATACACCTATAATATTGAAAATCGTTACCTTAGATTTCAGTTGTAAACAATGAGTCATAAATTTTAATCCATTCCTGGTAAATTATAAATTCATATTGTTTTATTAGCAGCACAGTTGATCATCTGTATGTTTTATCTAGAATATCAAAATGAATCTGAAAAGAACATAAAATTATTATTAGACGATAATAAACAAGATATTTGATACTAATATACAGAAAAGTTATCACATTTGTTGAAATGAAATCATTGAACTGTCAATACAAACTTCATGTCATGTAACATAGAACTAAAACATAGAAATATATTCAACCACAGAAAAATGTTAGGATTTTGAAGTATTGGTTATTTGCAAAGCGGATGGAATGTTTAAAAATATGTAATTGTATTAAATGATAGGACAAGTTTATATGAGATAATTGGTAAATTATATATAAGAAATGAATTGAAAGGCATTATGAAAGATTTTAAGGACGTAATGATTGTAAATTCATTGATATTTAAAATTTAAAGTGGGATAGATACTATCATTGTAAATAAATATAAGATATATTTTGGAAATTGTTCACATGTAAATAGGTATAATGAATTATTTTGAAATTTTACACGAATAATTATTAACAATAGGAATAAGAGGAAGACAATTAAATTAACTGTTAAACATTCAATAAAAAGACTATGAAATATCTAGCAACTTGTTAGTGTTTTGTTTTAAATACCAAGACTAGCAACAAAAGTTTGTTGATTTGAAAAACAAAAAGGAGTGTGTGGGGTGATGCTTAAGAAAATGGACATGTAAGCAAATTTTTCTAAAATTCAACCAAAATAATCGCAAATTGTTTGAAATTTAAGTAAAATCCGAATATAAATGATAAAATATAACCTGATAAACATTTAGAGCAGAAAATATCTGTGAATAACAATTATTTGTGGAAATTATCAATTATTGAAATTTGAGAAGGGACGCTATGCTTAAATTTTAATTAAATTCTTACATGATAGTCATAAGTATTTGATAAAAAGCATTTAGTATCATCGCAAAACATTGTAAGTCAAGTTTGAAGAACAATTTAATGAATTATATTGACTTACCTGCGATACAAACTATCGAATATTTTTTCCACGATTTGAAGAGAGTCCAGCTTCATTCCATGAGGGGAGAACAGGAATAGAGTGCACAAAAAGACTTCCAAGTGTTATGAACAGGTCAGTGTATATATAATTTATATGGTACCATTTAAAACAATTCAGACATATATATAACTAATTTGGCCAAATTTCACGTCTAACAATTCTCTTAGTATAAGAATTTTCAATTTGTGTATAGTAGTTTGTAATAATTATTTGATGCTGATTCGTAATTATATAAACTAAATCTTGACTCTTCTGTTTTTTTTATATATGTCATATGTTGATGATAGAAAAAGGAATGATATCATAGAGGTTGAATGGGTATGTTCCGCGCTATAACTCACAGTATTTTTGTAGGAAACAATGGTAAGGTAATATTTGGTAAATACAAATTTCATATACTTTGATTATCTTGAACCCAACGAGAGTAAGTTTCCCATGCTCTCCATTAAATTAATAACTAAATAAAATAAAATCAATTTTACCCTGAGCTAGCCTATTTAACAATTTAAAACATTGATAAAGTTGAACTCCATAGATAAAATTCATAAATAATAATTATATAACTGTAATAATTAGATAATTAATAATAGAAAATCAAATATATTATAATATATATAAACTTATTATAAAACGTACATATTTTGGAAAGCAGCACAATGCTAATTTTAAATAATCACTTTCTAATCGCAATATTATAGTTTTAAAAGTTGACAACTAGAATAGATAACCCAAACAACGGATTTTGTTTACGTCGTCAAGATAAAATAATATCATTGCAAAAACAGTGACGTGGAAATGTTTGGTACAAGATAATCAAATAACATTTTTCAACTTATTTCTTTTTTCTGTTTATTAATTCCTAAAAAAATTGAATTACCTCTGTGCGCTTTTGGAAAAAACGTATCATTCTAATTTGTAATGTTGCCATATGCACCAAATTATTTTTCAATTCCATAAAAAATATATATTCAAAAGCAGTTTTTATTCCAAACGTGTGTTTAAGAAAATGATGAAATATCTTATGACGAACTATTATTATGAATTTACTACAGATCTTATGCAAAACAGTAACAAGAAATGTATCTTAGTTTATTATTAGTACCTGAAATTTTTACTTCATGCAAATCAAAATTTAATATTTGACAACAATTAATATATATATATATATATATATATATATATATATATATATATATATATATATATATATATATATATATATACATATATACAGGGTGTCCCGGGACTAATGGGAAAAAGTCAGGAGCGTATAATCTGAGCCAAAATAATGTTAGTACTTCATATAAACTTTTTCTATGCAGGCCCTCGTTTTCGAGTTATAGGCCTCCAAAGTTTTAATTTTGAATTTAGTTTTTATTTTTATTTTTTGTACTAGTTATTTGATCTTTATAAAATTCACGACAAAGCTTTGATGTACGTGTATGTTTCTTTTGGGAAGGTAAACAGATTTACAGTAGTGCCTTGAAGCCAGGGACGGACTACTCGCAATGGTTAGTGATCCAAAAAATTTGCAGGGATGGCACACCCTGTATGAAATTATCGAAATTTACTTCCCTACACATTAAGCTAACGAAAAGGTACACTTGTTGGAATTCGATAAAATAAGCCGTTTGGCTAATATTTACAGTTATATTAATGCACTACGTACCAATTCACGCATTCACCATTTTTATAAGTACACAATGAGGTAAAACTAACTTATTAATACGATGTCCAAAATTTACCTACGATAGCAGAAAATAAAAAACATTAACGACTTATTAATTGGAAAGTTGGTAAGAACTTTTTAAAAGTGTTTTCACCGTTTATCAAGTAACCATAGGATTAGTTGTCAAACATTGTGTAGAATAGTTAGAAGTCAGTACTTGTCCATAATTCATAAGTCCTTAATTTAACAGTTACAATGGCAGAATTCACTTTTATTGAGTACGCAGATATGCATTTAATGTATGGATTGGTTTCCCGAAACTGCTTAGAGGCCAGAAGGCTTTATGCAGAACATTTTGCAAACAGAGCATTGCCAGACGGACGAATGTTTGAGCGTATTGATCTCAGATTACGAGAAACAGGTATGAATAAGTAAATGTAATTTTCCATGTATTTCTAGGAAGTTTTTTGCCAAAAAAAGGTGGAGAAGGTCCAGTACGAAGCGTACGTACTGTGGCAGTTGGACAAGACTTGTTAAATGCAGTTGATAATGAACCATCAACGAGTTTACGAAAATTATTAAGAGAACATAACGTCTCGAAATCAGTTGTTCATCGCATCCTACAAGAACACATTTCCACATGAAAAAAGTACACAGTATAACAGTGGCTGATTATCCTTCACGACTTGAGTATAGCCAGTGGTTTCTGCGACAACAACAAGCAGAAAATACATTTATTAGTAACGTTCTCTTTACGAACGAATCCGGTTTCACCAGAGATGGAGTCATAAATTCTCATAATACGCATTTATGGGATGATGTGAATCCACATGGCATTATCCAAACTAGGAGCCAGCATATACTCATGGTTAAAGTTTGGGCAGGAATCATTTGATAGGGCCATACTTTATTGACGGTACTTTGACCGGCCAGAGATATTTGGAGTTTTTCCAAAATGAGTATTGGAACCTGTTTGATGATGTGCTACTACAAACTCGTAGGAATTTATGGTTCATGCATGTTGGGGCCTTTTCTCATTTCAGTGTAGATGTAAGACAGCATTTACACACAAGGATTCCTAATAGATGGATTGGTCGTGGAGGCCCTTTTCAATGGCCACCGCGATCAGGAGACGTTAATCCTATGGATTTCTTTCTCTAGGGTTATCTCAAAAGTAAGATATATGCAACACCTGTGCAAACAAGGCAAGATTTAATAGACAGAATTGTGTTACACTGCAATGTTATTAGAAATAATGTCGGATTGCTCTTTCAAGTGCAAAGAAACAACCTTCGTAGACTTAGAATGTGCGTGGAAGTAGGAGGAGCTCATATTGGACATTTATTAGAATAACGTTAGTTTTTGTTGTTGTTTAGGAATTGGTTTTAGTCCAATGTTTTATAACTTGTGTTTTTTGAGGTTGTCTTAATGGTTTAATAATGCATAATGCATAATTTTGATCAAAAGCAACTAATTACGTTGTTTGCGTACCTATTAAATTCCCATTAAATAAGTTCCTAATGTTTTTATCACCTGCTATCATCAAATTATTTTCTTGTAGTACTGTAGGTAAATATTCGACATCGTATTAATAAGTTAGTTAAGTAAATTTGTACGTAGTGCATTAATAAAACAGTAAATATTAGCCAAACGGCTTATTTTATCGAATTCCAGCAAGAGTACCTTTTCGTTAGCTCAATGTGTGGGGAAATGAATTTCGATAATTTCATACAGGGTGTGCCATCCCTGCAAAATTTTTGGACCACTAACCATTGCGAGTAGTCCGTCCCTGGCTTCAAGGCACTAGTGTAAAACTGTTTACCTTTCCAAAATAAACATACACGTACATTATAGCTTCGCCGTAAATTTTATAAAGATCAAATAACTAGTACAAAAAATAAAAATAAAAATCAAATTCAAAATTAAAACTTTGGAGGCCCATAACTCGAAAACGAGGGCCTGAATAGAAAAAGTTTATATGAAGTACTAACATTATTTTGGCTCACATTATACATACATTATATATATATATATATATATATATATATATATATATATATATATATATATATATATATATATATATTAAGTTTATTTTATGGGAATTTAATTTGCCCTACGTTGGGCCGACATACTAATATGAATTGGCTATGGTGTAATAAGAAAGTTATACTTATTTTATTTTAGTTTAAATGTACTTTAAGTTTATTGTTTGCCCGGTATATTGATGATTTTATATATAGATAAACAGTTTATACTACTAACATGAAAACTTCTCATCTCAGGGTAGAGTTCAAGTATTTAGGATAAAATGATCAGAATATGTTACTTGTTCAATGATTCCAAACTAAATACGGTCCTGTCCTGCTTAAAACAAATCTGCATAATTCAATAGATGTCATTCAGAGCTTCTTCCTATGGTAAGTAGATGGTGCGCAAGTCACCAGATGAAACGAATAACTCAAAAATAGTTTAAAACGTTCTTCAAAGGAAAAACGATATTTAATTTAATGAAAATAAATACATTACACTTTTACAAGTGTTCTTGTAAATATTTAACTATCTAAAAGGATGACTCTTTCATACAACATACACGCACTCTGGTGAGATATTATTATAAGAGTGAAATACAATTATACAACTTGATAAACATGTGATTTTTAGAAATTGGCGAAATACACTCCTAAAAGCGTCTATGCGTCACAAAATTTTAGTTCTTTGCATAAATTGGTAAGTACGCTTGACTTTTTAATATATTAATAAATTAACTTTTACTACCTTATTCACTTCACTGTTTTGTTTGTTCACCTTCAATGATCCGTTTCTTTAATTTGTTTCAGATTCTCCTCCTGGAAAAACTCCATGCTGGCATTCCGTTTCTACCAGAACAGGAATCGATGCCGCCCTTCATTCAAAGTCCAAGCAGCTCACACAAATTCCACTATTCAGTGTTTTTCAAAAGCTATTGTGGCTATTTTACTTCCACAAGATACAAGACACCATATTATAAAATAAAAATCATGGTTAGTACTGTACAACATTCGACAATTCCTTTTTTAATTATTAATATAATTTTATCTACTTACATTGATGTATATCTTGTAAGTATAATGTATTTGTTCTTGAATTCTATAGTCAAATTTTTTTATCTTCCAAATAATTTCAAAATGATTTTCTTTACCAAAAAGTTTTTCTACTTACAAATTTTTCTTCCCCAAAAAGAACCTCTTAGTGAATAGACCCCATAATCAACAACCTTCTTTATTTCGATTTTTTTTTCGTTAGCAACATAATTGTCGCCGATATGATCCTTTTTAAATGTTTATTTACCAATCAGATTTGACTATTTATTTTATCACTCAAATTCTTCATTTCAACCAGTGAAATGTTCATCCATTATATCAGGATATTGTATTCTAAGGTTTTTTAATTGCGCAGACTTCCTATATTATTTTCATTCAATAATATTTCCTAGTATTGTTAAAATGACATTTCCTAACCTTTAAGTATGTATGTCAAATGAATATTCATAATGTTTTGATAGATGACAGCTGTTACCTTTAAATATATATGCAAAATGAAAATTCGTTTCTTTTTTATGAGTCATGTTCTCTGAAATTCACATTATTATATACTTTTCTGCTCTGTTATGTCTAAACAGCTACACTAACTTACTTTAATGTTTTAATCAACAAATATTATGAGATTAGCTTGACTTTACAGAATAAAGCATTATTAGTTTCTCATCATGAACAAATTCTGATACTTGATTTTTTTTAATAAAAGTTTGGTTAATTTATTTCACATAAATTGTTTATCACACCTATTCGCAATTATCCCTACATTATACAGTCTGTCCTTTCTGTATGCCTTCTCTATCGAATAGTGGATCGTACAGATTGTCTCCATTCAAATGTTTAAAAAAATTTTGACTTAAAAAAAATTCTTCTAGATTACAATGTACAATCTTAATTCTTTATTGTTTGATATACAGGGTGTTTTACTCTATAATAACATCCCCTAAATTTTGCGTTTATCAAATTTTGATGTTCTGAAAAATTTTATGAACGCAAATTTTACCTTAAACATTTACTATTTTGCTTTTTCTTTACTTCTTCATCAGTTATTGTACTTATATATATCCTTTATATTGAAGACACCTCTTATTTCATCATTTTCCATATATTTTAAAACATAGCTATTTATCCCGTTTTCATTATCTATAACATATGGTCCCTCGAAAGGTGGTTTCAATTTCGCACACACTTGTTTGTTACTGCCTGACATATTACTAATAATACATTTCTTCTTATTTCAGGTCGCTGTTACAAAGATGATTCTGGAATCCTGTGTTGCAGTATCCTCTTCAAATCGTTTTAAATCTATTTACAATACCATAATTAAATATGTATACAAATTCTTATTTTATTTTTAGGTACATGTTCCATTTACAAGTTTCATCCAAAGGAATTAGTTTAAAAAATCATGTTATAAATCCATTTTTGAAAATTCTTTAATGTTCGTTATGCGACTTATTACTTCTACATTTCTCAGAGTCTCTTATATCGGTACAATTTATTAATTTATATTTCTTGTGTTACATCTTTCTATAATACCATCCTTTAGCATATTTTGTATCTCTGAATCAACTTCTTTCCTATATTTGTAAGGTATGGGATATGTTCTTATTCTGAAATTTTCTATTCCCTTAACTTCTATCTTATGTACATAGTTATTTGCCATTCTCATCTCTTTTTTAACCAATCCTTTATACTTAATTATTAAATTCTTCACTTTCTCAGCATATTCCTTATTTCCACATACTAATTCCAATTCTTCCATTATTTCATCCCTCTCCATATTCCATAACTTCCTATTATCCTCTTCAAATTCCAATTCTTCCATATTTCCACTCCTCTTTATATTCCATAGTTTCCTATTATCCTCTCCAATTGCCAATTCTTCCATATTTCCAATCCTTTCTATATTCCATAACTTCTTATTATCCTCTTCAACTTCCAATTCTTCTATATTTTCTTCTTCAAATTCAATTCTATTACCATTTAATTCAATCTCCATCTTTTCAAAATCAATTCTTGCTTTATATTTCGTTAATTCATCTATTCCTATAACTATGTCTGATTCTAGATTATCTACTAACAATAATTGCATCTCAACTTCTTTCCCATCCTTTAATTCAATACTTTGTATTATAGATCTGCTAACTTCACACAATTTCTTTCCGTTTGCTCCTATTAATGTAGTTTTTGGTATTTTAACTAGCTTATTTTCATAATTTTCAATGTTTTCTTCAATTAGTTTTGTTTTTATTATGGACGCTTCCGAACCTGTATCTATTAATATTTTAACAAATTTCCCATTTAATTTTCCTTTAATTTTTATCAATCCCATTATTTCTTTTAATTCCAAATCTTCCCCAAATTTAATGTATTCCCTTGGATGTTCATATGTTATCACTCTTTCTTCTCTCCTTTGAATACTGTTCTCTGTAACTGTTATTTTTGTTGTTATTATATTTATAGTTATTGTTATTTCCTGAATTGTTGTTATAATTATTGTTATTGTTATAATATCCATTGGTATTATATCTATTAATGTAATTATTTCTGTTTTTCATAATTATATCTTTTATTTACATGTGGTTTTTATATCTCTTCTTGACCTTTTGCAATTCCTTATTCGTCTTTTAGATTCCGGTCCTATAATAAAGCCTTATTATTCAATTTTATTTTCTTTTCCTAAATTTCGTCTTGTCCTCTTCTCTTATTGTTTGATTCTCTTCTATCTGCTTCCTAAGTTTCTTAAAATTTTCCACTGTGTCTTTTTTTATTTTGTTATCTCCTATCTCATCAATTTCTCTCAATAGATTCATCAAAATTTGCGTTTCCAATTTCTTCATATTATTGTTTCTTCTTTTTATTATTTCATTTCCCATAATACTCTCACTTCCTATCATTTCATTTTTAATTATCATATTAAAATTTCTTGGATCAATTATCTTTATATTTCTGCCAAATTTTAATCTCATTTCGAAATTTTCTGCATAAATTATTGCTTCTATATTCTGTCTTATGGTTTCTTCTATTTCTTCCTTAGTCTCTAGTAATATCTTATTCATTTCCTCTAACTTCCAATCAAGTTGTATCCCCCTATTATTATTATTTGTCTTACCATATGTCACTATTCGTTTCAATATATTAACATCTGGGTCTGTTATTTTCCAATAAATCTTTTTTTCATAAATTTTCATAGCTTCCTCACTTCCTAGATTCTGTAAATTGCTATCTATCATCTCCTCATTTAGTTGTCTTTGTATTTTTATTCCATCAATTTCCATTTTATCACTTAATTTTGGTTCTATAGTATCATCATTTATATTTTCATTTTGTAACTTTACATCCATTTGAATCTCTCCTTTGAAATCCTTTTCTTTCTCCTCTATTTCCTTGATTCTGTTGATCTGTGAATTGTCTATTTCTGTAATTTTTCCAATCCCCTTTCCTCTTATTTCTTGTTTAGTGGATTCTATTTTATTTTCCATGTATGTGTTTGATTTTTCCAATATCTTCTCAAACTGTCCCAATTTTTCATCCATCAATTTTATTATAAGGTCGTTAGTTTGTTTTATCTCTTCCTTATTCTGGTCCATCTTTATATTCATTTCATGTTTTATGTCTTCCTTATTCTGGTCCATCTTTAAATTCATTTCCTGTTTTAATTCTTCCTTATTTTTATTCATATCTCCCCTAATGTCACCCTTCATACTATTCATATTTTCATTTTGTTTATCCATTTTTCCATTTAAATTATGTTTCATTTCTTTCATTTCTCCCATCATCATTTTAAACATACTCATTACGTCCATTTGCTCTTTTTTTTCTTTAGGTTCTTGTTTATCCTCTTCTGTTTGTTTTTTAGACTCTTGTCTAGACTTTTGTTCTATTTCTTCTTGCAATGTTGCATCCTCTTCTTCCTGATCTTGTTCTGGAATATCTTCGTCTGAACGTTCTCTTCCTTGCTCCAAATATTGTACTTGGAAATCTCCTCTTCCATGATTTCTCTCTTCCCTTTCTTGTTCAGAGCCACTTTCTCCTCCTACTTGTTTCCCGTCTCTCAAAGTCATTCTTCGTTCCATTTTATGTATTCAAAATTCTTTTAATAAAGTCAAATAAAAATTATTTCAATGCTTTTTATTATTATTTACAAAATTTCTATATTAGCCCCACGTTGCGGTGACATTTTAATATAGTTTATTTTATGGGAATTTAATTTGCCCTACGTTGGGCCGACATATTAATATGAATTGGCTATGGTGTAATAAGAAAGTTATACTTATTTTATTTTAGTTTAAATTTACTTTAAGTTTATTGTTTGCCCGGTATATTGATGATTTTATATATATGATAAACAGTTTATACTACTAACATGAAAACTTCTCATCTCAGGGTAGAGTTCAAGTATTTAGGATAAAATGATTTTAGAATTCTATATATATATTAGCGCCAAATTTAATAAATGCTTTATATTTCAAAAATAAATTTGTTAATCAGAATATGTTACTTGTTCAATGATTCCAAACTAAATACGGTCCTGTCCTGCTTAAAACAAATCTGCATAATTCAATAGATGTAATTCAGAGCTTCTGCCTATGGTAAGTAGATGGTGCGCAAGTCACCAGATGAAACGAATAACTCAAAAATAGTTTAAAACGTTCTTCAAAGGAAAAACGATATTTAATTTAATGAAAATAAATACATTACACTTTTACAAGTGTTCTTGTAAATATTTAACTATCTAAAAGGATGACTCTTTCATACAACATACACGCACTCTGGTGAGATATTATTATAAGAGTGAAATACAATTATACAACTTGATAAACATGTGATTTTTAGAAATTGGCGAAATACACTCCTAAAAGCGTCTATGCGTCACAAAATTTTAGTTCTTTGCATAAATTGGTAAGTACGCTTGACTTTTTAATATATTAATAAATTAACTTTTACTACCTTATTCACTTCACTGTTTTGTTTGTTCACCTTCAATGATCCGTTTCTTTAATTTGTTTCAGATTCTCCTCCTGGAAAAACTCCATGCTGGCATTCCGTTTCTACCAGAACAGGAATCGATGCCGCCCTTCATTCAAAGTCCAAGCAGCTCACACAAATTCCACTATTCAGTGTTTTTCAAAAGCTATTGTGGCTATTTTACTTCCACAAGATACAAGACACCATATTATAAAATAAAAATCATGGTTAGTACTGTACAACATTCGACAATTCCTTTTTTAATTATTAATATAAACTTATCTACTTACATTGATGTATATCTTGTAAGTATAATGTATTTGTTCTTGAATTCTATAGTCAAATTTTTTTATCTTCCAAATAATTTCAAAATGATTTTCTTTACCAAAAAGTTTTTCTACTTACAAATTTTTCTTCCCCAAAAAGAACCTCTTAGTGAATAGACCCCATAATCAACAACCTTCTTTATTTCGATTTTTTTTTCGTTAGCAACATAATTGTCGCCGATATGATCCTTTTTAAATGTTTATTTACCAATCAGATTTGACTATTTATTTTATCACTCAAATTCTTCATTTCAACCAGTGAAATGTTCATCCATTATATCAGGATATTGTATTCTAAGGTTTTTTAATTGCTTAGACTTCCTATATTATTTCATTCAATAATATTTCCTAGTATTGTTAAAATGACATTTCCTAACCTTTAAGTATGTATGTCAAATGAATATTCATAATGTTTTAATAGATGACAGCTGTTACCTTTAAATATATATGCAAAATGAAAATTCGTTTCTTTTTTATGAGTCATGTTCTCTGAAATTCACATTATTATATACTTTTCTGCTCTGTTATGTCTAAACAGCTACACTAACTTACTTTAATGTTTTAATCAACAAATATTATGAGATTAGCTTGACTTTACAGAATAAAGCATTATTAGTTTCTCATCATGAACAAATTCTGATACTTGGTTTTTTTTAATAAAAGTTTGGTTAATTTATTTCACATGAATTGTTTATCACACCTATTCGCAATTATCCCTACATTATACAGTCTGTCCTTTCTGTATGCCTTCTCTATCGAATAGTGGATCGTACAGATTGTCTCCATTCAAATGTTTAAAAAATTTTTGACTTAAAAAAAATTCTTCTAGATTACAATGTACAATCTTAATTCTTTATTGTTTGATATACAGGGTGTTTTACTCTATAATAATATATATATATATATATATATATATATATATATATATATATATATATATATATATATATATAATAAAACGGATTATTGTGGAAGCGGCAAATTAAAACGAGTACTCTTCATACTTTTTAATGTCCAAGCTTTCAGAATTTATTCATTCCATTTTCAAGGATAAAGAATATGAGAATGTACATTATAATAGATATAAATGGAAAACTATATATAACATCAAAAGACTTATTTGAATTTTTTTAAAATAATTGTCAAATTGAAAGTCAATAAAATCATTTCAAACAGTTATTTTTTTTATGTTCTTCTTCTTACAGTGCCATATCCGTGATCGGACGTAGGCGACCTCTCACTATATTGGAACATAGAAATAAAAAAAGAAATTAAGATTATGTTTGACTTAACCATAGATCTAACTAATGTTGATGTATTTACGGTTATCTTCTTTCTTTTTTAAATTATAAAAATGACATTTTATTAACCTAAAAATTGTTTTTTTAAATAAAAGAAGAATTTGAAATTGAAAGACATTTATGATTTTCATCAATAGATGATAATAAGTAATAATAAATATCACTTAAATTATTATGATCACTTTTCTTATTAATTATATTAGTTCCTTGAGATATGTGAGCCATTTCTAAGGAAAGTCTTTTTTTAATATTTGATTGAATATCTAAAATAATTACAGAATCAAAATCCATAACATGGTCTTTATCAATAACATGTTTTGCCAAAGCACATCTATTTGGATATAATCTGCCATCGCTTTTATTTAGGAATATAAGATTCTTTAATTTTTGACCAGTGTGACCTACATATTTATCCTCACAATTTTTACAAGGAATACAATATACTACATTTGAAAGTGTAATAAGTGTAAACGTAATTCGACTGCTACAAACAATAGGTGATTGGTTAAAAAAATTACAAGACGAATTTTAATCAACGAAGAATGAAATAAAATGTTATTCAAATAGTGACCTGAGAAACAAAATAATTGTTTGTTGATAAAAAAATTGAGGATGAGGAAAGCGTAGGAAGTTTTGGTAGTTGGGCGTCGTGATAGCAAGGGCTGAAGGAGAAGTGTTCCCGAAATTGTATGTAAATTCTCCAATTATCATGCTAAAAGTTATGAATTACTTCTAAATACATTAGTACCAGTACTTACAAACATTAATATCCAGTTTTCCCGAGAGAATAATCAATATTTCTCCAAAATATCTGCGTTTTGAACTTCGGAAAGAGTATTCCTGGGTCCAGAGGTGTACATCCTGATTCCAGAACTACAGGTCAGTGCTTATTTGAAATATTATTGGCCAATAATAAGAGTTGAAAAACTCACGAATACAAATCAGTGTATAATTTCATGAATATAATAAACTTTGCGGCAAATGATCGATATAAAAAAAAGAAATAAAAAGGACTTCATATAGTTAATTAATTAAACAAATCTTCAATACTAATTAAAAAGGCCGAATTTGAAATAAATGAAGGTCAATACTTACGCCATTTCTAATCACAGAAGAAAGATGCATCGTAGTTTATTCATGTAGTATTTCCATGTGTATATAAATCTTATAACCTATTTCTTCTGCACCAATTTGTCTTTTGTATGTATATTATTCCAGCATAAATTCTTTTATATATAAAACCATCTAATTACATTCAACGACAACAACTCAATGCATATCTAAAGATTACGCAGATGCAACGCATCCATAAAAGTGTTGCTCTTTTCGCTCAGCATCACCTGATTGTAGTTAAGCATGCGCATAGGATGGTATATAATAATCAATAATTCTGTTTGCTAATCCATAGGCGTCGCAATTTATAAATATTAGATTAAAAATTTTCATTAAAAAATTTAAACTCTTTAAAAGTAAAGTGTTTATTTTTATTTAATATAATCAAAATATGTCTACAGAAGCCAGAACTCGAAGAGTAGACAGGGTTTCATGCTCTCGAACCATATAAGTTTAATAAATAACTGAGCTATCTTATTCAATAATCTGAACCATAGATAAATAAATAAACATTAAAAAAATGGAAAATATGTTATAACATATATATATATATATATATATATATTGGGACATAAAATCTTGAACGGAATAAAATCTATTTTGAAAGTCTTTCCGTTCCTTGTAATGGCATTCTAAATCTTCTTCATCGCACAAAGATACCATGATTCAATTTATGACTGCACCTTATCAAATTCTTCCAATAATTTGAACCCTGTATATTAATTATTGAAATTTTTCTAAAATGGTTAACTTTCGTTTAATGCTTCCTCTATTTCTTATTAATTTTTTAAATTAAATTGGATACTGAATTATCAGAACTACTGGCCGTGTCAGGCATGATAATAGTTTAAATAGTTATAATTATCAAACTACAAAACTTATCAAAGACAACTATAGTATCTTTCCGCTCTAATAGGCTAATATCGAATGTAGGTAACAAATATTAATATTAATTTGAACCCAAACTAGACCTGAACAATGGTTATTCAAGTAGGTATACTTTTTAACTTTTCAATAAATTATATGTCCTTAAACGATATGAAATCTAACTTCACTGGATTAACTTCAATAAAAATTCAAGAAATAGGTTATTTATAACAGTTACCCAGAACTGTTAAATGTAATTGGTAATTTGAAATAGGTTTACGAGGAATTTGTTTTGAACATAATAAAATTGAAGCAAATAATGTCAAACAGACTTGAATAGTTCGTAATATGCCAATGGATGTATTGAAAAATTGAATATACTAAAATACCTGTAGGTTTTTATATCTAAATGGATTTCAAATATAATGGTTTTTTCCTATCAATCAAATCCGTAATGGCCGCCGGAGTAGATTTCACACATTCGTAGCTTTGCTGGTGGACTGCTGCGGCGCATTGAGCATACGAGTATATGTGCTGTTTCTTATTCATTTAATCAATCTGGCTCGTGGGACCAACTTAAATGTTCAATTTCCTGACTCGAATAGGCAAATTGTTGATTAAATAATAAGCTGAAAAGGTTTTGCAGACTTTATTTTTATAATAGTTAGTTGTTAATCGGTATCTTGTCACATTGACATTCCGTCGTTATTTTTTTTGTGTCCCTAGTTACATCCATTTACATAGATTAATACACATAACAAGTAAAATTGTACACGCCCTATTCAAGGGGTACATTTATACATTTCCCCATTTTTTTTAAATTACCTCGAAGAAGTTGTATTTTGTTTTATCAACTTTTTTTGTCAATTGTACAAAGTTTAATGTATGTACCATGCTTTGAATTAAAAAAACGAATATATGATTCATCTTAAGTCAGCATGGATGAGAACAAAAATTGTACGAAGGGTGCCAATCTTCCCCTACGTTGTTTGAGTATTTGCAGGTGTTTTGCTTATTACACCATGCTACGAAGAAATTACTTTGCTTTTAGTATAATGCCTATGATTTTTCTGGCAACAAATTCAAAGTTACCGCTTCTGCACTACCTTTGATGCACAAATCGTGATACTATTATTTAAATCTTAAGCAATGTTTTAAATCATTATTGTATGTACTCACTGGTTGCTACAGTCGACGTGCGTTAATCAAACTTTACGCGCTAGCGCAATAAAGTGACGGTACTCAGTAAACGTCACTTTTTCGTTGCCAGTGACAAGCAAAAAAGCCGTCTTTATCATGTGATTATAGAAAATAGTATATTATTAAACGAGCAATTTATGACATCCATTATTTACGCAAGGTGACGTTTGTGAAAAAAAGAATTTTCTTGTTCGTAAACCTAATATCTCACGTTTGAGTGGACTGAATTGGATGAAATTTTGTTTACGTATAGTTCAAGTTATATGGAATAAGGGAAAATTATTGGAGAGGCCCAGGATAGTTTTCCAATGCCCCAAAATTCTACGAAAACAGGCCCCATTTGCAATTTTAGCTACAAATTCGATGCCATTTTTATTATTCATGATATATTTTGAAAAAAAACTATGTTACTTATACACTTTAGCCTACTGAACTTGAATCCAACGAATGAAGTTATCAGCCAAATTCCTTCTTTCAGGAAAATTCACTTAAACATAGAACATCGTGCCTTCCTTGATAAGAACATTCCTAATGCAAAAAACAAAAGTATGTATGTAGCACAGCAAATAACTCACTTTGTCGCCTGAAAAATCTGGTGCGCATTACTTTTTTCTTTAAATTTTTATGTTTTATATTAAATTATTACTTATTAAGTACAATCTAAAAATGAGTTTAGGTATTCATTTGTTCTTCTCACCATAACAAATGAATACCTAAACTCATATTTAAGATTGTACTAAATAAATAATAATTTTATGTAAAACATAAAAATTTAACGAAAAAAGTAATGCCTAAAACACGCATTTGACACCGCATGGAGATATAACATATTAAAGACACTTCATACATGGAACATTGACGGATATTGTCTATCTTTCATAGAAAACTTTCTAACGAATAGAAGCTTCCAAGTGAGAGTTAATAATTGTTTCTCGAATTCTACTATCCAACAAAATGGAGTGCCTCAGGGTTCTGTATTAAATCCGACTCTCTTTTTAGTTGCAATCAATGATATCATCAAAGCCATCGACAAACCAATTAAAGCACGCTTGTATGCAGATGACCTGGTTATATTTATTAAAGGAAAAAACTAGAATTTCATGTCACGAATCCTTCAGAACACGTTGGAAAAGCTAGAAATTTGGTCTAATGATGTTGGATTTGAATTTTCTGTCTCAAAAACATCTGGCATGATCTTCTCTTCAAGAACTGTTCAAAAGCCTATACTAAAGTTGTACGACTCACACTTACAATTTAAACCACATCTGAAATTTCTAGGTGCAGTATTTGATGAAAAATTAAATTGGAAGCAACATATAAAACAACTAATATTATCATGAAATAAAAATCTAAATTTACTAAAAACCCTATCCAACAAATACTGGGGATCGGATCAAACTACTTTACTTAATTTGTACAGATCTTCAATCAGATCAAAAATTGACTTCGCTTCGTTAGCGGCAAGTAGATCAGTCCTGAAACCCCTAGATGCGGTTCATAATAACGCCTTAAGGATTTCTTTGGGAGCCTTTAGAACTACACCAGTACAAAGTATGTATGTGGAAGCCGGAGAACCATCTCTTCATTATCGTCGGATGCAGTTGACTCTTACACATGCAGCAGCCATTGCACAAGATACCACAAAACCCATCCATCTTCAAACCTTTCGGGACCAGTATCCAGACGAAAATGATCAATTTACCATCAGAAAACCATACTACGAACGATTACGACTCACGCTGAAAAGCCTCAATCTGAATGCTCCCGATACATTCTCCAATGCAATAGCCTACCCTCCACCTTGGACACCTGAACCTTTACACTGCAATACACAACTCCTGCACTACAAAAAAAATTAGTCGAATAACTCCATAATTAAAAATACATTTCTGGAGATTACTGATCACTGTTTTGAAGGTTATTCTCATATTCATACAGACTCTTCTAAATCCAACGACGGAGTAGGTTGTGCTTTTGTTACACCCAGAAATCAGTTTTTGTTTAAACTCCCAATGTCCTGCAGTATATTCTCCGCAGAACTTTATGCGCTATATGAAGCCCTCAAGCATATAAACAGCCTAAAACTTAACAATTGCTTGATCCTCACGGATTCCTAAAGCTCTGTTTCCTCAATCCAGCATTTATATCCAACTCATCCCTTTGAAAAGTTGATAAAATGCGAACTTAAAACAATTCAAGAAGACTCAAGAAACGTTCAACTCATCTGGATTCCATCCCACATTGGCATCAGTGGTAACGAGAAAGATGATAAAAGTGCGCGTCTTGCAGTGAATAGTGATGACTCGGGAACAGTTATAAAATATGCCAGCAGTGACCTGAAAGGTTTTTATAAAAGCAAAGTGTCCGGTATGTGGCAAAACGAGTGTCATCGCAGTGATTCAATGCTGAGACATGTAAAATCGGTCGTGACATCTTGGAGGCGTAACCATTTAAGTCGACTTAATCAGGTGACTGTTTCACGATTACGCCTGGGTGACACTGAGTTAACTCATTCATTTTCATTAGTGTTTTTAAATGAAACTCACGGTCTCTAGTTAATCCCACAATATAATACAAGTTATTGAAAATTCTAAAAAATTGACAATTGTTTCGATAAATCAATATCATCGTCAGAATGACAGAAGTTACATTTCATTTTATGCCTACCTGATATTTAGTTTAGTAGTTATTTTTGGCTAGACCAAGAAGTAACCTAACTTGTGATTGGATTAATATATGTTTATAGGAAAAAGAAGAAGATGTGATATTACAAATATTGAAGCTTAGATATTATTAGCCCTATGGTGATATCCTGGATATCATTTTTCCAATTAAGATCAGTATAACTGTGCAATGATATAGAAAACCAGGAAAACTATATCTGCTGATCTTTACAATTATCACTTAAGAAGACAGTTTATTAGTGGAGAATTCCCTAGATTTAACTGTTCATTGACAACTTCATATTGTGGGTTTCTTGAATGTCTTCTAATTTTCAGTTCTTCAAGGAAATCCAGTTCTTGTTTCTTTTCACAAATATGCAGCACTTCTAGTTCTGTGTTAGGTGTCAATGAATGATTGGTGTCAAGTAGATGTTTTGCATATTGGGATTTATCTGGTTGTTTTAATCTGTATGCTCGTAAGTGCTCACTGTATCCTATTTCAAAATTCCTAAGGGTCTGACCCAAATAGACAGCATTACATTCTGTTTCATTTAAAAACAATAATATGAGCATATTCCACGAAGTAAGGGTCGAGACAGTCAATTTCATTCATTTTTAATGACTAAAATAGAGCGTCCCAAATGCGATACATGTGATGAAATATTATCGGTGAAACACATATTAATAGATTGCAACAAATATCATCAGCAATGTAAAACACATGATATCCCTATTAATCTGAAATAGTTGCTTGGTGGACATTCTCCAATAGACAAGCTAATAAACTTCCTTAAGGATATCGACATTTTAAATAGTATTTAGTTCAATATGGTTGATTTTTATTTCAATATTTGTATATGCTAATTTTTTTGTAAGTTAGCAATCACTGTATAGATCTCATATTGTTCCGTCGCTAATAACCTTTTGGTGGATGCGACTAATTTTTTAATAAAAAAAAATACGCGGAAGGCTTTCTTAGTGAAAATATCGTATCGTATATCCCATCTCTAGTCACCTATCGGGATGTGCCGGAACGTTGTGAGTGTTGTGTTGTCATATCAACATATGCTATGTATATCTAAAAGCGTGAATTATTATATATCACTCTAATGATATATGGGTACCATATACTTTTTATTAAGAGGTATAATATTGATTTATTATCAAGTGGTCGTGGACATAAATTATTATTTTAACATATTGGGAAAGAAAAGTTTTTATCACTTTTAAGTGTGTTTTGTTAATTATTATTAAATTCAACCACTCAGTATTTTGACGACGCCTCTGGTATGATAATAACTATGTACCTTATATAAATTTAACCAACTAAACTGAGTGATAGTTATCCATTATGAAGTGTTACGTGCTATTTAGTGTTCTTTTTTCTGGGATAATTAGTATAAGAGCCCTCGAATTGGACCAACTTTATAACTTTGTAACCGAACAGTTAGACACTATACAAAATTATCAATTACCTACAAACAATGAGAAACTTTATCGAATCTCTGATGCTAAAATACATGGTAAGGAACTCTTCTTTAGAAGTATCATATAATAAGCGGCATTTTCCAGGTTATATTATGCTTTCCCATATTTTTTACTGATTCACCTTATGTATAAAATCCATAGATTTATGCTTTGTCAGATTAATTTCCAGATTTAAACCATGTCATCTTGAGTTGTGAAGTTTCGACAGCTTTTGAAATCAGCGTCTTCAGAAGCATAAATGGAATAATTTTTCTATTAGGCACTTCACTAGTCAACCAAGGCCCAGTAACATAACTCAATGATTGTTTTAAGACAATACGGGGGTCTGTGTGTTGTTATTATGTCTTCATTGAAAGCTGCTACTGTCTTTAATTTTTCTCCTTAACAATTAAGTCTAATTCACAGAAATAAAATTGTGAAAAATGGAAAATTACAAAAGTTATAAACTAATAAAGATGGAAAAATTATTTAGTTGTTTGCGAATATTTCAAAAAATACAAACTCTAGAAAAAAGATTCCTAAAGAGTAGGAAATTTCCAATAGAAAAAGTCACACATCTCGAAACTCAATATTTTCAAAAAAAAATTGTTCAAAAATTTTCTATTTTTCTATGATTTTTTTAATTATAATGACCAAATCTTAAATTCAAATGTCTAATGCAATAAAAGAAATATAAACAAAAATAATATATATGCCAAAAAATTATAAATTTTTATTATTAATTATTTTAATTTGCAATAATAATTGAACAATTTTAATCAAATTAAATTTCTAATATATCTCCATTATTTATAAATTCAAGGCGGCGTCTAAGCGAATATGTTACATAGAATAATTGAGTATTAAATATCAATTTGAAGTTTTCAAAAAATTATGGAGTATTCTGAACACTTCAAGTATTTATTTCCATTGAAAATAATAATTCTTTCAATGTATCAAATGTTCAAAAACAATCCAACAATTAAAATTGTGTTTTGGAACACAAGATGTTGATATATTTTGTTTATGCGAAGCATGATAGTGATTACTCTATCCTAAATTTCTTTGATATCAACATTTACTCTGTTCACGCTATTAAGGAGAAATCAATGGGTTGGGCTAGTGGGGGATATCTATATTAATAAAAAAACACTACAATGTTCGGTTACTTCACAGTTCTCCTCACTGGCTGTTCCGCTTGATTTCTCTGGAAGGTTTCTCTTTTATATTGTGTGCTGTGTACTTTAAACCCAGTTTTGAGCTTAAGTATATCCTAGAAAGCTTTCAAATAACATTGACCGAGCTGCACACGAATAATCCTGATTTCTTGTATGTAGCTGGAGGAGAGAACTGCCGTTTTGGTGCTAATTGTGAAACTCCAGAGGAGATTTTTGAAAATACAAGCTTTTTTTCAAAATAATTAGTCTTGATTCAATTATTAATAATAGAGGTGTCTCTTACTCTCTGAGTTTCTGAATGACAACTCATTCACTATACTTAATGGCAGATCAGCTAAAGATCAGCCTGGTCAATTTACATTTTGTAATTCCAACAGTAAATCTACTGTTGATCAAATGTGGTGCTCTAATGTCTCTCTTTCATAAATTGAAAATGTTGCAGTGCTAAATAATGAACCGGTAACCTCATATCACTTCCCTATAATGGTTGAAATAACACGAAACTTTATCATACCTGACACATCCATGAGCAATAAACAGTCCACAACAACTAAATTAATTTGGGATTATTTGCAGCTAGATAGGTATCAGCATATTCTGCGCAACTCTTCCTTAGCAATATTGTCGAATGGTAATACAGAAAATTACCACGCTATGCGTGATTCTATCTACCTTGCCGCTGATGGTTGTGGTATGAAGAAAAAATGTGTAACTGTAAACAAACCATTCACTTATAATAACAAACCTTGGTTTAACTTAGAGTGCATTAACTTAAAAACGTCAGTTAAGTCAAAACTTAAAATCTGTAAAACTCATAATTTTGATGATGAAGTCAAAAATGACTACCTATTGGCGAAAAAATCTTTTAAAAGAACATGTACAGCAAAAAAATGCATTTGAAAATAATATGGTTCAATTGCTCAGTAACTCTAATGACTGTCTCACATTTTGGAGGACTATAAAAAAATTCCGTCCCAATAAGATTATCTCAAGTGTATTGCTTGAAACCTGGGAAACTCATTTTGATACCCTTACCACAGTGAAATGTGATTTTCAATATTTACAGATGGACGCTAGGCATCCGTATCTAGACACGGAAATCTCCCAATCTGAAGTTTTTGCGGTGCTTAACAGTTGCAAAAGAAATAAGGCCCCGGGATTAGATGGAATTCCCTTCGAGTTTTTCAAATATTGCCCTCAAAACTGATGTCTTTTTTTGTGTATTTTGTTTAACAAAGTTTTCGAAAACGAAGCTTTCCCTTCTGAATGGTCTACAGTATCGCTCTTAATGGTACACAAGAAGGGCCCCATCGATAACCCCAGTAATTATAGGGGCATCGCCTACATTAACACTGTTATCAAACTTTTTAATATGATCATGTTGAACAGATTAAACTCTTGGGTTGAAACTAATAATATTCTCCTAGAAATTCAGGCGGGTTTCAGGAAAAACAGAAGTTGTATGGACAACATTTTTGTCTTGAATAGCACCATCCAAACTCACTTACATCGCAAAGGTAGGAGCGTCTTTGCCGCTTTTATTGACTTGAAGCGCGCATCTGACTCTATAATTATCCCCTTTTATGGCAAAAATTATTTAAGGTGGGCATCAGTTCTAAATTTATTCGCCTAGTCAGAGCTCTGTATGACAAATCCTCTTTTTGTGTAAAAGTTCAAAATGAATACTCTAAATTATTTGCAATAAAGGATGGCGTTCTGCAGGGTGAACCATTAAGTCCCTTACTCGTCTCACTATTTATTGCCGATATTGACGACTTCATAAAAAAATCTGATATGGTTGGAATTAATATTGATAACAAGAATGATTTGTTACTTCTGTTATATGCGGACGATTTGGTTATCCTTGCTGACTCTGAAATAGTTCTGGCTAGAAAGCGACGCACCCTTGAACAATATACTTGCCTTAACAAACTTACTGTTAACAATTCTAAATCTGAAATTATGTGTTTCTCAAGAGGCGGCCACAAAATAACAAGAAATTACATATTTCGGTTCAACAAAGTAGAAATTGAGATGACTAACTACTATACATACTTAGCGATTACTCTCACTTGCTCTTCATTATTTCGCGAACACGCAATGAATACCTCTTCCAAATGCAAACAAGCCATAGGAGCTGTCATGAATATGATCTCACGTTCAAAAACAACTTCCTGGCAATCGCGCATAACCCTGTATAATTCCATAGTAATTAATACACTTGAAAAATCCAAGTTGGTTTTTTCAAAAGATTGCTCCTATTACCACTAAACACTCCTGATTATTCAGTACGTCTTGAGGTGGGCGTTGTTAGGCTTGATTATACGATATTTAAGTTGTGCCTCAATTGGTTATTAAAAATGTTTTTTTTTGCAAACACTAGATTGCCAAATATTGTCTTTCTCAGGCTCTTAGAATTAGAGGACTTTGACAGCCCCTGCTATAACTGGGCCCTACAAATGAAACTCATTTTTATAGATCTCGAGTTGACCGACATGTGGAATAACCTCTCTTTTGGTTCACTAAAAAGCCACTATGATACAATTCTTGAGAATTTTAAACAAAAATTGTATAGTTGTTGTCACTTACAACGCTAATAGTAATTACTGTGTAATCTATAAACATTTAACAGTCTCTTAAAGTCCTGCAAATTATTTAACTAGTAAAGTGCCGATTAAATTAGTGCGAATATTTTGTCAGATCCGTTTATGTTCGAAGACTTTTGTTAGAATAACGTACAAGGGAAGTATTTATACCGTTAATCAAGAAGAAATTTGTACTTTGTGCAACTCGCGTCAAAATGAAACACTTGAACATATTGTTTTTGAATCCAGGATGTATGATTGTATTAGAGTGCAAATTATTAAAAATATGCAGAATTTCGATGATTTCATTGCCTTAATAAATACTGCTTCTTTGATGGATATCAAGCGAATTCCAAACTATTTCATTTTCGTACTCAAAATTCGTTCATTTATTATAAACACTAATTTTTTTCTCTCTTTTATTGTTTATTTTCATTTTGATTTTGCCGCACGAACTATGTATTTATTTATAGACACTGTACCGGATTTCTTGCTATATTGATTTGTATCAGTTTGAAGCAATAAAGATAATATTATTTATTATTATTATTATTATTATCATTATTATTATTATTATTATTATTATCATTATTATTATTATTATTATTATTATTATTATTATTATTTTCCTTTTTGTGTCACCGGATTTACACCCGGCGTGTTTCAACGACAGTCGGCCTCAGCAGCAAGACTTTCGTTGGGTGTCACTATTCTAGAAATGACCTAACAATGTTTGTCGCATCCAGGATTACAGATTTTTGCATTAATCGGTAGGTTGACTCAGGAATATCAATGTCTTTGAGGGAAGTACTTAGTTTCTTGGGAATTAGCCCCATACAGGATAAAACAATTGGAATGATCTTGACTTCTTTAAGATTCCACAATTCTTTTATTTCGGTCCTTAGCTCGGCGTATTTGCTTAGTTTTTCATTGTATTTGCTTTCTGTGTTAGAATTATTTGGGATCGATATGTCAATAAGCAGAGCTTGCTTGGATTGTTTATTAATGACTGTGATGTCCGGCCTGTTGTGTCGTACTGTTACGTCCGTCATGATAGTTTTATCCCAGTAGATCTTAACATACTGATTTTCGATAACTGGAGGGGGCTTATATTTGTAATATGGCTCGTTGTTTTGTGGATCAAGGTTAAGTTTTTTCAGTACTTCTAGGTATACTACTGTGGCAACTTTGTTGTGTCGGCAAATGTTGTTATGTCTTTCGATATACTCTTTTTTGGCCAATTCACGGCAGCATCCCACCATATGTGTTATGCGTTCTTCTTCTGCATTACATAGACGACATTTGTTATTGATATTTAATTCCAATATATGTTTTTCGTAATATCTGGTTCTAAGTGCTTGATCTTGAGCCGCTATTATTAATGCCTCCGTTTCGCCCTTTAAATTTCCTCTTTTCAACCAAGACCATGTTTGTTCACTACTTATAGTTGGCTTTTGAATATTTTGTGGAAATTGTCCATGTAGAGGTTTATTCGTCCATGTATCTCTTACTTTTCTCAGTGCTTTCTTTTTTATTATTATTATTATTATTATTATTATTATTATTATCATTATTATTATCTTCTTTCTTCTCACTTGAATCAAGTGGTATTTCTTTTCTGGGATGACAGGTTGTACCAGGTCGTATCAGAGTCTATTGCTTGAATTGAGGAAAGATCGCACAATATTACATGTTTTCAGGATGACAGACTTTTGTATGTTTGTATGGTTATTTGGGTGAAGACTTAGTTGTTCAAGGTGTGAGTTAAAGGCGTGTGGGGTGATGCCTGTGGTTGAAATGATGAACGGTATGGTTTCTACTTTTTTCTGTTTCCAAAGTGTCTGAATTTCTATGGCTAATTCAGTATACTTTGCTATTTTTTCTCTGTATTTACTTGGATGTTGGAGTCGTTAGGAATTGATATGTCTATGAGATAGGTGATTTGCTCTTTTTTATTTTGGAAAACGATGTCCGGCCTGTTGCATTTTATTGTTTTGTCAGTACGGATTTCTACATCCCAATATAGTTTGCATTCGTTGGTGTCTATAATTGTGGTTGGGGTGTATTTGTAGTAGGGTGTTTCCTCTGTTATGAGTCCATATGTCTTTGCAAGGGCTTGGTTAATAATTTTTCCTGCCATGTTGTGTCTTTCGGTATATTCTGTGCCTGCTAAGACTTTGCATCCACTGGTTATATGGTCTATGGTTTCGTTAAATTGGTGACATTTTCTGCATTTATCGGTCTGTATGTTTGGGTCTCTTATTATATATTTTTGATAATTACGTGTAGATATGACCTGATCTTGTATTGCGATGAGAAAGCCTTCTGTTTCAGGGAAAAGTCTTCCTTCTGTAAGCCATTTATAAGAGAGTTTTTTTGATATGTGATCATGTTCTATGTTGTATCTATGTTTTCCATGCAGTTGTTTTGTTTTCCATGAAATGAGTTTTTCTGCAATATTTTGTGATGGAGTGTAAGTATCCAATGGGAGATTGGATGATGATAGATTAAGTGGTGTATAATTATTGTCAGCTTTGCAAACTGCTTGGTGAAGGGATGTTTGTTTATTTAGAAAGAATTTTCGGAGCTGTTGTATCTGTCTTGTATGTAATTCTTGAATATCTATCATACCTCTTCCTCCATCCTTTCTGCTAATTGATATTCTTTCTTTACATGAGCTGGGATGGTGTTTTCTGTGTCTGGTGAGCTCTGATCTAGTAAGGGTATGGATGCTTTCCAGATCTGTTTGGGTCCATTTGATTATGCCAAACGAGTATGTTAATATTGGGATTGCATATGTGTTTATGGCTTTGAAAAGATTACGGGAATTGAGTGGTGTTTTCAATATTGCCAGTAATCTTTGTTTGTAACGTTCTTTTAATTCTATTTTTATATCGGCATGGTTTATCTTAGTGTTTTGTTGGAATCCGAGGTATTTGTATGTTTCGTTTTCTGTCATGTTGTCTAGGATTTCGTTGTTGAGGGTTTCTTTGTGTTCGCTTTCTTTCCATTTTCCTCTTTCGATATGTAGTGTTTTGCATTTACTTATACCGAATTCCATTTGTGTATCTGTTGTAAATGTTTCTATGATCTTAAGCAGTCCTTTAAGATGTGTTGTTGTTGGTGCGTATATTTTTATATCATCTATGTATAGTAGGTGGTTGATTTTATGTTGTACCATTTTTCGATATTTTATGTTAAAGCCATATTTGGAGTTATTTAGAGCGTTTGAGAGTGGGTTTAGGCACATACAGAACCACAAAACACTTAGTGCGTCACCTTGGAAAATTCCTCGTCGAATGTATAGATCATCTGTCTGTATGGTTTCTAATTCTTAAGTTATGGTAATTTTCGTTCTCCAGGTTTTCATTATTTCCGTTAGGAATTGTTTGATTTTTGTGTCTATTTTATAGATGTCCAAGATTTTTGTTAACCAGCTATGGGGTATGGAGTCGAAAGCCTTTTTATAATCTATGTAGCACATGTGTAGATTCCTGCATTCCTTTTTGGTTTGTTGTAGAATTATCGAATCTATTATTAATTGTTCTTTACATCCTTGACTGAATTTTGTGCAACCTTTTTGTTCTTCCGTGAGTATGTTATGTTTTGTTAGAAGTTTTTCTATTTTTTTACATATGGTAGCTGTTATTATTTTGTATAGTGTAGGTAGGCATGTTATTGGTCTATAGTTGGATGGATTCTTTGTGTTTGTGTTTTTCGGTTTCACATAGGTATTGCCTTGTGTCAGGAAATTTGGAAATGTGCTTGGGTCCAGTATACTTTTGTTTATTTCTCTGGCGAGTGCTTCGTGTGTGGATGTAAGCTGCTTATACCAAAAATTTTGTATTTTATCTGCTCCTGGGAATTTCCAGTTGTGGGTGTGTTTGATGGTCTCTGAGAGTTCTTCCTGGGTAATATGATGATCCATTTGTATTTGTATGTGATTGTGTCGTTCTGTTTCTGTTTTGATCCAGTTACAATTGTCGACGTGTTGTAGGGGTGTAGACCATATATTTGACCAAAAATGTGTTAATTCTTGCTTAGAAGGTATTTCAGATATTGGGTTATTTTCTAGTGTTGTTAAGGTTTTATAGAATTGTTTTTCATTTCTGTTGAAGGCTAGGTTGGTATATTTCCTTTCATTGGATTCTTCGTATCTTCGTAGTCTGCCGGCGTAGACGGTAAGTTTTTGTTTCAGTGTGTCTAGGATTTCTAGTTCTGTCTGTGTCGGATAATTTTTCATTATTTTCGTTATAGAATTTATTATTTTTTTAGATTTGTTTCCATTTTTGTGTTGGGTCATGTGTCCTATATCTCTTCTTAGGTTATTTATCTTATTTTCTATTCTGATTTGCCACTTTGGTTTATATTTTCTTCTTATTTTGCCTACTTGCTCCGGGATTTTTTGGCCATTATGTCTAATTATTGTAACTGCTGCTGTGTATATGATTGTGTGAATATTTTCCAATGTGCTGTTGTGTGTTATATATTTGGAGATTAGAATGTTTGTTTTTTTTAATAATTTTGGAGGTATTGGGCTTAAATATTAGTTTCGGGATGGGACTTCTTAAGTTTGGGTTTGTTCCTTGCCAATATGATAGATTCGTTTCCATTTCCTCCTCTAGTAGTGAGTCTTCGTTCTTTATGGGTGTATAGGTGATATAGATGGTCTTGCTATTCCTTGCTTTTTGTCGTTAGTTTTTGTTGTATGCTCGGGTATGGGTTGTGAAAGCATTTGTGTGTTTTCGTTATCTGTTGTTTCTCCTTCCACAGTTTGAACATCTATGTCTTCATTGTTATCGCTGAGTTCACAGGCGACTTCTTTCTTTATTAGTTCTAGTTCTATAGCAGTAAGTCTATTGTTTTTCAATATTACCCTTTTCTGATCTATCAGGCGTTGTTCTGTTACGGTGTTAGATAGTTCAGGGTATGCTTCCAGGAAAAGTGTGTGTAATTTAAGTCGGTATCCTGTCTGAATGGTTTCTAATTTTGTTGCTTTGTAGTAACAACGCATGACAGTTTGATTCATTTGGTCATTCCATGTCATCCGTTGTCGTTTAATGCCAGCTTTTGTGGTTGCTGGGAGTCCAGGCAAAACACGTTGGGCTTGTGTATCATATATTTTTTGATTTGACTGATTGATGGAGATATTGTGGTTTGTATTGTATTCTGGTGTAATGAGTTCAAAATGTCCTGCTGATGGGTTGCCTATTAGTAGCAGATGTATTGTTGTAGCATGTTCTGATTTGTTTATAATTGTTGGTTTGTTACTAATTATTATCTCTTTTGTTTTCGTTGTTCTGTTTTTAGAATATACATGGAAATTCAACTTTAATATTTCTGATAATGCTAAAATCTCTAAACTTGTTCCATATGTTGTTATTTTCATCATATGGGAATAGTAATTGTCTATATTACTGAGTTCGTGGTTTTCGATTAAGGCAAATGATTTAAGTTCCTCCCAATGTTGTTTAAGATATTTCATAGATTTTTCTCTTAATTCTTTGTGTCTCTTTTGATGTCCGTATAGATATTGGCTTACTGCTCTAAAGAGGCAGCTCCCATCTCCTATAATATCTGATCTAAAGAAAATTTTTGTTTTTTGATGCTGATTGATTGATTGATTAGAAGTAACTATGTCGTCGTTGGTTTGGTCGAGCAATAGATTCCTGCGCCGTTCTCGACCGTTATGGCGCTCGTCCGAGGCTTGTCCTTGTCTTTCAGGAACCGTATTTTCTCACTTATTAGGGGGTTGGCCTAATACGTGGTTTCTCCCTCTCGCATTAGCCTCAGTCTTCAGTTCTCGCCATCCGGGTTGGTTACCGGATCTTGAGGACATCAAGCTGAGTTAACCAGGGTCTGCCGAACGTGGAGGTGCGAGTAGGAATTGATAAGAGAGGCTATTTGAGACGCATCATTATCCTTTAGACCCCTTATTATTATTATTATTATTATTATTATTATTATTATTATTATTATTATTATTATTATTATTATTATTATTATTATTATTATTATTATTATTATTCTTATTATTATTATTATTATCTTCTCTTCTCACATAGTTGTGGTTTTATTTTACACTGACGGGCTACGCCAAGTTAGTGCAAAATCTATTGTTACTATTGTGCATTGAGGAATGATCTGACTATATGGCATGTTTTTAAAATGACTGCCTTCTGAAAGTTCCTTTGTATGTTTGTGTCGAGTTCTAGCTGTTTCAGGTGTGATTTTAATGTTTTTGGTGTAAGGCCAGTCACTGACATAATAATAGGAATAATAGTTACCCTTTTCTGCTTCCAAATCCTTTTCATTTCGATTGTCAGGTCTATGTAATTGGCGACTTTTTCATCATATTTCGTTTGGATATTTGTATTACTGGGAATAGCTATGTCAATCGAGTATGTGATTTTTTCTTTCTTTAACTGAAGAATGATATCCGGTCTATTGGCGGGTATTGTTTTATCTGTTTGAATATTAATATCCCAGTACAGTTTAAAGTCTTTGTTTTCAAGTATAGAAGCTGGTGTGTACTTGTAGTATGGCTCGGTGTTGTCTAGGAGCTTATACGTTTTGGTTAGTGCTTGATGAACTACTTTTGCTGCTGCATTGTGTCTTTCTGTGTATTCTGAGCCAGCTAGGATTTTACATCCACTTGTAATATGCTCGATTGTTTCTTTCTGGAGGTGGCATTTTCTGCATAGGTCATCAACAGTAGCTGGGTCCTTGATTATATGTTTTTCATAATTCCTAGTTGCAATGACTTGGTCTTGGATAGCAATTAGGAATCCTTCTGTTTCGGGAAAGAGCTGACCATCTTCTAACCAGGTGTATGATGATTTTCTATCAATAAAATTTTGTTTCATGCGGTATCTGTGCTGTCCATGTAGTACTTTTTCTGACCAAGTATTCATTTTTTCTTGTTGTAGTTGCGCATCATTGTATGTGTCTGCCGGATTGTTTGTTTGGGATAGGTTGAGGGGTGTATAATTTTTATCTGCCTTACTTATCGCTAAATGTAGACTGATCTGTTTGGTATGAAAGAATTCTCGGAGTTTTTGTATTTGTCTTGTGTGTAGTGATGTTATATCTATAATTCCCCTTCCTTCTTCATTTCTTTTGATTGTTAGCCTGTCTTTGCATGAGTTTGGGTGTAGCTTTCTGTGTTTAGTTAGTTCGGAGCGCATGAGGATGTTAATGTTTTCTAAGTCTGTTTGGAACCACTTAATGATACCGAATGAATAGGTGAGGGTAGATATAGCATACGTGTTTATGGCCTCAGTAAAGTTCTTGGAGTTTAACTTCGTTTTTATCAGTTTTGTGAGTCTAGTTTTGAATTCATTTATGAGCTGTGTTTTGATGTGCGTGTGGTCGATTTTGGGGCTTTGATGGAATCCTAGGTACTTGTATGTTTTCTTCCTAAGCATGCTTATTATTAATATTTTTTTAAGCTTTTGCATAGATTCTATCGCGGGCCTTGAGCGTGGAGACCTAAACCAGAAATTCCGTAACGAAAATAACCTAACACCTCCCACTTCGACCGGCACAGCGGTGATACTTTTTAGCTTTGCCATAGGTGTATAGGTATTTATCATCTATGTACAGGGTTATTCACTATAAATTACCCACCCCTTATCATCGTTATTATTGCCTACAGAAAAAAAAGTTGTGTGCTTGTGACTAAATTTTGATAAAATGCTAATAAACACCCAGTGGCGTGCAGATTTCAGGGGATACAAATTTTTTAATATTTTTTTCAAATGGGACACACTGTATATTATTGAATTTTTGGAGTGGTCTTTTTTTCCTGATTTCAAAAATATACCATATGGTTACCCCTATCTTATAACGCTTTTGAGTTATTAGAGGTGAGGAAGAAAAAGTTCAAATATTGAAAAATAGAAAACAAAAAATTTATTTAGGAAATTTAAATAACATGATAAGTCATAAAAGATGTTCAATATGCCCACCATTATTGTCTATGCATAATTGATAACGTCTTCTTATATTTATAAGTGCATCGGAAATTGTTTCATTATTGACATTCAGGTTCATTATTTAAAGTCGAATCGTGTCTTTAATTAATTGAATATTAGATATTATTATTGTTATTAACAATGTCTTTTGGAAATCCCCAGAAAAATGAATCCATAGGGGTCAAGTCTGGACTGTTAGGTGGCCATTTAATGCTCCCATTATTTCCTATCCATATTGTGAATACATTATTCAAATGTTCTTGAACGGGTAGGACATTATGAGGGGTTGCCCCATCTTGCATCCAAATCATACTGGCAAGCTCGTCTTCCGAAAAATTTTGTATAAGGGTATTTTCTACTTCTGGGATAAGTATTTCTTGATAGGTAACTCCTGTCAATATATAATCATAAAATATTGGGCCAACAATTTTATTTCTAAAAATTCCGCACCAAACGCTAACAGTTTTTTTTCCTGATTTCTTTATTTGTTTAACCAATCTTTTTCTGTTGTCCTTTCTTTCCCACGACCTTCGATTTTTCCTATTGAAAACTCCTGCCGTGGAAAAAGATGACTCATCAGTCCATAATATTTTAGTTAGATAATCGGTATCTGCATTCAAGTTTTGAATCATTTGTTGGCAAAATTCCAGCCTTTTCCTCTTATGAGCCTCTGTTAAAACTTGCTGGGGTAAAATTTTATATGGTTTGTAGTTGTGTTTTTTCAACGTACGTTGGATTTTGGAATAACTTCTACCTAATTGATCTGCTATATTCTTCATACTACATTCAGAATTTTCTAAAAAATAATGTAATGTTTCAAAAAAGTCTATTCGCGAATTAATATGTAAAGGCTTACCTTCGAAATGAAGCAGTATATCTAGCTGTTCTTGCTGGTTTTCTTGAATAACACGCTTTTTTCTACTGAAACTGAAGGTATGATTCACCTTTTGGTAAATATTTTTGAATGTATTCTCTGACGGTGTTGGACGATTTGGATACAATACTCTATATGCTCTTTTTGCTGCACGTTTATTATTGTTGTTTTGTATATAACAAGTATATATTTGAACTTTTTTTCCTCACTGTAAACCATTTTGATTATTCTGTTAAACAAATGTCACTAAACAAACATAATATAGCTGTCATTTCCATAGCTTACTTGAAAAATATTAACTTTCATAGGATAGGTATTTACAGTAACAACTAATCCAAGTGGGTTTTGGTGAATTCATGCACGACATAACTTAGTTTTAACTTTAGACTGAATTTAAGATTGCCTTAAAAATACTTGTTGGGTGTGCATGCACAACTTAACATGAAGATAGACACAAGTGCAGAAAGTGTATTTATTATCTCGGAACTTGTCGTTCGAGCATTTAATTCGGTAGTGTATCTTAATTCTGAACTGAGCGATGAGTTATTCAAATAATTAGAATCATATCCAGTTCGCGATATTCACAGCATAATTCGAATAAAATCGACGTTTCCAGTCGGCAATTTATGACGAAGGCGGTTCTTTCTACCATCTTCCTCTATCTAATAATCATTTTATTTTTCGTTTTCGTTAAGATGTCTTATGGACATGCGCAGAACCTGATTTGCACGAAGAATTGAAAGTTGGCCAACTTATGACTTTCTTAAATCACTCTCAAGTCCTTAAGTCGCGTGCATGAACATTACCATAAAAAATTATAGTTTCATCTTAAGTTTATGATTAAGTTATGATTAAGTTACGTCGTGCGTGAATTCACCATTAATCGACGTCTAATAACTCGAAAACGGTATAAGATAGGGGTAACATATGGTATATTTTTGAAATCAGGAAAAAAATACCACTCCAAAAATTCAATAATATACAGGGTGTCCCATTTGGAAAAAATATTAAAAAATTTGTATCACCTGAAATCTGCACGCCTCTGTATTTTTGATAGCAATTTATCAAAATTTAGTCATAAGCACACAACTCTTACCTTTAACTTTTTTTTCTGTAGGCAATAATGATGATGAGAAGGGGAGGGTAATTTATAGTGAATAACCCTGTACAACAGTGAATATCTGTACTCGTATAATTTGTGTACAAAGTGTTTTATATATGAATAAACAAAGTGCATTTATTAATGAAGAAAGTCACGAAAAAATAGTAAAAGAAAATGAGTGAGTACTCTATATACATACATTTTATTATTATTATCAAAAAGGTAGTATTATGTTTTGTTTTGTTAATTCATATTTTTATGTATAGGTAATACACATTAATGACGCGCAGAGAAAGTATATATGATATTATATCTATATAAATGTACAACGCGCGAAATTCGATGATCAAACTCTTGATATCGTTATTTTTGTTCAAATTTTTTGAATGAATAATTGTTTTGGCGTGTAATTACACTATTAATACCTAATTATTTATACCTATTATTTATACCTATTATTTATACCTATTATTTATACCTATTATTTATACCTATTATTTTTACCTATATATTTTCTTTTTATAGAGAAGAAAAGCATAAAGAGCTAAACAAAGAGCTGAAAAGAAAAAGAAATTGTGAACGTCAAAGTATAAAACTCTATGCAATAGCTTTACCGCGGCAGTCTCCGAGCGCCACACGCTTTTTTTTTAATTTTTGTTCTCACAACGAAAGTCGGCCTCAGCGGCAAGACTTTCGTTGGGTGTACTTATTCCAGAAAAGATCTCACGATGTTTGTCGCATCTAAGACTACAGATTTTTGCATCGTTCGATATGCTGACTCAGGAATACCAATGTTTTTGAGGTAACTACTTAGTTTCTTTGGAATTAGTCCCATACAAGACAAAACGATTGGAATGATTTTAACTTCCTCAAGGTTCCACATTTCTTTTATTCCTGTTTTTAGCTGAGCATATTTGTTTAATTTTCCATTGTACTTATCTTCTATGTTGGAATTATTTGGCACCGATATGTTAATTATCAGAGCTTCCTTGGATTGTTTCTTAATAACTGTGATGTCGGGTCTGTTGTGTCTTATTGTTAAGTCCGTCATGATTGTCTTCTACCAGTAGATCTTAACATACTGGTTTTCTATAACTGGCGGAGGTTTGTACTTATAGTGTGGCTCGTTATTTTGAGGATTGAATCAATTTTTTTCATTATTTCCAAAGAAACTATCGTAGCAACCCTGTTGTGTCTGTCCAGATAATTAGTTTTAGCTAGATTCTCACAGCTAGATAGAATGTCTTCTACGGTTTCTTGATTTTTGTTGCACTTTCTGCATCTATATGTTGGTATTTCTTACTTGAGAATGTATTTTTGATATTTTTTTGTTTTTATCATTATTATTATTATTATTATTATTATTAAAGCTAAACCGTTCCGACTCTGCCTCTTACTCGTCTTTCAAGATATCAGTTCCCGCTAGTGAGTGCGATGCTATTCTAGTTAGTGATATTTAGCCCTCGGGGGTTTCAATCAATCATTTTTTTCCGCCAAGAAAATTTCATAGTAAAAACCAGTGATTGTGAAGTTCCTATTGTACCATATTTTAGTCAGGTATCCTCAGCATGCTCTGTTTTCCATATTAATGTTCAAAGTATTTCAAATAAAGCCGATGACTTACATGTTTTTCTTAATGAAACATCAAAGTTTAAAATTTTATGTATATCGGAGCATTGGCTAAATGCTAATACTTTATCCTTTTTCAAGTTAAAAAACTATAATCTTGTATCTTCATTTTGCCGTGGAGATGAATCTCACGGAGGTGTAGCTATTTTTTCACTTTTGATTTTTACCTTAAATCAGTTGATATTTCTGCATTTTGTCGACCTGTTCACGCCGAGTTTTGTTGTGCTTGCATTCCTGGTGCTAGTACTTGCATTGTTACGGTTTACCGGTCGTCGTGTGCTGGTAATGTTGATATTTTCAAAACCCAGATTAATGGTTCTTATCTTTCTTGGCGATTTCAGTATTGACCTAAATGGAGATACAGGGCATGCTCGTGACTTGAACAATATTTTTAATTTATACGGCCTGAGGCATTACATTGACGTACCAACACGTGTTACGTTCAACACTGGCTCATGTCTGGATAACATTGTTACAAATATTTGCCCTGAGTTGTTCGAAACAGGTGTGTGCGAACCATTGGTATCTGATCATTTGGGGATTTTCATATCTATTTTAAAGGTTCCCAACTTGGTCTCGGGGAATCAACGGGTGATTCAGGTGTTGAATGGTGTCACATTGAACAGTTTTGCCTAGGGTTTGGCTGCGGTCGACTGGACTAGTCTTAATGCTGCGTCTATGGATTCTAATCAAATCGCTCAAACATTGTTGGGCATTCTATGTGTACATACCTACCAAGTTACACTCTCGTAGACAAACGCGAGCAAGGTGGTTTGGTCGTGAGCTTAAGATGCGCAGAACAGAAGTGTTTAGATGTAGACGCGCTTTCCAGTCTTCTGGAGGTCTGGAGGATTGGCGTTTGTACTGCAGCATCAGAAAAGTTCACAAGCAAGAGATTAGATCCGCCAAAAGGATTTCGTATTCTGAGGCTATTTTGACTTCAGATAATCAGAATAAAATGATCTGGAACATAGTAAACCAGGAGAGAGAGAACAATAAATGTCGTAATACAGTTTCTGCGTTAACATCTTCGGAATTTAACAGCTTTTTTGCTAACATTGCAGAAAAAATTTCTAGCTCTTTGCCGGCAGCAGTTTCTGATCCCCTTAACTTTGTCAGTGTTTTACCTAGCCCTTCTGCCTCTTTCTTCTTACCTCCTGTCGTTGAATGTGAGGTTCAAGCTGTTATACTACAGCTGAAAAACTCAACATGCACTGATTGTTATGGTCTGAATAGCCGTTTAATAAAGGCTGCTCTTGAACACGTTACTGGTCCTTTAACAGTTTTATTTAATGCTTGCTTGACCGAGGGTAACTGGCCTGGTGAGTTGAAGATTGCTAAGGTTTTGCCGTTGCATAAAAAAGGCGACTTGAACTGTGCCAATAGTTTTAGACCGATTTCCATTGTTCCCATTATATCCAAAGTTTTTGAAATTATCATCAACCACCGGCTTCTAGAATTTCTTGAGCTTCATTCCATCATTTCTCCTCATCAATTTGGTTTTAGAAAGAATGTCTCAACAATCGATGCTCTTGCAAAGGTGATTGGGACCGTGGTCGATGGCCTTGACGAACGTCATGGTACTTCTGCTGTTCTGTGCGATCTCGCCAAGGCGTTTGACTGCGTGGAACATTCTCTTTTGCTTGCTAAAATGGAGCATTACGGCATTCGTGGTTTACCATTGGTGCTCATTGGCTCTTACCTTGCCGATAGAACCCAGTATGTCAGCTTTGATGGGCATGAATCAGTTAATATGCCAATCCGATTTGGAGTTCCACAGGGTTCAGTCTTGGGACCCTTACTGTTTCTAATATTTATTAATGACTTGCTGTCAGCCGTTAACGGATGTACTTGTATGTTATATGCTGACGACACGACACTACTTTATGATGAAGATGAGTCTGATGAATCTGAACATCTTTCATTAGCAAAAAATTGGTTTGTGGCTAATAGACTTCAATTGAATGAAAGCAAGACCGTCAAAATCACTTTCACCTCGGACAAGCTTGCTCATAAGTCACAACCAGTTAAGCTTCTTGGGTTAACACTTGACTCGAGTCTTACTGGGTCTGCTCAAATTGAAGCCTTGTGCTCTGCGGTGTCTTCGCAAATTTATGCACTGCGGCAGCTTCGGCATTGCTTGCAAACCAAGGCCCTTCGTACTGTGTATTTTGGCACCATTCACTCACTTCTCACTTACGGCATTAGATTTTGGGGAAACTCGAGTGGGGCTTCAGAAATCCGCCGTGAGGATTGTCGGGAATGCTCCTTATGGTTCGCACTGCCTTGCACTGTTTAGGGGGTGCAGGATTTTACCGGTTCCTTGTCTGTACATTTATGAAACATTAGTATTGATTCACAAAAATAGATCCAATTATAATTCGCACTATAATATTCATACCTACGGCACGAGGAATGCGGTGGATCTTGTGGCCCCTTTCTCTAGGCTTAGGACTACCCAGGCGAATAAACTAAATGTTGAGTATTACAATGTTTTTATAGAGGTCTCGATCTCAAAAATAGGAGTCTTCGTGAATTTTGTAAATTCGCTAAGATGTTTTTATTGGAACATTTTTTTTATTCTATCGAAGATTTTTCAAAATTTGCGCCCAGAGACCGCCGTTGTTAATTTTATTTTTTAGTTGATGTTTTATTACCTTTAACCCAGTTTTAAATTATTATTACTTTTCTTTTATTAATTGTTTCAAATATTGTTTTATTCCTTTCATGATGACTGACTTCAAACATAATACATATGTACATGTTGTCAATAAACGTATATCTATCTATTATTATTATTATTATTATTATTATTATTATTATTATTATTATTATTATTATTATTATTATCATTATTATTATTAGTTAAGAAAATATTTTTTGTTAAAAATTATAAACGGCAGTCCTCTATAAACGAAATTTTTCTCTATTCTTGTATTATAAATATATTTGCTACCCATTTATTAAAGTATTGTTCATTTCGACACGGATTTTCATTTCGAGACAGATTTTGACCAATGAAAATACGTACTATTCATTATGAAACGGATTTTCGACCTATAGAAATACGTAAGTACTTGGAAATAATCAAGTGGTATGTTTCAAAAGACTTGTTTGACGTTTAATTTTAATCGACATTTAATCACAACGCGTAAAAAGTACCAATAAGTATATAAACATGTAGAGTAGTGAAGAAATATCTTGAACACCACCAGAAATTTCCGAGAAAGCTAAAATTGATTCATATTTATGTATAATATTTCAAAAAAATTATTTTATGTAATGTACTCGTTTTAGACGCCGCGTCCTTATTCCGAAATTGACTGCTAAGGCCGACTTTAAGCTTCAAACTAAAATTACATATAACGGAGATAGAGTTCCGTAAGGTAAAAACTTTTTGATTGGAAATTTCCTCCTCTTTAAGATTATTTTTTAGCATTTCTTAATTGTTGAAATATTCGCAAAAAACTAAGTGAATACCTCTTTTTATCTTCATTTGTTTATGACTTTGTTAATTTTTCTTGTGCTAAACAACATTTTTCCTGATCGAATGAACTATCGCAAATATTTTAGGACTGGCTCAAATTCAAAATGATCCGATAGGTGGAAGTTTCTTTTCTGTCTCAATTAGTTAGGCATTTATGTAAAATTTCTGTAACGTCCTTGAAGGGCACACGTTGTAGTAATTTACGCATTTAAAAACTTCAGATATTTTTCTTGCACGTTTTATCAATTGCCTTGTCAATTAGTAATGAATTATCTTACGTTAAATGTAAAATGAACTCGTTATCTGTCATGATATCCATTTCATTCAATAGAAACACCTTTAATATGAATAACCTAAATTTTTAATTACCCTGCATATCATTATCACAATCTGTCGAATATATTATTTGAAAAAAAAACAGTTATGTAAGACTTATTTAAAAATTAGGCCTTCTACTCATTTTAATTACCGGTTCAGAAAAAAAAACTCCTTATAATTGGGAAAGAATCCAAATTAACAATTTCGACTAAAAAATAATATAACATTGGCATCTCTGCTATCCTCTTTTTTTGTAGATTGGGATAATGACCCTTGCTTCCACTCGTTTCTCTATAGCTTCTTCGAACTCATTTTTGCAAATTTTTTCTTTGGGATCTAATTCAGTTTCTTGTCTAGTTTGTGTATTTGTATCATGTTTATTTTTATCTTCCCCTGACTCTTCAAAAAGTTCTTTAAAGTACTCCCACCATCTTTCATTGATTGTATGCTCGTTACTTCACCTTTTCTCATCTGTTTACTAGATGAGAATAATATTTTATCCATTTTTGCAATTAAGGTATATTTATTTGTCATTGATCTAGATAGCCAAATTTGAGAATCAGGAATTTTATGCATATTGTCGTGAAAAACGATTCTTGTATTCACCTCCTCGTAATAACATTCGTAACCATCTTCTTTTGCTCTTACGCGTTTTACATGTATTTGATAAGAATAACAGGGTTCCTCCACCGTCAATAACTTTTGTTTTCATTCATTGTTAGCTACTAAATAGTCGTTGTTCCAGTAGTGAACTAAAAACTGTATCAAAGTCTCTTTCAAACGATAGTTTTTCCAGCTTTGCAAAAATCTGTAGGCCTGGTTTGTTGAGGACCTGAAATTTAGAACAGTATATCGATTCCAGTCGATTTTGATGTTCCGAATCTTTGAAAAATAACGATCAAAAAATAAACGTATTTCACTAGCACTAGATGAACAAACTTTAATGAGTACAGACCACTGCATGTTTTTAATTCAAAAGCATTGCAATCGTTATTTACAATAGCCTAGCTGGCAAAATCTTTACTGCTCAAAGAAGAATTGAGCTATCAAAAACTGTAAACCTGCAAAGGAATATTACCCGCCTTACTGCAACATGGACTTGAAGTAATAGAGCCCATCTTGAGAAGGCTATTCAAAGCTAGTTTTATCTTCGGTTACATACCGGAGGCTTGGATTGAGGCCGTAATGGTGTTCATACCTGAGGCTGGTAAACGTCCAGTGGATGAACCAAAATCTTACTGCCCAATTAGTCTGACAACCTTTCTTCTGAAAGCAAAGGAGAAAATAATAGACTATTATGTCAGAAGCGAACTCCTTAAGTGGAAACCGCTCCACAAGAAACAGTTTGAACGATGAAATATAACAATATAATTTGTTTAAATCTTCATTTATTTGAACTAATGTTCAATATAAACTGGTTGACGCGTTCCAATACCACAGTAGCTTTGTCAAAACGAATGAAGGTATAATATAAAAATGTCTCAATATATACAGTGCATAAATACAGAATTCTATTGATTAATGTTAACAAAGGTATTGAAAGAAATCACCTAGAAATTCATTCACTACAAACATTCCTAAGCTATCTTCTAGGTAAAAAGGTTTAATGAAGGAGAGTAATTGATAAATATATATATATATATATATATATATATATATATATATATTTATATATATATATAGTTAAAATCTATATATATATATATATATATATATATATATATATATATATATATATATATATAGATTACCTGAATATTTATTTTTGTAAATCTCAAGAGCCTCTAATAAATTTAAACTAAAGGATTTATCGACTACATGGAGAATTTCAAAATTTGGGTCGAAAATGTGTTGGTTTTCTAATAAATGATTTGAATAGTTAGAATCTAATTTTGTGTTGTCATAGCTACGTTTGTGTTGCGAAATTCTAGTTTAAAAATTTGTAAAAGTTCTACCGATATAAATTTTATCACAGTTGTCATTACCACATTTTAATTTATAAACTCCTGATTTGTTTCATTTTGAAGATTTAGATTTATTATTTTTAATGAATTTGGATAAATTGTAATCAGTTTTAAAAGAAATATTCATGTCTAAAGTTTCTAAAAATGATTGAATTTTTAAGGATGGTGTTCCAAAGTATGTTAAGCTTTTACATGGTTTATTATTATTTTTATCTGAAATGAATACTTGTTCTAAAGACCGTTTATTTATGATATTGTCAATTGAATTTGGATCTTAATTATTATTATTTGCTATTTGTTTTATGATATTTAATTCTTTGTTATAATTATTAATATTTAATGGGACTGTTAAGACTCTGTGTCTGTGTCTGTGTACTATTGAGAGCTGCTAGTTTATGACTGAATGGGTGGACCGAACTATTATGAATTGTAATATTTGTATGTGATGGTTTATGAAATATACAAAAATCATGTTTATTATTGTTATTTGAAATTGTAAGGTCTAGAAAGTTTATAGACTTATTTTGTTCAAGCTCTACGGTAAATTTGATATTATCGTGAATTTATGTAAGTAATGAAGTTTATGTAAGTAATGAAGCTCTCTAATTGTCTATTTGTCCCGATGAAGCCGATGTCGTCTACATATCGGTGCCAGTACATATATTTTTTACTAAGGGGGTGTTCATGAATTATTTTTTCCATATTATCCATGAAAATTTCTGCCAGTAGAGGGCTGAGGGGTTGCCCGTAATCAAACCGTCTTTACTGCTATAGACCTCTTCATTGAAATGAAAATAATATTGATTCAAACACACTTTTAATAAAGTAATGATATCAGAGTGAATTATAGGATTAACATTATTGTATGTGAGCAAGTTATCAACAAGAGTTATAGTTTCTTCAGGAGGTATACTAGGGAATAGATTTGTTACATGGAACGATATGAATTTAGAATTATGGGGTAGTATTATATCTTGAGTATCATTAAATAATTCCGTTGAGTTTTCAACTGAAAATCGAGAGATGAATGAACAGTATTTAGAGATGACATCTATGAAAATCTTTGAAATTTTGAATGAAGGAGCTGTGAAATAAGAATAAACTGGTCTAATTGGGTACCCCTCTTTATGGAGTTTAATTAATGAATAAAGTTCAGGGTGTTACGTTTTTACCCAATCCGCAACACCCTGTACTTTATTCATTAATTAAACTCCATAAAGAGGGGTACCCTATTAGATCAGTTGTTTCTTATTTCACAGCTCCTTCATTCAAAACTTGCTCACATACAATAATGTTAATCCTATAATTCACTCTGATATCATTACTTTATTAAAAGTGTGTTTGAATCAAAATTATTTTCACTTCAATGAAGAGGTTTATAGCAGTAAAGACGGTTTGATTATGGGCAACCTTCTCAGCCCCCTAGTAGCAGAAATTTTCATGGATAATATAGGAAAAATAATTCATGAACGCCACCATAGTAAATAATTTATGTACTGGCACCGATATGTTGACGACATTTTAGAGCTTCATCGGTACAAATAGACAATTAGAGAGCTTCATTACTTACATAAATTCAATTCACGATAATATCAAATTTACCGTAGAGCTTGAACAAAATAAGTCTATAAACTTCCTAGACCTTACAATTTCAAATATAGATAATAAACATGATTTTCCTATATTTCATAAACCATCACATACAGATATTACAATTCATAATAAGTCGGTCCACCCATTCATTCAGAAACTAGCAGCTCTCAATAATAGTACACAGACACAGAGTCTCAACAGTCCCATTAAATATTAATAATTATAACAAAGAATTGAATATCATAAAACAAATAGCAGTTATTAATAATTACGATCCAAATTTAATTGACAATATCATAAATAAAAAGATGAATAAACAGACTTTAGAATAAGTATTCCCTTCAGATAATAATAATAATAAACAATTTAAAAGTTTAACATACTTTGGAACATCATCCTTAAAAATTAAATCATTTCTAGAACCTTTAGACATGAATATTTCCTTCAAAACTGATTACAATTAATCCAAATTCATTAAAAATAATAAATCTAAATCTTCAAAATGAAACAAATCAGGAGTTTATAAATTAAAATTTGGTAGTGACAACTGTGATAAAATTTATATCGGTAGAACTTTTTGAAATTTTAAAACTAGAATTTCTGAACACAAACGCTATGACAACAAAAAATTAGATTCTAACTATTCAAATCATTTATTAGAAAACCAACACATTTTCGACCCAAATTTTGAAATTCTCCATGTAGTCGGTAAATCCTCTAGTTTAAATTTATTAGAGACCCTTGAGATTAACAAAAATAAATATTAAGGTAATCTTCTTAACAACCAAATAGATATCAATCACTCTCCTTTATTAAACCTTTTTACCTTGAAGATAGCTTGGGAATGTTTGTAGTGAATGAATTTCCAGGTAATTTCTTTCAATACCATTGTTAACGTTAGTAAATAGAATCCTGTATTTATGCACTGTATATATTAAGACATTTTTATATTATACCTTCATTCGCTTTGACAAAGCTACTGTGTTAGTGAAACGCATCAACCAGTTTCTATTGAACATTAGTTAAAATAAATGAAGATTTAAACAAGTTATATTGTTTTATTTCATCATTCAGTGTGGATCTTCATCAAGTAAAAGCCTTATCTATTCAATTTTAGGAACAGTTTGCTTATCGAGCAGGTAAATCCACGATTAATGATATACAGTGCCTAATTCAAAGCACTGAAAAGACATACGCGGCAAAAGAAATGGCTCTCGGTTCCTTTATTGACATAGAAGGTATTTTATATAACACCTCACATGTCTCCATCACCAGATCACTAGATAAAAGAAACATTAACGACTCACTTATCAAATGGATGTAATCTATGCTGAGAAGCAGAATTATTGTAGCGACACTTGAAGTGGAGACCGTCAGAATGATAGCAGGAAGAAATTTTTCTCAAGGTGCAGTTCTATTGCGATTGCTGTGGTCACTGGCTGTCGACAACCTAATAGTGAGACTGCATGAACCGAGTTTTACGGCTCAAGGTTGTGCCGATGTCCTGGTTCTAACCGTCGGGGGCAGATATGACGAAGTAATATCTGCTTGCATACAAGTAGCCGTCGACATATTCGAAAGCCGGTATACAAAGGAAGGACTTAATGTTAATCCTAGCAAAACAGTGCTGGTTTCATTCACCAGGAGGCGAAACTACACACTTAAAGCCTCAACATTGAGGGGAACCCAGCTAACATTTTCCAAAGAAGTTGAATATTTGGGCATCATGATCGTCCAAAAACTGACATAGAACAGCCAAATTAACCACATCCTCTCCAGAGCGATAGCGGCAAGCTGGATATGCCGCAGAGTCTTTGGTAAGACATGAATTCTTAAGCCATGATATACTGGACATACCAAAGGATCATTAAACGATGCTTCACTGATATGGTGGCCAAAGATACAAGAAATCTCGGCACAAGCCATGTTGCAGAAAGTGCAACGATTAGCTTGCCTAGGTATCACAGGAGCAGTATATACATGCCCTACTGCGGTTCTAGAGTCAATGCTGAACCTACGTGTAGTGAAGGAAGCAGCAATCAGTGCCATTAGACTGACCCAATCAGTAAAACTAAGAGCAGGAAATCTGATCAGACACCTAAAGATTTTGGAACACATTTATCTAGAAGCCATGTCGAAGCCGACAGATAATATGCCAGTTAGGTAGAACTTTGGACTCTCAACTAGGAAGGAACGCTTCAGTTCGGTACACCGATGTATCCAAGATGGATGGAAGGGATGAAACGGGAGTAACAGGTCCTAGGACTGCTTGGGTTTTGAAAGCCTAAAGTACTAAGTGTACGAATTGTACTAATTCTACTAATTGTACTAATTATACTGATTGTACTAATTGTACTAATTGTACTAATTGTACTAATTGTACTAATTGTACTAATTGTACTAATTGTAATAATTGTACTTATTGTACTAATTGTACTAATTGTACTAATTGTACTAATTGTACTATTTGTACTAATTTTACTTATTGTACTAATTGTACTAATTGTACTAATTGTACTAATTGTACTAATTGTACTAATTGTACTAATTGTACTAATTGTACTAATTGTACTAATTGTACTAATTGTACTAATTGTACTAATTGTACTAATTGTACTAATTGTACTAATTGTACTAATTGTACTAATTGTACTAATTGTACTAATTGTACTAATTGTACTAATTGTACTAATTGTACTAATTGTACTAATTGTACTAATTGTACTAATTGTACTAATTGTACTAATTGTACTAATTGTACTAATTGTACTAATTGTACTAATTGTACTAATTGTACTAATTGTACTAATTGTACTAATTGTACTTATTGTACTTATTGTACTAATTGTACTAATTGTACTAATTGTACTAATTGTACTAATTGTACTAATTTTACTAATTGTACTAATTGTAGTAATTGTACTAATTGTACTAATTGTACTAATTGTAATAATTGTACTAATTGTACTAATTGTACTAATTTTACTAATTGTACTAAATGTACTAATTGCACTACTTGTACTTGTAATTGTACTTACTTATGCTTACACTTATCCTTGTACTTTTACTTGTAATTATACTTGTACTGCTTGTGATTGTACTTGTATTTGTAAATATGACTTGAAAATAATGGCCATTAGCACATGCCATATGAAATGAGTATACATTTCATTCGTTTTTATAGTTTGAATATTAGATGTTTTTGTCTTAATATTAATGTTTACTTCTGGTTTGGAACAATATGGGCTTTACCCGATATCGTAAAATCCTAGCTTTGACTCACCAATATAAGCCCATAGGCTCAAACTCAGCAGCTAGTATTTCAAACTTAGTATCCAACAATCTGTGATTGGTAATTCATCGTTTAATTTTCGGTAGTTAGTGATTATATTTTTAGATGTTTGTATAAAATTAATAGTGGTTCATGACTTATTAAAGTTTTTTTGTTGATTTTCTTGAATAGTTCATCACGTTAACGTATTTATTCTATCGGAGAGAGGTGGTGTAGCATCACAAAAATTCAATAACCTTATTTATTGTTTGTATTTATTGAGAGTAGAACAATTCGGTTAATTTTGTACACTACTAGTATGCAACTGATTATGCATCAGTCTAGTATATAGCTGGTGTCTAAATGGGTTAACTTTGTTCCATGATATATTCTTTGGAATAATGGAATTTCGATAATAAAAATTAGTCTTGAAGAATATTTTTATCAATCTGTAACGTTGTAATTTTACAAATCAAAGAATATTTCAACATTTTATGCTGGGAATTTTGTTAGGCTGTTATTGGTAGCACTTGACGTCAAATCAGTTATTGATATTTTTCATTTTCGACCGTTTCAAGCTCACTTGTGCGGGAAATGTTAATGTAGCTGCACGTTTTACACAATTTGAAGGCCTAGTAGCAATTGTTGATTCTCAATATTTTCAATGACATATTATCATATTTTGATAGCATGATATTTCAACTTTTGAAATTATATTTCCCTATGACTATAGTCGATGTGAGAAACTCTTGATATAGTTAATGACATTTCATTATTTATTTCATTATTACAGTTTTCCAAAACTGTAATTTAAATACCAACCCAAGTTGCACAATAAAAACATTGTGGATTTAATTGAGTTTTAAGACAGTATTATTATGGTTAATAAAAATATGTGGTTTTAAGGTTACCTTGTAAATATACTACCGGCTCTTAGAAACTTAGTCTTGAAATAGTATTTGCCTCATTGTGGTTTTAAAATGGCTTGGTTTGCAGCAACTTTAGAACTAGTTAGTTTTAAAATGGCTTTTAAATATGCTCCTAAAGTAAGTATTAAAACCTGTCTTCAAATCTGTTTTACTTTCAGATTATTTGGTCAATAAATAGAACACATTAAAACAATCTCATTAATCTCACTTCGTCAAATGCCATAATAAACCTATATTAAAACTCAACAATCTAGATTGAATCATTTTAGTTTTCGCTAAGACTAACTGAACACCCCCCTCCTTGTGACTCTTAAATAAGCTACGCCATGTTGTCCAAATAGTGGTGTACCAAGAATTAATTACATTAAAACTGAGTGGCATTTATCATAAACAAAATTAAGGTTAAACAGTTTTAATCAAATCGCACTTTACCTTGGTACTTAATATGTGCTCTTGATACGGTGTAAAATGCAAATACATTAAAACACTTTGTAGTCTGGTTCACAAGTCCCATTTTCCTCAGAACCTAAACCGGACCACCGAAAATTATGATTCTGGCCTCATTCGATTCGGAATGGCATCTAGAACATTCTATCAAAGTTGGAAGAGGGGCTGAAAAAAAATGCGAAAGTTATAAACAATGAAGTAAAATAAAAAATAAGGGTTTGGTTTTTTTGAAATATTTCAAAAACTATTTGAGATAATCGAAATTTGAAAAAATATCCTTAAAGAGCAGGAAACTTCCCAAAAAAAAGTCGTACCTCCCGGAACTGTACCGACAATCCTTATAATTTTAATTTAGCGTGGAAAATAACGGTAAAAACGCATGGTTCGGCTGCCACGCGCTTCGCCCCAATCTGACACATGAACTAAAAAAAATATTTAAACTGATTAAATATTATTATTAAGGAATAAAAAAATGTGGGTACTATGTAGACATATCAATAACCAATAATCCGTAAAAAAAATTATCACAATTTTTTTATTAATTATGCTTTTGAAAATTAGCCAATTTTCACCATTTTATTGTTAACATAAAAACGCTGATTATTTCAAAACAAGAAATCTAGATTTTTTTTGGCTTTTTTGGAGCTAATCTTAAAAGAGATCCCCGTAGGAAACATTCAAAAATTTTGATTTTTCACTTTTTTATTAACAATGAAAGGCATTAAAAAATTAATTATATAAATAAAGCCATCAGGAATTTTTTTTCCAATTATCGTTAATATTTTGTTTTCTTATTGATGAAAGCCATATGACAATAATTTCTTTTTATTTTTAGCTAACATTATTCAAATAATTGTTATAAACAAATGCATTGTTTATAAAATTTTTGAATTGAAAACTTTTGTTATTAACAAAAAACGCAATTGTTAATTAACAATTTTCTTTTGTTACTAAATAATAATATGAAGGAACCATTTTTTCAAATCATTATTTATTAAGTTCTTTCGTATTATAAAAAAAATATTTTTTTATTAATTTTTCATTTGTTTATTATACAAATAATTTGTTATAAACAAATGCATTCATACGAAATATTTTTTAAATACTAAAAAATATTATAAAAACAACCATATATAGTTTTTATATGAAATTTTTTTTATATTTTTTATATAATTTTTAAATGTATTGTACTTTTGAACTTGTAGTTTTCTTTCTGTTTTTACTCATTGTTATTAAACTAACTTATAAACTATTAAAGATACGACAAAAACACTTCAAGACTTTTTTGTTCGTTAATAATTATTAAACAAACTGAGCTCTGGAACTCAATTGTTTATTAACTTTTTTATTGTTATTTATTAAATTCACCCGAATTTTACTTTTTTTTTATTTACCAATTGAAATATCTTATAAACTAATGAGAATATTATAAGAACAATAAATTAATGGAATATGTGGAAGTTTTTTTAGAATCCAGGCTCATCTGCTGAAGATATCAAAAAGCCGGAGAAAAAATAATGTTGTCATTCTATGGAGAGTTGGATACCGATAAGACTGCAAGTCAATATCGTGTTTCCCGATTTATGAGCATGATTAGTAAATCGAAGAGTGCAATAAATTTAGCGACCCTACCACCAACGTCTGCAGCATCATCTTCACTCCATCAGGACCTATTACCAAGTACAGTTTTGGCTTGGTAATCAATTGAATCCGGAAAATTGGGGTTGGATTAAAACGGAGACAATGTTTCTGCCTGTAAAAACGACAGAAAAATTGGCTCCTGAAGAATTATCAAAATTAGTTCATTTTACGTGTACTAAAGATTGCTCCAACAGATGCGGATGTAGAAAGGCTGGGCTTCCATGCTCATCTATCTGCAAGAATTGTAAAGGTGACAGTTGCTTAAACAGTGAACGGCAAACGATTGACGATGACAGTGACGTCATTAATGATGATCCGTTCGTATCGGTTCACAAAATGTTAATGGAGACGATTTTAATCATGATGAAGATAGCTCTACAGATTCTTCGGTATTTCCTCAACAATATGCTGAAGCGTTATTAGGAGATGTACTTGAACCACAAGAAGAAGAACAAGAAATAATTGAAGAAGTAGAGACTTATGACTCACCACCACCGAAACGTTCCAAGGTTTCAAGGTTATCAACAAAGACTAAAAAATAAAATAAAATTAATTTAAAAATGTTTAAAACTGTAAAATAAATAAACTTTTGTGGACTATACACCTTGTAATAATTACTTTTAATTCATTAGATCCTTACAATGAGAAAATAACATAAAGAATTTTTTTTTAAATATTAATATTCATAATATTTTAAATAATAAAGTTAAAGCTTGGTTTCAAAGCTTAATTCGTTCATTTATCAACGAAGAGCAAATAATTCTTGAAATGTTCTTATCATATTTTCAGTAGTTTATAAGATATTTGAATTGAAAAGTAAAAAAAACAGTGAAATTCGGATGAATTTAATAAATAACAATAAAAAAGTTAATAAACAATTGAGTTAGACGTTCATTCCAGAGCTCAATTTGTTTAATAATTAATAACGAACAAAAAGTCTTGAAGTGTTTTTGTCGTATCTTTAATAGTTTATAAATTATTTTAATAACAATAAGTAAAAACAGAAAGAAAACAATATACAATATTTAAAAATTATATAAAAAATATAAAAAAATGTTTTCATATAAAAAATTATATATGGTTGTTTTTGCAATATTTTTTAGTATTTGAAAAAAATATTTCGTATAAATGCATTTGTTTATAACAAATTATTTGTTTAGTAAACAAATGAAAAATAATACAAAAATTATTTTTTTATAATACGAAAGAACATATTGAATAATGCTTTTTAAAAAAATGGCTCCCAAATGTTTATATATAGTAACAAAAAAATTGTTAATTAACAAGTGTGTTTTTTGTTAATAAAAAAAATTTTTTAAGAAACGATTTTCTTTAAAAATCATTATATTCATCAAGGCTGAAATGCCAGAAAAAAAAGTTCTTAAAAATCTTATAAACAATGCATTTGTTTATAACAATTATTTAAATAATGTTAGTTAAAAATAGAAAAAAATTATTGTCATATAGCTTTCATCAATAGGAAAACAAAATATTAACAATAATTGGAAAACAAATTTACTGAATCAGTAGGTAATAAACTTACTAATACTCATCTTCATCATTATATAGAAACCATTATACATAAATCCTTGAACAGGTATACGTTTTTGTTTGTACTTCTTGTAATTGCTTATGAGTATTAAGTTTTAAAACGACATTTTCCATTTGAAGTTTGTCAGCAATAAAGACGGTTGTATTTAAGCATGTATATTGAATTGTCACTTTTAAGACAACGTTGAACTCGCATGGATTTAAAGCGTATTTAAAGCGGTTTTAAAAGTATCTTGACGGAAGCCTTAAAACTAGTTACTCCAGGTAATAATAATTTGTGAGGGTTTTTTTATTTTTGGTTTTAAAGACCTCTTTCAGATTGCGCCGTTTCATGCTGAAGGTGGTTTTATGACAACCTTAAGACTTCTTTTAAAACCAAATAGTTTCATTCCCATATGTATTCTATAGTTTTAAAGTATCCTTGTAATACTGAATAAAACCATTTGGGCTACTAGGGAACTACAAGTTAGTTTTATTTTCCTATGATTATTATTTATTCAATCCATAGACAACATATAATAATATAGCTGTCACTTTTAAATTTAATCAATTTTCACTTATCATCATTTTATACTTCTAAGTCAATATTTTACATATAAAATACTATCATCAATTCAAGCCTATCCATCTACTGGAATTACTAAACGTATTTTTTGGGTTTGGGTTTGAGTGTTTTATTTACTTCACAAACATAAAGCAAAGTATCTATTATCTAGGTTATTTGAAAAGTTTTTATTAGCTAATTTACCCCTTATTGATTAATCAGTAAGTGTTTCTCGAAAGTAGTTATAATCAAGTGGCGCCTATAAAAAATAACCCTGGACCACTTTTCAAATAAATTAAACTAAACCCATGTCCTTTGTACTCTCTGGCGAAAAGCTGCCTTCAGCTTTATAGCCTCACACATTTTTATTAACAACCAGAAGAATAAGAGGCTACAAAAACTATAGGAAGTTTTGCCCATGAATGCCTCAAAAGGGACATTCGGAGGACAGTGTTGAAAGTTCTGAAGTCACATACTTGCGAGTCTAAGCTGACTTGGGACGGTAAAGAATCCCTAAGATAACTGTCAGTAACCAACCGGGTAACTCTGATGTGGGTGCAGGTCACAGGGTATTAGAGGCAATGAGGAAGCAGACAGCCTTGCCAAGGAAGGGGCAAACTCCGAATTGCTTGGCCCGGAAACCTTCTATGGACTTTCTAAAGCCCTCTTAAAAGAAGAGTTTCGATGCTGGGAAAACCATCTAACGAAATATCACTGGAATAAAGTGCCATGACGAAGACAAGCGGAAAGGCTGGTGAGCTTTTTGCCAAGGAAAGCTAAACAGCTTCTCGAGCTAGACAAAAAAGACTTGAAATTGGTTAGGACACTGCCCTCTGAGGTATCACCTCAAAAAAAATTGACAAATCAGAGAGTGAATGTTGCCGATACTGCGAGAACATCGCAGAAGCTGCAGAACATTTGCCTTGCGAATTCCTAGCACGTATCTGCAAAAGGCTGAAGTTCCTACGAGGGGCCATCCTAACGCCCTCGGATATCAGGAACTTAGCTCCCAGGAAACTGATAAACTTTACACGGTCTCGGAATTTCAGGCCACGAATAGATTCACGGTTACGCACAAAATATCTTTTGACTTCTCGTTTTAGTTTATTCCTGATAATCGGCCAACGTAGTTAATAGTTAAAAATAAAGAGATGGTTTGTATTGTTTACATTCTTTTCTCATTTAATTCATTTTCTCAAACGACGTACGTTTCGGCGTATTGCCATTTTCAGGTACTTCTTTTTCTCTACAATGAATAATGTGTTACCTAATTACAATACATTGAACAATAAAAATAAAAGCTATGACAAAATTAATTTAAAACAATGAACTATTAAAACTTACACATTATAAATCTGCTGTCGACTAAGGACATTGTGTTCTAAAATATTTTAAAATAAAATAAAGGTACTCGAACCTGTCTGATTTATAAAATCATCAAAAAACATACGTCGTTTGAGAAAATGAAATAAATGAGAAAAGAATGTAAACAAGACAAAATATCTCTTTATTTTTAACTATTAACTACGTTGGCCGATTATCAGGAATAAACTAAAAAGAAAATTTAAATAATACGGTCAGGAAATACACACTGGAGAACTTAGTTTTAATATAATATATTCCAAGTTGTTGATAGATGAGCGCAATTAGTAATATTAACTTACCTGTTTATACACAGCAAACAAGTAATAGGTACCAGAAAAGGTTATCAACCTAGCTGTTGTATATTGCGTATATTATTTGCTGCAGTGAATTTTGGTAAAATAATTATTTTTTATAATTTTAATTAATTATAGCTTTGAATGTTTTTTACGGCAACCCTCTCAGGGTATGTTCAGAAATATAATTTATTTGATAAATATAATTTTCATGCGGTAAACAGATGAGTGAAGGGCTGCTACGGGCCCCGCGCGAAAGAGGGCCCCGCATATTCAAACGCACTCGTCCCACTCATCTCTGCCTGAGCGTAATTTTTTGAGTGAAACTTATTCAGATGTGGTATGTTGAATTTTTTTGATGTCACAAAAACGTGAAACGTTACAACTTTTCCTACTAAGACAATCCACGTCAGACACTCGGTAGCCGACTATTTCCTTGGCGTAAATAAAACACCGAATTTCATACGGTAAACGCACAAATTCTACAAAAAGTTGCTTGCATGAACGTGTCGCAATTCAGTCGGCCTGATAATTAGCTCTACAAAAAGTCTGACATATGCAAGCACTCTTACCCTGCGGCTCATGCGACAATATTCACATTCGTCGAAAAAAGGCTACTTTACACACTTGTTACATGAATAACTATTTATTACTTTAAGACAGACTTCCTCCACTTGAATTTTTCATAACCATTTCGTAATCCTGATATAGTAAGATCATTATCAAATGCATAAAGAGCAATGCATTCAATAAACTATTTCCAGAACCAAAGAAGTTTAAATTCTAGACGCGAGGGTCTCACGCGTGTTTTTTTAACTAATGATAGGTATCCTATCACTTATCGGTACAATGGGCACCTGGCCAATGCAAATTATTTGTGATCGAAGTTGGTAAAACTAAAAAATAACCGGGGGATTCCCTGACATTGTCATCGAGTATCGTAACAAACAATCCGCCAGTTAAAAGAAAGTTCTGTTAGCTACCAACCAATAAGAGATTGATGAATATTTTATTTTGTAAGTTTTAATATTTCTATGTGTAAATATGATGAGAGCCATTTATGAAAGAGGTTTGTTTTGTTCTGTGTTATTTATTGATTTTTGCCGATCGCAGTATTGTGAATAATTCAATAAAACTTAATTCATAAACTTCAAGAGATAGAAGAATGATTCTGAGAATTATTGACGTTTAAGGTAAGATATATTTTACTTGATTATTATATCTCTCCACACGGAGATAAAAAAAATAGTTTTTATTGTAGAATGGTAATCATTACTACATTACATTGTATATAACCCTCATGAAAAAAAATGTATGTTAAAATCCAAAAAATATATATTTTTAGTATGAAAAAATATATGAAAAATGCATAAAAAATATGTGAAATATATATAAAATATTTATAAAATATATTTTGAAGAGATAACTTTTGGCCAATTTTTTAGCGAGGAGAGCCACGAGTAGTCTAGTCGAGAAGTGAGTTTCCTCTGACAAATTGTTAGAATTGTGGAAAAATTATGAGCGATAGCTAGAACCCGACTGGTTACTGTTCTGCACCCGACTCAGTACGGTGCTGGAAGAAAATGCGTGGTTGTGGTGCTGCACTTGGGAGCTGAAACCCCATTTTTAACATTAAATGAAAATTATATTTTTCATATTTTTGCCACAATTCTAACGATTTTTCGTAGGAAACTCACTTCTCGACTAGACTACTTGTAGATCTTATCGCTAAAAAATCTTTGTTACCATGTAACATAGTAATAATTACTATTCCACATTGGGATTGGAACTATTTTCTTTTTTCCCTGCATCAATCGAAAATGATTTAACATAATTTGATTAGAACGTAGCTTCAGTTTGTTTGATGCTTCGAATTTCTACTTTTTATTTTTTTTTCCAATTCGAACGTATTTGCTAGCGAAATTCATTTTTATTCGAGTTTTTTTGACTGAGAAACATATTAATTTCACTAGAATCAAACTTGAATACTTATCAAGTTATAAATTCGTGTTTATTTCAAAGTACCTACCGTCACTCTTTTAGATAATAATTATCAAATCTGAAAACCTTGCAAACCCCCGTGACTCAAAGTCGTCTTACTTGAGCCAAACGGAAGTCGACAGTATATTAGATGATTCAACTGCTACCGTTTCTTCTAACAAAAAACTAAATTGAACTAAAATATACTCCAACGATATTGGTGAATGGCCGAGCAACTTTGACAGAGATTATTGAATTGCGAAAGGAAACAGCGAACTGCAACAGATAAACAGCGACTTTTTAACTTCAAAGAAAATGTATGAAAAAGAAATTAGTCCACGATTCTGCCAAAAGTCATTTTTCACTTATAACCATAAACCTACTAATAAAACTCATATCAGAAATTGGTTGTGCTATTCAGAAAGTAAAGAGCGACTTTTCTGTTTTGTCTGCAAAGTTATAGATTCAGATACTAATCAGTCAGCGAGGTGTACAAAAGATGGGTTTGATGTTTGGAAGAACGCTAACAATTTGTTGAAATGGCATGAAGAAAGCACTCTGCATAGAAAAGATATCATTTCGCTGTTAAACCGGAAAAAAAAGAATGCTTGTGTCGATTCTCAACTTGTGAGCCAAATTGAGACTGAACAAAATTATTGGCAGATGCTCTTGAAACGAATTATTGCAGTCATGAAGTTTTTAGCAGAACGAGGTCTTGCGTTTCGGGGTAGTAATGCATTTGTTGGTTCAACTCATAATGGGAATTATTTAGGCTTATTAGAATTACTTTCTGAATTTGACGTTTTTATGGCCCAACATGTTCAAACTTATGCTCATAAAAGAAAAGGACACACCTCATATGTATCTAAAAAAATATGAGAAGAATTTATCAAATTAATTGCATCAAGCATGCTAGATCAAATTATTTACGAAATTAAGAGATCCAAGTACTATTCAATGTCATTAGATTCTACTCCAGATATATCGCACGTAGACCAACTGACCCTGATAGTGCGCTATGTTATAGCTATGAGATATGGAAGGCCATACTGCTTAACAACTCGCCCAAAGTTTATTAGATTTCTTAAGTAAGAATGGCATTGATATCAAAGATTGCCGTGGACAAAGCTATGATAATGCCAGCAACATGAGCGGAAAATACAGCGGCCTGCAAGCTCGACTTAAATAAATAAATAAGTATGCAGAATACATTCCCTGTCTTGCACATTCATTAAATTTAGTTGCTAAGTGCGCTGCAGACTATTGTACAGAAGCATTAATTTTTTTCGATTTGATTGAAAATCTTGGTAATTTTTTTTCAATTCTACACATCGTTGGAGTCTTCTTACGGAAGCTGTCACTTCGAAAATTCCGATTTTGAAAAGGTTGTCAGATACTGAGTGGTCTGCTAGAGCTGATGCTACGAAGGCGCTTTTATGTGGTCTCAACACCATCAAGCAAGTTTTGGATGTCATTTCCAATCCAATAATATACATCAAAAGGCAGAGTGTAGTAATCAAGCTTATGGACTTGTTTCAAAGATGAATAAGTTGGAAACGGGAATAATGACAATTACATGGAATGGAATCCTAGAATGCGTGCAAGCAGCTAGTGCGTCGCTGCAATCGTCTAAAATAGACCTTAATACGGGATACACCCTTTATGAATCATTACATGGATATGTCCAAACAATGAGATCTACATTTTCAAATATTGAAGCACAAGCCAAAGAGCTGACAGGCTGTCATGAATATCAGCAACAGACTTCAAGGCGACGCAAGAGGAACACAAAGTATGACGACTTTAGCGGTTTTAGTACACTTGACGAATTTGTTGAGAAAAAAACACCTGGTAAACAGTTTGAAATTTAGTTGTTTGTTGTCATTATTGATAACACACTATCTGCTTTAGACAAACGCATGAAAGCATATCAAAAACTAACTAGTGTTTTTGAAATATTTCGACAGTTAGAAACTATTACAGCAGAAGAGATTTGAAAGAACACTAATTATAGTCAGTGCTTATGAAAATGATTTGGAAGACCGCTGTCACGGTTCGATTTTATTATTAAACATTTTCGAGTCACCCCGTATTCGCAAATTATAATTCCTACCATTTCAGTATTTGATCGACATATTCCAGTGAAAAATCTAGTTGATTTACCCACAACTGACTGTTGTTATGCCAAGTTCACGTTGTACTTCTGTAATTCTTTTATTTAAATCATTATTTAACTTTCGTAATTCCGTTATCTAGATAACGTTTCCTTTCATATTAATTGTATACGGGTAAATGGCATTGTATTTGTTAAGATCAACATTCATTATTGTCGCGAATCCAATCAGTAAAGTTAGTGTTTTAAAATGTAGGAAATTGGAATTTATTATTTTGATATAAAGCGTGTGTACAGGCCTTCATCGTACTTTCACATTTTTACTATTTACCTAGCGAATAAGTTTTTGTGGTCCAATGTTCTTTTTATGGGAGTTATTTTTATATGTGCCTTGAGAACGATTTTTGAGTGGAATTTCGATTTCTCTTGACATCAAGAACTGTGTTTGTATGGTCGGAGATTTAGTTCCCCTTATAGTAGCACTTATTAGTGGATTTTGGGACTATATCTCTAAAGGAATTTTCGTGATTGTTGGTTTCCGTATTGATTCGCTAGTGTACTACACGAAGATTTTGCTGTTATTCAGGATTTGGGACCATCGAATACAAACTTCTTGCGAACCCCTATAAATCATCTCAGGGTAAGATAATACTTCCTTTTAATAATTCTGTTAGGTACTCGTAATTTTTTTTACATAAGTTTATTTCATTTTATTTCATTATGAATTTAAGTAGTGTTCCGTATAACTTATTTCTGGGTTAATTTGGGCACGTGTTGGTTGAGTTAATTAGGGGTCAGAGTGCGATTACTTTGTCATTTTTTTTATTTTTTTTTGGTAAAGAAACTGAGTTTTTCTCTATTCATTCACGGCCAATATTTCTTAATCTATTTTATTATTTGTGGGAAAATGTAGTGATTTCGTTGTTGTACTATGTGCTAAATTTTATAAGTTACCGGTACACAGTTTTCTTGTTCAGTATAATTTATTTTCTATGATTTTGTGGAGCAAGTAGTCTCACTGTTTGTAAACAGGTTATATTAAGTAATTATTTTCGGTAAGGTATTAGATATTACTGCGAAAAATTAGTAGGTAATGTATTTCTCTCGACATATATCCATTTGGATATCGCTAGTTTTGATATTCGTTATTCTTCTCCTATTTATAAGCGTCGAAATTGAGTTAGCTCTTGACAAGATGACGATCGATAGTTTTTGCTGTTAATCTTTTTATTATTAGTAATTTTTTTTTTGTTCTAAATTTCATGCAGTCTTTGGTTAATCGCCATATTTTAGATATTATCCTACTTTGTCGTATACAATCGAGCTTATCCACTATTAATTAATTTTCTTTTTTTTTGTATTGAAAACAGCAATCGGTGTCCATTCGTACAGACGAAAAATATATCCCCGTTTTCATTTATCTTCTTCTCTATTATCGGAGTAACCTAAAAACATATGTAACTGAAAACTAACTCTTACTATTTAAAAAAAAAATTAATGATCATATATTCACGGTATACTTGTATATTTTGCTTGGTTACCTGTATTTATAGTTATTTTTGTATAATGTATAGTTTATATTTTATTAATTTTTTATTATTATCTTCATTAATTAATTAGCTTGTGAATTCTTTTTTTTTGTTATTACTACGCTATCGAAACTTGTAATTCTTATACTCTTAATTTAGACAAGCTCTTAATATTTAATAACTTTCACTTACTTTTTGTGTTTACCTGTTGCTCAAAAATTTAACAATGTCCTCATTGCTGGTTATAATTTTAGGGTTTTTTTTCCCGAGGACGGAAAGTTTTTCGAGCAAGTTATTTTCGTGCAAGTGTTCTTTTTTTTTGAGCACTACCAGTTTTCCCAGCACGAACAAGCTTTTCTTCTCGAGCAAGTTCTTTACCGAGGACGAAGAAGTTATTTTTTTTTTGAGCACGGATGGGTTTTTTCCGAGCACGAGCAAGTTTTTCTCGAGCACAAATAAGTTGTTCCACCTGTTGAACACGGACAAAAAGGTGCTCCTCTTTTACTGGGCACAGACGAGAAGGTACTTTTGTGCTCACGGACCACAAAGGCTTTTGAGCAAGCCTCACTAAAAGTAACTGCTGCAAGAAACCACTTCGGCTACTTTGCTACGATTCACCGGCTCCCAGCTGTAGCCATTACTGGGTTACCCCCGGAAAATCGGTGAAAATTTTTCATTACTACTCTCATTGTTATGTATATTTTTAGAATTAAGTTTTGTATATAAATTTTGGGGTTTATTACTAACATATATGCGTATTTATCTACCTTATTATATTCTGGTTATTATTATTATTTTTTTGTTATATTTAATAGATCATATTAAATTTGAAATAACTTCGTTTTATTTGTTAGCTAGCAGACCTCTACTAGTGGCTGTTTAAAACTTTTATCGAGAATATCTTCTCTTCAATTTTTCTGTTATAGATTACCTACCCATTCATATATTCTTTTTTTTTGACGTTATCTGATAGGGAGTTCCAGGACAACCAGGAGAGCTTCTGTTTTAGCTCAGCATAGATAAAACAGTGGCGCCCTTTTCAACTCACCCCTACTCTCCGGCATTTGGGTTAGCTCGGCGTAATTGCACGCCCACTCAGCTACTACTTATCAGTATAACTTTTAATTTATATTTTCCAAATCTCTTTCAATACCTCCATTTTCGACGTTAGTTTCTTTAACTTCCATTTATATATATAATTTTTTTTTCTCTTTCTTTTTCTTTCTTTTTCACTTCCTAATTCTTTAAATTCATCCCTCGTCAGTAATAATTCCTTTAGCCTCAATATTTCTTTTTTTTTTCTCTTCTTTGCTTTCTTTTCTTTTCTTCCTTCATGTAATTTGGCGTAAAGAAAGAGCGTGGCACCGCCTAGACAACGAATTAGTGCGGTTTGCCGAGCTGCTCAAAACGGATGTGGCTGATGCGATTGACAGTACGAAAAACGAAGCTCTGGAAATTAAATATCATAAATTCCTAATGAACAATTCATTAGAATCATGTATCCCCAATTTAAAAATTGCTTTGCACATTTATTTATCTCTAATGATCACTAACTGCTGTTGCGAACGTTCATTTTCGACATTAAAGCGCATAAAAAATGAGTTAAGGAACACTATGAGTCAAGAACGTCTGAATTATCTCGCTTTGATGAATATAGAATATGATTTACTCAGTGAAATTGATAGGAATAGTATTATTTCTAAATTTGCCCACATGAAATCTGGAAAAGTTAATTTGTAAAAGTTTAAAAAAAGAAACAGATAAATAAAGTATCATCAGTGTTAGTTTCCTATCAAAACTATTCTAAATTGCCAGAAAAACTCATCTCAGACTTTTTGTACTTGTCAGAGCCTAACAGCGCCTATAGTAATTTACTACACTATTAATTAACCACAAAATTGTAACCTATAGATAGCAAATAAACGTATTGAGTATTGAAATGTTTTTCACTACCTTATACTCAAGAACCCATAGCAGATCAAGGGCTCTTTGAAAGAATTTGCGACGGGCTCTGCACTTGCTTAATCCGGCACTGGTCGACCGTATTTGGGATCCTCTACTATCCTGGTAAAACATTCCATGTCACAGTTTTTCTTCCAACTTTTAATAAATTAGCGTCGGTAGATGTAATGAAAACATATTTCGAAGCATCGAGTTTTTTTATCGATTACATGAAGAATAGAATTTTACGTTTTCAAGGCGAAAATGAGAAGATATTCAACGCCTTTTGCACAAAATCAGAAAATAATCCCTCCTTCGTAAAAGAGGTTTTACTTAATTTTGCATCTTGTTTCAATTCACTTTGTAATGATATAAATTCATTACTATAAAACTCGATTCAAGAAACCAGTTAGCGCCGCGATGACGAGGCACCCCACCAGAACAGCAAAGCCAGGATGCGCACGAAGAATCGAGAGTAGAAGGGAAGGAGATTTCCACCACCACCACTACGATGGATATAAAAATGCAAACCGACAGACGATGAGACGACTTGGTTTACGGACTCCTGCTCCTCCAAGTTCAGCCGCCTCCAGTGCGAAGCGTAGGTCGGAGGTATTGACTACAACCTTAAACGCTTTACACTATCCACCACCGAGTGTTGTACTAAGTCGGAGTATTGATCCGATTTTATACATTTTCAATAGAACGGCCGTTGGTTTCTGGTATTGACGGAAACGAGAACGATTGTTCAAACTGTTAGAAGAATTTCGGTGTGGTACTGACACACTGAAATCTCTACAGTATCTTCGTAGGGAAGCGCCGTTAAGCCGGGTATTGACTGGCTATAAACGACCGCTTTAACTGTTAGTATAATTTCGGAGTGGTATTGACACGCCGTAATAACTACAGTCCCTACAAGCAGAGATATTCGGTAAGCTGGGTACTGACTAGCTACAAACGATACTCTCAAATCTTGAGATTAAAACCGAAAGAGTATTGATCTGCCGGTTGCTCATATCCCTGGCTGTCTGAACGTACCACAGATCGCAGAGAATCCCGTACACCGTCAAGTATATCGCTGGAATCGAAATACACACCGCTGTAGTTACACCTACCTACTATTCAGACCATCAGTACCTATCGATCGACGGAAGGATACGGACCATCGAAGCGTGACCTTCAAAATATTTACGTACCAGAGTAATATATATATATATATATATATATATATATATATATATATATATATATAATATTGAATTTTAGTTTATTTTTGTCATTGTAAATAATATTTTTTTAGAGATAAATCAGTTAATTTAATTGAACTCTGTCTCCTTTGGGCTTACCTGGGCAATACGCATTACAACTTGCAAAGTGCTTAGATTGTGAGTCAGAGGAATCATGAGTCGAGAATATCACTGATTTACGAAAAAAGGATTTATGATATTCAAAAAAGAATTTGCAATGTACAAAACGCCTGACTTGCGTACTAAAGGTATTGTTCATATTCAATTTACATACTGCTGCTTATTCAAAATTGTATATATTGTATAAATATATACCAACATTAGCGTGATTCAAGTGCAATGTGAGCATATTTTCAAAAACAGAAAATTTTTAAGAGCCGATTACGGGCATGTCTAAAGAATGGATAGAACCGTTGATAGTAATAAGTACTGAGCGTGATAGGATTCCATCAACAGAAGAAAACCTGGAAGAATTGTCAATGAACTCAACAGAATTAAAAAAGTATTTGCTTGTTTAGTTTTTTTTCAAGATTTTGTATTATAATATGAGCCTTGATATCATTAGATAATAGAAATAAATTTGTTCTGAATACTTTTTTTTATTTTTAATTACATTGTTAATATGAATTATTCGATAATTTAGATGCAGGCTTTAAAATATTTCCTCCTGTAATCTATTTTTCTACTTTTTTTCTGAACAGAACAAATAATTTTTTTCTACGACCGTGCGTTTTTACCCACTTTCCCGCACTCATTTTAGTTTAGAAAGTGTCACTTTCCCGCACTAGTGCGGGAAAACTCGCTTTCCCGCACTAGTGCGGGGAAGTAAATATGTCAATTTATCGTTATTAAATGTACATTTCATTGATTTTACCTGTATATTACTATTAAAACTAATATAAGATTTAATATTCAATCTAACCCAGACTATTTTTCATTCATTGGAATGAAGAAATTGCGATACTTTTATATATCTACCCTATACATTTCTCAAAATCAATCCACATAACAATCAAACTAAGCTGAGTCAAGTGGTTTGGTGTGGCAACCAAAGATTTTTTATGACAACCAAGTCGAAGTGTCCGATTGTGGCATTTTTCAAATTATTTTCAATAAAAGCAATATTTTAATGGATTCGTCAGACGAAGAGCTCCCAGAACCAATATTAAAGGCCGCAGATGAGGTAAATTCAGACCTGTTACCAAATAAATCACGAGAAAGATACGAACAGCCATACAACCAATTTTTAAACTGGTGTAAGGAAAAAGAAGTGAATAGCTTCGGAGAAGAGGTTTTTTTGGCGTATTTTCAATGTGCTTTTTGAATCTTTATGCGGTCGTAGAAAAAATAATGTTCCTAATTCATGCGTAAAGTGTCTTTCCCGCCCTTGACTGCTTGCCCGAACTCCGGTTCGTGTCGTTCGGGTCAACGGCAGTCGCGTGCGGGAAAGTATCACTTTCTGCACTTGTTAGGAAAATAACTATTTTATCACAAGATTTCTTCAAAAGAAACTAAGTGTTTCGCAATTTTCTTTAATTGAAAATTCGCAGCGCGCTTTCGGCATTATGCCATCATCAGTGCGGTCATTGTCATGATCCCAAGACAGGGGCTTCCAAATTTGTACATCTGTACATTTATTTGTTTTTTGGTTCACATTATCGGTTTAAAAATATTTAAAAGATTAAAATTCACTAAATTTATTAAGCAGATCTAAACTATACATCTTTATATTTAGATTTGCTTAATAATTTTAGTGAATTTAATCTTTTCAATTTTTTTAATACTGTTTTAAACCCATAATGTGAACCACAAAACAAATAAATGTACAGATGTACAAATTTGGAAGCCCCTGTCTTGGGATTCTGACAATTACCACACTGATGATGGCATAATGCCGAAAGCTCTCGGCGAATTTTTAATTAAAGAAAATTGCACAACAAAACTTAGTTTATTTTGAAGAAATCTTGGGATATGCATCTCTTGTGCACACAGCTGTAATTCAAATTAAATATTTTTTTTGCTTTGAGGAAGGTATCGTCTAGCCTCCAAGCCTTTTTTGCCGACCTATCTCTCCTACGCCAGGCCGCTACTGCGCATTGCTTTTTGTTTTAAAGACGTATACTGTATTTATTAACCTAACCTTTTCTTTCTAAATTATATTTATTTTTGATCTTTTGATAATAATTAATACGCATCTGTTTAGATTATGGCAAATACGACTTCATCATCGTGGGCGCTGGAGCTGCCGGAGCAGTCTTAGCCAACAGATTGTCAGAAGTACCACATTGGAAGGTTCTACTACTAGAAGCCGGTGGCGAGACGAATGATTTCAGTGATATACCAGCATTTAGCGATTATTTGCAGCAGACAGATATGAATTGGGGTTACTATAGCACACCACAAACAACCTGCTGCCAAGGTAATGCTGAATACATAAGTACAAGGGTAATTCAAAATTACTATTTATGAGTAGAGTAAAATACCATTTTTATTCCGAGAAAATTGACGCCAAAATTTCTGTGTATCTGACGGTATATCGAGGAATGAGCCCTAAGGAATTATTGTTAGAAAATGAGATAGTGAATAAAGAATATTATTTGAGTAATAAGCAGCATTTGAGACGGCTAAGTTTTTTCTGCCTCTGAGACTCGTTATTCGTCCAGTCACAATAGGTGCGTTCATTTTGACTGAGATCTCAGCTCACATCAGTAATGTGAGCCTTCTGTTTGTTTTACTCACTTCTAAGTGAGCTGATATTTTTCCTCCCCCTTCACCGATGCTGAGAGTATTGTAGGGGGGTATCAGTTGGACTTGAGTCGGAAATACAGTGGAGGGGATGAAGAAATATTTGATTTGCTTGGGTTATTTGTAGTTTCAACCAGGTTATGTATGGTTTTAACAATTGACATATAAACAGACATAATCTATTTTTCTTTTGTTACAAATTATGGATGCAATAACATTATTAGATGCTGATACGAATATGTCGTATAGTTTAAATCTATCCCTTGAAGGTGCACAGAGGGCGAAGGAAGGTAACAACTAATAATGTTGGAATATTAGCCATAATACATATCTTAACTCAAAGAACTATTTGAAACTAAAAATAACAAAAATCAAGCGTGGTTATCAGAGATATCGAGATAGGTTATATTTATATGTTTTGTTTCTTATTCACGTATGTGTCGACAGATCGCGCGCTTGCGCTTCGATTGAGATGTCTTTCTTTTTGGTGCTTACTCACATCACTTTATTTCATATCACCTTAACTGAAGTGATCTGAGATCTCAGAAAAAAAGAACGCACCTCATAGGAACAAAATAATAATGTATAAGTCGCATGCACATTAAATAATTCGGCTTTATCCAAAAATTCAAGGCATGTTTATAACGCTGGCATATTAAACAAAAAAACATTTTGTAAAACATGCCTGAGTTTATAAGTTTTTTCTAAATGCCTAACACGGCTTAGGAGGATTTAACAATGATGAAAGTTTTAATATAAATGACTAGTCAGATTTCACAATTTGTTTTATTACCTTAAAAACATGAAATTATGAACTTTTCCTACATATGATACATAAAAACTGAAGAACTAAACATAAAATGCTAAGATTAGGTTATTTGTTAAATAAAAACTATAAAACTTAACGCTAAATAGCAACTTAAGGCAAGGTATACATGTTAAAGACAAACTATAAAATAAAAGTAAGTTATTTATTTGTGTTTTAAATGAAACTCAATGTTTCTAGCTAATTCCACAATATAATGAAAAATATTGAAAATTCTAAAAAATTGTCAATTATTTCGATAACTGAATATCATCGTCAGAATGACAGAAGTTACATTTCATTTGATGCCTATCTGATGTTTAGTAGTTATTTTTGGCTAGACCAAGAAGTGACCTACCTTGTGATTGACTTAATATATGTTAATAGAAAAAAGAAGATGTGATATCACAAATATTGAAGCTTAGATATTATTAGCCCTATGGTGATATCCTAAATATCATTTTTCCAATTTAGATCAGTATAACTGTGCAATGATATAGAAAACCAGGAAAACTATATCTGCTGATCTTTACAATTATCACTTGTTACAACCTAAACACCCGGCCTTGGGACTCCGCTCAGGTAGTGAATTCGGCCTTAGTTACACTATTTTTTATTACCTCTATTGGGATAAGGTGAATCAACAAACAAAATTTCGGGACAAATGGATTTATTTAACACACAATAATAAATTTACAAGACCGTATATTCTTGATACAAATACGAATAAATAATAGTTAAATAGTAAAAATGTCCAACTCAATATTTTATATATACCAAAAATAAGTTAAGGACTTATCTTGGGAAGACTCGGGACGTACATCTCGCAGCAGTAGTCTATGATTCTTGAGCCGTTTTACTGGACTGGACGATGTGGTCCGATGCGTGGATCCTGCAGACGTCCTTAGGGTCGGTCCTTGAAGTACAGGCTGCAGAGCAGCAAGGAAATAACAAATAACACACAAAATGATATTTAAAGAGGATATTGCTGAATAAGTGTTTTCAGCGAAGAAATGAACCAGCCGATTCCTTGAATCGTAGTTTTAAATAGATATTTAATGATAGTAAAAAGCCATCAGCAATACGTTCCTAATATTCGAAATAAAAGGATTTGGAATTAGAGGTGGGAGTAGCCGACGAATAAGTAACGCTCCAAAATAATTGATGAAAATAGTAACATGTCTCAGCGACATGTTACACACTTAAGAAGACAGTTTAATAGTGGAGTACTCCCTAGATTTATCTGTTCATTGACGACTTCATATTGTGGGTTTCTTAAGTGTCTTCTAATTTCCAACTCTTCAAGGAAATCCAGTTCTTGTTTCTTATTACAAATACGTAGTCCTTCTAGTTCTGTGTTAGGTGTCAATGAATGATTAGTGTCAAGTAGATGTTTTGCGTAATGGGATTTATCTGGTTGTTTTAATCTGTAATGCTGGTAAGTGTTCACTGTATCGGATTTCAAAATTCTGACCCAAATAGAGAGCATTACATTCTGAACATTTGAGTTTATATATACCTGATTTCTTTAATGGGGGTATAGGTATAGGAAAAGAAGAAATTTGGCACTGATAAAAACTACCGACCAGTTTTGTTGATCGCTTCGCACAACATATCTGTACAAAGGTAAAATTAACACTCGGCAGCAAAGTTATCGAACAAAATCAGATTTATAGATAGAGAACTCGTGGATTTTGCACATCAAAGCTATTATTGCAAACTAAGGTGTGACAAATTTTTGTTGTTTCCAATAACTTAACTTACTATTTCACGGCACCCGTTTTTAGTCAATAGAAGAAAGTGAAATCGCCGCAATTACTGGCATCAATTCCTGAAAATAGTTTTGAAAAAATGGTTTAGCCTAATTGTATTATTTTATGAAGAAACATATTTTGTAAACATAATATATTTTTTGTGTTCCTATGACCGATCAACTGGGAGAATTTTTTTTTATGTTGCAGGTATGATTAACCACCAATGTGTGTCTCGAAGAGGGAAAGTGATTGGGGGAAGTACTACACTAAATGCAGCTATATATTCTAGAGGAAGTCCGTCAGATTTTGACGGTTGGGCATCTATGGGAAACACCGGGTGGAGTTACAAAAAAATTCTTCCATATTTCAAAAAATCCGAACAAGTTTTTCTCAAATCTTACGATAAAAACTATCACGGGGAAAATGGTGTGCTATATGTTAATTCTACGTACCCTGATTCCGTTATCGCCAAAGCCTTTTTACAAGGAAATATAGAAAAAGGGTTGAAAGAGATAGATTACAATGGACGTGAACAGCTGGGCGTGTCGAAGATTCAGTTCACCATTAAAGACAATAAACATGACAACAGTGAACATGCTTTTCTAGACGGTGTCAAACAAAGAAAGAATCTAAGGATTGAGTTAAACGGTGCTGTGAATAAAATTTGGTTGAAAGGACACGTCGCTAAAGCAGTTACGTTTGTTAAAAACGGTAGCATCTACAAAGTTCGTGCTCGTAAAGAAATAATATTATCAGCTGGAGCTATTAACACACCACAACTATTGATACTTTCTGGAATAGGACCCAAAGAAGAATTGAAACAATTAGGAATCAAAGTTATACGAGATTTGCCTGCCGTTGGAAAGAATTTACAAGATCATCCACTTTTTTTAAATATTTTTTTCAGGACAAATGTTTCGGCTCCACATAATTCGTTAAAAGAAAATTTAGAATTGTACTTACAGGGAAAAACTCCTCTTACCAATGGTGCAGGCTTAGAATCCCTTGCTTTTATAAATTCCGATAATATCACCAGCGGAGAAGTTAATATAGAATTGTTAACTTTCCCTCCTCCATTCAGTGTCCCACCTAGTCCTAAAGCTGCTCATAACTTCCAAGATAAATTTTCGAAAATGTATGAAAAGTATAATACTTTTACTGACTTTAATATAATAATAGCACTGCTGAAACCGAAATCTAGAGGAAAAGTTACATTAAAGTCTAACAGTATACTAGATTTCCCTCTAATAGATTTCAATTATTTCTCTGATGATGAAGGAGAAGATCTGAAAAATATGCGTTATGCTATAAAATATACTTTAAGTTTGCAAAATACGGAAGCGTTTAAAGCTGTTAATGCTACTTTCATAAGTGAACAACCAAATTGTGAAGATTTGAAGGATGATGATGATGAATATTGGAACTGTGCCTTAAGACACATGACGTCAACTATATACCATCCTGCATGCACTACAAGAATGGGGAAAAGTATAGCAGATTCGGTCGTGAATCAAGATTGTACTGTTCATTCTTTCAAAAATTTGAGAGTGGTGGATGCTGGAGTTTTTCCTGATATTGTTAGAGGTCATCCTATGTCCGCAATCTATATGATCGCTGAAAAGATAGCTGATACAATAAAAAATAAATTCGGAAAACTATAGTCGCCTGATAGTTCTCAGTATTGAGTATTCAATTTTATTTAAAATATGTATTTATGTTATTAAAATATTTGTAATATTTTTTTTAATATCATGTATTTGTGTATTTTTAATATGTAAAATTATATTATTCTAATTTGTATATAGATGTTACAGTTAACCATATGTGTAGCAGATTTATTAATTCAACAAAATGGTACACAATTAAAATTTATTTATTACTAAAAGTCTTAGTACCAGTTGATAACTTCATGTCGTGATTAATGGTGGTTTTCTCCATTTCTTAATTTTCAAATGACTTTTTTGCAGTCAGAAACGGTTGTGAGGTATGTTTTTATTTTTTGTTACAAGTTTAAACTTCCTTTCATTGAATGAAATATGATTTATCAAGTAATATATCTTTGTCTCATGAACACAACGATTGTTTTTGTACAATGGATAGTAATGGTGACATAAAGGACATTTGAATTGTACTACTGCTAGTACATTGTGGTTCAAATAAACACGTATGCTACATGCAATAAGCCTTTGGCTGAAGAAGAAATGTATGAGTAGATAGAGGCTGGACTTTCTGATGTGGGAAATTATATGATGAAGAGACTGATGAGATACTGACGTTCGAAGATCTCAAGAATTTGAAGAGAATTACAAGATAATACCGTCAACTAGCTAGTTTTGAACATCTGATAAGTTAATTACAGGTTCTGTCAATCATCCTGATGGTAAAGGAAATTATTTGGAGTCAGAAGTTTCTGAAAGTGTCGCTTCGCAAAGATCTGTATGCTCCGTTGTCAATAATTATGACATTGCTTCTCAGTGGAGCCTTTAGTTCTCAATTATTTGTAAGTTCATAATAGACAGACGTCTTCCATTCACGTGTTTTTTCTTCAATTCGTCCATCTTACCAGATCATCTAACAGTTCTTCGTTGATGAAAATTAAAAAAATAGGACTTTTTTAATCTTTAGCAAATCTTTTGACTCCTGGCAGTTGAGTGGTAATATTTTCAGCTCGAGTTCTTACGTTTCTGTTTGAACAATTTTTTCTCCATTTGGTACCATTTTTACTTAAATAATATTTCTGTCTTCCTTCCATATCTTCAGACTCACTCTCTCCATCATCCACTGGGTTGTCTGTCTCACCTTCAAATTCACTTGCGTTTTGTTCAAAATCTAGATAATTGCTATTTATGCTGACGTTATCTATATATTTTTCGCCATCTGATTCAATGACCTCTTCATCATCGGTTTCCATCTCATTCCAGAGAGCCTGGAGGCGGCGAATATCTTTCTCATAATCTCCCATGCTTAACCTAACGATTTCAAAAGGTAAAAAATATTATAAAAGTATTTATTTTAAAACTCACCTCAAAAAGAACGTAGACTTCACTTAAAATAATTTGCAAAATGTACAAATATTGTTAGAGAACTAGACACGTAGGGTTTGAGAAACCGGAGTAAACTAAACTATCCCAAAGAATCGCTTGTAACAAACTGCTAACTAAACCGCTTCGCACGCGGAAAAAGAATGCTATTTCCGAAAGCTACCGAGAAGGGCGGTGGTGTAGGCTCACTATTTTTGAAAATATTGTATATTTTAGTTTGCACTGGATTTGTCACACCCCACGTGTCAGACGCCGGGTTAATAAAAATAAAAAAAATAAATGAAGTTTGCCTACTTGTTATTACATGACAAACTATCATGGCATTTTGAGTTATAAAGTTTGCCATACTTCTTACAGATACACCTTTTTGTTATACAACTTTTCTTACATACGCAACGAACAAAACCGTGACTCGTTCCTATGGCTGCTTCTTTAGCAACAGATCGAAAAGTTAAATTTGTCTTTCTTCGATTTCATCCACTAAATTATTAAACCTTCCATCATAATCTTGAAGTAGTCGTCTTTTCCTTCGAGTTCAAGAATCGCTAAAAACCTGTTTAAAAATTCTTCTTTCCATCGCTTTCCCTCATTTATGTTTGCCATGACAGATGAGGAATAAGCGCTCACGGCCTCATTTTAACAAAAGGCGTTCTGTATAGTTGGAACTAGTTTTTAATGAGCCACAGGGTTATTCTAGTTTAATCTAGTGAAAACGCATTGTGACTAAGAACGGATTTTAACTGTAACATAGACATATTTTAAAGTTATTTCGTGTATTTTGATATTTGAATGGGACAGCAAAACGAGCAGTTGGTCATAATTTATGCTGTGTCAAATGTAGCGAGTTATTTGTGAAATTGAGACAAAAAAAGGATTCGTTTTGCAATTTCAATGTAATGGTGAGAACCTTTCAATCATTTTGATTAGTTGCAACTTAATAAATATAGTGTTCACGCAATATTACTGGAAACAACTGGTAATCAGTAGGGGGACTTTCAAAGTTTGTGCTTGTCAGTGCCATACTTACTTATTTCTCTTCATACACAGGGTGATTCATTGCTAAATGGAAATAATTTAACAGTAGAATTCTGACTTCAAATTATGAAGATTTTTGCCAAAACACCTAAATAAAGTATAGCTGCTTACTGACTTCCAGGATGCAATTATTGTAAAAGAAAAGGACATTCACCTAAAGATGGTTTTGTTAGGAAGAATAAAGAAAAAAGGGACAAAATCCAAAGAAACCGAGCCAGTAAAAGTGATAATAGAGGTGAAGGCTTGGACTTGTCGTTTGAAGTGATATCCAGTTCCAAGTAAATATGGAATGGTTCATGGACAGTGCGGCTTCACAGCACATGTGTAAAGAGAAAGATATGTCTTGCAGTTTTAAGAAGTTAGAAGTACCCAAAATGTATAAATATCGGTAATGGTACAGCACTACAAGCGGAAGGACAAGGTAATATTTGTATTTTAGCTTATAATGGTAAAACCTTTCATTGTGTCACATTACACGATGTTCTCTTTGTACCACAACTTAAAGTCAATTTATTTTCACAATGGAGGGCTTTAGACAAAGGCCTATCATTGATTTCAGATGCCACAAATGCACAGTTCGTAAACAAAGAAAACATCACTGTAGCAGTGGCAATCCGCACAGACAAACTTTTCAAAATTATGTTCAAGGGGGCCAACTACTCTGAACACACATGTCAACACTTTAAGAGGGGCCTCCTCACAGGTATATAAACCTAAAAACCTGCACAATACTAGTTACTTATCTAGTAATTATTTGGTTTAAAATATTTACGATAGATGTCGATAGTAGTACTGAATCGGCTTTTACTTATTCAACGTATTTTCTCTCTCTCTGTCTTTCCACTCTTGACGGTTCAAAGAAACGCATCTCTGTTCGGATGTTTTGGTTTCATTTATTTCAACTTTTTGTGAGCACAGAAACCTTATCTCTGTTTTTTATGTTGCATCCAAACCACAGTACAGCTGTGATCCAATGATCCTAACAAAACTTGTTGACATAAGCATTTCCATTTGAGTGTAGATTTTTGATTATTTAAGCGTTTCATAAGTGTTTTTGAAAGGAATAAATTGTTAAAAAGTAAGTAATCGTATTTACCCGATATTAAAAATTATAGTTATGATAATGTAAATTATCCAGCAATCGGTATTTTTTAATTTTAAAAGCTATGTTTGAGGTTGTGTTTACTGGATTATTAGGCAATCCAAACCACGTGACTTTTTAGCTGTCAATATGGCGGCGAAGGTCAAATATTGAATTCAGTACATTCATTTATGTTTAGAAGTTGCAGAGTTTTATAGCTATAAAACGTTTTTTTTATTTTGTTGGGTTTTAAGGTGTTTTGTAGTGTTTGAGGAGGACAATTTTCCTATTTTAAGATGAAGAGTGCTTATTTTAAAACGTTATTAGTGTAAAATCCAGATGTTGGAGAAACATAAATAGTTTGGCTAATAGATATTGTTACGGGTTCAAACTGACTGAAGTTAGTTGAAACTAAATTAAAAATTTCAATTTCAATCAATTAGTCATCACATTGTTTGTTTACTAAATGATATAAGAAATTCCTCTTTTATTGTTCCCTCACTTTAAACGGTCTAAACATAAAGGGCTATCCCTACCAAAGAGTCAAGCTGGCTAGTGGAAGACCAGTAAGTAATTAAGGTTGGTACTTTGACTTATCTATCTAATTGATCTACTGTCATTATGTTTTATTCCTACTCCACTTTTTTGTCTGAATTTTACCTGAATGAGGTGAACCGAACTTTTCCGGATTTTTGAGGCCAAAAGGAAAAAAGAGAAACACTTTCCGAGACACTTTATAATATTTTCATGTATTGAAAAGCCCGCAAGGGGATATTTTATAAACTTGTCTATTTAAAGCCACTCCACCTTCGGTAAGTCTACCTAACCTAACCTAACCACGTTTCAACTAACCACCATATTCTTTTAACTCTTTTAGGCTTTTTTTTTGGGATTTACTTTGGACCATTTACTGACAGTAGTGCCATTGCTGTGACCATCTGCATGGTTCACCACAGCTAGACGTCCGGATAGCCCCTTTTTAATGTAGCCAGACTGCCGACCACAAGTAAGAGTACACTTATTATTTTGTATAGCATCATTCGCCTATCGACTATTGAGAAACTGACTTCCACTCCACCATAGTAGAGGACTCCGCCGAACTAAGATTTTATATGTGTTCATAAAATAACATTCAATATCTACTTACCTTGTGAACCTATCAGTACTAATAGGGGAATTGCGTATAGTGTGAAACCGTAAACAATTTCAACTTTCCTTAAATATCTTGTCTCCTCCACTATTCTTTTGCAAAATAAAACGTTAAGAATTGTTACACAGTACCTTTCAGGGTAATTAAATGTGAATAATATTGATTTACCCACCCCTTTCTCCACTAACTAGCTGGTCATCAAACTGGTTATATTTAGGATTATAATCAACAAACATTCATTTGTTACCTATTGATCATGTAGGTAACAAAATTTGGCGCCCTTATCGTGTGTAATTCTACTTTTGTAAGCTATTTTAAAATTTTAGGTTGCTTTGATACGCATTTATACCCAGTAACTGTAGTATTTTGGTACAGATAGTAGATATTAAAGTCAACTTTTGTATCCTTGTCTTGACCTTTTGAACAACTTGGAAGGAAGGTACAACATAAAACTTCACAATAGGACAAATCAAAACGTCACACAACATAACAACACAAGAAAAACATATATTTCCTTTTATTAGTTAGTTTTTCAGTAATTTAAAACCTCTTGCAAGAAATTTTCGGTAATACAATAACATAACGACTGTCAATTTATTCTTCTTTTCTTTAACTTCGGTTAATATAGTTTGGAACTGGTCTTTTACATTCTAGGTAATATGATAAAATAAAACATTTCTATCAGTATTATTCTAATAGTATGGGCGGTATACAATAAAAGAAGGATAACCATTTAAGAGAATTTTAAGTTTAATCTGAGTAAATTAAATAATTAATTAATAATATATAAGTTTTTCCTATTACTATATTAGTAAAAGGTAGTTAAGGTAAAAATTTTAATTGTGTGCAACTATCCTAGATTAATTTATAGATTTTGGGTTTGTAGTTTTCTCTTCAAAATTTTTTAGTGGAATTTATTTTTACAGGCTTCTTTATTGAGCGCGAGTGTTTTTTTTTCCTTTTTGGAAGGAGTGGGGATACTTGGATACTTGTAGTAATTCAAACATTTAGGTACAGTTATTTTTTTTTGTAAAATAAAAATTTATTCATACATTTAACTTAAACAGATTTATAATTCAATATGGAGATTAATAGGCTCCTTAAAGATGAATTAATCTACGAGTTATATATTCGCAAACTACCTACAGTAAATACGGTGGCGGAACTCAGACATAAATTAGGAGAAGCTCTGAAGCTGGAAAAAGAGAAGGGAGAATCGCTGATTAAGATGGACGTGTCTCTAGATTGTGTCAGTGAAATGGATATATGCGAGAAGAAAATACGGGAATTAGACGAAGCTTTGGAAAGTTTTGATAACGAAAATGCTGAAAATGATTTCAAAAGAATTTCTACTAGGCTTCAACATGTCTCTGCTCGGTTATCACGATTTAAAAGAGATGGAGAACTAGAAGAACATAAACGAACAGCGTTAATGCAACATTGTCATCAGTTGAAACAAAAACTTTCAATAATTTACAAACAATCCCCTAACGAATCTGAAACTCACCTGTCGCCGAACCAAGACGTTTCATTACCTTCTGCATCAGGAAATACAACATCGGAGAATGCCACATCAGTAAACATTGCAGATAGGGTTCAACAGTTATCCTTATTGGATGAACCAATATGCTCCCGTCAGCCTCCAGGGAGTCGAAACTTAAATATAGTTGGTGACTTCGTAGATATGCCTGAGGAACATGTCACTGCTGCAGATACCCATCAGTCTTACCCAATGTTCCATCATGCGCAATGTAACAATTATATGACTGATCCTAGACACCGTGTGAATTTTTTTCCCACAGTTACCGAGCATCAGCCTAATCCAACCAATGTTTCTTCTGGAAGAGCTACGTTGAATAGTACCAATGTACTTTGGGATAGACCTGAATTCATGACAGGTCATATGGATGAATACTCTCCTTATCATCTACAGCACAGTTTTAATAATTGGAACCATGATTCCCGAATGCCAGATATTGCTAGATGGAATGTGAAGTTCAATGGCCGCACGAGCGTCAATGAATTTTTAGAGAGAATCGAAGAGCTCCGTAGGTCTAGAGGTGTCTCTACACAACAATTGCTGCGTTGTGCTCCTGAACTTCTGACCCAAGATGCTTTGATTTGGTACCGGACTAGAAGATTTTCTTCCTGGCAAGATTTTGTCTCTCAATTGCGTGAAGCATACTTGCCGTACGATTATGAAGTAAGCCTAATGGATGAGATTCGAAGAAGGACTCAAGGTGGCCAAGAAAAAGTTCTTACGTTCATTACGATCATGGAAAACCTTTTTCGCAAACTAAATCAACCACCTAGTGAAAAGGATCGGGTAGCTCTAATACAGCGAAACCTCCTACCGAACATCCAGTCTCAACTTGCCCTACATAAAGTATCAACGATTGATCAGCTTATTCGATTAAGTCGGGCTGTAGAAGAGACGGAGGCGAGGATTCAAAGATTCCTTCCCCCACCTTCTTCAAATCGATCTCTCCTCGAGCCGGAATTGGCATACCGAGAACCTTCAGGTCAGCCTTATGTCGCCGCTATCAGAAACACTTCTAATTGTCTAGAACGAGAATCGGGAACAATGGCCGCGTCTTCGGCATTAACTCCTGCACCAGCTGAACCTCAATCTAACGCTTCACTTGCATCATCTTGTTGGAACTGTGGCATGACTGGTCACCGTTTTAAGAAGTGCGATCAGCCTCGCAAACGATTTTGTTATAAATGTGGAGAGAACAACTGTTCGATTTATAACTGCCCAAACTGTCGAAAAAACTGGAACCGAAGTCAACAGTAGGCCAGCTGTCTGACGCATCGTTTTCCATGGCCGATTCACAACGTCAAGTTTTACTAGATTATGTCCTTGCTTATGCGGAAGGAGATACGCGACCCTATCTTCAGGTGAAAATATATGGTTGTCAATTGCTTGGTTTGTTGGATTCCGGAGCTACAAACACCGTTTTGGGTGGATCTAGTTGGAACAAGTTAAAATCTTCCTGCAAGATCCAAAACACTGAACAAAAGTCTTGTGTTGTGGCTTCAGGCCAAACTTGTGGTATTTTGGGTAAGGTATCTTTACCAATTGCGTTGTGTGAGAAAGTAAAGATTATCGATGTTCTTATTATTCCTGAACTCCCTCATACTCTTATTTAAGGAATGGACTTTTGGAAGGAAATGGAGATAATCCCGAATATGTTCTCGGGTGAGTGGCAGTTTAGAGATTCCTCCCAAAGTGAACCAACAATGCAATTAGCCTTAATTTCATCCGACCATCTGGATCCTGAGCAGCAATCTCGACTGAATAAACTTATTGATGATACCTTTCAAGGGGTTAATTCCAAATTAGGATGCACTAACTACGTTGAGCATGTCATCCGAACCTCTTCGCCGCCACTAAAACAACGGCATTATCCTTTGTCGCCGCCGATTTTGAAGCAAGTAAATGAAGAACTTACTAAGATGCTCGAAGATGGAGTGGTGGAGTCTTCTAACTCTCCTTGGGCCTCTCCGATAATCCTCATTAAGAAGCCTGATAGACGTCATCGGTTCGTCGTAGATTATCGACAACTTAATAAGGTCACTACTAAGGATGCTTACCCTCTCCCCTTCGTAAGCGCTACGTTGGACAAACTTCGTGATGCTCACTATCTGACGACATTGGACATCAAAAGTGCATACTGGCAAATACCGCTTTCGGAAGAATCTAAGCCAATGACAGCTTTCGTTGTACCTAATCGTGGTCTATATCAATTTCGGCGAATGCCGATGGGACTCCACAATGCCCCAGCAACGTGGCAAAGATTCATAGACCAGGTCATAGGTGTAGATCTAGAAAAATATGTATTTGTCTACTTGGATGACATTATCATCTGTACGGATACTTACGAGAAACATCTTGATATTCTACGGGAAGTTTTATCTCGAATCACCAAAGCGGGACTGACTCTTAATAGAGATAAATGCCACTTCTGCAAGTCCGAACTAAAATACCTTGGCTACATTATAGGCGCTGGTGGACTAATGGTAGATCCAACTAAGGTGGAAGCTATCCTGCAAATCCCTCGACCCAAGTCTGTTACCGAAGTTCGTCGACTTATCGGTGTTGCATCTTGGTATCGACGATTCGTACCCAACTATTCGTCCTTGATCGCCCGCTATGTACTCTGCTTCGAAAGAACCAGCCTTTTGGTTGGAGTGTTGAATGTGATAATTCTTTTAAGGCTCTTAAGGAATACTTAGTGTCCGCTCCATTGCTTTCCTGTCCAGATTTTGAACGACGGTTCATTTTGCAAACTGACGCTTCTGACTACGGGTTGGGTGCTGTTTTGTCACAGATGGATGATGAAGGCAATGAGAGAGTCATTTGTTATTTGAGCAGATCTCTTTCGAAATCAGAAAGAAAATACAGCACTACCGAGAAGGAGTGTCTGGCTGTGTTGTTTGCCATAGAGCGCTTGCATCCTTATCTCGAAGCCGTTAAATTCACTGTCATAACAGATCATTTCGCTCTTAAGTGGATTAATAACATTAAGGACCCCGTAGGACGAATCGCTAGATGGGCAGTCCGATTACAACAATTTCAGTTTGAAGTAGTCCATCGTAAAGGTAGTAAGTAACCATACTGTTCCTGACGCACTCTCAAGAGCTGTACCTCGTATTGAAAGTATCGACTTGGAGTCCACAGATAAATGGTTCTCAAAATGTGCCAGAGAATACAAGATACACCAGCCAAGCATCCGCTGTGGCGGTCGGAAAATGGACAACTATTTAAAAAAGTCGATGTTGCCTATCCAGAACTAGCTGAAGATGGCGATGGTTGGTTAATGGTGGTCCCAAAGGAGAAACGAACGGAAATAATATCTTCACATCATGATCCTCCTACATCAGGTCATCTTGGAGTATATAAAACACGAACTAAGATTGGTAGAAAGTATTACTGGCCTAAACAAAAGCAAGATGTCGCTCGCTACATTGCAAAATGTCCAATCTGCCTCCAAACTAAGCCTCTTCAAAAAGCTCTCGCTGGACTTATGCTTAGTCAAGGCCCAACTGCCGTAAGACCATTTCAAATAGTTAGCTTAGACATAATTGGACCTCTACCTCGTTCGGCATCTGGATATTCTTTCGTTTTTTCCATACAGGATATATTTAGTAAATATATACTTTTATTCCCTTTAAGGCAAGCTACTGGAAAACGCATCTCGGAAATATTCGGAGATAACGTAATTCTTGTCTATGGTGCTCCCCAGAGAGCAATAATGGATAATGGTCGATCATTCATTAGCTCGGTATTTCAGGATATTCTTAGACAATACGACATTACCTCTTTTCACGTTGCAAACTACCATCCTCAGAGCAACCCAGTAGAACGTTCTCATAGAGTAATAAAGACGGCATTGACATCTTATGTGGCTGAAAACCATCGGAGCTAGGATAAGTTCCTTCAGAAGATTGCCTGCGCTATCCGCACATCTTGTCATGAGGTAACCCAACTAAGTCCAAACTTTGTTGTCTTTGGTCGCGAAATCCAGTTATCTGGAAAGGATATTCACCCGCTAGCCACATCGCAAAAGCCTAATTCCGATCCTCTTACTCGTTCTGAAGCTTTATTGGAAGTTTTCCAGGACATCCGACGTCGTATCAAAATAGCGTACGAAAACACCAAGCAGAGGTATAATCTACGTCGACGAGACGAGAAGTTTAGTCTAGCACAGAAAGTATGGAAACGCCGATACGCTCTTTCTGATAAGGCAAGGTCCATAACAGCCAAATTTGTTCCAAAATTTGAAGGTCCATTTATTATTTCAACAATTTGTTCACCCTGGTCCTATGAGCTAAAGGACGAAAAGGGAAATTCCAAAGGTGTCTGGCACGCCAAGGATATAAAGGCTCATCCGCCGGAAGATTCAAATTCTGACTCGGACTCTGATTTAGATTAAATAAGATTGTAGATAAAGTTGTTTTGGATTGTCAAGTTTTTTTTGGAAAAAAAAAAACTTTTTCCAGGAAAGAGGGGGGTTGTTACGGGTTCAAACTGACTGAAGTTAGATGAAACTAAATTAAAAATTTCAATTTCAATCAATTAGTCATCACATTGTTTGTTTACTAAATAATATAAGAAATTCTTCTTTTATTGTTCCCTCACTTTAAACGGTCTAAACATAAAGGGCTATCCCTACCAAAGAGTCAAGCTGGCTAGTGGAAGACCAGTAAGTAATTAAGGTTGGTACTTTGACTTATCTATCTAATTGATCTACTGTCATTATGCTTTATTCCTACTCCACTTTTTTTGTCTTTTATGGCTGAATTTTACCTGAATGAGGTGAACCGAACTTTTCCGGATTTTTGAGGCCAAAAGGAAAAAAGGGAAACACTTTCCGAGACACTTTATAATATTTTCATGTATTGAAAAGCCCGCAAGGGGATATTTTATAAACTTGTCTATTTAAAGCCACTCCACCTTCGGTAAGTCTACCTAACCTAACCTAACCACGTTTCAACTAACCACCATATTCTTTTAACTCTTTTAGGCTTTTTTTTTGGGATTTTCTTTGGACCATTTACTGACAGTAGTGCCATTGCTGTGACCATCTGCATGGTTCACCACAGCTAGACGTCCGGATAGCCCCTTTTTAATGTAGCCAGACTGCCGACCACAAGTAAGAGTACAGTTATTATTTTGTATAGCATCATTCGCCTATCGACTATTGAGAAACTGACTTCCACTCCACCATAGTAGAGGACTCCGCCGAACTAAGATTTTATATGTGTTCATAAAATAACATTTAATATCTACTTACCTTGTGAACCTATCAGTACTAATAGGGGAATTGCGTATAGTGTGAAACCGTAAACAATTTCAACTTTCCTTAAATATCTTGTCTCCTCCACTATTCTTTTGCAAAATAAAACGTTAAGAATTGTTACACAGTACCTTTCAGGGTAATTAAATGTGAATAATATTAATTTACCCACCCCTTTCTCCACTAACTAGCTGGTCATCAAACTGGTTATATTTAGGATTATAATCAACAAACATTCATTTGTTACCTATTGATCATGTAGGTAACAATATATTATGTGTAACCTTCTGCTATGAAATCAGTGTTGTAATTTATTTTTAGTAAATAAATGTAGAACTATGTTAGCCTTTCATTGATTGTAAGGAATTATATATGTATTTGTAGTTATGTAATGAGCTTATAAATCATTGTTTTTTGTCGATGTTGGCTTGTGAAATTGTTTCTAATGACCCTAGGGGTTTTATTATCTAGTTTTTTTGTTTTTGGAAGAAATAAACTGTTATATAAGGGTTTTATTTTTCTATTTTCCCTAAAGTGTGCGACGTTTAATGCATTAGAAAAACAATTATTTAACACTGCTAAATATAAATTGTATTTCATTTTGACATGTGTACATTACAATACATATTTCTAATATTAACATGAGTAAAATCAATGAACTTCAGCCTCATTGTTCAAATATTTTGATCTTATTGACAAAGCTATGTAAAAATATATTACTATAATAACACTTAGTACATAAACGTTATACGTATTATGAAGAGACAAGAATTATTACTAATTTAAATACAAATCAAAATAAAACATTCATTAAATGTTGAGAAATAATAAAAGTTGCAAAGTAATATTTACTAAATGTTTAGCTTCAAAACTAAAACATAAATACTTAAGCATCATAGACACCACCGTCTCCATAAATTCAATTTGATCATCCTGGAACTGTTGAGGCATTTCATCAATATCCATGACATGTTGACAAAGTAATTAATTATAACAATTTTCAGCAACTACCAATACATAACTTAACATTGCTATTACTAAATATTAACATCCTTTTCATTAAAATAAAGTGTGCAAAACATGCTCATCGAGTATCTTTTCTTGACCAGGACGATCAGTTACACATATCCCAATTAATTGTCATTCAGCTCTTGGGACAATTTACATGAAAAAGGACTACTATTAATTATTATATACCTTAGTGTCAGTTAGTTTTGTCCTTTTATCTCTGCGATTCTTTCGGTCAACATCTGCAGCCCTTTTTTTTACTTTCTGAGACACATGTCCCATATGGTACCCAATCAGGGTGTTCTTTATCTTTGGGGACAGGAAGTTTGCCTAAAATGAGTTAATACCCACTTGAGTACAAACTACGTAAACTAGGAGCTAGTAGAGTTGATATATTTGATAAAAAGCCTACCAGTTATAAAGGGTCTACAGCAAACTTTCTGGTGTTTCAATATAGTTTCGGTCTGATCGTCTCGCTTTGTTGCTGCAGTCCATGCCACAGATATCCATGCAGCCCTGCGAAGTTTGGTCCAAACGTTTTTCTGCGTTAGAAACCTGTATTTTGTCTCAGCGGGAACAAAACGAAACTTCATCACGATTAGAACGGCTTCCACAACCAACTATAATACATATCGAAGACAAACACTACACTATCTAAAAACCACAATTACAGCCAATAAACAGAATGAAAATCGATTTAACGTGGGTTAAACAATCACACTCTACAGTAACTTTGTTGTTTATTTGACCTTCACCGCCATATTAAATTTATTTTGACTGGTCGTTGGATTGCCTAATTTGGATAATGTGAAAATATGAGATAAATAATACTGATTGTTTGTTCTAGTATCATCAAAACATCTTCCAATATTCTCTTGAAACCCTGTTTTAATGATAATATGGGTATGTGAGCGAAAAATGCTTAATTGAAGTAAAGTGACCTTTCAAGTATCTGAATGAAAAGAAATTAAAACCGCTTTCAAATGACAAGAATTACATAATCCATTTTGATGAAAATATAATAGTGATAATTGAAAAATGTAACTATTATCACCTGATACAAGGTGCGTTACATATTGCATGAAAGGACATGTGCTATTTGATAATATGGATACCAAGTGACAGCATTGTGGGAATTTCTAGAAATCATGAATGGAAGAAAAATATACATTGAAAACATTCTACCTTTCGAAATTTGTACCATTTATATTATCATAATAAAATGTTTTCATAATTATAATTTTTCTTTGTTTCATGCTAAGAAAATTAAATTTCGGAAAAGTTGCAAATTTACATGATTGAAAATAGGCCATTTAGTCTGAAAACACACAACGTCGTGTCACAACTTTGCCTCAATCTAATCAGTTTCAGAGTTTCTGTTGGTTGCTTTCAAATTTTATTTGACATGTAGGCTCTTTTTTCAACTTCAATTTTATCTAAAAACAAATAATATAAACAAAAAGTTTCAAAATTTCTTTATTATACAAAGAAATATTTACTTGTAATACAATGCTTTACATTTAATAGAAACGGGAAAGTAAGGTACAGTGAGGAATTTCAAGTTAAAATAGCAAACGTTTAAAAAAACTTACAAAGCAATTATAACAACTAATGAAAATGTGAAGTGAAAGATCTGTAATGACAAATAATAATATATATATATATATATATATATATATATATATATATATATATATATATATATATATATATATATTGTGGGGAGATCGATATATACAGTACAAAAGCAAACATACAATCAACATATACAAGTTTGCTTGTACCTTGTTCCCAAAGATTGATCATGTGTGTTGTGGAGATTGGAACTGAAACATTTTTCCTTCATTGTACAAAAAAACAGTTGGCTCATTCTCTTTTCTCCATCTATAAAATGACAGATACACATATGTTCAATCACCTGAGTGGTAAACAGTTTTTTGTTTTTGTATAACACTTTATTGGTATTATTACTTTTCCGTCCAACCCATCTAATATGCGTGAAAAGTGTTAGCTTATCCAAAAAAAAGTGGTAATTTTGGATTTTTTTTGAGTTTTTTTCTTGGCTTTGACACTCGTCATTAGGCCAGTCACAACAGGAACAAACTATTATTATATAAAAAAAATATTCACCTCACTCACACCTATTCACACCTAAGAGAAGACAAAAACACCTACCTAAAAAAATACAATAAGGATATACAGGGTCACTCGCTTCTTGTCAAGGGGCCCATCAAGACATTATAATTTATTACAAACAAAACTAGGCCACGGAAAGGTGGGAATAACTACAATTGGGATAAACAGATGTAAACAAATCTGGTTCAAATATTCACAAGCATACCTTTCATTCGTATATGAATTTCATCAGAACCTTATATACTTCCATTTTGTTTAAAGCTTAAAGATGGCAGATATTGAAGGGTGGGAAAAACCCGATTCTTAATAAATCTTTAATAAGGTTTTGAGTTTCTTGGGAATATATGCAGTTGAAGAAAATATTATTCAAATCACTTTTGATATGACAGTGTTGACACAGGCCTGTGTGAAGAATTTTTATTTTATATAAGTGTGCCAGATAACATGCATGTCCAAAGCGTAGTCTTGCAATAGTTGTAATGCACTTACGTGGGCAGCAATAAGAATTAAACCAACAACAATTCGGAATTTCTTGTTGAATTGATGAATATTGGGTATCAGATATTTTACAATAATCGATCCAAGATTTTTCCATAAACAACTTTGTTTTTGCCTAGAATAAGCAAATACGTCTGGTACAGTGAGTGGATAGATAGATAAGGTGCCATTTTCTGCTGCATTTTTTGCTAAAGGATCTACATGTTCATTACGTTTAAGTCCTATATGTGCTTTGATACATATCAGCTGTACATGTTTATTATCTTTTTTTAATTGAAATAACATTTTTTTATATAGAATATATAAAGATTATCTGATAAAGCAGGTATAGTTGGATTTTGTATAGCTGTTAAGACAGACAGAGAATCAGCTAATATAATAGCAGAACTTTCTGGACGAAGAAAAGAATATTAACGATTCATAGATGCCCACAGCTTCAGCGCTGAAAACTGAGAAGTCTGAGGGGAGCTCAAACAATTTTTCGACATCATCACCTGGAATGTAGAACGCACAACCAGTTCCATATAAACTTTTGGAAGCGTCAGTATATATCTGTATGGAATCAGAATAATTTTCTAATATGGAGTTTAAAATTGTAAGACTTATCATAGGATTTACATGATACCTAGGTTGAATGACATTAAACATATGAAGAAAGTATTCGTAATCATCTTAAGTCATATTTTTTTCTTATCTAATTACACATACATCGTTGTTATTTCGGAAAGCATCACATAGAGGCGGTGAATTTTTGCGGATCCAGTAGTTGTTAGTTAAATCAAATGCGTTTAGTTTACATATATTGTGATATAAAGATTCGTCGGAAGACATAATTTTTATGAGGAATTTATGGCTAAAATTATTTCTTCCATATTTTACGGGAGGTTCTCAAGCTTCCACGTGAAGTGGTTCAATGGGAGTAGACCTCATGGCACCCATACAAATACGTAAGGCTTTGTTTTGAAATACGTCAATTTTTAGTGAATTATTTTCACTTGCGGATCCATAAAGTGTACATCCATAATCTATTATGTATCTAGTATGTATGATCTATGAAAAAGTAGCGAAGTCGACACATCAGCTCCCCACCAAGTTTTAGAAATGGATTTTAAAAAATTCATCAATATATGTTCGATATGGGGTTTCCAGGTTAATTTCCTATCAACTATCATTCCCAAGTATTTTATTGATTTACAAAAAGGAAACGCTTGTGTATTCAACTGAATCGTATCGATATTCGAGAAGTTATGTCTAGAAAAAATGCAAACTGATGATTTCGTGGGAGATACTTCAAAACCATTTTTAATGAACCATTTATAAGCCGATCCGTATATTTTATCTAACGTCTCTACAGCATCATTATATTTTTTGGACTCTGAATATAAGCAAAAATCATCCGCATATTGAATTATTTTTGGGCCGATATTTCCAACGTAAATACTATGAAAGTCAGCCGTATACAAATTAAAAAGCAGAGGACTCAATACTGAACCCTGAGGTAGTCCTGAAGTATTATAACGAGGTCCTATTAAGTGATTATTATGAGTTCTTATATACAAGTTTCTATGAGAATAAAAGTTAATTATTGCATTAGTTAATCGAATCGGTATTAGGAAGTTATTAGTCATTTTTTCTCTCAGAATGGGTAAGCAGACGCTATCATAAGCACCTTCGATACCTAGGCAAAGTGTAGGTAAATATCTATTGTTAGAATAAGTATTTTGAATATCGGTCACGAGAGTTGTTGGAGCGTCAATTGTACCACAACCTTTTCTGTAGCCAAACTGGGTTCTTGGAAGGAGGTTTTTCTTAGATAACCACCATTCAAGTATGTGCTTAATGGTACGTTCTAGAGTTTTCAACATACAAGATATAGGGCGATAGGATACAGCATGATTGGGATCTTTACCTGGCTTGAGAATAGGAATAATTATGACATCCTTCAATTCATTAATTATGGATAGATTATTCAGTATGTCATTGAATATATCAATCAACATACATTTAGCAATAACAGGAAGGTTATCAATAATAGGATATCTTCCAAAATCTTTTCGCAATCTGAATTCCACCAAGGTGGGGAGTAACGTTTTAAGTTTCTAATATTTTTGAATTGTGGTATCGCAATGTGTGCAGCTTGATGCATACTGCTGATTAAGATTTGATATTTATCTGATGTGGGGTTTAATGGGAAATCTCCTTGAAGAATATTTTCAATTGTCCCAGTATACAATAGCCAGTTATCTTTTTTTATGTGGCATCTATTTTTAAGGGGTAATTCATTGATAACAATTGGAAGCTCCATAAGAATAACAAAATGATTCGATCCTAATGTGTCATCTAATACTGACCAATTAATTCTATTAGCAAGTTCAGGAGAACAAAAGGTGATATCTATCGCAGAAACATTTTGATTAGGACGAGTTAAAAATGTGGGATGTCCATTATTCATTACTGTTAGATTAAGATCATCTCCAACTTGGATTAGCTGTATACCAACTGTGTCATTATGACGTGCACCCCACAACGAATGATGTGCATTGAAATCACCGCCCACGATTATAGGATTTTTTGCTTGTGAAAAAAGTGTAAGCCAATCATTAGCAGAACATTTAATTTTAGGTAGTTTATAAGCAGAAAAAAAGACTTAGCTCCGATTTACCATATTTAATTTTTATGCCACACATTTCCACGCCTCTACACACATTCATACTAATTTTGAATTCACAAAAATGTATTGAATGAAGAACTAAAATGGCAACACCACCATAGCCGTCATGTCGGTTTTACAGATCATATTATAACCATTATAACAATATTGTATATTTTTTTTTTATACCAAGTTCCAGTAATAAGTGCCACATCTATTTTTCTAGAATTTAAAAAGTGTTGCAAACGGTTATTTGCCACAGCTGATCTGCATAATGTTAAGTGGAACTTTCTGAGCCATTAATAATTATTAACTGTTAGAGTATCTTCCAGTACTTGTTTTATGCTACTGAATATTGAACTTTTATTAATTGATTGCAAGTCTTCTACTGAGCTAATATAATCCAATAGATTGAATACAAATTTGGAGACAATGTCAGCAATACTCTGTTTTTTACTTCCAATACTATTGAAATTGGATTTATAGGGGTTAGTAGGTAATGGTTGACTAGGACCAAAAGTAAAAGGAAACATAGGCGAGCCAGAAGGAGACTCATTGGACGGAGAGTCTGATTTTCTTTTCTTTTTCATTGGAACTGAGTAGTTTTTTGTGCCACTTGTACTTGGTAGCGACGAAATTAAACTATTGCTTTCCCTAGTATTTTTTATCATAGTTTGTATGGTATTATTATTAACCTGATTAGTAAGACTGGGGAAATTTTTATTATAATTTGACAAGCCTGAAAAAGAATCATGACTTACAAAAGGAGAAATAGAGTTTTCACAGTATTTTCTGGCTTCCAGAAATGACGTTTTTTGTTCAACCATAATAGTTTTAATTTTTTTCTGTTTCTCATATTGAGGGCATTTTTCAGATATAGATAGGTGATCGTTAGATTTACAATGAATACAATAAATTTTGTCCTCATTGCAACTGTGTTCCTCTGTTTTTATTTCGCCGCATTATATACATCGTTCTTGGGTGTTTTTACACTGTTTAGAAACATGTCCATACTTCAAACAACGATAACATTGAACCACTCTACCTATAAATTGTTCTACCTGACAATATACTTTATGAAATGCAACATATTTTGATATAATGTTACCTTCAAAAGTAATAATAATGTTTTTTTTTTACATAATCAATTGTGGTATCCTCTCTTTAGATTTTACGTTTAGTACGATAATTATTTATTACCGGAGAGATAGACTCTACATTCTCTAACAAATATTTTTCGTCATATTTAGTGTCAACGTCCCTTATGATACCCTTTGATTCGAGTAGATGATTTGGAATATAAGCTACCAAATTATGATTTTCCAACAAAGGATTTTCAACTGATTGATTAGCCTAAAGAAACGATTTTAATAAAACTTTTATTCGATTTTTACCTATACTTTCAATTTCTAATATATTAGTTAGCTTTAATTGTTTAAAAAGTATGTGACCGACAGTCATCGGATGTAGCCTTCCTAAATTACTACTTTTAATATTTTCAATGTATACGCAAATAGTAGATAAATTGTACTTATCTGACAATAATTTGAAATTTTTTGGAACTGGTTTTACTGCAGAAACCTCGTTGCTGCTTGGAGGGTTATTAATCGGTAACATTTGATCATCATCACATAACATAATTGACTCCACTTGCGTCGAGAATGACGTCCCTTTTTTATCCCCATTATGGGGGAAAAATTATTTAGTTAAAAACACTAATCGGAATATTTTAAATAAACACGTGTAAGAAAACAAAGTTGGCACTGATAAAAACTATCGACCGGTTTTGTTAATTGCTTCGCACAACCTATTTGTACAAAGGTAAAATCAACACTGATTTTTTTGAGTTGTTCTTAAGTTTTCCAGCAAGAACCACACAAAAAATGGTTTTTAGAAAAAAATCCCGTCTGTATAACTCCATACAGCCCCCGAAGTGCAATAAGTCACCAATTTTATGATTGAGTATTGTTCAAGACATCTCACATATGAACCCTTTTTTCAGCTTACCAGAGCCAGTAAAACGGGTGCTATGGTACTGGAAGTATGACATTTTTGGAGAAATTTTAGTTTGTTAGCACGATACAGCCTCCGGTGTGTATACAAATGACCAATTTCATGATTGGATATTATTCAGAGCTTTTTATAGATGAACCTTATTGATTTTCAGGTCACTAGAGCTAGTACAACGGGTGCTATAGTAGCTGAAGTGCAACATTTTTTTGGAGAAATTTCGGGTTGTTAGCACGATACACCTTCCGGAGTGTACACAAGTGAACAATTTTATAATTGTATATTTTTCAGAGTGTCTCACAGTTGAACCCTATTGATTTTCACGTCACTAGAGCGAGTATAACGGGTCCTATACTATTTAGAAGCGCTATTGCCATTTCTAGTGTAGATAGACAAAATAAAATTTGTAGTCGTCCTATGTTTTACAATTTTTTTTAATATCAACAAGTAACACTATTACTAAGTCATCTTTTAATAATAATTTGGGTTCTTATTTTCTTTGATTTTTTAAATGCTTATATAATCATATAATTTGCAAGGTAATTTCGACTAATGACTTGACAAAGTTTCAAAACTTTTATTGTTAAAATATTTTTAAAATGTAATGTCACCTACTATAGGCTATGGCAAGCTAAAAAGTAGATAACCATCCACAGACCATATAACTACTATTAAAACTGTTTTTCTACAACTGCTATGAAAAGTAGGGTATTTATCATAGCTTACTTAATTTAAAAACCATATATTGCTTACACTGTGAGAAATATCATTTCTCACGGACCTTTTTCCACACTACATACATTTTTATGGAGAATCTAGTAGGAGATGCTTGATGCCCAGCCGATTTCAGTAGGATATACTCGATGCCCAGCCGTTTTCGGTGGGTGGTCCTCGATGCTTAGACTTTTTCTACAAAACTAATTACTTGTATTCCTTAAATTTGTGCAGTTGTAGAAAAAGTATAGTGTGCAACATGTGGGAAAAGTACTTTTCAAACTTCGGTGTTTGCGGCACTCGCCCTTGACTCATGCCACAAACTTCCACACTCGTGAGAAAAGTTGAACTTTTCCCACTTGTTCCACAATATACTATTATTGACGCGCAAAGTGCGCCTCACCTTATTAATTGCCAAACTTATGCTATTACAAATATTGTTATGTAGGGAGAAACTTGAAACATTCTTTATAATTACTTTTGAAATCGTTTTCCGTATAATTTTAATAAAGAAAACGTAATGGTAGTCTCTAAGCCTGATGTAACTGCCCCACAGGTCCATTAATGTTTAATAAAACAGAAGGTACTGATACTATTCCGTAAGTTAAAACACTAACAAGATTAATTTACAAAAATCAAATTTCTATTCATTTTTACAATTTCACTAAACGGAACCTGATGTAACTGCCCGCGCAGGTCCAAATAATTTTGATGTAGCAGTTTGCACTACAACTATTATGTAAGAAAAAAAATGGTAAAACCTACTTAGGAGAAGCATCTACTTTTCTTATTTCATTTACAGTTCTAATTATGTAACTGAAACTAAGCCTGGTTTAACTGCCCCACAGTTCCATTAATCTTTAATAAAACAGAGTTTCCTGATACTATTCGGTAAGTAAAAAGACTAACAAGACTTATTTACAAAAATCAAATTTCTATTCATTTTCAGAACTGACAATTTCACTAAAACGGAACCTGATGTAGCTGCCCGCACAGGTCCAAATAATTTTCATATAGCAGTTTTCGCTACGACTATACTGTAAGTAAAAAAATGGCAAAACCTACTTAGAAGAAGCATCTAATTTTCTTATTTCATTTACAGTTCTGATTATGTAAATAAAACTAAGCCTGATGTAGCTGCCCCGCAGGTCCATTCATATTTCATAAAACCGAGTTTCCTGATACCATTCTGTAAGTATAAATACAAACAAGACTTATTTACAAAAATCAAATTTCTTATCTTCAGAACTGACAATTTCACTAAACCGGAGCCTGATGTGACTGCCCGCATAAGTCCAAATACTTTTCTTATAGCAGTGTTAGCTATGGCTATTCAGTAAGTAAAAACTAACTCAAAAACGAAATCTGATACTGTAAGGGATAGTTTATAAACTTTTTGTTTTTTTGTGTCTGAGGATTAAGAAAATAGAAGATGCAGTTCAGTTGCCATGTATGCAAAAAAATAAAGAAAATGTATTCAGTACTTATGTATATCAAATTTGTAATATGGATTCCAAGATAAAATGGATTATTTGTAGAAAAATAATTTTGTAAAAATATTATTTATTTAATGAAAATATTTAAATAATATTTTTCCAGTCTTTATAACTACATGTATCCAGACTTCAATCATGTGGATGGGGGGTCACCACCCCTTTCTGAGTATAGAATCGTAAGAAATGGATATTTTTATAAACTTTCTATTTTCTTTTTGCTATGAGGAGAAATGGTAGAGAAAAATGGAAGACGAACTTCAGTTGCCATGTAATAATAAATATGAAGACTAATACATTCAATTTGTAATAATAATTTTATTGATATTTATATAAAATATTTTTTATTTGTTTCTTTTTAATAAAAACATACACCAATTTTCCCTTCAATTTTTTTAAATAGTTAATAAGGGTCAATGAAAAAGCGGACATGTCTGTTTATTGCTATAATAAACATTTTTATAGTTTACCTAAGTAATTGGCATTTCTTTGCTACTATTCATTTGAATTATTAAGAGGGGTCAGTGGAAAAGCAGACATTCTGTATTATAATAAATATAAAAACGACCTACTCACTTTCTCTGTACTTCAAATTTGTAATCCTACAATTAAACAAACATATTGCATAATTGATTTGATTTTGTTTTCAATAAAAGAAAACACTTTTGCTATCATTTACTTGAATAATTGAGAAGAATCAATGGAAAAACAGGCATGTCCGTTTATTACAAACTGGAGGAAGCTGCAAAAAGTATAACATTTCAATAGATAACCTGGAAAAATTCAAGATAAAAAATATATAACATTTTTATTCCTGCATTTCGAAAATAAAAGATTACATATTGTGTTACTTTTTGAATAGAATACGAAATGTCTATTTTGTTCAATTAGTCGAAAGCAAATAATACTATTACCAATGTAGTTTCTTTCACTAATTCAGAAGGCAGATGTATGTATGCAGAGGCAATCTGTGGCTGTATACAGGTTCTTGAAGGAACCAAAAGGCCCAGATATGGGGATCAATAAATATAATGCACTTGTAAAATCACTAGCAACAGCTAAAAATATTTGTGGATTATTTTATGTCTAGCCTACACTAAACACAATCTTGTGGAGTAAATATAAACAGCATATACGAAGCACAAATTCACTTATTCAGCATGAAAATTACCTAATTATTATCACTTACAAATACAATACACACTAAACTATAAATTTGGGATATTTTTATGAACACAAAACATATGACAACAGCATTTGACCCATAGAGAAAGTGATAATATAATTTTTCTATAAATTGACCGTCCTCTTCTGTCATTGAAGTTCTATACAGCGCCATGTATCAAGACGGTGGAACGGTTGAACTAAAGTAAAAAGTTGTTCGTTTGCAAAAATTTGCGTGCAACAAATCTCAAAAAATACAATGATTTGAGATTTCATATTTTCAGAATCGAATTCTCTAGGCTTCCTTTTGAGGATCAGGTTTTGGTGTCCAAATTGGTGACCACAAATTGTCAAAACTGTCAAAATCACACCATCACTTAATGGCTTATATCTTTTCTATAACAATATAAAACTTAACCAAAATACCTGATCCCCAAGACAAAGGTCGAAGTTATATTGTGTTAAAATTTCAACACTTAATTTCATTGCGTTCTTCAGATTTGTTGTTTACAAAATGACCTAAATTTTGTTGCAAGTCACGGGTGCCAACTGTTTTCAGGTTCCTAAAACGTGAGGCCCATCTTAAACATAATAATTCTGATAAAGAAAACTGCTATTTCGTAACAGGTGATCAGGATATTAAATGGTGGCATAAAGCTTTATGTCATCAGAACTTCAGATATATAAGTAATATTTTGAAACGTGATAACATTGAAATAAAACAAACAAATCAAATGTGTAATTCTTGCGTACAAGCAAAACAATGCAGAAAACCTTTTAAAGTAAATGAAAGTAGAGCGAATGAACTTGGGGGAATAATACATGTAGATTTATGTAGTCTGATGAAGGAACCTTTTTTAAACAACTCCCTGTATATTTTTAACCTATTTTGGAAATCAAACGGGAAAAAGGGTTAAAGTCATAAGGTCATAATGGTACAGAATTTCAGAATTTCTCTGTAAAAAAACTATTAAGAAACAATGGTATGATGCATGAGTGTACAATGCCGTACACTCCGCAAGAAAATGGGAGAGCTGAAAGGGAATTCCGCATAATAATAGAAGCAGTAAGACCTATGATTGAAGAAAATAAATTATCAAAACGTTTTTGGGCAGGAGCAGCTAATACTGCTGTGTTTTTATTAAACAGGACTGGTACAAGTCCTGCTGAAGGTAGAACTCTTTACGAGCTGTTATTCAATCAAACATTTGATATAAAGAGGGTAACAGGAATATTTGGATGCAAAGTTTGGTCATATATACCCAAAGAAAAAAGAAAGAAGCTAGATATGAAAAGTAAAAAGGGTATTTCCATTGGATATTCTGAAAATGTAAAAAGATACAGAGTGCACTATGAAAAAGAAAAGACAGTAGCCATAGAAAGAGAGATAAGTTTTATCATGGATGAAAATCTAGAAGAAAAGCTTATGCGCTTGGACCCGGATATGATAGAAGTCATCTCAGAAAACGGTGAAGAAAATGATGTAAGGAACGCAACGAAGGGATTACCTCATGAATCATATTTAGAGGAACAAAATTAAGAATCTGAAGAGATTACGGAAATAGTACCAGACCAAGTACCTACAAGAAAAAAAAACGAAAGATTAAGGCCGTCTGAATTATTGAAAATGCCACATATGTACAGTGATTACGACTTAAGTTATTTCAGTCTAGATGTTGATGGACCCAAGACCTATGAGGAGGCAATGGAACACGAATACTCAAGTAGTTGGAAGGAAGCAATTGATGAACAAATGAAGGCCCTATTAGAGAATGAAACTTGGAGCCTAATAAAAAGGCCAATTAAAGGTGAAATAATAGAGAGCAAATGGGTTTTTAAAATAAAAAGAGGTAAGGAGGGAGAGATAGATAATTGAATAGATGAGGCTTTGACTTGGTGAAGATCCATACTGAACGATGAAATAAAACAATATAATTTATTTCAAACTTCATTTATTTGAACTAATGTTCAATGTAACCTGGTTGACGCGTTTCACTAACACAGTAGCTTTCTCAGAACGAATTAACGTATAATATGAAAATGTTTTTATAGTTACAGTGCATAAATACAAAATTCTATTCACTAATGTTAACAAAGGTATTGAAAGAAATTACCTGGAAATTCATTCACTACAAACATTCCTAAGCTATCTTCTAGGTAAAAAGGTTTAATAAAGGAGAGTGATTGATCGGTTACCTGAATATTTATATTTATTAATCTCGAGGGCCTAGAAAACTAGAAAACCAACACATTTTGGACCCAAATTTTGAAATTCTACATGTAGTCGGTAAATCCTTTAGTTTAAATTTATTAGAGGCCCTTGAGATTGTCATGATATAGTATTAAAAATTGTTGTTGTATTTGTGAGGTAAGCGACCTGAGTACCATGTGGCTCATGTTTATATTAGGAAATATTATTTGTATATAATTTTGTCATGTATGAATATGTCTATGCTGAATATCGTATTTTTGCAGTAATTTGCAGTGTAAGCACCATGTGCCGAAGTGCAATTAGAATATACATATTGCGAGGTATTCTAAAAAATCGAATCGATTTTTAATTATTAATAAAGTTAAGTTGTTAGAGTTAACTGGCTTTTTAATTATATTCCCTCAATGGCCTAGCCTCGGAAGAACCTATAATATGTAATCAATTAGAATCATTACATGGCGATCCTTAGCCAGTGTTGGGTCTCTTGAGGGTTATAATGGAAAAATAAAAAGTTTTTTTTATAAAAATAATGATAGATGCCGTTTAAGTTAGGAGAACATATAAGAAAAAGTAATTTTCGTCGTTTAAGTAATGAAAGTGAGATAAAGCCGCAATGATGTGGACAGCAGTCAAAAGAGAATGAAGAGATTATAATTGCTCAAGCAGGAAACAGTGGAGGACAAACGAACAGTCTAAAGGAAAATATGGAATGGTCAATGAAAAATATTGCTGATATAATTTTTGAGGCAATTGTACTAGGATTTATCATCATATATATCTACATTAAGTGCAAAAATAAATTAGAGAGTAAAATAAGGCGAGAAGTTACAAGGAGTCAAGAGTTAGTCTAAAACAGCGTCGGATAAGAAAATGTCCATGTATGTTCTACAAGGAGAGGAAATATTAAACAATAGTGTTAAGTGTAAGTGTTAAGTGTTAAGTGTGAGTGATAAAGGATTAACACGAAAATAGGTAATGTCTTTAAATGATTTTCGATATTAATTGGAGGAGGTTCGAGTTTTTCACAGAAATTTAAACAAAGATAATAATCTAGTCAAAAAAAGTTTTACTAAAACTAAGAATAAATCAAAAAAGTAGATAAACTTGATGCAGATTTTAATGAGCTTTAAATTAAAATTTAATAATGGCCGAAAAATTTGATCTGAAAACTGCAGCAGGTCTGTTACCCGTCATGGACGGATCTGAAAATGGCACAAAGCAGCTTATAGATGCCATTGAACTATACGATGAATTATTAAATAACGAAGGGAAAAAGTTCTTAACGACATACGTATTAAAAACTAGATTGTCACAAAATGCTGAAATGCGATTAAAAGCCGCGTATAATACTAACGCTGAGTTACTTTCCGATCTTAAAGCACATTTTATTGCGAAAAATTCAGGATCAATGTTATCTTTTAAACTTATTAATGCAAAGCAAAATAATAAAACAGTGGATAAATTTGCCAAATTTGTGGAAGATTTGTTGGTTAACCTTACTTTCACTCAATCTGAAAATAAAGTTGACAATCTCGCTATCTTACGAGAAGTAAATGAAAAAACGGCTATTGACGCATTCGCAAATGGACTTCAAAATCCAGAATTGCGGACAATAATTAAAGCTAGAAATTTTTCAAAATTATCCGATGCAATTCAAGGCGCAAAAGACGCAGAACTGCACACCAATGATCCTCAATCATTTCATTATAGGGGTCATCGTTCTAACTTCAATGCAAGATTTCAAAGAAATAATAACAAAAATAATCCTTTAGTAAACCGTACAGCCAGAGGTGCCTATTACCAGAATTATTATTCTAATAAACATAATAACAAAGGTCAGAGAAACATGCGAACGGGTTCAAGTTCAAATTTTCATAGACGTCGCGATGCATATCAAAATAATGCAGAATTGTATAACACCATGCCAACTCAGTCTGAAAATACCAATAGTATGAGTCATACAAGTGCTACTAACGAGGAGTCAACATTTTTTCATTCCCAATAGATCTAAGAATCAAGTTATAAATATTTGATTCAATACAGGAGGTTTAAATTTCATAGAATTATTAAATAAAGGCAGATACGTTAAATTCTTAGTAGACAGTGGGGCGTCAACAAGTATTATATTTAAAAATTGCATAAGAAAAGATGTTATTATAAATATTCGAAATAGCATTAAAATAAAAGGAATTGCAGGTTCAATTTTTCCAATAGGTTCTGCAAATATATCGCTAAGTACTGATAAGGTAGAGTTCTACCATAATTTCCAGGTAGTTGAAGAATTTAATACGGAAATGAATGGTATTTTAGGTTCAGATTTTTTCTGCAGATACCAAGCGATCATAAATTACGAAACGTTTGAGTTTTATTTTTCTTATAACGAAAACAAAGTCATTTTGCCTATGGTTTCAAATTTTGAATTGTTTACATCAATACCTGCAAGGTGTGAAATTATTTTAAATTGCAAAGTTGATAATATAACACAAGATTGCGTTGTCAATCAGGAAAGAAATATGCGAAGGCGTTTTTGTAGGAGGAATTTTAGCTAGGCTAATTAATAACACAATACCAGTAAAAATATTAAATGTTAGGAACCAGGAGGTAAAAATACAAAATTTCAAACCCAAAGTTGAGCTGTTGAGTGACTTTAAATTATGTAACTTTGGAGACAATAACAATATACTAGTATAACGAGCTGATGAATTAATAAGTTCACTGCACTTAGATCATTTAAATCTAGAAGAAAAGTTCACACTTCAAAAAATTTGCACAAAGTTCTCTGGTAGGTTTCATTTACAAAATGATAAATTAACGGTAACCAATATATATAAAGAAAAATTTCATTTACAAAATAATGCTAAACCAGTATATGTAAAACCCTACAGAATACCACATGCTCAAAAAGAAATTTTAGACAAAGAAATTGAAAAAATGTTACAGAATGATATTATAGAAGAGGCGAGATCAGCGTTTTCGTCTCCCTTACTTCTAGTTCCAAAAAAAGTTGATAATTCAGGAAATAAAAAATGGCGAGTAGTTATAGATCACAGGTTATTAAATAGACAAATAGTAGATGATAAATTTCCCTTGCCTTGTATAACAGATATTTTAGATTCGCTTTCAGGCGCAATGTATTTTTCTCACCTTGATTTGTCACAAGGGTATTACCAAATCGAACTAGACCCTTCTAGTAGACCATTTACAGCTTTTAGTACCGACAAAGGTCAATTTCAAATGAAGCGTCTACCGATGGGACTAAAAATCAGTCCTAGTTCTTTTTCTCGTGCTATGACAGTAGCAATGGCAGGTTTGAATTACGAATGTGCTTTTATTTATCTAGATGATTTAATTGTATTCGGTCAAAATTTAACTACTCACAATAGAAATTTGGTACAAGTTTCACAAAGATTAAGAAAGGTAAATTTAAAATTGAATCCAAATAAATGTGAATTTTTAAAGAAAGAACTTTTATATTTGGGAAATGTAATTTCTGCTCAAGGTATTTGCCATGTCATTCAAAAGTGGAAGCTATAGAAAAATATCCTATACCAAGGGACGCAAATGCTGTAAAACGATTTGTAGCATTTGTAAATTATTATAGGAGATACATTAAACAATTTGCTGAAATTTCTGCACCGTTAAATGCTTTAACGAGAAAAGGAGTACCTTTTGTTTTGTCAGACGAATGTCAAAAGTCTTTTGATACATTAAGATGTTATCTGAAAAATCCAGAGGTCTTACAATATCAAAATTTCTCTCCTGAGAATTAATTTATTTTAGAAACGGACGCATCAGGCATAGCAATCGGGGCAGTTCTATCTAATGGGGATGACAGACCAATTGCATACGCCAGCAGAATGCTAAATAAAGCTGAGAGGAATTACCCCACTATACAAAAAGAATTATTAGCCATTGTTTGGGCGGTAAAGCATTTTAGACCAAATTTGTATCTAAGAGAGTTTGAAATACACACCGATCACAGACCATTAATTTATTTATTTAATATGGTTAATCCTTGTAGTAGGTTAACTAGATTTAGATTAGCGTTAGCAGAATATGATTTTGTCGTAAAGTATATACGAGGAACAGAAAATGTTACGAGCGATGCTCTATCGAAAATAGAGATCTCTTCGAACAGTTTGAAAGAAATGAAGGAAGTTATAGATGCAACAAATTACGTCATGACTAGGGCTCAGACAAAAAATTCCGAAGGTAATGTTAGAGACTCTACTAATAAAAGGACTGATTACCCTGGAATTGTTGAGTTGATAAAAGCACCAAAGAACTGTTTTGAACTGAGACCTGTAGATACCGAGGAATTTAATAGCTTAATAAAAGATAAAATGTTTGATTATAAAAAGGAGAATTTAATATGTATAAAAGATTTAAATATTGTTTATATACTTCAGGACCCTCGATCAGCGTTAGACTTAGGTACTACGTTGAGAGATCTGTAGACAATTATGGAAAAATATTAAATTCCGGAATTAATTATATACAAAAATCAGGAGTGCGCACAAATCCTGGAAAATATTTTGAAATTCTCAAACATACTAAAAAAGCTAGGTATAAAAATATCCGTGGTAAAAGGTATAAAGAATATTGATGATAAAGAAACCAGACAAATTATTTTGAATGATAACCCCATTTTGTTTACGGGTGGTCACGCTGGTATAAATAGAATGTTTAATAATATAAGAAAATCATACTCTTGGCCAGGTTTACACAGGGATATTGAACAGTTTATTAAGAAATGTGAAGATTGTCAACGCTATAAGCATTCTAAACCTCATAAACAGCCCATGGAACTCACAACCACAGCAAGGTACGGATTTCAAAAAATTCATTTAGATCTCGTTGGTCCATTGGAAGAGGATTCGGAAAGCTACCGATCTATCCTAACCTTACAATGTGATCTAAGTAAATCTGTTGAATGCTACCCTTTGAAACATAAAGGAGCCACTACGGTTGCAAAGTCATTTGTAGAAAATTTTATTTTGAGGTATAGTATACCCCAAGAAATCCTCACTGATAAGGGCACTGAATTTATGTCGAGTATATTCAAGGAGACATGTAATCTTCTAAAGCTTAATCAATTATATTCAACAGCATATCACCATCAAACATTAGGAGCACTCGAAAATACTCACAAAAAGTTAGGGGTCTATTTAAGAATGCAAGTGGCCAAATATTCAGAATCGTGGAGCTTGTGGCTGCAATATTGGTGTTTCTCGTTCAACAATACAGTTCATACAGAGACTACATATAAGCCATACGAGCTAATTTTCGGGAAATCGGCAGTTTTACCATCAAATTTGACAAATACAATAGATCCTCTATATAATTTTGACAATTATCCTCTTTAACTAAAATATAGACTGCAGAGGGCAGCTGAAGACGCAAGGAACAACCTCCAAATGTCGAAAATCAAAAGAAAGACTCGTTACGATAAAAATGCAAACCCTATACATTATCAGCAGCAAGATAAATTATACATAAAAAATGAGACAGGTGATAAATTACAACAATTATTCGAAGGTCCTTACGAGGTCGTAGAGGATCTAGGTTCTAATGTAATAATAATCAAAAATAGTAAGGAATGCACCATTCATAAAAATAGAACAAAACGCGCATTTAAAAGTGACGTTGAGTGTTTATTATGTTTGGTTAAGATTGACCTTATTTAATTGTCCTAGGTTAGTTTTGTTTGTATATGTAAACTAATATAACTATTGTATTTCATGAAATTAACTAAAAATAAAATGTAACTTCTGTCATTCTGACGATGATATTGATTTATCGAAACAATTGTCAATTTGTTAGAATTTTCAATAACTTTTATTATATTGTGGAATTAACTAGAAACCGTGAGAGTCATTTAAAAAACTAATATTGTATTTCAGTTTATATTTCAATTATGTCTTGGGTTATTTATGCAATTGTAATTTTCTATAGTTAATATAAAAAAAGAATTGTTATTTTGGCCACTACAATAAAAATTCTTTCCTTTTATTTATAATGATAGATTTTATATTTCAATAAAATGTTGTATTTGTGAGGTAAGCGACCTGAGTACCATGTTTAAATTAGGAAATATTGTTTGTATATAATTTTGTCATGTGTATGTATGAATATATCTATGCTGAATATCGTATTTTTGCAGTAAGTTGCAGTGTAAGCACCATGTGCCGAAATGCAATTAGAATATATATATATATATATATATATATATATATATATATATATATATATATATATATATATAGAATTATTAAAGTTGAGATAACGACCGTACTATGTTAAAGGAAACGAAAGGTAAATATTGGGTAATCGGTCTGTATAAAAAGTTAAACTCTTTTGTTCAACGTGCCTCTATATTTCGTTGTACTTCACAACTTCCTCAGGAGGTTATTGCTATAAACATTAATTAATGAAACAAGAGTACAATAAATGAAATAAAATTACTTACAACGTGAGCCATTAAAATACATTAAAACACATGATGTGGAGTCAACCAGTTAAAACAGAAAAAATAAGGACGAACACATTGGCTATTACTAGTATACTAAGTAAATAACATCAAATAATCTTTTTAAAACTTGTCATACTAAAAATACATTCTTTATAAGCGAGAACAAAAAGTAAGTTGGAATTATCAACTAATTACAAACATTAGAACGTTAAAAGTGAAAACAATATAGTCCAGTAAAATTATTAACACTACCACAGTTAAAAACATACTTATCAATATTTCAGAATATTGCAGTAGATCACACTTAGTTGGTCAATGTCTGATCTAAAATTGATCGAATTCTCACAGCTATTAACATGAACCATCTCCAGAAATAGTCGACGTCTATAATTACTTTCAAACTCAAGGATTTTTACCCTATCATAATCAAAAGTATGGCTCATATTTTTGACATGTGATGCCAAAGCACATGAATTTTTCCCTATACGGCAGTCACTTCTGTGTTGTACTAACCTTTGTTTCAGACTCTGTGAAGTCTGACCTATGTAACAACCCTGACATGTTGAACAGGGAACACAGTAAACTACATCACTATTGCGTAATAATTCGTGTTTATCTTTCACTTTAGAGAAAAGTGATTGGATCGTAGTGACATTATATTTCGATATCTTTAAGTTCGTAAATGTTTTGAAATGTGAGACAACCTTATTAGTAAGAGGTGGAATGTAAGGCAACTTTTTATATTTGAATGGAACAACCGCCCCATTATCAATAGGACCATCATAAAAGTTAGAACTGTAAATTAACTTATTTAATAAACGTGTAGGATAACCGTTGTTTTTAAAAATCCAAAAAAGTTTTTTCAAATTATCGTGTAAAAATCTTGTATCGCTAATATGCAACACTCGGTTTTTTAAATTAATAACTGTATTGAATTTTTGCTTCATAGGATGATTCGAGAAATAGTTGATATATCTACCAGACGCAGTCGGCTTTTGATACCAATCAAGAATGAGTTTGTTATCATTTGATCTAATAACTCTTGTATCCAAAAAAGAAACAGAATTATCATTACACTCCCTCTCAACGGAGAATTGAATGCTGTTATTAAAAGCATTAAACAAATTCAACGTAGTGTCCACCAAATTGTAGGGAACCGCACAAATAATGTCGTCCACATATTTAAACAAAAAGGGTAAATTGAAAGGTAGTACAGGAATGACAGAATCAAGCAGGTGGTCCATAACTATCAATGCCAAAATAGGACTGATTGGTATAATGTCACTACGATCCAATCACTTTTCTCTAAAGTGAAAGATAAACACGAATTATTACGCAATAGTGATGTAGTTTACTGTGTTCCCTGTTCAACATGTCAGGGTTGTTACATAGGTCAGACTTCACAGAGTCTGAAACAAAGGTTAGTACAACACAGGAGTGACTGCCGTATAGGGAAAAATTCATGTGCTTTGGCATCACATGTCAAAAATATGAGCCATACTTTTGATTATGATAGGGTAAAAATCCTTGAGTTTGAAAGTAATTATAGACGTCGACTATTTCTGGAGATGGTTCATGTTAATAGCTGTGAGAATTCGATCAATTTTAGATCAGACATTGACCAACTAAGTGTGATCTACTGCAATATTCTGAAATATTGATAAGTATGTTTTTAACTGTGGTAGTGTTAATAATTTTACTGGACTATATTGTTTTCACTTTTAACGTTCTAATGTTTGTAATTAGTTGATAATTCCAACTTACTTTTTGTTCTCGCTTATAAAGAATGTATTTTTAGTATGACAAGTTTTAAAAAGATTATTTGATGTTATTTACTTAGTATACTAGTAATAGCCAATGTGTTCGTCCTTATTTTTTCTGTTTTAACTGGTTGACTCCACATCATGTGTTTTAATGTATTTTAATGGCTCACGTTGTAAGTAATTTTATTTCATTTATTGTACTCTTGTTTCATTAATTAATGTTTATAGCAATAACCTCCTGAGGAAGTTGTGAAGTACAACGAAATATAGAGGCACGTTGAACAAAAGAGTTTAACTTTTTATACAGACCGATTACCCAATATTTACCTTTCGTTTCCTTTATATATATATATATATATATATATATATATATATATATATATATATATATTATTTAGTTTGTTTTTAGTTTGTATCTGTAATATCGATGCAATTTGAATAAAACAAATACCTGTTATATATTTTTTTAATTAAATACTTTTCTATAACACACAGACACAATACTAAAGAAAAAACAACACTTTCATACTTTCTTTCACACAAATTTTTTTTTATAGTGAAATTTATTCTGAAGGTATACCAATTAAATTGAATTTTTGTAATTTTGAAATGTGTCCAAATTTGTCTTCTTTAGCCTTTCTTATTATTGATTTTAATTATTTTGGATTTGAAATTGAATATATAATTATTTATTTATTTATATAAATGATAAATGCTTTCCAGGGAAATTTATAAGCTTTTAAAACTTTGAAAATAAATTATCAAGTTACCGGTTCGTATATGCTTTTAATCTCTGGTCTGTGACGTTTTCTACCAATGATATTCCCATATTCCCTGCATGTGTTCGTCAGCAATCTTCCGTTGTTTACCAACGTCTCTGCCCTCACACTTCACGTTAACGTTGCTTTTAGTTGTTAAAAGATTTTTTTTTGTACCTTCTGCTGCACTCCTAACTTCTTTTCTTGCCAATTTATTTAATTCTATATTTATTATTTTGGTTTAGTTTAACTATCTGACTTATATGCTTTTGATTTCTTGTTCCGTGGTATATTTATTTCGTTTTGATTGACGCCTTTGTTCTCACAATTTACTTTATATTACCCTGATGCTGCTTCTTGTTGTTTAATGTTTCTTATCTGACTTCTGCTTCTCTTGTTACTTACTTTCTTTCAAAGTTGTGTTAATAAAAATTTTCAAAAATTGATATTTTCCTTTTTAGAATATTTACTACTTTGGTTTGGTTTAATTATCTATTTAAAATCGTCAAATTAATATGATTTAAGTGTGATTTTTATAATTTTTCTCTGGAATCTCAAAATTCGTGAAACTCTTGTCAAAATCTCTCAAAAAACCCCTCTATTTATCCGTTACCCGGTATCGATATTCCTTTTTTATATATAAAACGTTCAATCCCTCTTAGATTATTCATTTGAACCAATCACATTTCCTTTCTATTTTAATTTAATGACTTTATTAATTGTTATACCTTCTTTACATATAGTATGAACTGAATCTACATTATAAAATATATTTTTTTTTACCAGATACAGTTTTTTAAATTTATAAGAAATCTTTTCTTTTAAATGTCAATTGGAATCTTCATATTTACCGAAATAGCTGTATAACCACATACATCTCACACTCCTATTCTTATTTAATTTAAACCATTGGCATTGACAATAATTTTAACCCAACATTTTTAACTGTCATCGTGATATTTTGTGTTTACAACATTTTATTCTAGATATGAATCGATAAATGGATTGCATTTATCCAATAATAATTTATTCACTGGTAATTATTGAGGTAAAGTTCACATTTTATATTATGTTATGAATACGTTGTCTTCAAAACAATATTATAGTGGTTATTTGTTTGGATAATTTCAGCATTGAAAATATGGACATTCTTATCAGGTATTTATAATTCTATAACTACTCTATTTGTATACCTGATATATTGCCCCCCCACATAAACATTTCAAAAGTTTTCTGATATTAAAACTTTTAAATTGTTTATGTTCTAAAAATTTTTGTATACCACAATACTTAATCCTAAAATCCATTCATTCTTCATGCATACTTTAAACTATATTAACTATAAGCTACAAGTTTTAACTCACAACTCAAACTTTATCTAAAATGTCCTATTTTTACTCTGGAAATCATTTATCTTTCTTATTTGTTTTGAATTTTTATTTATATGTTACATTTCTATTCACTATATACTCAATTGTATTTAGAATGTTATTTGCTCATTTCATGTAAACATAGTTGGTTAGTGTATGTATTTTAGCACCCTCAACGTTCACTAATTGGCTATATGTTTATAATTTACTTTTATTTTCATTCTCTAATCAGTTTTTGTATATAAAAATATTAAATCTAAATGAAATTTTCCCCTAATAATATCCGTTCCAGGATATTTCAATTCATACACATTATTTCCAATTATTTTCTTGATTTCAAATGGACCTGTATGTGGTAATAATAATTTCCCACACACATTGTTTTTTAAATTAGAAATCCTAGGTGTCTTCAAAATGACTAAATCTCCTATATTAAATTTAGTCCTCTTCTTGATTTTCTTATTCATTCTCTTCTGATACTTTTCTGCCCTGATTTTTAATTTATGATATGTCTCTCTCCGTATTCTTGTTAAATCTTGTTCGTGTAAAATCCAAGGTCTATTTGGATATTGTCCTGTTAAAATTAAAATTGGTGGTTTCTCAGTATTAATATTTGGTACGTAATTATTATAATTCTCAATATGTTTTAGATCTTCATCCCAACACAAATGATTCTGGTAATACTCCATCCTCAAAAATTTTTAACATTCTTGAATCATTCTTTCACTAGGATTAGCCTGTGGATGCCTTATAGAAGTATGGAACAATTTGATATCCTTTTTCTCACAAAATTTTGAAAATCTTTCATTAACGAAATATGATGCGTTATCTGTAAGTATACTCTGCGGTTTACCAACTTCTTCCATATACAAAAGTATACACTTCATTGTTTCTATCTTGTTAACTCGTTTGGTTGGGTAAAACTTAACAAATTTAGAAAAAATATCATACATAACCAGTATGTTCTTATTACCTCTAGGTGTTTTAATTAAATTGGATAAATAATCAATTGCTACTATTTGTAATGGTTCTTTTACAATTATACTTTCAACAATATTTTGATTCTTATATGTCTTATATTTTCCCAAAATACATAATTCACAATTTGAACAAATTTTCTTTATAATTGTTATATCTTTACAAGTAATAGTATATTATATACCGCGGGACTGAAGTAGTACATTTAATCCTGAAGGTAAAGTTTATGGCCCGACCGCAGGGAGGGCCATAATTTACCTGAAGGATTAAATGTACTTCAGTCGCAAGGTATATACGATACTTTTCGTACTTCCGGTATGATTTTATTAATTATTTCAATAATTTCAATCAGTTTTTTCTCTCTTCAACTCATTTAATAAACTGTCTTTAAAATAAGTTACCATAGTAACATTGCGTTGTGACAGTTATAATTTAGAAACATTGTCATTACTAGTGTCATTGTAAATTTGAATATTAACGTTAATTACCATTCTAATTAATTATATTTTTCAATAAAATATCCCTTAAATTCGTTTGTTTGTGATTTAATCGTTCCGGGAGTTTCGTCAATATTTAATCCCGGAGGGATTAAATGTGACACTTTAGTACCTGTCACAAGGGAGTGAAGTTGTCACTTTAGGCCCGGAAGTACGAAAAATAATTTTCTCTGAACATTAACCATAGCTTTCTAACCCCTATATGACCATAATTTTCATGTAAATTTTTTCAGCTAAATTTGTATCAATATAATATAACTCTTTGTCAGCAATGACCTTAATAATCAAGTTGTTTTTCATTACACAACCCTTAAAATTACCCATTTTAATAACTTTATCCCTCAAATTTGTTAAATTTTCCTGGCTATCTTTGATTTCTACCAACGAATATAAACCTTGTTCATTTTTCAACTTATTTATAGCAACAATAAAATTTTCCTTTTTAGTATTAGAGATTACTAATTCTGTTAATTTTTTATCTGTAGGTTCGTCCTTTCTACTTAAACAATCAGCTGTAATATTTAATTTTCCAGGTTTATACCTAATATCAAATTGAAACTCTTGTAATAACAAACCCCATCTGTATATTCTCGTGTTACTGTATTGTGTGTTTTTTATAAACGACAAACTTTGATTATCAGTTTCTATAATAAATTTATTTCCCCTTAGCCAATAATTTAATTTTTCACAAGCATATACAATTGCAAACATTTCCTTTTCAGCCACTGTATATTTTAATTGTGCTCCTTTTAATATTTTAGAAATAAAACAAATTGGATATTCTTTCCCGTCTCTAGTTTGTACTAATTCTGCTGCTATAGAATATGCTGATGCATCTGTTCTTAAAATAAAATCTATATTGAAATCTGGCACATAAATAACTATATTATTATAAAACTCATTTTTAATTTTCTCAAAAGCTTCTATTCTTCTATCATCCCATACAAATTTTTCCTTTTTTCTTAATAATTCAATTAATGGTCTTTCTTTTTCTGCTAAATTTTTCACAAATTTTGAATAATAATTAATCATACCCAAAAACCCTCTTAATGCTTTTAATGTTTTTGGTCTAGGAAATTTCTTTATTTGTTCTAATCTATCAATATCAATAGTAATGCCTGTTGTAGTAATCTTATACCCTAAAAACTTTACATTATTTTGGAAAAATTGACATTTGTGTAAATTTAATTTTAAACCAAATTTATCCAATGTTTCAATAATTATTTTAATATGCTCTAGATGCTGTTGTTCATCTTGACTGAAAATTAGAATATCATCAATATATGATATACAAAATGTACTATGGATTTCCAATATTTCTCTAACAGCCCTGATTAATGCAGATGAACTTGATTGAAGTCCAAATGGTGTCATACAAAATTCCCATACTTGTCCATCTACTTGAAAACCTGTGTATTTTCTGGAATCTTCATGTAAAGGAATCAACCAAAATGAGTTTTTTAAATCTAATTTTGTAAAGATCATACTTTTCCCTATTTGTGATAATAAAATATCCACTCGTTGTGGTGATTCATATTGTGGTTTTGTTATCTCATTAATTTTTCTGGCATCTAAACAAATTCTAATGGAATTATCAGCTTTTTTAACTATAACCAATGGACTTATATACTGTGTTGTTGATTTTCTTATAATACCATCCATTTCCATCTTTCTTATCTCTTCTTGCACTTGTTCCCTATATGCATGTGGAATTGGATATCCCCTACATACAAAATGTTTATCCTTATAAATTTCCAGATGATGTTGGTAATGATTTGCTATTCTTGGTTCTTCGTTAACTAATGTTTTATGTTTATTCATTATTTTATAAATATCTTTCTTATATTTTTCTTCACACTGTATAACTTTTACCCATTCCGAGTATTCTTCATCATCTAAATTTCTTTCAATTTGTAAATGATTCATTGTTTCTTTTACATTTTTTTCTTTGTTCCCCTCTGTCCATCTCATTATCTCTACTTCCCTTCCATCTACTCTCAAACTCTGGACCCTCATGTCTATTACTGCTTCAATTCCATATAAAAAATCAATTCCCAGTATTACTTCCATTTTCATACTTCCCATCACTAATAAACTTACTTGTAAATCCACATCTTGACATGTAATAGTACCATAATATAAGTTGTTCACTTCTTCTATTTTCTTTCCAGTTGCTGATATTACCTGTATTTGCTTAATTTTTATAATTTTGTTGTTGAAATAATCAAAATTTCGTTTTATAATGTCTGCCCTTATTGCTGATATTTGTGATCCACTGTCTATTAATGCATGTAATTTTACATCTCCTATTTTAATTTTTACATATGGTAACCAATACTTTCTGTATGCATTATCTGGTTTTAAATTATGTATATATTCATGTTCCATAAGATTGCAATTTTTATTGATATCTGTAATATCTGTTTTTTCACTTTTATTGTGATTTCTTTTATACCTGATATGTTTTCTATTTCTACACCTATTTCCTATCCTATATTTACATTTATCTACTTTTTCATATTTACAATTTCAATGATGTATTAATAATTTTATTCCTTTAGTTACAGATGCTTGCCTCACACCTGATAACTGTTCAATATATTGTTTTACCTGCAGACCATCACTTTGCTTAACTGAATTTAATGAAGATAAGATATGAGTTATTTTTAAATTATTATATTTTAAAATACGTTTGTTATAATTTGTTAATTTTTGATTATTTTGTATTTTGTCACACTTATCTACTTTGTTTATATTATTTAAATAAATATTACCCTGCTTTTGTTTTCTATTTATTTTAGGATATTTGATTATACTGCTACTATTAAACAATTCGTCTTCCACTTTTTCTTCGATTACAATTGGTAAAACTTGATTACTTTTTCTTTGAGGTTTATTTCTTTTAGGGTATAACTTTTCACACATATCACACATACAATTATTTGGGTCTGAAGTGCTTCCTTGCAATTCTTCAGCTATAATATCAAATTTATCCCGTAGGTTTATTATTTCTATAATATTATCATCAATAATCAGACACCTTGTCTGTAGATTCAAAATTACTCTTTTTTCATTCATAATATCTATACCCATTATCGCTTCCACACTCAAACCTGGTGTAATCAAGAAATTCATATTATAATTATTGCTATTTACCTTTATTGAAACAGTTAAAACTTTATTCACAAAAGCTACCTTCTTGTCATTAGCAGTAACAACTTTTATTTGGTTTATTTTAATTATTTTATCTTTTAACATTTTATAGTTTTTCTTCACAAAACCTTCATTAATTAATGATACACTACTTCCTGTATCTAATTATCAGTTTAACTTTACATTCTCAATATCTAATTCTATAAAAGGTAATTGATTATTTACATTGGTTTCATTTATTTTGTTTTCATCTTCACTTATCTTTATAAATTCCTTCGGATGGCAATATTTACTTTTTATGATATTGTATGATCTGCAGTCTTCTAAAAATTTTGATGTCTCGAAGTTTGTTGATCTGCACTATTGTGCACCATTACTTGCTCAATCTGCTTTTGTTCATTATCTACTATAATCTCTTCTGTTGACCTCTCTCTTGTCCTCAAATTACAATTTGTCTGTTGTTCTCTTCCTCCAACAGATCCATTATAATTTCTCTGTTCCCTTGTTTGATTTCTATTAGAACTATTATTGTTGCTGTTATATCTTTGCATATAATTGTTCCTATAGTTTTGTTGGTTTCTGTTATAGTTGTTGTTTCGGCCTTTGTTGTCGTAGCCTCTATTTTCTTTCTCTGGCTGTTTGTTATTGCCAGCACTCCAGCCATCTCTCCATTTCTCTGTCTCTAGCCTATCTTGTTGACTAGCACTCCAACCATCCCTCCTTATGTATTTTCCATTACCTCCAAATCCTTTTATATCATCTATCCTTATTAAATATTCCAACAGCCTGTTTGTATCTCTCACATCATTTACTGCCACATAATTTGATATATCATCTCCAAAATGTTTGGCAATAAACTTCACATAATCCTCTTCACGTATTTGAGGATCTAGGTATTTGATGTTATCTAATTTGTTCATTGCATAAATTTCCCTTGACTGCTGTCCGTTTTCTCTATACTTTCCAAAATATAAGTTATTTCTTATTTTACTTTGGACCATATCCCCAAAGGAATAATTTATAAAATGATGTTCGAATTGATTTATATTCATACATCTGTCCTCGTTTATATTCCACCATAATTTTGCTGATCCTTTAATTGTCTTATCTACCCATCTTTTCCAATTTCTTTCTTCTCCCATCTCTTCTAATTTCGCCTTTAATTTCACAATATATCGTACTGGATGTACATTTCTATCATTACTGAAATACAATTCAGTATCTGCTTTATCTCCCATCATGATAAAATTTCGTGCCCCCTGTGGTAAATTCTCAATTTTCTTCTCTAAATTTTCAATCGCCGACTTGTTTCTTTCTATCCCCTCTTCCTGTCTTCCAAACTCTTGCCTAATTTCACGATTGTTATTTTCACAAATTCTTTCCATGTCTTCCAACTCTTGTCTAATTTCCATTTTGTTTTTCTGGATTTCTTTTTCAACGTCTTCTTTATGCTTATCCATAGACCTTTCAAATTTTTCAACCTGCTCCATTACTGAGTTCCTAATATCCACCTTTGTTTGTTTTATTTCTTGTCTTAAAGCTTCTGCTCTTTCCTCATTCTTCCTATCCATCGTCTCATTTGTGTTTTTAATAACTTCCATTATACGTAAAAACATTTCGTTTATATTTTGATTGCTTTTTGCGTCTCCCTCCATAGTCTTTGTTTCTGGCTTCTTTTTACCACTTCTTAAATACATTCACTAACAACTTTTGTTTTTTTTTAATAGAATTAATCTTAGGCAATAATAAATAATAATGTTTTTATTGGTATACCTGAGAAAACATTCACTCGGACCTTCTATACTCAAGTCCCTGCTCGGGCGCCATTTTATTTAGTTTGTTTTTAGTTTGTATCTGTAATATCGATGCAATTTGAATAAAACAAATACCTGTTATATATTTTTTTAATTGAATACTTTTCTATAACACACAGACACAATACTAAAGAAAAAACAACACTTTCATACTTTCTTTCACACAAATTTTTTTTATAGTGAAATTTATTCTGAAGGTATACCAATTAAATTGAATTTTTGTAATTTTGAAATGTGTCCAAATTTGTCTTCTTTAGCCTTTCTTATTATTGATTTTAATTATTTTGGATTTGAAATTGAATATTTAATTATTTATTTATTTATATAAATGATAAATGCTTTCCAGGGAAATTTATAAGCTTTTAAAATTTTGAAAATAAATTATTAAGTTACCGGTTCGTATATGCTTTTAATCTCTGGTCTGTGACGTTTTCTACCAATGATATTCCCATATTCCCTGCATGTGTTCGTCAGCAATCTTCCGTTGTTTACCAACGTCTCTGCCCTCACACTTCACGTTAACGTTGCTTTTAGTTGTTAAAAGATTTTTTTTGTACCTTCTGCTGCACTCCTAACTTCTTTTCTTGCCAATTTATTCAATTCTATATTTATTATTTTGGCTTAGTTTAACTATCTGACTTATATGCTTTTGATTTCTTGTTCCGTGGTATATTTATTTCGTTTTGATTGACGCCTTTGTTCTCACAATTTACTTTATATTACCCTGATGCTGCTTCTTGTTGTTTAATGTTTCTTATCTGACTTCTGCTTCTCTTGTTACTTACTTTCTTTCAAAGTTGTGTTAATAAAAATTTTCAAAAATTGATATTTTCCTTTTTAGAATATTTACTACTTTGGTTTGGTTTAATTATCTATTTAAAATCGTCAAATTAATATGATTTAAGTGTGATTTTTATAATTTTTCTCTGGAATCCCAAAATTCGTGAAACTCTTGTCAAAATCTCTCAAAAAACCCCTCTATTTATCCGTTACCCGGTATCGATATTCCTTTTTTATATATAAAACGTTCAATCCCTCTTAGATTATTCATTTGAACCAATCACATTTCCTTTCTATTTTAATTTAATGACTTTATTAATTGTTATACCTTCTTTACATATAGTATGAACTAAATCTACATTATAAAATATATTTTTTTTTACCAGATACAGTTTTTTAAATTTATAAGAAATCTTTTCTTTTAAATGTCAATTGGAATCTTTATATTTACCGAAATAGCTGTATAACCACATACATCTCACACTCCTCTTCTTATTTAATTTAAACCATTGGCATTGACAATAATTTTAACCCAACATTTTTAACTGTCATCGTGATATTTTGTGTTTACAACATTTTATTCTAGATATGAATCGATAAATGGATTGCATTTATCCAATAATAATTTATTCACTGGTAATTATTGAGGTAAAGTTCACATTTTATATTATGTTATGAATACGTTGTCTTCAAAACAATATTATAGTGGTTATTTGTTTGGATAATTTCAGCATTGAAAATATGGACATTCTTATCAGGTATTTATAATTCTATAACTACTCTATTTGTATACCTGATAATATATATATATATATATATATATATATATATATATATATAGCGAGGTATTCTAAAAAATCGAATCGATTTTTAATTATTAATAAAGTTAAGTTGTTAGAGTTAACTGGCTTTTTAATTATATTCCCTCAATGGCCTAACCTCGGAAGAACCTATAATATGTAATCAATTACAATCATTACAAGATTACCAAAAGTAAATATTTAGGTAACCTTCTTAACGACCGAATAGATATCAATAACTCTCCTTTATTGAATATTTTTATCTAGAGAGATTTGTTTAAAAATTTAAAAACGATTTGTGCTCAGTACTTTAAACTTATTTCACTTATCCATATTTGGCAGGAAGTGTCGACACTGTACACCCTACTAAATTATGTCAAACAAACGCGTCTGGCTACTACCAGAGGCATACGACATGGGCAAGAAACCGGTTAATCCTTCCCAATTTCTACGCCACTGGCGGAATAGAAATTTTAGCACAATTTTTCGATTTTCCTCTACTTTTTACATAAATAAGGAATTACGGATTATAGTTTGCGGCACTCTGTTACTCCGAGTATACAAATTACTGACCATGGATAACTTACACTATAAACATTGATACCATTAATAGTTATAGAGAAATGAACTCTCTCTTTTATATAAGAAATTCTATAAATACCTTGTTAAACCAAAACATCAATAGTCGATGCTCTTTTCTTCGATCTTGTCATACTACATTATTGATTGTTAAGACGCGTCAATAATATACTTACAAAACAGTCGTGATTCCTCAGTTTGTAAATAACCTCACTACACCTTGTCAGTGACCTTTAAGTTCACTGGCCGCTAGCAATATTGAAATTAAAATCTAGTTACATCTCATTAAATCTAATAGTGTCTTTTGGGATCATCATATCGTCCCCTCTTGGAAGAGAAAAATTATTCCTGATAAATTTTCCATACTAATTGTAACGTTAATAATTCTCGCATTGTTTGTTTATTACACTAATTGTCTTGTTTGGTTTTTAAACACTGCTTGTTTTTTTACGTTCTCACTTCACTTGATTACAAATATTGTCGTTATTGTATATATACAACCGATTTTTATGAACGATTTGTTTTTTTTTATTGTATTGAGATACAATCTCACAGTTAACTCCTCTTACTTCCGTTATTTTGAACGGACCTAAATAATATGGATCGAACTTATTTCTTTCTTCATTTTTCAGAATTGCCGAATCCCCTACCCAAAAGTTTACGGGTGACGATTCCTTTTCGCTTTTATTTACCCTAATTAGCTTATTTTCTATCAAAAACTGCTTGGCTCTTTCATTCGCGTACTTTAGCTTATATTTCAATTCTTTATCATACCTTTCAAAATTGTAACACAGTTCTATTTCTACATTTAAAAATTCTGGTATGATGGATTTCCTACCGTATAACAACTCAAACGGAGTGTATCCGTGATACGTGTTTGGTGTTGTATTATAACAATATGCAAACATTTTTAGAAACTCACACCAGTTATCTCTAAAATCTTCAATAAAGTTTCTTATGTACTCATTAAACGTTCTGTGTAATTTTTCACAACTGCCTCTTGATTCGTGATGATATGCCGTTGAAAAATTGTGTTTTAAATTTAAAATCTCTGCTAAATTCTTCATTATTTCGTTTTTATATTCTGTTCCTTGATCCGTCCTTATTTCTTTCATCAAACCATAGTTTGGTATAAAGTTGTCAAATATAGCTTTTGCGATTGTGGCTGCCTCTTGGTTAACGAGCGGTATCAGGACCGCGTATTTTGTTAATTCACATAATATTGTGATACAATAACGGTTCCCATTGTTACTTTCTACAAAAGGACTATCAAATGGTTTTATAGATGTGTCCGTGATGACAAATTTCTCTTTATGACTGGGTTTTGCTTTATTCACTTGACATTCATGGCAATTCTTGACATAATTCCATACATCTTTCTCCATGTTTTTCCATCTAAAATTTGCTCTCAATTTCTTTAAAAGTCTATTGTTTCCTACATGTCCTCCAAACATTGGATCGTTGTGATATCTTTCTAGAATCTCTTCTTTCCACTGTACCGTTTTTGGTACTTCGCATATACATACTTGTATGTTTTTCAACCTTTTATTCCCTTTTTCTATAAATTCTTCTATTGTGCACTTTTTAAATATCTAATCATTTGCATATGTTTTCATTCTTTTTACTCCAAATTTTAACGAAAGCTCATCAAGCTTTTCCAACATTCGTCCTAAGTCGAAGTTGTGTATTTCGGTAACAAAGGCTTCACTAAATTTCAATTTATTTTTGATCCGAATACTCATCCTTAGCGAGATACGGTTACTTTCAAAATATAAAATTTACAATTTATTCGCCTCTTACTTGTTTAAAACGTTTATCATTGAAGGTTTATTAAAAGTTCTCCTATTAGTTTCGTTATGTTCCTTAAGTGTTGATTTATTCCATCCTGTATGTATTTATGGATGATTATTCCTTTCTTCTAGTTCTTTTAGACTATATACGTTATCATTTATCATTGATGTATTATCGATTATCTTAGCTTTTGCTCTACTTTCTCTCGCCTGTTTCATATATCTTCTCAGCTGCTTTCTCTGTTCTAGTATATATTTTGGGTAATCTTGATCAATATATATCTTTGTTCTTTTTAATTTATTCGTTCCTTCCAAAGTTTCTGCTTTCTTCTTCGCGTCTTTCATCATTATTTTTCTTACTGTTTTTGTTTCCTAATCTTCTACATTTCAAAATATCTGATTTAACATCTACTGTATGATTAACGTTTTTCATTACATCTTCTAATTTATTTTCTAGTTTTTTCTTATCCTCTTCGTTGCCTTCTTCTATACCATGTATCACCAAATTCTTCTTTCTAAACGTTTTCTGGGTCTGTCTTTCCTTGCAAAAATTCTGTTTTTTCCCTGAGTTCCATATTTTCCATCCTTAAATCGTAGTTTCCTTTTTTTAGTTGTGCTATTTGTCTGCTCATTTCTTCAATTTTATCTTTTATGTTGCATATTCTTTCGCTATTGTGATTATTGTAATTGCCATCCCTGTTAAATTTCCTCTCGTCGTTGTAGTCTATATATCTGCTATAACCGAGTCCCGGGGTTGTATTGTCTGAATGTCTTCCCTTGGGAGTTGCCGTTGTACAGTCCGCTGTTGCTTCCTCTCCTATGATTGTTTCTGTAGTTAGAATCTGATTTCCTGAAGAAGTTCCTATTGTCATTCATATGTAATACTTGTTGATGACTTACTATGCCTTCTACTGATACCAGCTTAGATAGTACTTTTTGCGTGTTTTCGAAGCTTCCCGCTGCTATGGTCGTTTTCGTTATGTCCGCTGTGGTGTTCATCGTCACTGCCTTAATCGTTGTTTCTTTGGTGTATTTTTCTGCTAGGCTTTCTGGCATCCCTTCCGACACGTATGCTGCCTGTAGCTTTTCTACAATTTTCTCTTTTTCTGTCGCGTATTGCGTTATGTTCTTCCCATTTTGCCTTACTTTGTTAAGTTTCGTTAAGAGAAGGATTGGGTTATCTACTCTTATTCCTGATTTGAGCTTGTTCCCAATTTCTGTGATAGAATTTTCTGTCGTTATCAGGCTTCTTGATTTCCCAGTCCGTCTTGTTTCAATTAGTAGAATCGCATTTTCTTCATTTCCCGTCGCGTGTATTTGTAACAAATCTAATGAATCTAGAAACGATTGTAACTTGCTTGCTTCTTCATTGAATTCAGTAGGTAATACCTTACTCGCGAAGTTAAAAAAATCATTCATACTGTCGTCATTTTCAACTGTTTGCTTATTGCTTGTAATACACCCGTATCGATCTCCTCAAATATAGATGTAGGTATTTCAACAGTACAGTTTCTCGCTTGAAATGCCCTAAAAGTTTTATCCCTAATCTTTCTTTCTTGTTGCACTAAACTTAAGATTTTCCAATTTATACCTAACAACTTAGTAAAATTATTATAAAGAATTATTATACCATCAACTACTTCAATATGTATATCTGGAATTTCAGGAGTTTCCTTTTTCAAACCCTTTTTCCCTGTTTATTTATTTCTTCTACAATTGCTTTTAGCTTATCTTCGAAATTGTCCCACGTTATTGACATTCAAAAGATCTACCATTCGTTCATTCCTGACGTCTGCTTCGCTGCTATCCCTCGGTTGATGTCTCTTTTTAATCCCCTTCGATGCGTTTTCCGTGGAGACCACGTGAATTTTAGAATGAAAGCTACCGTTATTATGTACAATAAGACCATTATTGGTGTTGCAAAATTATATTGCTGCGCTGTGAAATTATTATTTACCGTACCAGTTTCTTGTACCTTTAGCTTTGTAGGTGCACCACCCATAGTTCTACTCCTCCAAGGTTCAAAATTCAAATAAAAGACCATATACCTTCGCTCGTTTAGATTACCATCAGTTCGCAGGACTATTTACAGGATTATTGTTGAACATTACCATTTAGTTTGCAGAATTGTTACCATTCAGTTTGCAGGATTATTACCATTTAGTTTGCAGGTTCATTACCATTTACTTTGCAGGATCACCATGTGTTGGTTATTTAGCAAGTGCCCCTCGTATAAACTTCTTAAACCTTCAAACCATTAATCTTCGGGAAACACTTACCATTACTCATTGGGGTTAAATAAATACCATTGTTTATCAAAACTCACTGGGATAATATATTTAACACTAAGTATACAAATTACTGACAATGGATAACTTACACTATAAACATTGATACTATTAATAATTATAGAGAAATGAACTCTCGCTGTTATATAGGAAATTCTATAAATACCTTGTTAAACAAAAACATCAATAGTCGATGCTCTTTTCGTCGACCTTGTCATACTACATTATTTATTGTGAACACGCGTCAATAATATATTTACAAAACAGTCGTGGTTTCTCAGATTGTTAATAACCTTACTACACATTGTCAGTGACCTTCAAGTTCACTGGCCGCTAGCAATATTTGAAATTAGAATCTACTTACGTCTAATTAAATCTAATAGTGTCTTTTGAGATCATCGCAACCCACTGTACTGGCAGTGGCGCGCTGAAAAGCAATAGGGTTCATCTATTAGACGCCCTGAACGATATACAACCATAAAATTGATCACTTGTAACACTCCGGAGGCTGTATCATGCTAACAACCCGATATGATCAATTATGCGGTGCTTCAAGTATCATAACACCCGTTGTACTTACTCTAGCTGAAAATCTATAGGTTTTATCTTTTAGATGCCCTGAACAACATCCAATCATAAAATTGGTCATTTTCTCACACTCCGGATGCTGTATCGTGCTATTGGTCATTTTTATACACCCGGGACGCTGTATCGTGCTAACAAACCGAAATTTTCCAAAAATGTGGTACTTTAAGTACCATAGTACCCGCTGTACTGGCTCTGGTGGTGGTCAATAGGGTTTATCTGTGAGATGTCCTGAACAATGTAATAAACACAAGATATGACATAAATTTTAAGAACGCCCTATATAGACAAATTCTTCTTAATTCAAAATAATCATTAATTATCGACCTCAACTAAAGTAAATAACACAAACAAAATAAGGTTATCAAAACATATTAGATTACGAACAGGTCAGGTTTGTTTACTACAAACCATAAACAATGATATTGCAAACTAACCTTCACACAAGGTGAAACTGGGAAATAAAATAACGAAAAATTGGGAATCAAAAGAGAGAAAGTATCTCTCCCCCGGTGAGGCAAGTCTAAGTATTGACGGGCCCTCACCCTCCAAACAGTAATAGTGTGCAGTTTGTGCGACTGGTGATAATCCAAAACATAAGTTTTTAAAGTACAAATATTTTATTATATTGTGTATTTGAACGGTGATATTATATTTTTTCTTTGACTTAACCGGGTGTCCCAAGATAGGGAAGGGACCCCATAGTATTTTTCCGGTCATATCTAGTGTTTCATATATATCAGCGCCCCTCATTTACTGATAGGGCCAAAATTTGTAATAGGTATCTTATTTAGCTTGTATTCAGGGACCACTCCCCTATATATAATATATATATATATATATATATATATATATATATATATATATATATATATATATATATATATTAGTGTTTTGATAGAAGGGTCGTAGTTAATCCTAAATTCAGAGTTTTGATAATAACGTAGAAATATTTATACTTTACTAGGGATCATAGTAAAACCTGTCTTCATAAATTACTTTTCTGAATTTTATTTGATATAGAAGGTATTTCTATAGTTTTATTGCTCTCCCTCTGCGAGAAGCGAAATTAACGCGGGAAATAGGGGGTAAAGAATTACCCTTCTTTTTTTTTAAGATATATCAGTTGTTAACCTCTTATTTGTGTAGGGTATGTTACGTAGGCTATCCTAGAAACCAGGAGAAAGCCACGTGTAATATTTTATTGAAAAACGTTCGTATAGGGTTTTAATAATTTTCCTTTTTTTTATTTGTAATATATGTTTTACGTATTTTAACCTTTCAATTCATTTCCATCCTCACCACCCCCGTGCCCGTCAAATAGGATGGACCTGCACTACGAACTCGGGCTTGGCACCCTGTATAATCCCAAGGGGCCCCACGACGTCCTTGATCGCTCGAGCCTGGAACAACCCCTCCCTCGAGGAAATCCCGCAGGGAGAGTTCCTGGTTCTACAATTTTGTGCCGCGAGGCACTGGTGACAGCACACTGCAACGATTTTTTTTTGTCTAGGGTAGGAATATACAGTAGGGCCTTTCCGGTCACTACAATCGGCGAGATAATACACATTTTTCCGGTGACAGCAGAATAAAACTAGGAAACACCTAATTAATTACACGGGACAGCGCCGACAAGTAAATACTACAGGAGACCCATTTATTACACTGGTGACAGCGGTGGGATATCAGCAACATCGGCTGAGTCGAATCACTGCTTCATCATAAGAATAAATAAACGGGAAAGAACCCAGATTCATTACAACAATATTCAATCATAAAATGTGTGACTTGTTGCAGTCCGGAGGCTGTGTCGTGCTAACAAGACATGTTACGAAAATTAGCCATGGATATAGGAATACAAAATGGATTGCTAGTCCACTATTCAGTAAATGACCGTAGCAAGCGTTCCGCCATCCCGTGACAACTTCTGGTGGCAACACTGAGTATCACATCATCCATCCTTTAAAAATTGTATTTATGTTTAGATTCTAAAAATAACCTCAATTTTTCCAATTTTTTTGTGGGTATATTACGGCTAATTTTCGTTGCGTTTATTGTTACTAAGAAGTAAGTATCCAAATATTATTAAATTAGCCACGGATATAGGAATACAAAATGGATTGCTTGTCCACTGTTCAGTAAATGACCGTAGCATGCGTTCCGCCATCCCGTGACAACTTCTGTTGGCAAAACTGAGTATTACATCATCCATCCTTTAAAAATTGTATTTATGTTTAGATTCTAAAAATAACCTCAATTTTTCCAATTTTTTGTGGGTATATTACGGCTAATTTTCGTTGCGTTTATTGTTACTAAGAAGTAAGTATCCAAATATTATTAAATTAAATAATTTTATAGTCATAGCACATTAGAGAGCGTTGTGTTATAATTTTGTCTACCTGTTGTTTATTCAATGTTCCAAATATAAGTAGCGATTTCATAGTATTATAATCATAGTTTTTTATATTATCCATAAAAAAAGCTCTTTAAAATGCTATGTACTCTTTAGAGTATAAATATAAATCTATAGTGGAAATGTACCTAAAATTTAATTAATTCCCCAAATAACCGTAACCAATGCATGATGTTACCGCTTTTTCTCAATGATTGATTCGATATTTCAAATTCTAGAAACCCTTTTGGAAGAGGCATAACCACACGATAGTTTTGCCTAAGACAAATAAGAAAACACCTATTCATGGCTTTTTGATTGCTAGTCTTTGTATAATTGCTACATTTGAATCCCAATGCAAAGAAGATAATAACCTAAGATACTAACATACAAATTCAGCCAAAATCATTTGGAGTTATTTTTCAATGTTGTAAGGTAACAGTTTTTTACTGCCTTGCATTACGAAGTCCATTTTAAATTGCTTATATTTTATAATCATCCTTCCTTTCATTAATATTTTTTAGCTTACAATTTTTTTAAATACATAGAAATATGAAAACCTCCATTGAAATCCATAACAACACGAACAACTGTATATCTCAATATTGTACCTACTTCCAACTTTGAGTGTAGTTTCAGAGCTTCAATGAATTTACCGCACTAGTGCGGTAAAGTAAAATTAATTGGAATGAACGTGTCAAAGTTGACAGTTTGCAGAATGAGTGACAACCGAGACACATGAATCAACGAACTCATTTATTTTGAATATAGACTCAACACTAATAATAATATTATGAATTCAACAAAATTTAATGCATCAATTCATGAATAAAAAATTAAACCTCATTTATTATAATCATTAAACACAACACCTGTACAATTAGTGATATTTATTCCAGCTGACGTGGAAGCAATTGAAGAATTGTAGTTTCCAATTTCAATTGAATTTTTTGTAGAAACGATTTGTCCTCTCATTATTCTAGTAGCTATATTTTTTTTGCTTTCTAAGGATGTTTCTACATATCCTTCAGCGACACTACTGGATTTCCATCCACCATGTCTCTGCAAAATGTGCATATCAACACCAGCATCAGCAAGTAGGGATGCTGATGATCTTCTAAAACAGTGACCTGTATATTGTGATGGATTTGGTAGCTCCAGAAACGTTGCTATTTCTTTTGGAATGCGCCTAACAGTATTGATACTAATTGGTTGAGAAAAACATTTTCCATTTTTATATAAAATAAAAAACCGGTCATGGACTATATTTTGAGGTCGAAGTCGAACATATTTTCGGAGGTTATTCAAGCAGTCAAAACCATCGATGTTTCCTCTAGTAATAGCAAATTCTCTTTGAATTTTAGTTTTAGTATTCGGTATTTTGATCGTTATGAACGTTATTTCGTCAACTTCATCACCAATTTTTAACTTCATCAATTCTTCTCTTCAGCAGGCGCCAAACACACCCATGAATAAGGAAACCTATAAAAATAATATGCTACATGGAAATGTCACCATATTTATGTATAATCTTACCTTCATCCTCAAGAATTGATCATCAATGGCTCCTATCAAAAATCTGTGTATATTTTCTTTTGAAAATATACTCGATTTTTTCGGATTGTGACCTTCACTTTTCCGCTTCAAAAAAGCCAATGGCTGTGAATATTTACTTATGTCCACATTTTTCTTCACAGATATCATTGTTCTCAGCATACTAAAATGTGTCCATAATGATGATGCCATTTCTTTTTCAGCTTCCTCAGCAAAATAAGCTAATAAAATTTTCTCCGATATATCACGGACATTTTTTGAACTGCACCTGTCTTCGAATCGCTTATATTCTGTTTCGTATCTATTGCGGGATTTAGCGGGTACTAGATTTGTATTGCGTTATTTGCAGCAAGTTCTATATCAGAATCCACACTTTCATAGTCGGATCTCATATCGATACAATTATACCAAACTGATGGGAACTCGTCAAAATTGACAGTTCGCAAAATAAATCAACAATGAGCGCAACGCTTGCTTGTTACATGATTCTAATATCATTAATTTCAAGAATATTGACTAATTTTGAATACATAATTAACATTATTGATAGTTGGTAAAATAATGTACCATATTCGTATCCTAAATTCATATTACGATATTCAATGGGTTATCCAACACGGCCTGACGTCCTCGTTTCACAAATTTCTCATCTCATTTCGTGATATGAATCTTTACGACACTTATATCGTAAATATCTATTACCAGAAATCTAGAGGCGGTCCATTATTTCCTTCTCAAAGTGGAAAAATACATGTGTAATGAACAAATATTTAAAACTATAGTTGGATAAAAATCAATAAAAACCTTACCTATACTATCTTTGGTATTTTCCTATTTCAAATAAATGTAATACAATTAAGTTTAGATTGTTATATATTCAGTAAATTGCTGTGAAATATCAATATATGTATTTTTTTACTCAATGCAAGTTTTATTTTTTATTATTTCAGATCCCTACTATAAACTTGTTAATAAAAGGTTAGGAAAAGAGAATATGAACATATAGCAATGTAATTTATTTAGCTAAAGTGTCTTAAGCATTGTATTATATATCCAGTACATAGCAAGTACCCCTGCTCTCAAACTTGATTATTCAGAGTTATTCTGAAATGCATCGACCAAATAAATGTTAACTTCACATGCTAATTGTACAGTACCTTAAGAAGTTACTTCTGATTTATCAAATTTTATGTTTGATAGTTGTAGTTTCGAATACCATAGGTTGGGCAGCCCCAAAATTGCCTTAATGTGATGCTAGAAGTCAAAATTAAAATTTTTAAATAGAAATCTAATATGTACTCTAAACATCTATGGTTTATTTTCTTGAAAAAGCGGTTGATTTAGTAAAAACAACCATACTACTACACTTCGTTTTAAATTACCGTATAAAAAACTATCAGTTTTTTTTAAAAACGAACAGAAAATTAAAAAATAATTCAATGTCAGCAGCTTAGTAATTTTTGGTAAATTAAATGTAGCCAACGCTAAATAGTCACGCAATGGCGACTTACATGCCACGGCCATTTTAAGTAAAAGTTTTCAATCCATTTTGTTTTCCTATATCTGTGAAAGTGGCCGACGACAACATACACACAGGATTTTTTTTATAAAAACCGTTTTTTCGTGTTCTTCTTGCTGAAAACCGAGAAAATGACTCAATTTGTTTTTCAAGATTCCAACTTTTTTGGGGTAAGCCAATAACTTTCTCGCATATTAGATAGGTTGGGCGGAAAAGTAATAAAGACAAAATAAAGTAACGACCAAAGAATACATTTATCATAATATCTCCTGCGCTATTTAGTCTATCGGGGCGGAAGTAACGTCCGTGAGAGTGAAGAAAGAGATAGTAAGCACCTGTAGCCCTCGGGCTTCCGAACAGTACGTTAAATAAGATCAAAAAAATTGCAATGAGTATACTTCAAAAGGTATTAAACAAACAAATCGACAGTGTATCATTATGTATTTCACGTATGTTGGGATCTTTTTTATTTTCCTTTGTTGCGTCTACCACACGAATAGGGCTTTAACTTATCTCGCCTTTAGCAATACTTAACCAGGTAGATAGATATAGGGTATGGCACGTCCTAAACTCAAATAGCAAACCATAGAAATGGCTTCTAAGGTCTATTTGTTACTATTTGATAGTTTCATTTTTATAAATAATATGGATTCTTTTCACGCACAAATTTCAACTGCCAAAATTGTCGTTTTAAACAACCTGTACATTCCCGTCGTCTTCCGTCAGGATTACTATTTTACAACTTCATTTGGTTTTATACAGTATTTCTCAGCTTCAACTAGTTTTTTAAAAGAAATTATCACGAAACAGAAACTGTTCATTTTAATAGGTTGAAAATCGCAATGGGATATGAGTAGAAAAAACTTCCAAGTTTTGCTATAATAAATTGATTTGACAGAATGCTGCGATGTTTAAAAAGGAAAAGAATGTTTCGAGTTAATTTTAATAATAGGCACTTGTGGAGCATGTAGAAGAGATGAGTTCTTAAAAATAACAATAGATAATATAGATTACAAGGATTCAATTATTATTATAAGAAATCCCGATTCCAAAACTTAACTCAGAGAACTTTCGTGATTTCGAATCCAAACTACATTAAGATATGCCGCAAATACTGTGCGCAAAACGACTCTTTAAACACTATTGTTTAAAATGAGAAAAGTCACATCCCGTTTATCTTTTGTTTTTAAACGCCACATCAATTGCATCTTTTATATGTTCAATTTCATGTTCCATTATAATTTTGTTGTTACAGGTCATTTGGTTTGTCAGTCAGCCGTCAGCCATCGTCCGTCATGTTATGAATATAATTAAAATAAAATATGATTTTTTCATTCCTGCGGGCGAAGAAAAAGTATAGTGAGCGCCTCGTGTTAAAAACATTTTTAGTAACTCGTTTCACAAGGCACTCGCTCCGCTTCGCTACACTCGTAACAATAGTAACATTTTTGACACTTGGTACTTAATATACTATTATAGGTATGGGCCATAAAGAGTGACACCATGTTTGAAAACATTCGCCGGACTTGGGTCTTTGTATTTACCAAATGTGCAGGCTTATATTCCCTTTCTACAATTAGTGAATGTTCCTCTGACACTCATGACTGTAATTGATTAAAACGCCTCCGACAATTGCCAATTTTTTAAAAACATTTTTAGCAATGTATCCTGCTATATAAGCATGATGCTATGATTTGCTTATTTCATTGTTCTGCAAACCTGTATTCATATTGACATCTACCGACACATCCTCACTTTCGACATTCCTATATTCAATTGTTAATAATGATTTCACTGAGTTCAAAAATTCATTATCATTTTCCCAATTTGCATTGATTGAAAGTGAAGATGTGAAATTACTGATTATTAAAATTTTAAATGAACATATAAATGAAATACTAGTTGGATGAATGGTTTATGAGCGTCCAAAGAAGTTTTTTAAGGGATCTTCATTAATCCTTCTTGGTATAAAATATTTTTGAAGCCTGCTGAATGTAACTTTTCTCAAAGATACACTAAGTCTCGCAATGTTTTCACCCAGTTGATTATGGTAGGAGGAACTTTCTCTCCTTTGGCAGTAATAAACTTCATAGGGTTTGTCGATATAAAATTGTTAGTCCGAGTTAATCTAAAATATATCGAGGAAAACAAATTAACCTCAAATACACATTATAAATTTGGTACGTATTGTAATGTTTTTCTCATTTATTTAAACAGTAAACGGGTGGGATACATTTTAAACACACTGTAGGTCCACTTACTTAATTTATTTATTCACTACACTAGTCACTAAAACTTAATTTATATATACTTAACTAATCACTTAATATATACACAGTATATTCACTTAAACTAATTTATATAAACAGTCCACTAATTTATATTCACTTATTTACTTGTTCATCTCACGATGTCAAATTATCAACTAAACTTCTCCTAGTCGGTCCCTTATATATTAAGGCCTTTTTCAATAGATAACTCTAGATTGCGGCTTACTCAAAAACAATTGGCTTTCTGGCATTTTGTAGATAAAACTGGTCACAAACACCATGTTTAGATAAGATAGCGACAATCGTAAACAGTTATATAAAGAAACTTGCGTATCTGCCATAATTTTTACTTTCATGCCTGGCTTAGACAGAGTTGGATTTAGGGACTATACCAGTGTGCTGTTTCGTAACATTACTCCCTCCTTAAATGGAAGTTTCTCCTAGAACTTTTAAGTAGCCGAGACTGGATGTTTGAATCGGCAACTGGCCCCATTTCTACCCTTTCCGATCTTATGGAAATAGCAGGGCACCTTCTTCATCGGATACTGATAACGTGGGTTGTAGCTGCAAATAAATATCTGGGCACCGGTGTTTTGAAAGATAATCTCGACCATTTTCCTGATGATTTGCCAATCCAACTGGTTACTCGCTATCTAAAGCATAGCCAGTTTCTTCACGCTGTTTTCCAACACATGGTCTCGTAGGTTTCGAAGTGGTTCCCACACATCGCGGTAGGTAGATCGATCTTGAAATTCATTTTTAGTTACCACGTAGAAGACGTACCGCGAATTATGTTTCAGTTTCAGTGTCTTGCCAGGGGCTGGAATCTGGTCTTCAAGTTTTTCTAATTGCTCGAACTTCTTTCGAAAGAGGGATGCCAACCATCGTGCGTTCTTGAGACGGGCGAGGATGTTGTATGCCAGTGAATAATCTTCCGTGAGAGTGAGCAAATCTTGTTGTTGTTCCGAAGTGACTCCATATCTAGCTTTCCCGGTACCTCCATACGCACTCATAAATTCATCGAAGGTAGAGTCAGACACATCTCGAATAAGATTTACTCCTTCCTCTAGGTCATGATCTCCTTCGAATGGCGCTAGTCGGTTTTGGTGAACTACTTTTGGTTTTCCATTGGTGATTTTGCTTATGCGATATATAACATCATTGATCCTTTTCTTGATTAAGTATGGACCTTCCCAGGATTTTTATAATTTTAGAGAAAATCCTTTTCTCCTCGTCGGGTTGTGTAACCATACTTTGTCCCCTTCTTTAAAACCGCCTTCTGTGGCCTGCGTGTCGTACCGACTTTTCATTCTGTCGCTGGCAATTTGAAGAATTGTTCGAACTTATTCACGAATATCGTCCAGCCTTCTTCTCAACTGGACCACGTAGTCTTCTCCTGCTAGATCTTCTCCAGGCCGACAGCCAAATTCCAGGTCACAAGGAAGCCTCATTTCACGTCCAAACAGTCGTACATTTCTTACACCAGTCTTTCACATCGTCGGAGCTGTTCATCCAATAAAACTTTTCACGGACTCGCTGAAGGGTTTTCTTCACTCCCAGATGACCTACCGATGGACTGTCGTGTAACTTCTTTAGTACTTCAGCTACTCTTGTTCTCGGGATAACTAACTGTCTCCTTATATCGGAACCATCATCGTTTTCAAGGAATCTTCTCAACAGCCCTTCTTCCAGGACAAGGAAGTCCCACTGAGCCCAATACGCCTTGAGTTTCGGTGAAAATTTTGGCACTTCTTGCCAGGTAGGTCGCCGATTTTCTTTCTTCCATTGCCGGATCATCTTTAGGCAAAAATCATTCTCCTGATCTTCTCTGATCCTGGTGGGTGACCATTCTTCATTGACTACTGTAATTCTTGAAACTGCAACATCCTTAGATTTCGACTTGTTGCATTGTGAATAGTCTACAGGGCATGACCGTCTAAGCAAAGAATTGGCTTTTCGGTAATTCACATCGGCTGGACGTTCACCCCTGTCTGATTTCCCCTGTGACTAGAGTTCTCGTGTTACAAGGCGCTTAGACGGACTGCGTATGTGCTCTAGCTCGCCACACTTCCGGCATTTGATCTTGTCTGCCATACCTTTCAACAAGTGGACGATCTAGTCAAGTTAGTCATCGTCATCTTCTTCCTGCATGGTCGTACCTTTGTTGTACCGCGATCTTTTCTTGGCTGCTTTGCATTTAAGAGGTTCTTGGTTTGCAGGAGACGTAGGACGCTTACACGAACTGCGTGCATGCTCTAGCTCTATTATATTATATTATATATATGTATATATATATATATATATATATATATATATATATAACAACAACAAAGAGATTCATGGGTAATTCACGCAAAATAAAGGGCTACTGAAATAGAGTGGTAACCGTGGACATGCATGTTTCTGGCTCATTTTGCCTCTTCAGCACGGCATAACCAAATAAGGATGTGAAATTTGGGAGCGTAGATGTTAATCGAAACATGGGAGAACACAAAATAACGGATTTCAGCAGGGAAACCAAACGCTCATTTGTGTCTTCAATTGGAAGATCCCGAGTTTTCAGGACAACAACCAACATCGACACGGAGGCGCATATAGCTCCCCCGCCATGAACCTTCCGACCCATAGTAAATAACAAAGAAGATGTAGGAATATCGCGTGATATGTTAACAACAACAACTTAGAGATTCATGGGTAATTCACGCAAAATAAAGGGCTACTGAAATAGAGTGGTAACCGTGGACATGCATGTTTCTGGCTCATTCTGCCTCTTCAGTACGGCATAACCAAATAAGGATGTGAAATTCCTACATCTTCTTGTTTATATATATATATATATATATATATATATATATATATATAAATATGTATATATATATATATATATATATATTATGCAAAAATGTCCTGTGCCATTGGGATTTTTTTTATTACATCAAGCTTATCAGTACTACAGAAGTCAATAACGCTTTGACCAAGTGAACTGCAATAAGTAAACATTGCAGGTCCATCTGATGTGATATGCCCATTAATTAAAGATTAACTGTTGCCAGGAGTAAAATCCGACCATGAGCATCCAACTTTTTGTCCCTGGTCTCCATATTAGGGAAAAACTTGGTGATCCCCAACATTTCAACAGGTATGGTGTTAGTATCGCCTATTCTTGAATTAAATCGCCAAAAAGTATAAATACGTGTTGTTTATGTGTATCAAAAAGGCTGTCGAGAATATCAAGCTTGTCCTCAAATTGGAGAGATTGTTTGAAATATGTGAAACAATTAACGAACTTATAATGAGACAAGTTAATATTTCATATTGGCTACCATGGAGTTGAGTCGAGAAAAATTATATTTTTTTTTATGAAAAAACAGCAAGTCCTCCACTTGCGCGTTCGCAAGTCTTATCCCTTGTAACTTTGAAAAAAACAACGTTATATTCATCAACATAATTGAGAGGAACTTCTATATTACCTGATATCTAGGTTTAACAGACGCATAATAAGTCAATATCTGGTAAGTCTACAAATATATTATGGATATTTTTGAACCCATTCATATTTCAAAAGACAATTTTGAAATTGTTGTGACTCGTTTTAATTTGTTGGATTGTTTTGGAATACAAACGATGCTCATCTCGAGTTACATTAAGTTTTTTGATTTTGACGTATCAATAAATAATTTTATTTTTGAAATCTAACTATCACAGTTGCCACCTTCTTTCTTTCTTCTCAAGCGTAATCCCTGATGTTTTTTTTAATTTCTCTCTCCACTTTTGTTTGTTCGGACTCAATATAAAACTATTTTCTTCTCAATCTTCTCTTTTCCTTCAGGATTTTGAGTTTGTCCTCACATTTATCCATTTCTATTATGCATCTTGTTTGCCCAATTCTATAACACTTTTTAATTTTGGCTTTTATACCTAATTTACTATTCAAAAACTCTTCAACTTCTTTCTTCAACTATTCTTCACTCCCAGTTTCAACTTTGACTCCAGATATTACTAAGTCATTACGAATTTTATGTTTTTCAAGTTTTTCTAGTCGTTCCAAGGTTTTCTTCATTCTGTTCAATATTTTCTTCTTTTCTCTTTTCCACTCATTCTTGAATAATTTGATATCTTTCTTAATTTCTTCGGTGTTATTCTTAATGTCCAGTTTCACTTCTTTTATATCCTGCTTGATTTCCTTGATATCATTTTTTATTTCTGATTTTATTTTTGCACTATCCTCTTGTATTTCGCGTTTTAGCTGATCAAGTATGGTTTTAATTTCGTCCATATCCCAACTATTAGCGTTTAGTTCTTCACGTGATGGTTCGTTTTTCTTTTTATTCGGTGTCCTTTGAGTTACTTTGCTTCTTTTAAATGATTCTTGATCTTCTTCAAATGAATTATCTTGTTCAGGTTTATCTCTCTTATCACTCATACAGATAATATGCTGGTATATTTATATAATTTCTTCAAATTATTGCATCTTAACTTCAAAAATCGCAAGCTTTAAGTACAGACATGTCCTTAATTATTTTGATGGAGGCCTTTAATTATCTCTTATCATCAGGAAACTTGATTTCTCGTTTCACCAGTTCTTAATATACTGTTACGAAACAGCACATTGGTATAGTCCCTAAATCCGACTCTGTCTAAGCCAGGTAAGAAAGTTAAAATTATGGCCGATACGCACGTTTTTTTATATAACTGTTTACGATTGTGGCTATCTTATCTAAACATGGTTTTTGTGACCAGTCCTATCTATAAAATGCCAGAAAGCCAATTGTTTTTGAGTAAGCCGCAATCTAGAGTTATCTAGTGAAAAAGGCATCAATATATAAGGAACCGACCAGGAGAAGTTTAGTTGATAACTTGACATCGTGAGATAAAAAAGTAGATAAGTGAATATAAATTAGTGAACTGTTTATATAAATTAGTTTAAGTGAATATACTGTGTATATAAGAAGTGATTAGTTAACTGTATATAAATTAAGTGTTAGTGAGTAGTGTAATGAATAAATAAATTAAGTAAGTGAACCTACAGTGTGTTTCAAATTTATCCTACCCATTTACCGTTTAAATAAATTAGAAAAACATTACATTGATGTCAGAAGTGGGATAATATAAATAAATTGCTACGTAAAAATGGCTGAGAGACTAAGTGAGCTGAAAGTGACAAAGCTAAAGGCAGAATTGGAAAATCGTGAGGGGGAAACGTCCGGTAAGAAAAGTGAATTAGTAGAAAGACTTAAAGTGGCACTGGAAAATGACGGCTTTGATCCAGAAACATTCTTATTGAAGGACGAGACTTCCACCTTAATCTCGTCAATTTCTGATATTAAGAACGACATTTCTGCTTTGGAAAAAAATATCTCAACTAATATCAAAACTGATACTTTTGCTAACATGGACAAGATGTCTACTAGTATGGACGAAAATATTTCAGCCATGAAGAACGATATTTCTGCCGATATCTTATCAATGAAAAACGACATTGCCGCTGACGTCGAAAATAAAATCGGATATTGAGAATAAGATGTCAATGATGGAAAACCAGATAGACCTGAAAATCAAGGAGTTAGAAAGACACGCCAGCGAAAGAAAAGATCGCGGTACAACAAAGGTAGGACCACGCAGGAAGAAGATGACGATGACAAACTTGACTAGATCGTCAACTTGTTGAAAGGTATGGCAGACAAGAAGCCGCAGAAGATCAAATGCCGGAAGTGTGGCGAGCTAGAGCACATACGCAGTCCGTCTAAGCGCCCCAAGATTCCTGTAACACGAGAACTCCAGTCACAGGGGAAATCAGACAGGGGTGAACATCCAGCCGATGTGAATCACCGAAAAGCCAACTCTTTGCCTAGACGGTCATGCCCTGTAGACTATTCACAATGCAACAAGTCGAAATCTAAGGAAGTTGCAGTTTCAAGAATTACAGAAGTGAATGAAGAATGGTCACCCACCAGGATCAGAGAAGATCAGGAGAATGATCTTTGCCTAAAAATGATCCGGCAATGGAAGAAAGAAAATCGGCGACCTAGCTGGCAAGAAGTACTAAAATTTTCATCGAAACTCAAGGCGTATTGGGCTCAGTGGGATTCCCTTGTCCTGGAAGAAGGGCTGTTGAGAAGAGTCCTTGAAAACGATGATGGTTCCGATATGAGGAGACAGCTAGTTATCCCGAGAACATGAGTAGCTGAGGTACTGAAGAAGTTACACGACAGTCCATCGGGAGGTCATCTGGGAGTGAAGAAAACCCTTCAGCGAGTCCGTGAAAGGTTTTATTGGATGAACAGCTCCGACGATGTGAAGGACTGGTGTAAGAAATGTACGACTTGTGCTACGAGTAATGGACCACATCGCAAGAGAAAGGCACCCATGAAACAGTACAATGTTGGAAGCCCTTTCGAAAGGATTGCTTTAGATATAGATGGACCATTTCTGACGACAGAAAATGGTGGCAAATACATACTGGTTGTAATGGATTATTTCACAAAGTGGGTGGAAATTTACGCTATCCCGAACCAAGAGGCCACAACTGTCACTGATGTATTGGTGAAGGATTTTATCAGCCGATATGGAGTGCCCTTGGAAGTCCACAGTGACCAGGGAAGAAATTTTGAAAGTCGTCTATTCCAGGAGATTTGCGAGAAGCTGGGAATGAAGGAGACCACGACAACAGCATTACATCCACAGTCAGATGGAATGGTCGAGAGAATGAACAGGACTATTGGAAAATAGCTGTCCAGCAATCAGAGAGATTGTGACCAGTATCTTTTCCTATTCGCATTGGCTTATCGATCTGCCGTCAATGAGTCCACGGGTGAAATACCTGCAAAAATCCTGTTTGGATGTGAAATGAGGCTTCCTTGTGACCTGGAATTTGGCTGTCGGCCTGGAGAAGATCTAGCAGAAGAAGACTACGTGGTCCAATTGAGAAGAAGGCTGGACGATATTCGTGAATTAGTTCGAACAATTCTTCAAGTTGCCAGCGGCAGAATAAAAAGTCGGTACGACACGCAGGCCACAGAAGGCGGTTTTAAAGAAGGGGACAAAATATGGTTACACAACCCGACGAGGAGAAAAGGATTTCCTCCAAAATTACAAAAATCCTGGGAAGGTCCATAATTACAAAAAGTTGGATGCTCATTGAAGAATTGCAGAATTGCAGAATTGAAGACATTTGACAAATTAATGCGTATTCTTAACACCAATGACTTCGTTAAATTAACTAAAGTTGTTAATTATTTTCTCAATATTTCGAAGCTTAGGGCCTTTGTACTAGAAGAATGAGATATTTTTTTCTCTGGGCTGTCACCAAAAATTCCAGTTTTTGGTATGTCTTAACCCAAAATTAATTACAGAAAAACACACAGAGCAACACACAAGCATTAATTACATCAATAATGATAATGTACCTACGATATATAATAGTAGAATATGAACAGCACACATTACTAAGCAGTGGAACTTAGATCATAGCCCAGCTGAGAGACAAAAACTCAAATAAAAATAAAACACCTAAAGTTATCCATAGACGAATTTTCATCAAGCTATGGAATCGGATTCGATAAATGCGATTAGAAGTTTGAAAGAGGAAGTAATAAAGAACAAATGGGAAATTTAATCTGCGATTGAAGCTACCGAAACAAGACTTTTAATGAAAGTAGAGGAACTCGAACACAAAGTGTATTATCTCGACAAAGAAAATCAAACATTGAAGAATAAAGTGGAGACTTTGGAAAGACATTCAAAGAAGAACAACATTATAATATTTGGCCTGGAAAACAAAGAGAACACAGCTAATACTATAAGTGAGAAACTAAATACACTACTGGAAGTTGATGTTAGAATAGCTGATTTCAATAATATATACCACCTCAACAACACAGAAAGACTTCCTGTGAAAGTCGAATTCCTGTCATATTTGAAAAAAGTCGAGATACTGAAGCAGTGCAAAAAATTGAAAGGCACGGGCGTTGCCATCTCACACGATCTTACATTTGAACAAAGATGTGAAAATAGAATTTTGAGAACCTTGAATAAAACCAGAGAAGATAGATCTTATATAAAAGGAAATAAACTCTACGTCAACGATAAAGCCTATACTGTGAAAGAATTGGAAGAAATAAATCGCTCAGAGGAACGCACCGCAAACATTGCTCCTCCAACGCCGAATTTACGAAATTTTGAGAAAGAATTCGAATTTCCAAAGGAAGTATCCGTATAACACAGGAAGTTTTCAAAGAAGTAGAACACAAGAAACCTATTATTGATGCCAGCACACCCAAAAACATCGGAAACAGGAAGAACATTAAACCAATAGCTGGTGGACCTGCCTTGAAGGGGGAGGAGACTCATTTATGCATGTTTTTTCTCTTTTTTTTTCTTGTTTCTTTAGATTAGCATATAGTCATTTCAACCACTTTGTTAACCCTTAACTGGCGTTGTGACGTCCCTGGGACCCAAGCTGATACATTGTGGTATGCACCCCCACCACTACTTGAAATTTCGAGCTGTGCATCTCAGTACCTTCTAATTAGTATGCCCTTGACCACGGGTCGTTATTGTTGGTGCGTTGTTATTTTCTGTTTTTACGTGACAGTGTGATCGTGGTCCCCGGGACCTCACGACGGCAAGTACGTAACAAATTGCTTTTTTCTGTATGTTTTTTATTACTTGTATTTTTGTGCTACCGTTAAAAATGGATACGCCTCCTGTCCCAAAACGTGTCAGGTATGATGATCCTGATTTCGAAGAAAAAGTTTTGCGTATGTTTGACACTCTGGACAGTGATGTAGAATTATCGGAACAAGAGGATGACTTTGTTCTCGGAAGTGAGCATGACACCAACTCTGATCAATCTGCAGATGAAGAACCTGACCTTCAGACTGACGACTCCGATCAATCTGCATATGAACATTCTGATGACCATGCAAGTGGAGATGAAGATGAAGGTACAGTAGCTCCAGAGTACTATTATGGAATAAATATGTTTAAATGGTCAGCTACTGCTCCAGTAAAAAATGTTAGGACTCAAGCGCACAATATTATCAAAATACCAACTTCCCGGTCTGCTACAAAAAATATGGATCCCGTAAATGCTTGGATCTCTATTTTTACAGAAGATATGAGAGCACAAGTACTTCAATGGACAAACAAGAAGATTAGAAGTTCAAGAGAAAAGTTCTCTGATCCATCCAGAACAGAGCTCAGGGAGGCCACATTAGAAGAAATAAATTGTTTTTTTGGCTTACTTATTTATACAGATATATTTAAATCCAACCATGAAGATGTACGATCATTATTTGCAACAGATGGGACTGGTCGAGATATATTTAGACTGTCTTTATCTGCAAAACGATTTGTTACGCTTTTGAATTATTTGAGGTTTGACAATCCAGATGACCGAGAAGACCGAAAGCTAATAGATCCAAGTACAGCCATATCTGAACTTTTACAAAAATTTCATGCAAGTTCACAAGCCGCATATAAATTGCCACTATTTCTCGTGATCCAATTGTAAAAGGTTCCATTATTAAAATCCACATAGTTTGGGATGTATCGCAGATATATACAATATTTGATTTATATTTATTTCAGCATTTTCACAATTGTATTACCTTGTTCCCCATTTCCATTTTATCAACAAACTCCAACCTGAAACGAACTTTCTTGTTTTTATTAATGGATGGATATGAAAATTGTTATTTCCATTGTTAGACAAAGCAGTATGTTACTCCATTAAAGTATCAAGTTTTCGTACAAACGAAACGAAGAGCAAAGAATTTGTTTCAAAGTACGAAATAATATTAAAAATATTTCTAAAAGCGAGAATAACATAGAATATATTTAACTCCATATGTTTTCTTTACATTTATGAAATTGTACAAATTACCTTTGATTTTTTTTATTATAGAGAGAAATAAGTAGGTATGACACTGAAAAGCTGAAAATTTGAAAGTCACCAGTTGTTGCCAGTAATATTACGTGCACACTGCATTTATGTAGTTGTTACTAATCATAATGATTGAAAGGCTCTAAACACACTATTGAAACTGCAAAAAAGGAATCCCACAAATAACTCGCTACATTTGACAAAACATAAATTATGGCCAACTGCTCGTTTTGCAGTCCAATTCAAATATCAAAACACATGAAACAACTTTAATATTTGTAATTTGAATTATAGCTGTGTGCACAAGAGATGAATATCCCAAGATTTCTTCAAAAGAAACAAAGTACTGTTGTGCAATTTTCTTTTATTAAAATTTCGCATAGCGCTTTCGACATTATCCCATCATCAGTGCGGTCACTGTAAATTTGTGAATTAAAATTTGTAGAATTTGATACAATTCATACATACTTGTCAAAATCCCAAGACAGGGGCTTCCAAATTTGTACGTCTGTACATTTATTTATTTCGTGGCTCACATTGTGGGTTTTTGAACAGTGTTAGCATATGTTTAAAAGATTTAAATTCAATAAAATCACTAAAATCTGTACTATACAAATTTATGATCGACCATTGTGCCAAGAAAAACTTATTCACAAGAAACTGCAAAAACCCTATTGAGCATTCCATTCCATCAAGTGGATTCCGAATTGTCGGAACATAGACAAACATCGTGGTGGTATTGTTAAGTGAAGAGATTTCGCGACCCCAAACAGACAGGCAACTACCATCTACCAAAAATAATACATTTGGAGACAGACTTGATGTCCATCTGATGAGGGCGGCGAAATCTATGAAAACATTGGGATGCGTCAGACACGCAAACGTAATGAAAATATATTGAAGGCCAAAAAGGAGGGATCTGGGAGGAAATATAGTTGATAAGAATTCGAATAAATGATAGATGAAGCGTATTAATGGAAGTATGAAGAATGGTGAGAATCAGAACAAAGGAAGAAGTAAGAACTTATGTGGAAGATAGTAAAAAATAGACAATTACGATGTGGTTGCTGATGTAGTTGATTTGGGCGATATGCGACAGTTATAGAGATGGAATAGTTAAGATGATACTGAGGCGTGTTAATTTGCAGGGAGATATGAAATTCAGATGAAAGATAATCAAAGGAAAAGGCTATACTAATTTGTTTAGTCGAAATATTTGTGAAAACAAAATGCTGAGCAGTTTACAGATGTTAAAAACTTTCAATGCGAAGGATTTTTATACGTTCAAACACGCGTCTAGCACACACCACTGTATTCTGAACTGTGAAATGTAATGAAAACCCAAAGTTACTGCATAAATCATGTGAAAGTTGATATTATAAGAGGTCGTCGCCCTAACCGTGGAGCCATCAGCCGTCTATCAAAAATAACAAATTTGGAGACAGCTTTCATAGCTCACCGATGAGGGCGCCAACCTCTGACAATTGCGATCTGGTGAAATAATGTGAAAATCTTATGTAAACCTGTCGTCATCATTGAAGGCCTTGTACGAGTCTATGCAAAGGTGTAAATTTCCTATTTAAATTGACTTGTGTGTTAAGGCATTTATTGTTTTTGTTTATCTCAGCTGTTATTTCGATGTCCTCATAGAAATCTAATAGGTTGAAATTTCTGGTACTTTTGATTAAAGTTCAATTGGTTTCTGGCTTAAACTTACGATTATTGTATTTAATATGAAAACCAAACGCTGATTTATCTGGATATTTCATATGCTCGTCTATACGTACCTCCAAAGCTCTACAAGTTCTTCCCACATATAAAGATTCGCAATCACCACACCTCAGCGCATAAATGTCACTTTTAGACAATTAGTTTAACTTATCTTTAGTCATTATATAACGAATTTGAAGTTTTGTATGATATTTTAGTGTTGTTAGAAATATTTCTGAAAATGTTTGTTAATTGATGTGAAAGGTAGATGAGAATTTATGCATGGTATCGAAATATATGAAAGATTATTGTCTGTGATAGAAGGATAAACTAATTGTGGATTCCTTTTCCTGATTATTTTTTGTATAAGATTGCCAATTATAGAATGGTTTATATCCATTGTTAACTGCAATTTGTTTGATTATGTTAACTTCATTATTATACTGAGCTGTGTATAAAGGTATGTTCAGTAGTCTTTGGACATAGAAATGTAACGCGAAAATTCGCCGAGCTGTCGGAGATTTAATATTGGCAAGCCTGTCGACGGGGAGAATCCAGAGAGCGCTGACTGTGCGAAATTTAAATTCAGTCCTCCATTTGCCGTCAACGTGTAAACACACATTTCTAATGTAAAAATGTTTGCATGTGCTCTGGGAGCCATAACGTATTTTACGATGAAACCTGACAATTCCTACGCAGGGGAAGAAAATACGGCTTAAGTCAACAGCTGGCAGCTCTGACCCGGTAATCTACTGGTCTAGGAAGGGCCGATAACCAAAGATACCAGTAGAATTGGTGGAATTGAGTAACACATGGTAAATTTCCGTAGACGGCGTTAGTTAGTAGGATTCATTATCAAGGGGTTTTCTTTTATGTGATATTAAATTCGCTGATTGAAGCTTGATGAGTCAGTGAGACCAGTTCCAGGAGAACTGGAATTTTCTGGAGCGACTTCAGTTGCTGTTCTGGGTCCGGAAGCAGGATAAGTGAACAGTTTTCCTTTTTTTACTCTACTTACATTGGTATATTCACTTTTATCCGTCAGATTCCACAATTTTTTTTATGTTAAGTTTTTATTTCTCTCTTCTGTGGCAATAGTATAAATTTACTTTCTCTTTGTATTTATAATTGTAATCATTTGCTTCATAGTTTAAAATATTGGGCTGTTGGCTCTGAACGCTAGGTACGGTACGTACCTACTGCGTTATTTAGTGGAGTTTCCAAACTCTGATGATTTTATGTAAATAATTTTGCGCCGCACATAATTTCGATTATAATTTTCTTTTAGCAACGCTAAGCTCGTTTGCTATTCAAATTTTATGCTTATGCATTTATTTATATTTATATTCATATTTTTATAAATTGCGGAAGTGTGAACCCATGTAACTGTGACATTGGTAATTTTGGTATATATTTTCATAGTATTTTGAGAAATTGTACATAAACCATTTGGTCGTTTCTTTATAATTGTATAATTGAGACCTCGGTGTAGTTTGGAGCCCTCAGCTCTTCTGCACCCTGAGTTTGAAGCCTTCAGCTCTGCTCAGAGTTTATAGAACCTGCTTGTCAGTTATTTATTTAAGCTGCGTCTTCGTTGTAACTGATAATTTAGTTTGCGATTTGAGATTTATGTAGATTCCGGCCTTCAGCCTAACTACATTCTGAGTCTACAGCCTTCAGCTGAGTTCAGACATTATTTGGGACATTGTTGTTGTAAAATTATAAAAAATATTTTGAAAAGAGATCTTTGGTCCAAAGTCATTAATTAAAACTTCAATCAGGGGATACTTGCTGACTTTTATTTTTTTTATAATAACTGACCTATCAGTTTAACCTTTGGAGTGTGTAGTGAGTGTTGTTAACCCACTGAGGAGTTGTGGGCTAATTAAAGAAGTCTTGGGTGCTTGCCAAAACTTCTCTGGCGACCTTTTGAAAACTTAATACTTTTTTTGAAGAATCCACCCCTTCTTCGACTCGAAGCTAGTCGACTCGCGAGCACGGATTGTACCACGTGAGACAACCCGCACATCTATAGCGAGCATTAAGGGTTAGTAGGTTTTCTCGTTATAGTAATTGAAGGCTGCCATTTTGTGTTGAGGAGGGTGGTTGGAATCAACATGTATGGCGTGGTCAGTTTGAGTGGGCTTCCTGCTAAGGTCAAGGAAATTGAGACATCCATCTATTTCAGTTTCTGAAGTGAATTTAATATTAGGGTGAATGTTATTGATATCATTCGAAATTTGCTGAGCTGTTGATAAGTTGCCTGCTATTAAGCTAAAGATGTCGTCGACATATCTAAAATACAAGATAAATTCTTTATTTTTAGGGGTTATAAATTTCTTTTCTAAGTTGTTCATGAAGATATCTGCAATTAGTGGAGATAAGCCACTTCCCATGGCTAAGCCATCGGGTTGTTCGTAAATAACATTATGAAAAGTGAAACATTTCTATGAGAGGCAAAGATATCGTCCGGCAGCCATTAATAACCGGTACTTCCTTATCCATATCAAGTTGTTCTTGCTAGGGAACGACATCAAACTCATCAAAACAAACAATAAAAAGGCGTATAGACGAATTTCCTTGTTTGTTTACCAATTTTATAAACAAATGCTAGTTTTGAACTCTAATATTTCGGCAATCGTCTAGTGGTGTGTAATACTAATATTTATTATTTATCAGTATCAACAAATTGCTATTATACGTATTTCGACAAAATCGTCACAGTGTAATACTAATAATTAATCATCATATCATATCAAATCAAAATTGGTTTACGTATTGCGACAATATCGACACAGTAGCATAACACCAATAGTCAAATCGACATTTTCATCAAACTAAAATCAAGTAAATGTAATTAAGCTCCATTATATAATCAATCCAAATTTAATTGAGTTTAATTGAATAATAATAGACAATTTCATCAAATTCAATCAAATTAAATTAATTAGGTTGAATAAAATAAAATCGACAATTTCATCAAAATCATATCATATTTAATTGGTTTAATTGGATAATAACACTAGATCAGAGTCGAATCAAAATCATGTCGCTTAAAAAAGCAATTCAAAAACGCAATCGATTTGCAAGCGCTATAAATGAGTGCTATACGTTGTCGCAAAGCGCTCAAGCGGACATAAATTCTAAAGAGGAGTTTAGAATAAGGTATTTGGATCTCAAGGGTAATTTTGAGAAATTTGGGGAACTTCACAATGACGTTATCATGGAGATTGGTGAGGACGACGATGTCCAATTTGTAGCTCAAGACATAATCTTCTCCGTAACTAGGAAGTTTTATTATTCATGCAAAGGTGTGTATGCTAAACTTTTTCCTACCCCCCCCCCCCCAATACATTTTCTGGACCATATGTCCATACCAACCATCCTCCTTTGAAGGAAATAGGTATACCCATTTTCAAGGGAGATAAAAAGCTTTGGCCTACATTTTATGATCTTTTTAATAATCTAATTGGTCAAAATCAAAACATCAGTGACGGTAGTAAACTGCAATATTTGTTTTCTCATCTTGAGGGCGAACCCTTAAGATTGCCTTCAGGAATCAGTCTTTCTGATCAAAATTATCAGATTGCCTTCGAATAACTAGTAAAACGTTATCAAAACAAGCGAGATATCACCAGCACTGCTCTTGGTGCGATTTTCAAGGTCACCTTGAGAACCCATATGGCCAAGGACTTGCGATATTTAATCGATACTTTTTCAGAATCTTTGCAAGTTTTAAGGGCCCTTCAATTTGATGTAGAAAGTTGGGATTTTTTGATGTTTTTTATTCTTTTGGAAAAACTAGACGTACCTACTCGTTCTAGTTTTGAAATGTCAAATATTGCAACTGAAATGCCCACTTACCAATCGCTTTTTAAATTTTTAGAAAATAAATGTAAGGTCTAAGAATCCCTTTCACAATCACTAGCTGTTAAAAAACCGGCTCATCAAAATAATTTTCAAGGACAAAGGTCGTCTTATCAGAATAATCACACTGGGCAAAGGCCGTCCTACAAATCACAAAATTTACCTTTTTCGGCATTAACTGCACCCTCAACGAGTATAGACACGCATTTCAAATGTTATAAATGTAATCAAAGTCACGTGCTTTCTAAATGCCCCAATTTTCTAAATCTATCGCCGTCAGATAGGATGAATTTTGTACAACAGAAAAAGCTATGTATTGCTCGTTTCCATCCCTCGCACGAGGTGGATGTTTGGAATTCCCGATATTCATGTCGAACATGTAGTTCAAAGAGGCATCATAGTTTATTGCATATTTCAGAATCTAATCAAGCATCTAGTTCAAATCAAAACAATCAACAATCTGCTACCAATCTGCATACATCTTTGAACACTTCAGGACCTTCAGGCACCTTTCTTTTGTGCACCGCTGCTCTAGAGGTCATGTACGGTTGTGGTAATTTTCGGTCTATAAGGGCCTTATTAGATTCCGGGTCACACACAGGCTTTATCAGTGAACATTGCAGTCGCCGTTTCAATTTGCCGAGACGATACTATAATACCACCGAAATTTTCGGTTTAAATCAAATGTCTCCTTTCACCTCAAAGGGGCTTGCTCAATGTCATATCAAACCAAAGGGGAAAATGGAACCTTTGTTAAATTTCGAGGCAATTGTAGTTCCTCAAATTTGTTCGAATATGCCTGCTTTTACGTTGAATAACTCAACTTGGGATCATCTAAAAAATCTTGAACTTACAGACCCTTCATATTTTAAGTCAAGACCGATCGATTTAATCGTCGGTTGCGAGTTATTTGCCCAAATTTTCAAGGAAGGGCGAATTCTAGGAAAAAGGGCCAACCTTCTGCGCTTGACAGTCTTTGGTTGGGTTCTAATGGGGAAATTAGACGATAATTTTAACCTTTCAAACCCAAAGCAAACTAGTTGCTATTTAACCAGCCCTTCGGTCCATTTAGATATCATCGTTCCTAAATTTTGGGAGCTAGAAAATATTGCGTCAAAACAAATTATCTCCAGACGAAAAACTAGCTGAATCTATTTTTTGCGAAAGCGTCAATAGACTGTCATCAGGTAGATTCATGGTAGATTTGCCTTTCAAAAATAAAATCATGCCCGACCTAGGAAATACCTATTCCCAAGCACTTAGACGATTTTTGCTTTTAGAAAAACGTCTTGTCAAAACCGCTGAGTTGTATATTTCTTATTCTAATTTTATAAAAGACTATATCGATTCAAATCACATGTCGTTAATTTTGCCTACTCAACAAAAATCAAATTTTTCATGTTACCTACCCCACCACTGCGTCTTAAAACCAGATAGTATAAGTACTAAATTTCGAGTCGTTTGGGACTGCTCTGCAAAGGGCTCGAGAAACACTTTATTATCAGGGCCAAAACTTCAAAAGAATATTGGCTCGTTGCTTCTTGCTTTTCGTCTTAATCCAATCGCCTATATCACAGACATAAAACAAATGTTTCGACAATTTCTTATCAGTCCTCAACATCGCCCTTTTCAAAGAATTTTGTGGCGATTTTCCCCACAAGATCCGATATCGGAATGGAAACTCTCAACTGTCACTTTTGGCATGACATGTTTACCTTATCATGCAATGCGAACTTTAAACGAGCTTGCAGAACAAGAAAAGGAACGCTTTCTTAGAGCTAGTACCGTCGTAAGGACGTCAATTTTCGTCGACGATCTTTTAATTTCTAGCCCTTCAATCTCTGAGGCAGTTTCCCTTCAAAAGGAACTTATCGAATTGTTGAAATTTGGAGGTTTCGAGTTGAAAAAAATGGGCGAGTAATTGTCCTGAATTGTTAGCCTCATTGCCTGAATCGGACCGCCAAATGTCGCTATCCTTTGATAAAGAGGAGCCACATTTTATCAAGGTCTTAGAATTGCAGTGGCACCCCAAAAATGAAATTTTTTCATATAAATGTCAAATGAAGGACAAACCTCCGACAAAACGATCTATCTTGTCTATCATCGGAACTATTTTCGATCCATTAGGTTTTCTTTGTCCCTTATTGTTGCAAGCGAAGTATTTGTTGCAACAACTATGGCACTCTAATACAGGTTGGGACGAAAAACCTAACCAAAATATCGTCGAATCTTGGACTAATCTACATTCTGAATTCCCAATTTTAGCTCACTTCAAAATGCCCGGACAAATAAAACTGTCAAAAACTCAATCTTGTCAAATCATAGGGTTTTGCGACGCCTCGAATAGAAGTTACGCAAGCGTCATCTATTTTCGCGTAGAAGAGGAAGAAAACATTTCTATCTCTCTCATCTGCGCAAAATCTAGAGTCGCACCTATCAAGACACAAACCTTAGCTAGGTTGGAACTCTTAGGTGCTGTGCTTCTAAGCGATTTAATTCAGTATGTTTTGTCTACCTACGAAGGTGAAATAACTTTCACAAATATCTATGCATTTTGCGATTCTCAAGTAGTTCTTCATTGGCTTTCCTCACCTCCGAATCGTTGGAAAACTTTTGTCGCGAATCGAGTCAATCACATACAAGAAATCCATTCATCTACTTCTTGGCATTATATACCGTCGTTCCAAAACGCAGCAGATATAGCTTCTAGGGGGGTATACCCTTCGCAACTTATTTCCCACGAAATGTGGTGGAATGGCCCTTCGTTTTTGTGGTCACCAGAAAACGATTGGCCCGACTTCAAAATTACACAATTTGTAGTGATCCTTAAAATACAGTAATGGAAAAAGGACATTAGCTAAGAAATAAGATTTAAATTCAGGTTAATATTAATTATAGTATTTAGCGACCATTGCTCTGAAACGGTCAATGTCAATTATCAATGGAGGCACGTTTCTGCTAATGTATAAACGAACATGTACAACTTATAGACGGAGGTCAGACATGTAGTTAAACATAACTACGTTTCCTATAAAATAAGAGTGAACGAACCAGGATGGAATTATTGTTATTTATACTTTGACTAAGTCGATCGATATATTTATAATTGTGTATTTTAACGTATTAAAACTTGAACCCAGTGATTTTTATAAATGTGATGTTGTTTCTTCTATTCCCGAATACCGGTTGCTAGGTAAGTGGTTTCCTCAATGATAATATGCCTTCATGGTAACGTCGAGTATACGAGGGACACTTACTAAGTAACCACTACATGGCGATCCTGCCAGGATCTAATGGTAAAATATACATCGCCACTACATGGCGATCCAGCAAATTTAACGGTTATTGTAAAATGGTTATGGTAAAATTAATAGTATAATAGTAATCGCCACTACATGGCGATCCAGCGAACAAAATGGTTATGGTAAAATGGAAATGGTAATGTAAAAATTAATGGTATAACGGTAACAAATAATTATGGTAAATTATCCTGCGAGTAAATGATAAAATTTCATTCTGCAAACGAAAAATTATGGTACAATTGATGTTATAAGAGTAGAACTATATGGTTTTCTATTTAAATCTGAGACCTTGGAGAAAATAAACAATGGGAGGTTCATCAACCAAACAAGAGGCAAAAGAAACAGGAATTGTCAACAACACTTTCATGGTACAGCAAGACAATGTTGCGATACACATAATGGTATTATTATACATTATAACTATAGCTTTCATCTTAAAATTTGTTTGGTCATTATTGAAAACGCACCGAAGAGCGTTGAAAAGGGATATCAACCGAAGCAATGCAATAAAGCAGGCAACAGGAACTCTCACCGTGTAAAAATAATTGTAAGTACATATGCATTCTATTCTTATGAACGATTTTTTTTTAAAAGTCAATAACGTGGGAAGATTTTGAAGATAAGTTACGATTAATTGTGGAAGAAGTAAATAAACAGGGTAAAAAGGGTTTTGAATAAAGAAACTCCTAAAAATCCTGATATACATATAGAAGTAATTAATAGCATAGTAGGTCTTTATAATAATTTTGCTAAATTAATAGCCAAAAATTGAAAAAAAATTTAAGTTTAGTACAACAGGAGACTTTCAAAAATTATTCGAGTAGGATTAGGGATAAAGCTGATAGGGCATTTCAAGCGTTAAATTGTATTATCGACATACCTACCTCTATATTTAAGGAAATTGACACTGTTGTATTACAAGCAAAAAGCAAACAGTTGAAAATGGCGACAAGTATGAACGATTTTTTCAATTTTGCGAGTAAAGTTTTACCGAACGAGTTTAACGGCGAAGCAAGCAAATTACAGTCATTCTTATTAGACTCATTAGATTTACTACAAATAAACGCGACTGGTAATGAGGAAAATGCTATTCTACTAATAAAAACGAGACTAACAGGAAAAGCTAGAAGCTTAATCACGACGGAAAACTCCATTGCAGACATCAAGAATAAACTTAAAACAGGGATAAGAGGAGACTATCCAAGCCTCCTCTTAGCGAAGCTTGGTAAAATAAGACAAAATGGAAAGGATGTGACACAGTATGCAACAGAAATAGAGAAACTAGCGGAAAGATTACAGGCAGCATACATAACGGAAGGGATGCCTGAACGGCTAGCCGAAAAATATACGAAGGAAGCAACGATTAAGGCAGTAACTATGAATGCCGCAACGGATGCAAGCAAAACAATAATTGCAGCGGAAAGTTATGAAACTACACAAGAGGTACTATCAAAATTGGTTTTAGTAGAAGGTATAGTAGGACAAAAACAAGTCTTACATATGAAATATAACAGGAGTTTCTTCAGGAAGTCAAACTTTGACTTTAGGAATAATCACCGGAGAGGAAACAACAGAGGATTTTATAACGGTAATCATTCAGGAAGAACATTCCGACAGTATAATCAAGGAAACAACTACGGTAGATACGAAAATTTTAATAAATATAGGAAATACAATAATAATGGAAATTACAATAATCGAGTCAACAATAATGTGAGAATATGCAAGATAGAAGAGAAAATTGAAGAAATGAGCAGACAAATAGCGCAGTTCAAGAGAGAAAACTACGATTTAAGGATGGAAAGTACGGAACTAAAGGAAAAAACAGAATTTTTGCAAGGAAACATGACAGATACTCAGAAAAATTTTAGGGAGAAGAATTTAATAATACATGGTATAGAAGAAGACTACGAAGAAGATGAGGAACAACTAGAAAACAAATTAGAAGATGTAATGAACAAGGTTAATAACACAGTAGATGTTAAAACAGATATTTTGAAATGTAAAAGATTAGGAAACAAAACCAGTAACAAAAATAGGCCAGTACTAATAATGATGAAAGATGTGAATAAGAAAGTAGAGACTTTGAACGGAACGAATAAACTAAAAGGAACGAAGATATATATTGATGAAGATTACTCAAAAGAGATATTGGAACAGAGAAAACAGTTAATAAGATACATGAAACAGGCGAGAAAAAGTGGAGCTAAAGCTAAGATAATTGATAATACATTATTAATCAATGATAACGTATAAAGTCTAAAAGAGCTATTAGAAAAGTAGAATAACTTAGAAATACATACAGAATGGGATAAAGCAACATATAAGGAAAATAACAAAACTGATCCGAAAATTTTTGGTAAAATTTTCAGCGATAGAAGATTTAATCAATTAAGAGGTAAACAAATTGTCTAGGAAAAATTTGAAATTTGATCGATTTGGAAGAGTATGATTTTGAAATACAGTATGTTAAAGGTATAGCGAAGTATGCGGATAGCATATCGAGAATATCCATAGAAGAACTTAAGGATTTATACATAAATTATTCACATGTCTTGGCAATCACAAGAGCACAAACGCAAAAAGAAAACGCTCAAACAGAAAAGGATCAAAGGAATAAAGTAGAAACAAAGGAAGTAAGAATACACAAACCTGCAGTAGTAAAAGTTTTAAATAACCTTGAAGCACATGAATTACCAATTTTACACTTTGAAAATAACCGTATCTCACTTAGGATAAGCATCCGGATCAAGAATAAATTGAAATTTAGTGAAGCCTTGAATACCGGATTACACAACTTCGACCTAGGACGAACGTTGGAAAAGCTTGAAGAGCTATCGGTAAGAAATGAAGTAAAAAGAATGAAAATATATACAAATGATGATATATTTAAAAAGTGCACAGTAGAAGAATTTATAGAAGTAGGAAATCAAAGGTTAAAAAGTATTCAAGTATGTATATGCGAAGTACCAAAAACGGTACAGCAAAAAGAAGAGATCCAAAAGATATTAGAAAGATACCACAATTATCCAATGTTTGGAGGACATGTAGGAAATAATAGGTTATTAAAGAAACTAAGAGCAAATGTCAAGTGGAAAAACATGGAGAAAGACGTAAGGAAGTATGTAAAAAATTGTCATAAATGTCAAGTGAATAAAGCAAAGCCTAATCACAAAGAGAAATTTGTTATCACAGATACATCTATAAAACCGTTTGATATTATTTACATAGACACAATAGGTCCGTTTGTAGAGAGTAACAACGGGAATCGTTATTGCATTACAATATTATGCGAATTAACTAAATACGCAGTAATGATACCGGTTCAGAATAAAGAAGCATACACAATAGCAAAAGCAATTTTCGACAATTTTATACCGAATTACGGATTGATGAAGGAGATAAGAACAGATCAAGGGACGGAATATAAGAACGAAATAATGAAGAATCTAGCGGAACTATTAAATGTAAAACATAATTTTTCAACAGCGTACCATCACGAAGCAATAGGCAGTTGTGAAAGATTACATAGGACATTTAACGAATATATAAGACATTTTATCAAAGATTCTAGAGATAACTGGTGGGAGTTTGTAAGAATGTTTCGCATACTGCTATAATACAACACCAAGTACGTATCACGGATACACTCCTTTTGAGTTATTATACGGGAGAAAACCCAATTTGCCAGAATTTTCAGACGTAAAAATTGAACTGTGTTACAATTTTGAAAGATATGATAAAGAATTAAAGTACAAATTACAATACGCTAATGAAAGGGCCAGACAGTTTTTAATAAATAATAAATTAAGTAGATTTAATAATAGCGAAAATGATTCTTCACCTGTAAATTTTAAAATAGGGGAATTAGTTATTTTAAAAAATGAAGGGAGAAATAAATTTGATCCACATTATCTAGGTCCGTTTAAAATAACGGGAATCAAGGGAGTAAATTGCGAGATTACATCTCCAGACAAAAAACAACAAATTATTCATAAGAATCCATTGTTTATATACAAAGAACGGAAACATTTGTAAATAAGTGAAGTGTTTTGATAAACGAACAAGTAGTGTTTAGTAAACAAAGACAAAACAAAAACATTCATTAAAAACAGTTATAGGTATAAGTGATATCGAAAAATTAAAATGATTTAATTTTTCTCTACCAAGAGGGGATGATGTAGTGATCCTGAAAATACAGTAATGGAAAAAGGACATTAGCTTAGAAATAAGATTTAAATTTAGGTTAATATTAATTATAGTATTTAGCGACCATTGCTCTGAAACGGTCAATGTCAATTATCAATGGAGGCACGTTTCTGCTAATGTATAAACGAACATGTACAACTTATAGACGGAGGTCAGCCATGTAGTTAAACATAACTACGTTTCCTATAAAATAAGAGTGAACGAACCAGGATGGAATTATTGTTATTTATACTTTGACTAAGTCGATCGATATATTTATAATTGTGTATTTTAACGTATTAAAACTTGAACCCAACGATTTTTATAAATGTGATGTTGTTTATTCTATTACCGAATACCGGTTGCTAGTTAAGTGGTTTCCTCAAGGATAATATGCCTTTATGGTAACGTCGAGTATACGAGGGACACTTACTAAGTAACCACTACAAATTTCAAATTGTCGATATCGATGTCAATTTGGAAGAAAAGCCACCTGTTTGTTTAAAAACAAATATCATTCTTAACACTCTAGATTGCCTTTTGGAAAGAAATTCACATCTTTCTAAAATTCAGCGTATCTGTTGCTATGTAACTCCCCTAACTAACATTTTCAAAATGGAGAAAACAACATTCCAATAGAAATTTTAAAATTTGGAGGCGAACAATCAACGGAGAGAATATGGCAGTTGTTGAAACAAGTATGGCGAGAAGAAAAAATCCCTAAAAATTGGACCGAGGCATTAATAATTCCAATCCACAAAAAAGGTCCCAAGGAAGAATGCGATAACTACCGCGGAATAGCACTTTTAGATGTAACATACAAAGTTCTGGCAAAAATACTTAAAAATCGATTAGACAAATACCACAATGAAAATGTAGGAGAATAGCAAGGGGGCTTTAAAACAGGTAGATCGACAATAGACCAAATTTTCATTATGAAACAACTTCAGGAGAATGCTTACGAACAAAATATAAGTCTGCATATGCTATTCATCGATTACAGACAGGCCTATGATACTATTAAAAGAAAAAAAATGTATGAGGCAATGAGAAAGTTGAAAATACCAGGTAAATTGAGAAGACTAGTGGAAATGACCATACGAAAAACCGAGAGCAAAGTAATTTTGGAGGGCAGTACTTCTAAGGAATTCAAGATAGAGAAAGGTCTGAGACAAGGAGACCCATTATCCACAACCCTCTTTAACCTAGTTCAGGAAATTATACTAATAGAAAGTGGTATAAAAACCCGAGGTTCAATTTATGGGAATAAACATCAGTGCCTAGCATATGCGGACGACATAGTACTTATGGCAAGATCCAGGAAAGAACTGCTAAGCGTATTTAAGCTACTAGAAGAGAAGGCAAGAGAATGTGGTCTGGTGATCAACGAGAAAAAAACAAAATACATGGTAATGAAGGATAATGAAAAAACCGATATTATTATAAATTGTTATGGAAACAAAACCTACAAAATCGAAAAAGTGGAACAAATCGAATATTTAGGAGTCACTATCACAAATAAAGAAGACGAAGAAAGAGAAATAGGAAAAAGGTTAACAAAAGGCAGTAAAGCAGCAGGAATGGTATCACAGATGTTTAACTCAAAAGACCTATCACGAACAGCTAAAATAAGAATGTACCAAACAATAATAAGACCTTCAGTTACCTACGCTTGTGAAACCTGGACAATGAACGAAAAAGAGCAGAATAAACTAGAGATATGGGAACGTAAAATGCTCAGAAAGATTTATGGTGGAATAAAAGAAAATGGAATATACAGAAGAAGAACAAACAGAGAATTATCAGATTTGTATAATCACCCAAGTATAACCCATATAATTAAAGCACAGAGAGCGAGATGGTCAGGACATATAGGTAGAATGGCAGAAGATAGATGGGTAAAACGAGTGCTGAAAGGGGGAGAAGGTGGTAAAAAGAGAAGAGGAAGACCAAAGAAGAAATGGTTGGAGGAGGTTAGGAGAGGCCTGAGATCAGTGGGATTAAGGGACTGGCAGAACGAGGCGAGGAATAGAAAAAAATGGAGAGTGAGAGTGAAAGATCTCGAAGCCGAGGGCCAGATAGGCCTGTAGTGCTGATATATATATAACATTTTCAAAAATCATTCATACAAAAGACCCTCTAGCATTCCCAATATCCAAGGTTTATTCAAAAAACTAGTACATCCTAGTCCTGAGGAAATGGAAAATGCACTTTTCGTTCTGATTAAACGAGTTCAAGAAACTTGTTTTTTGGAGCTTTTTCTACCCTATCTGAAAACAAATCAATATCTAAGCCTTTCAGAAAACTTTCACTATTTCTTGACAAAATGGGGCTCATAAGAGTGGGAGGTAGACTTCAAAATTCACATCTTTTATCCTATTCTGCCAAACAGACATCGATTAATTAACAACCATCATTATTGAATTTACGCATCGTCAATATTTGCATCCAGGACCTAAAACCTTACATCATCTAATTTTACAACAGTTTTGGATATTGTCAGCTAAAAGAGCCATTCGACGAACCGTATCCAACTGTTTTCAATGTTTTAGAGCAAATCCTAAACCTTATAAGCCACCAATTATGAGTTCTCTGTCCTTTCACCGCATCAATCAATTAAAACCATTTTCTAGCGTGGCTATAGATTTTTGTGGACCCTTTTTCGTTATCCCCCACCGTTATCGAGGGTGTTAATCTTTTAAGTCGTATGTCTGTGTGTTTGTTTGTACGACCACACACTGCGTGCATTTGGAAGTTACCATGGAATTGTCCACTGAAGGTTTCATTGCTGCCTTTCATAGGTTCGTATCTAGGCGCGGTAGAGTACTCGATTGTTGGACGGATCAAGGAAGTAACTTCCTCGGATTTCGAAATCAACTTGTTGAGTACGCAAAACAGGCGTCAGGTAAACTTTGAATCCGATGGAATTTAAGTCCTCCGTTAAGCCCTCATTTTAACGGTATTGCGAAGGCCGGAGTTAAAAGTTTTAAAACTCATTTTGTTCGAGTTGTAGACGAACAAAAACTAACACTTATGGAAATGACCACACTAACATGTCGTATCGAGACTGTCCTTAACTCACGCCCTCTTTCCCCCTCTTCATCAGATCCAAATGATCTACAACCCATTACTCATGGGCATTTTTTGACCCTAGAACCCCTTAACTCAGATATACCTGAACCAGATTTATCACAAGTTTCTCTGAATCGACTCACGAGATGGCAGCTTATTCAAAGACTCCATGCGGATTTATGGAAAAAATATTCGCGCGAATACTTGCACACGTTGCAACAACGGTATAAATGGACAGTAATGAAAAAACCTTTAAATTGGCCACTCGGAAGGGTAGTCGATGTACACCCTGGCACGGACGGTCAAGTGCGAGTTGCTACAGTTCGTACGGCTGCCGGTATTTACAAAAGGCCAGTCATCAAACTGTGTCCTTTACTTAAAGAAAATTAATTTGTTTATCTTCTACCTATTAAATGTGAATGTTTTTTTTTCTTTTCATTTATTCTTTAGTAAATTTAATTCTTAAGTCAAATTCAGTCGTCAGTTAATCTTTTCTTTTTCTTTAATCATGTCAAATAAGTTCAAATTCGTGTGTTTTGGAGGCCGGTATGTTTGTTCACAAACTATTTTCGCGGTTATAATAATTCAAAACACACACCATAGCTTGGAAGAAGGGGTTACGAACTACGCGCAGATGCGACAAGCAACGTGCGCTAGTGAGATGGCTGACGAACTGAACCTTTAAAAGGTGTACAAAATCAAAGACGTGTGTGTGAAGTTAGCCAATGAAAACAACTGTGTATACAGAAACATTAAAAACGACTTCAGCCAACTCGGGTACCCGAAAGTGAAACTCCAGGAATAAATTCGGTGAGTACCCTCTTTCTTCATCAAGTAAATGGTGTAAAAATCGTTAGAAGCTTACCAATGACAATTTTTCTATAACTATATCAACGTTCTTCGCGGTACAAATAATATATAGTCCACGTTCTGTCTTTTTATCGTCAGCTAGTACCGTGAACGATCACCGACCTCTTATAATATCAACTTTCACATGATTTATGCAGTAACATCTGTAAACTCCTCAGCGTTTTGTTTCCACAAATATTTCGACTAAACAAGTTAATATAGCCTTTTCCTTTTATTACCTTCTATCTGAATGTCATATCTCCCTGTAAATTAACACGCTTCAGTATCATCTTAACTATTCCATCTCTATAACTGTCGCATATCGCCCAAAGCCACTACATCAGCAACCTCATCGTATTGTCAATTTTTTATTATCTTCCACATAAGTTATTACTTTTTCGTTTGTTCTAATTCTTACCCTTCTTCATACTTCCATTCATACGCTTCATCTATTATTTATTCGAATTCAATTTATTTCCTCCCAGAGCCCTGCTTTTTGGCCTTCAATTTATTTTCATCACGTTCGCGTGTCTGGTGCATCCCACTGTTTTCATAGATTTCGCCGCCCTCATCAGAGGAACATCAAGTCTGTCTCCATAATTATTATTTTTGGTAGATCATAGTTGCCTGTCTGTCGAGGGTCGCGAAATCTCTTCACTTAACAATACCACCACGATGTTTGTCGATACGGAACCCACTTGATGGAATGGAATGCTAATTAGGGTTTTTTGCAGTTTCTTGTGAATAAGTTTTTCTTGCCAAAATGGTCGATCATAAAGATGTATAGTACAGATTTTAGTGATTTTATTGAATTTTAATCTTTTAAACATATTTTAACACTGTTCAAAAACCCACAATGTGAACCACGAAATAAATAATGTACAGACATACAAATTTGGAAGCCCCTTTCTTGGGATTTTAACAAATATGTATGGATTTTATCAAATTTTACGAATTGTAATTCACAAATTTACAGTGACCGCACTGATGATGGCATAATGCCGAAAGCGCTATGCGAAATTTTAATAAAAGAAAATTGCACAACAGTAGTTTGTTTCTTTTGAAGAAATCTTGGGATATTTAATATTTGTTATAGTCAAAACGCTTTTTCTCTAGTTTAAACTAGTTTGTGCTAAATGCCTTTGTTACAACTAGAATTACCTATAGTGCCGGCGCTGAGAAACATTCCGTTTGCAAAAACCGATGGACACATTCTGATTGATGATTTGAGTTTAAAAATGGTTAAAAAACAATATTGTGGAGGTTGCCGGACGGAATTGTGGTCCAGTTTTTTTTTCGGCCCTATAATAGGATTTTTCGATTCCATCGTTGTAGTTGTGAGAACAAACGTTGTACAGTATCCAAAAACTGTTGACCGTTATTTCTCGACTGGAATGTATTTGTAAGAACCACACTTACCTTGATTCAAGGTTACCAGACAAGCCAGGTGTCAGTTATATTGTAAAACCTCTCCACAGTGACACATACCTGCAGTCGAACTTTGAAGCGGGACGCGCTGTTCTCAAACCGTTTCCGACGCTTCAGTTATACCTGAACTTTATTCCCACACGCGTCGATTATTATAAACGAGGCGATGAAGTACTAAAAAGGCCAAAGATAGGAAATCTTTTAGTACAGCACAGAGCGGAATGCGGTTTTTTGCATTCGCTTTCAAAAATTATGTATACCATGCCTACCTACTTTGTACCTATTACAAACCTGAAGTTACATTGCTGCAGCCAAAAATGCATTCAAAAAATGCATTTTTTGAGAGGCCTTTTGGAAAATTTCATAACTTTGTAAATAAGAGTCAGAATTGGCCCGAGTTGAGTACCCAGGGGTTTTTGAGGTCGCTGATCACGATTATGATGTTCAAATTGACCTTCCGAACACCTGGAGCTCAGGAACGCCGCCGAACGTCATCTCCGTGGGACTATCCCGAACTTCATGAGAGTAAGGAGAGAACCTCAGCACCCGGGGGTTTTTTGGGTCGCTGAATTCAACTATGCCATCGGCGAACACCCCACAGACACCTGGTGCGCCCTAACCTGGACGCGGACATCATTTTTCTGGAAATATCGACAAAAACGAAGCGAAAATCGTTATAAGGCGTTTTGTGTGCGCAGAATCTGAATTTCATGTGGAAAACGACCCCCCGAACACCTGGTGCGCCCAAACCTGGCCCTGAACGCCATCCCCGAGGGTTTTCCAGACACAATTGAAGAAGACAAACCGAAATCAGTTTCGGTGTTTTTTGTATTGCTGAGTTCAAATATGGCACCGGCGAACACCCCACAGACACCTGGTGCGCCCTAACCTAGAAGCGGACGTCATCTTCGAGAATTTTCCTGGAAATATGGACAAAAACGAAGCGAAAATCGAAATGGGGCCGTTTTGTGTGCGCTGAATTTGAATTTCATGTGGAAAACGAGGTTAGAGCGCACCAGGTGTCCGTGGGGTGTTCGCCGGTGCCTTATTTGAATTCAGCTACACAAAAAAAACCCGTAACGGTTTTCGGTTCGTCTTCTTCAATTGTGTCTGGAAAACCCTCGGGGATGACGTTCAGGGCCAGGTTTGGCCGCACCAGGTGTTCGGGGGGTCGTTTTCCACATGAAATACAGATTCTGCGCACACAAAACGGCCCCATTACGATTTTCGCTCCGTTTTTGTCGATATTACCAGGAAAATTCTCGAATATGACGTCCGCGTCCAGATTAGAGCGCACCAGGTGTCCTTGGGGTGTTCGCCGTTGCCATATTTGAATTCAGCGACACAAAAAAACTCCCGTAACGGTTTTCGGTTCGTCTTCTTCAATTGTGTCTGGAAAACCCTCGGGGATGACGTTCAGGGCCAGGTTTGGGCGCACCAGGTGTTGGGGGGGGGGTCGTTTTCCACATGAAATTCAAATTCAGCGCACACAAAACAGCCCCATAACGATTTTCGCTCAGTTTTTGTCGATATTTCCAGGAAAATTCTCGAAGAGGACGTCCGCGTTCAGATTAGAGCGCACCAGGTGTCCGTGGGGTGTTCGCCGTTGCCATATTTGAATTCAGCGACACAAACAAACTCCCGTAACGGTTTTCGGTTCGTCTTCTTCAATTGTGTCTGGAAAACCCTCGGGGATGACGTTCAGGGCCAGGTTTGGGCGCACCAGTTGTTCGGGGGGTCGTTTTCCACATGAAATTCAAATTCAGCGCACACAAAACGGCCCCATAACGATTTTCTCTTAGTTTTTTCGATATTTCCATGAAAATTCTCGAAGATGGTGTCCGCGTCCAGGTTAGGGCGTACCAGGTGTCCGTGGGGTGTTCGCCGATGGCATATTTGAATTCAGCGACTCAAAAAAACCCCGGGTGCCGAGTTTCTCTCCTTCCTCGCATGAAGTTCGGGATAGTCCGACGGAGATTACGTTCGTCGGCTTTCCTGAACTCCAGGTATTGGGGGGTCAATTTGAACATCATAATCGTGATCAGCGACCTCGAAAACCCCTGGGTACCCAATTTGGGCCAATTCTGACTCTTATTTACAAAGTTATGAAATTTTCCAAAAGGCCTCTCAAAAAATGCATTTTTTGAATGCATTTTTGGCTGCAGCAATGCAACTTCCGGTTTGTAATAGGTAGAAAGTAGGTAGAAAGTAGGTAGAAAGTAGGTAGAAAGTAGGTAGAAAGTAGGTAGAAAGTAGGTAGAAAGTAGGTAGAAAGTAGGTAGAAAGTAGGTAGAAAGTAGTACTAAAAGATTTCCTAACATAATGCTTCATCGCCTCGACTATTATTACAAGTACATATTTCAATTCTTACAATAGCAGTGTGTTACCACCAACTTACTTTTTGTTACCTGTTGTTCGTTTTAATTTTTTTTTTGTAGCGACTACTCAGTTATAGAGCATCTCAGGTGGAATTCTTTACCAGCTAAATAACGATCTAGGAGTAGGTCTTACCGGTTCGCGGGTAATACTACTTTATTTTCTGATAAATGATAAATATTTATTTATAAAGAAATGAAATAATTTGTAGATAAAGAAAAAAAAATAAGTTAAATTAAGATACAATAAGAAATGAAATATTTGTTGGGAAAGGAAAAAATAAGTTAAATCAAGTTAAATTAAGACACGATAAGCGGGCGCCACCTAGAACATTATCAGCTTTGTAGTTGTTTGTAGTTGGTACACATCCACGTCAATAAACCTTGTGAAGAGGGTTGGAAGGTATATAAATATGAACCTAGTTATAAAATTTACAAACGTGATTTTTAAAAATTATACGTTAACAATCGACAAGTTTCAATTAATAAAAATGAATTTATATAAAAAAAGTATCAAAGTTGAAATAAAGATTTACAATATTGAAGTAGATTTTATAAAGTACAAGATCAAAGTCAAAAAAGGTTATAATGAAAATAATTAAAGTTGAAATAGAAGGTTAACAGTCATAAAATAAAGTTTACAAAAAATTATCTAAGTTGATGAAGAAATACAAAAGTTAAAGTTGAAGTGTACAATAAATTAATGGTAGTTTAAGTGAATAATATAGATTTTGAAATTATTATTATGAAAGTGCAATGGCGATAAAATGAAGATATAACAGGAAAAGCAATTTATAGTTGATAACTTTACTTCCCTTGAGTTTTTGATGTTTCCTGCTGTTCGGGTTAACAACCAGTATAGCTCGTCCGGTGGTTAAATTTAAGTCATCTACTATATTACTTCATATAAAATTGGACAATTTTGCCCATTCCCAAAATGCTAAAAATTACAATTGTGTGAAAAACTGAATAAATTGTAAATTTGGTAAAATACAGGATTTCTAAACTGTAATTCCGAAATACAAGTGAAGGAAAGTATTATTTTAATAACGTGGTCCATACATTTATAATCATCCTGTATTTTACTATATGAACGATAAAGGTACAATAAATTAGATAAAATTCCATTAAGGCTTTTTTATGCGGATAAGGTATATTGTAATTGAAAGGGAAGTATTCATTGTTATATAAAAACCAATATATAATGAAATAATTATTTAAAACCTCTAATTATAAAATTAGAATCTTAAAAGTTCTGTAATTGGGAAAAAGTAATTTCTTCTGGCACTATAACATAAATAAACGTGCTTTTTATCGGAACCTTCCCATATTCGTAAAGAAAAACCATACCAAGATAAACAAAAGCGAGATACTGAAGGGAAAGAATTATTAAACGAAATTTAACTATGTATAAACTTACCATTCATTTGAATGCACTTTTTAAATCGAAGACCAATTTGAATGAGAAATATATATAACTTCATCTATTCACTGATATGGTTCAATAATGAGAGAGACTTTCCTCGATTTTGAGCGAAAATAAATACATTTAAAATCCAAAACAGATGTATTAAAATTAGAAATACGTCTCCTATTTCTCAATATTTGGAAATAACACTCTCTCTGGCCAGAGAAGTTATACACACAACTGACCGTGAATTCTCAGTTCAGAAATCAAAGTCAACTCAGTTATTCAAAATCTATCTACGTGAATATAGGATTTGACTACCTCACCGTCGCTAAGTTATTTCAAAATAAACGCAGTTTATTGCGTTTCAAGTGCTCCAAATTGTGTGATTCATGTAGTTCTGTGGAGTGAAGAAATGTCGCTACAATTAATAAATTTCAAAAGAAAAAAACCGAACGAAAAATTATGTTTATTTTCTGATTTACCGGATAAACTGGTGAATAAACCAAGAAAAAGTCATTTGAAACTATTCAAATTGCAGCAAATAGACGAAAAGGCGAAATTAGAAGACCAGTTCCAGAAGTTGTTTGATCCGAATGCTGATGAACACCACTTCTCATGGCATAAAAGTTGCATGGCCAGTTATATCAGCGAAGAAAAAATTCGTCGTCGTGAAATAGTACTGCATAAATCGCTGGAAGAAAGTGCTTCGTCATCAACTCATGGCGTAGCTGGCCCATCAACTAAAACGAGCCCCGCAAGTCAAAAAGAAGGGGCAGTGAATCGTTGAGTGACTCGTGTTGTTTCATTTGGGGCCGTGCAACGAAAAATAAAATTACTAGACTTTGTCTTATAACTGAAATTTCAGCAGCTACGCTGATTTTCGATGCTTCGCGTCGACAACAAGATGAAGTTTTCACCAAAATTTGCATCTACGAAACACCGGAAGATTTGCTGGGAATATCACAAATCGTGCTACAGAAATTACTTTCCATTACCAAGATCTTCGAGTACCGAAAGAGGTCGACCAACAACAAACATCAGTCAAGAGCAGTTACTAGCTGCGTTTGAAAAATTAATGACGGATATAAAAGGAAGAGTTTCAACGACCGCCTTTGAATGAACATACTTGACTCAACGCATGACTGTACTCGCTGAAGTAGAGGACGCAGTTATCTCTAGTCGTGATCTCAAAACGACGCTGATCGATAAATTCGGTAACAAGCTTTTATTCTCATATCCATCTGAAAGGAAGCAATCTTATTTGGTTTTTATGGCAGGAATTTCATTAAACGAAGTAGTTGAACGCGTCCGTCGACTAGACTGTAGGAAAATCGTCTTCTGTGCTAAAGAATTACGGGAGAAAATATCAACTACTGAACTAATACCAAAAGACAAGTTGAGTGATGATACTCTCATAGAAGATGCCTTGAAGAAATGCACATTTACACAAAAATTGAAGACTTTTATGCAAGCCTTATTCAGCAGTCAAAATCGAAAATTGTCAGATAATATGCTTCATAAAGTATTAGCGGTGTTTAGTGACGTATATTTCAGTATAACTAACAGGATGACACCTAAACATATTGCTCTAGCTGAATCTATTCATCACCTGACTCGATCTAAACATATTCTAACAATGTTGAACAATCTTGGACACTGTGTCAGTTACAAAGCAATGAAGGCCGTAGACACTGATATTGTAAAGTCAATTTTACATGATAATATCGATGAAAAAGTAGTCATATCGAAAAATATTGTACGCGATCAAAAACTGTTTCTTCATGCAGCTGTGAACAACAATGACTTTAACGAGGAAACATTAAGTGGCAAAGATTCTACGCACGTTACAGCCATGGTAGTGTATCAACAAAAGGGTGATGAAAATAACACTGCACATATTGCTAGACCATTCAAAAATGTTGAGATGCCAAGAGATATGTCATTGTCATTTTGAAAAGGGAAATTTGGATACCAGCGGCTTATTGATCCACCAGTTGAGTAATGCTCAACACAAAAATTTCTTGTGGGTGTTATGCATATTGGAGTACGACAAATCTACCACCAATTTCCTCAGAAGAACCACTAATAGCATACCGGGATGTCAACAAATTCTCTCCAACGAAAACATAACTGTAAATACAATTGGATTTTGCCCGGTCATTTCACATCCACCTACTTCAAGAGACGTTGTATACACTTCCATGAAAAACTATGTTGACTTGTTCATCTTTGAATCATGAAGTAGCTATTCTTTCCTGTGACATGGTCATATACCTTATAGCTAAAGAAATTCAGTTGAGTAGTAATGAATTCAATTCGATGGTATTGCGAGTTGGTTCATTTCACTTACAGAAAAATTTCTTACGTTGTTTGGGACAGTTTATTGAGGGTTGTGGGCTTGATAAGATACTCGTTGAAAATAATATTTACGGTAAGAATACTCTTTCCGCTATCCTTAAAGGTACACAATACAACCGGGGTATACGAGCACATAAACTTGTATACGAAGCACTAAGGAGCATGCAGTTGATACAATTTGTTGATAATATGACCACCATATCACTGAGTGACGTCGAACTACTACATGTGTCTACAAGAGATTCGCGAGACAATCGTTGATAAAGATCATGAAACTTCAATTGAAAAAAAAATGAATATTCAGATACTATTGGTAACTTCTTGTTGAAATTTTCCAATTATCTGCAAGATGTGAGTGCTCGTAGCAAAACGTTTAAGTACTACAATGATTATTGCGATATGGTTGAAATTTTATTGGATTCAATTAAAGCTGACAGAAACTGTGATCATGACTTACATTTACAAGTCACGCGAAGAATGCTGCCATACATTTTTGCCTTGAATCATACGAATTACATTTGCGGAATCACACTTTATTTGCAAGATATGATTCAATTGCCATGTTTCGCTATCGACAATTTGCGGAAAGGTATGCTGTCAGTTAAGAGAACCACAGGTAAATTTAATTCTGTTGGTTGCGATATGGCCCTCGAGCAGTCCTAGAATCGATCATCCGCCTATAACTGGAGGCTTGATAGGAATAACTAAAAATCAATATGCAACTCAACGGTGGTTACTTTAATATCCTTTCAAAAATGCAATTCACAATGCTATGTTATCATACGTTCAGATAGGAGATGCTACCGGCGACATTGATTTATCCTTTCATAGTGAGTGGAGTAAAGCACGAATAGCGAAGGACGAACAAAACATTCAAAGCTTGATTGTATCCTTAACTGATTGCAACATATTTAACATCGATGTAGATCTCGGTCTTCGAAATATTTACACCGAAGCTCTTGCAGATGAAAACACTGCAAATTGTTTGCTAAATATAAAAGAAACAGGAGAATCGATGATAAAAGAGTACGAAACTGAACGGTTTGAATTAAATAAGAAATGCGTATTTGAACCACTTGTAAAAATACAATTTTATAATTTCAACTACAAACCCGCCAAAGAGATTGAACACGAGGTACGTATGCTTTACGATCTCGGTTTGGGGTCACTGAGGTTTTTAATCAGTTTATCGGGTAGGTTGTCATTCATACCATTAAAAACACATCCCTGTTATGTATTTATTGACAACTAACTACACCATATTATAGTAGCTGGCCAATTGCGAAATTCACATCAATTTTTTTTGACTAAAATCACTTTATTTGACGCCATGTAGGCTTGTTGAGAAAACGTTAAATTTTAATACTGTTCTTTTGCTATTAACGAGGATAAACGTAATGATAAAAGTAATGAAAATAACCACAATTAATGTGTAGAGGGAGACACAGACTATCTATCAGTTGAAAGACGGTATGTTCAAGAGTGCCGGCATTTTTCGCATTTATTAAAATTCATATGCGTGGTGACGTCGGTAACCGGCAAGAATCCTATTGGTCAGAACTTCTGCGAAATTCCTATATGTTCGAAGCGGGGACCAACGGTCTAGCGACAGTAGCGTCCGGGTTTATGAGAAGTTACATATCTAACATAGGCGGAGGCGATTCTTGCAGTGAGAGAAAATAGCGTAAAATATGCGAACAATTGAATTTGATTAGGAACCGGTTTTCAACAAGGAATTAGAGACGTGGGTGCTTTAAAACCGAAGAATTTGTGCTCAGTTTAAATTATTACAATTTAAACAGAGATAATACTAAATTTCAACAATCACTGATGCTATCATTTCAACGTGAACTTGATCTGAGACAGTTCTTTTCGCATGAAATTATTGATTACCCTACATACCTCTTTGACCATGAAGGGTTCTACAGGAAAAGTACGAAATCAGCATTACCAATCGAGATTCAAAAAGTAAATGCAAGCGAAAACAACACTTTTCAGTAAATAATAATTTCCGATTATTCGAAAATTTGTATTTTCAATGGAATGTCACTAGTACATAAAATTCAATTAAAAATATATGATACTTTCAGAGATTTTGATACTGCATTTTTTGAGTGGAAAGAATTGACATCATCTTCGATAAATAATATGACGTTTCTATTAAGTACCATGCCCTGCGATCTTTTATAGTCACTGCTTAACTGCATTTTTAACGCCATCTATTCGCTTAGAAGGTTACTAACGACATCAAAATGTCAGGAGTAAAACAATAACAAATGGATCAGTTTATTAGGGAGAATAATTTTTTAACTTGTACATGACTTCACTGTAGCACAAAGAAAAGCCAAAAAGGCTTCAATTACAACAGACCTTTCGTCTAGTTCCGATATTTACAAAGGACGGGGATCAAGGATACGGAAAAAAAATACAAGGTATATGTCCCATCACTCTAGTTCTGATTCAGACGAGAGTCCCTCATTAAAACGTAACATTTATCCTATTTTTAAACCTACACCACAAACAAATTGTAAGTATTTAAAGAAATTAATAAGAATGTTTTGTACAAATAATATATTTTTCAGAATTGTATAAAAAGTCGGGGAATTATAAATCGGGTAGTCTTCTCCAGAGATTCAAGTGGAATCTATTGCCGAAATTATGAGGTCTGAAGCTGAAGGAATTTCCCTTGAGAATAAAGAATCAAATGATATGGCGAGATTTGCTGACCTAACCTAAAGGTAATTTGTTTCTTAAGTTGAATCATAACTTATAATAACCTAAAGTTTGCATATTAAATTTGATTTTTAAATACTTAAAATTTTATAGTGTACCTCTCTTTAATTTTTTTCAGAGTCAATACCTTGTGGCAGTGGAATCAGATGAACACTTCACAAAAGAGATAAATCATCACTATAAATAGATACACTTGATGATCAAGGTGACTAAAATAAATAATTTCAATTAATTTTTATATTTAATAATATTTTAAATTTATTTTAGAATTTAAAAGGTGGATGATAGATGAAATATCTCAATTAAATGTAAAAATCAACACTTTAATTAAAAGCGTTGGCACTCTCTTGAAAACACAAAGAATTCCGAGGAACCTGCAAGTAGAATCGTTTGAAAATAATGTGAAAACGTTATATGAAAAAATTCCAGTAGTTCGGCATTCGGCGCATATTTTTAAAATCCAAATTCAACGTACTCGATCAAATACTGTCCCTAGTATTGCAAACCGACATTACAGATCATTTCTCAACAATACTATAGATAGTACTGGAAAAGACCAAATGCCCCAAGGAACGAGGAATAATGAAATACATAGATGAAACCAAACTTAAAAATACAATCAGACAAAAATCTTGGGATTTCTTATACTTGAATCCAGATCCTTACTATTCAACAAATACTTTCATTGAAACACGAAGATCGCCCCTTGGATGACAAATACACTACAAAATACACAATGTATATCGGAAAAAAACTAGTGTTTGAAAAACATTGGAATCCATTATATTGTATCATATGTGTAATATTTGTTAGCACATGCTAACAAATATTACACAACAAATTACTCTTTTCTCAAGTTTGAGAAGAAAATAAAGAAAATCACCTGTACTATTTTATAAACAAAATTTTATATTAAATTTTTGAAAGTAGTTGTCGACATTCGTCTTTTAATAAACTATCCTGGTTAATAAAAACGGATAAAAGCTTTAAACAGCTTTTTGAAACAACCTATCCTACTTTTAAGCCAAAATAAAATAACATGTTGTTTTTATTTGTTTATTTAAGAAAAAACAATATAGGCATAATTTAAAAAACCTTCAGTATTTGCTTGGCTTGCCATCTGGTAGTAGCTAGTAAACTGTGACTAATCATGCAGGTCTCTTCCTTTATTTTTTCCCTGTTGGTGAATAGTAACCTTCCACCACAATAGATGGCGCAGCACTCGATAAAACTTTGTGGCTTCGGACTTATTACAGGAGATTCCATTCTTCCCGGTATTAAGAGTATTTATCTATGTTAAGTACGTAGAATCGCAATTACGTTCGAAAGGAACGAAACCGAAGCCAAAACCAAAATCCCGGCTGACTGCAAAGTTTTTTTTTCTTGTTCGCTAAATAAACATCAGATGGTTCAATTTCTTTGCACGTATGCTCCAACATGTTTAAAAATCAATGCTGAAACAAAAGTTTTCATTGCCGATGGGTATAAAGACTTTGAAAAATGCTTCAAGCTCCAAGGTAATAATTTATCCGAAGTCCTAGACTTGAAGTCCAATCACCTAGAAGCAGATTGTAGAATGTTCAGCCATATATTTCATGCTGTTCGTGTAGGGATTGAACAAGTAATTATAAATAGTACAGATACCGATGTTTTCATCCTTATCACTCACTTTTGGCATAAACTTTCGAACATTGGTTGTCCAGGTATTTGGTTTGAAGGATCGTACAAAAAAATCTTTTCAGCTGCCATTCTGCAGCTGAATCATTTGGTGAAGAAATGTGTAATATTTTACCCGCGTTACATGCTTTAACGGGTTGCGACGCGACAAACCGATTTGCGACTAAAAAGCAATGTATAAGCGCTGCATTCGAAGAATTCGTTCAGGATGTTCTTTCTATTTTTGCAAATAAATCCGAAACTCCGATGAATTTTGATGACATTGAAAAAGTCTGCACTTATTTATTTGCGAAACAAAAAACTACAGCAGATGAAGTGCGTTTCAAGCTAATTTCTCGTAACATCGGCTTCCATTTCAATGTATCCAAATTTATTTGCACCTCTGATGCTTTGTATTTACATTGCTTAAGAGCTGCAGCTCAAACATATTTGTGGAGAAATTCTTCAGAACCAACGCATGAGCCTCTGATTTTTGTCCAATTGGGTTATGAAAGACGAGATGGAAATCTGTACCCGGTGCAAATGACAAAACCGCCTTTGCCAAATTCTTCAATCAAACCTTGCAAATGTAATGCTGATTGCAGCACAATGTCCTGCAGTTGCAAAACAGTAACATTAATTGTATGTCAATTGTCAATTGTCAATACGTATAGCACGTCGTTCTTGATATTTTGCTGCATGTTTGTGGTTTAAAGTGGTTTATGACAGTTAAAACATTTTAGAAGTGGTGACTGATTTGTGTACCTGCATATTGGATTTTAATTTGATATTTTTCGTAAGTTTTTAATAAATTTGTAATGTAAACAATAGTCAATAACAATTGTGAAACCTGTTCTGGTACGATAAGTCGAAGTAGGCTGACTACTTTTTTGCGAATTCTGCAAAAAGCAGTTTCATGTTGTATGTGTCTCCAAAACTGTTGATATACTGGACGTCCTAAATTCTGTTTCTGGACTCCTGTGGAGATGCGACAAATGTGCGAAAAGTTGTATTCCTATAAACAATATTGAAGTAACTAACTTGTTAGAATCAACAGTTAGCGACGCGCTTCGTTCAATTAAAGCTGAATTGTCCTCACTGAAATCTGATGTTTCTAAAGTTGCTAAAGAACCTGTGACTATTCCACCAACGACTCGATATGCTGATGTTGTTAACAACAAAACTTTTCCTGCAGTGATAGTACAACCCAAGAACAAGGCGCAGGAGATAAAACAAACGAAATCAGAGCTAATGCATAATATTAATCCAACTGATAACAGTATACATTTGACTAAAGTTAATCATATCAAGGATGGTGGTATTCTTATTTCATGCAAATCTAAGGAGGAAATTGAGAAGATAATGAAACTGGTTCAAGAAACAATGTCTGACTCTTATGCTGTAAAGGAGGTTGCTGGTATTAATCCCAGATTGTGCATTGTGGGTTTGTCAGAAAAATATACTGAAGAAATGCTTCTATACCAAATTAGGAATTGTAATCCTGAAATTTTTTCTTAATATAGTGATTGTAAAATTGTGAAAATCTTTCCAACTAAGAAAAATGCTGCAATCTTTCAGGCTGTCATTCAGATAGATAGAAATGTGTATGATATAATATTAAAAGCTGGTAACTTATTTGTAGGGTATGATAGCTGTAGAGTATATGATGCCTTGGAAGTGTCGCGTTGTTACAACTGTAACGAATTTATCCAAATTCCATTCATCCAAATCGTGCAACAATTCTTTAAGCTGTCCTTCATGCGGTGGAAATCACAATGTAAAGTCCTGTAGATCCCAATTACGAAAATGCACTAATTGCGTTAAACTGTCAGGTGCTCGGGGATCTACTACTTCCTGTGATCATGCGGTGTGGGACAGAAGTGTTTGTACTGCATATAAAATTGCTTTAACTAAACTCAAGAAGGATTTGCTTGGAATATATCAATCCATAACTTCAAGTGGATCTACCATGTCGTCGACCACTTGCACTGCTGGTAAAAAGGTTTACAGTAATATCACAGATTCTTTAAATGTATACTATCAGAATACCAGAGGCTTGCGATCTAAAACTGTAGATTTTTTAATGCAATCTCTATGACAGACTTTAAGGTCATAGCACTAACCGAAACATGGCTTAACGATTGAGTCTTTAATGGTGAACTGTTTCCAGAAGACTACTCAGTATACCGGGGTGATAGAAATCTGAAGGCGTGTAATTGCTCGAGGGGCGGAGGGGTTCTTATAGATGTAAACAATGAATTTCCGTCGTGTGAAATGAATATAGATAGTTTCATTCTCCCCACGATAGTTACGGTGGATATGGTCTTGGTTAAAATAACAGCTGACTCAGGTCATGTTTATGTGCTAAATGTTTATGTTCCTCCATCTGCTAGTAGCGAAGTATACCTTAATCTTTTTGAATCAATTAGTAATACTGAAAGTTTGCATAATAATAATTTATTCATTGTGGGCGACTTTAATATATGTTCTTATGCTACATATTTCCATAATAATTTAGGTAATGACATTGTTTCTGCTCTTACCAATTTTGTCCCAATTTCTAATTTAACTCAATACAATACTATTGCGAACGACTTGGAACGTATTATCGATCTTGTCCTCTATAATAATGACTGTATTGTTGGAAGATCTATTCAAAATTTAGTTGCTCAAGATCGGTATCATCCTGTTTTAAATATTTCCTGTAAACTAAATTTTTGCCACTCCTCAAAGCGAAATTTTCCAACAATATCTTGCAATGAATATAACTTCCGAAAAGCAAATTTTTCACTATTGTATCAAAGTCTCTCTATTATACATTGGACTTTCCTCCAAACATTTGATAGATCCGATGATGCCTGCATCTACTTTCACGGTCAGTTGTATAATGCATTTGATGAGTGTGTGCCAAGAGAAACAAAACAATATAAAAGAAAATATCGACCGTGGTTTACCCGGGATATTATTAAAGACATTAAGCTGAAATCGAAATTAAATAACGAATGTGAAATCAACAATGATGTAAATACTCTTAACAAGTTTAAATATTTGCGAGCAAAGGTGAAATCTGACATAGACAAGTCGTACAGGGATTATGCTGATTCAGCTGAGTCGAGTATGAAAGCAGACCCCAAAAAATTCTGAGCTTTTGTCAACAGCAAAAAGGGGTCAACTAATATCTCTGATAGAATGACGTTTAATGGTCAAACGCTCAATACGCCTACCGATATACTTAATGGTTTTTCTGAATATTTTGCAAAATCTTTTTCAGTTAGTACAATGTGCGTTACCCATGATGATTCAGTAACCTCACAGTTCCTGAATATCATGTCCTTCATTGAGGATGAAGTACTTATAGCTTTAAAACAAGTAAAAAATAAAATGACAACTGGACCAGAACATCCTTGAAGCAGTACAATTCGAAAAAAGCCCACAAATGTTTGTTTTGAGTGGGGTATCTGGATTATCATGTGATTACGATATATTTGATGGGGCTTAAAGTAATAGTGTACCTGAAAATGCAGTAGGTACTAGTTCAAATGTTGTCATAAGAATGACCCAAGCGGTTCCTCGTAACAAAAATTATAAGGTATTTTTTGACCACTGGTTTAACTCAATTCCACTTCAAGTTCATCTCACAAAGCAAGGAATATGGCCACTCGGTACAGTTCGATCAAATAGAGTTCCAAATATAAAGATACCAAAGGAGAAAGATATGAGGAAGTTTGGACGTGGCCACATTATATAAAGTAGCAGTAGTAGATAATGTTGAATTATCATTGATCTCTTGGTTTAACAATAAAGTTGGTAATATGTTGTCAACATATGTAGGCTGTGATCCAGTTGTTGAAGTTCAACGTTTTTCCAAGAAAGAAAGAAGACATGTAACAATAAACTGTCCCCAAGCAGTAAAGATGTATAATACTTACATGGGGGGTGTAGATCTACTGGATTCCATGCTTGGTTATTACAGGATACAGATAAGATCTAAAAAATAGTATCCTTGATGTTTCTTCCATCTAGTAGACTTGAATTGTGTCAATGCCTGGATTTAGTGGAAACAAAAAAGCGAAAACTTTTATTTGCTATTACAGGACTTTAAAATGGCAGTGATTGAAGATTTGTGCCAAGTTAATAAATGAGCACCTCGATCACGTGGTCGACCTTCTAAACGTTTGGAAAATATTCTGCAAGAACATAAAAGAATACGAGGTCCTGTATCTATCATTCCCTCTGGCGACGTTCGTTTAGACAGAATGGATCATTTTCCCATTTGGACCGAAGCAAGACAAAGGTGCAAGTTTCCTAATTGTACTCTTAAAACATTTATTTTTTGTAGAAAATGTCGGTTGCACTTATGTATTAACAAAGATAGAAATTGTTTTCTGGTAGCTCATACTGAGTCAAAGTATGTATTTTTATTGCATATTAGGTACAAAATGTTTTTTATCTAAATAAAATCTTTTTTTTTCAGATTATATTTTTTTACAATGTTTCCTTTGTTTTACACAGAACCAAGAATCAAATGAAAAAATTTCAACATAAAATAAAAAATCATGTTACATGTAAAAAGTTACAATCAAAAATACATAAATTTGTGATATTAAAAAATATATTACAAATATCTTAATACCATAAACATAAATTTTAAATAAAATTCAATACTCAATATGAGATTTATCAAGCGACTAGTTTTCCGAATTTCTTTTTTATTGTATCAGCTATTTTTTCGGCAATCATGTAGATTGCGGACATTGGATGACCTCTAACAATATCGGGAAAAACTCCAGCATCGACCACTCTTAAATTTTTGAAAGAATGGACAAGACAATCTTGATTCACGACTGAATCTGCTATACTTTTTCCCATTCTTGTAGTACAAGCAGGATGGTATATAGTTGACGTCATGTGTCTTAAGGCACAGTTCCAATATTCATCATAATCATCCTTCAAATCCTCACAATTGGGTTGTTCGCTTATGAAAGTAGCATTAACAGCTTTAAACGCTTCAGTATTTTGCAAACTTAAAATATATTTTATACCATCACGCATATTCTTGAGATCTTCTCCTTCATCATCAGAGAAATAATTGAAATCTATTAGAGGAAAATCTAGAATACTGTTAGACTTTAATGTAACTTTCCCCCTAGATTTGGGCTTAAGTAATGCCATTATTATATTAAAGTCAGTAAAAGTATTATACTTGTCGAAAATTTTCGAAAATTTATCTTGTAAGTTAAAAGCAGCTTTAGGGTTAGGTGGTACACTAAATGGAGGAGGGAAAGTTAACAATTCTATATTAACTTCTCCGCTGGTGATACTATCAGAATTTATAAAAGCAAGTGATTCTAAGCCCGCACAATTGGTAAGAGGAGTTTTTCCCTCTAAGTACAATTCTAAATCTTCTTTTAACGAATCATGTGGAACGGAAACATTCGTTCTGAAAAAAACGTTTAAGAAAAGTGGATGATCTTGTAAATTCTTCCCAACGGTGGACAAATCTCGTATAACTTTGATTCCCAATTGTTCCAATTCTTCTTTAGGTCCTATTCCAGAAAGTATTAATAGTTGCGGTGTATTAATAGCTCCGGCTGATAATATTATTTCTTTATTAGCCCGAACTTTGTAGATAATACCATTTTTAACAAACTTAACTGCTTTAGCGACGTCTCCTTTCAACCAAATTTTATTCACTGCAGCATTTAACTCAATTTTTAGATTCTTTCTTTGTTTGACACCGTCTAGAAAAGCATGTTCGCTGTGTTGATGTTTATTATCTTTAATATTGAATTGAATCTTTGACACGCCCAACTGTTCACGTCCGTTGTAATCGATTTCTTTTAACCCCTTTTCTATATTCGCTTGTAAAAAGACATTGGCGATAACAGAATCAGGGTGCGTATAATTAACATATAACACACCATTTGTCCCGTGATAATACTTGTCGTAAGATTTGATAACAACATTTTCGGATTTCTTGAAATATGGAAGAACCTTTTCGTAGCTCCACTCGGTGTTTCCCATAGATGCCCAACCGTCATAATCTGACGGACTTCCTCTAGAATATACAGCACCATTTAGTGTAGTACTTCCCCCAATCACTTTTCCTCTTGGAGAAACACATTGGTGACTTATCATACCTGCAACATAAAAAAAATTCTCCCAATTGATTGTTCTAGGAAATACAAAAAATATATTTGCAAACTACGTCTCTTTCTAAAATAATATATTTAAGTATGTTTAGGAATTAACGCCGCGATTTCTCTTTCTTCTATTGAATGAAAACGGATGCCGGGAAGTACTAGTGTGAGTTTATGGAAAGAGAAAAAATTGGCCAAACATACGTTCACAATAACATAGGCGCCATTTCAGCCATTTCCTTCATATTTGTTAGATTTTGAAGCTTTTTGACATTATTTTCAGAAGTTATTAACTAACCCACGTGTACAGTAATTATCGTTCACACACAACTCAAACGTATGAGTAATTTTAATTTCCGTTTGATTAGTCCATTTAGTTACGATAAAGGACAAATTAATTATACGAGTACATAAGGTACCTGCGGCAAATAAGGCCCAGCGTCTAATAAAGCCCAAAAATAATATCTCACCAAATAGAAACATATTATTAAACCCGGCAATGCGGATTCAACCCCCACCACGAGTCAATCATATCCGTCAATTTCGATCCCGCTGAAATTTAGAATCGTCGTCAGTACTATCAGAGACAACACAGGAGATGTGTAACTTCAATGGGCAGATTAGTTCGATAGCACAGTTAATAAGTGAAATACATTGTCCTTGTTTGTCATATATTCTTTGTAATAAGTTTCTCTTTGTCTGTAGGATGAAAGAATGAAGTAGAGGGCGCTGATATTGCTACGATGTTGCAATTTTTATTGCAGATTTGTGAAAATTAATTTTTCAGTATTTATGAAAGTGCATTGCTAAAATAACCATAATATGTATGTCAGTCGATGAAAAAAGGGGGTTTTTCAAATAAATCCACATCCAAAATAGAAAAATGAATCTAAAACGTGACAACTAGCTGAATAACTAAACAACAGAGTACGAAATTGCACAGAGAAGAAGAATATACTTAACAACAGCACACTAACCTCCATCCATGTAAATGTATGGATTGCTGTGTTTTGATATTGATATTTTGATATGTGATTTCGCGTTTTGCTTATTACCTTACGCTTAAGTTTATTCATTATTTTTTAGTAAGTTTATTCATTATTTTTTAGTAAGTTTATTCATTATTTTTTAGTTCTAGTTAAATATAGTGTTTGTAGATTTACTTGCTTAAGTAGTGAAAAACTAACAATTGGTGCGACCTGCTTAATTTGTGGAAACAATGAACAGGAAGTTCTCAAAATGCATTACTTTCCCAAAAATAAAGTCAGGTACGTGAATAAGTACAGCTTCGGTAAGAGTCCTTCACAATGAATAAAACTAAAAATATGTTTTGCAATCAAATTGATTGTAGGAATATACAAAATGTATCCTAATAGATATACAAATAATACGAATATAAGATATCTAGTTATAAACACTCTAAAACTGTGTATATTCTTTCTGCGGTCAGAAATAATAGAAAGGATGAGAAGTTTATAATAATGTGTATGAATAATGACTAGTTGGTAAAAGCTATGAGTGAAAAACTATACGTTAACATCTATTGTATTGAAAAATACCGTTTTATATATTTTCAGGTGCAAAATCTGGTTTGAAAGTATTGGTGTTAATTATCCTAACATGGACATGAGGAATTACAGAATATGTAGTAATCATTTTATTAGAAATGATTATAGCAATATCATTACCTGGAAGTTAAAACCACATGACGTACCAATTAAGTTCACTATGATAGAAGCAGGTGTAGATTTGGAAGAGAAACACATAAACATATGTAAGTTGATGAAATTTCAAAATTAAAAGCTAACAACTGATCAATTTTATACTAAATATTTATATTTATAAAATGTAAATAATGGCTAATATGATATGAAACAGTAGTCTATAACCATCAAATTTAAAATTCAGAAAATTTGCAAAAAATAAAATGCCACTTTATTTAAGGAATTATATATAATTGTTTTGCAATATATATATATATATATATATATATATATATATATATATATATATATATATATATATTGTTTTGCTTTTTTTTTGGTTCTTGGTCTTTTTTATTTAATGTTATATTGTTTATTTTATATTCTTGGGATTGAGGACCATTTTTAAAGACATTTAACTAGTAGTTAATACATTTTTATTTAACGTTTCGGTCTTTCCATGACCTTCATCAGAAATAAAATTTTTGTTAAAACTAAAAGAAATGGTACAAGTTACAGAAAGAATTTTTAAAAGCAAAACAAATAAATCTCACCTTCCACAGAACGTTCATTTGATTATTCAATATATTTTATAGATGTTTTCGGTTGCATCACATAACAGAATATAGCTCACACCCAAACAAAACGAACATTTTAAAAATATGACATTCATTGATGAAAATTTGTATTGGAATATACGAGTGTTTGTTCTATACAATGAAAGCAGCCGTAACGAGGTTTTAATGTGTCGTTTTTGTGTTGACTGGTATTAAAATGGATTTTATATTTATATAGGGTGTGGTAATAAATGGATTTTATATTTATATAGGGAGTGGTAATAAATTTATTATATTTGGGATGTGCCACGTGTTTTTCTATATTTCTAAGTTTTTATAATGCCAATACAAATTTTACTAAGATTTTTTGTGTCAGTCTTTAAGTTTACGGAACTGGTTTTTCTTTGTATTTCTATCATTTATAGAACTTCGCGTTTTTTTGTGTGGTTTCACTTCGAAGAATTCTTGTGCTTTCGAAATCAAATTCGTGTTGGTTTTCTGAAACATGGGATAGTGAGTGCCGTTTTGTTTCGTTTGTCATATTTCTGACTATTTATTCTGTTTTTCAAATACTGACTTGTTTGTCCGATGTAGACCCCTTCACAGTTTTTACATGGTATTTCATACACTATATTGCTCTTTTTTTCTTTTGAGATTGAACTTTTAAGATTGGTGTAATTGGTTTTTAGTAGGTTGTACCCTTTATGAGCAACATGTATGTTGTGGTGCGAAAATGTCTTTTTTAGGTTTTTTGATAAATTTGGTATATATGGCAAAGTGAGGGATTGGTTTGTTTTATTGTCTATTTTAGTTTTTGTATTATTATGGTTATAAAATATATGTAAACGTTTATTAAATATCTTATTTATCAAATTTGTGGGATAGTTGTAGATCCCCTTATACTCAACAACTATCCCACAAATTTAATAAATAAGATATTTATAAAACGTTTACATATATTTTATAACCATAATAATACAAAAACTAAAATAGACAATAAAACAAACCAATTCCTCACTTTGCCATATATACCAAATTTATCAGAAAACCTAAAAAAGACATTTTTGCACCACAACATACATGTTGCTCATAAAGGGTACAACCTACTAAAAACCAATTACACCAATCTAAAAAGTTCAATCTCAAAAGAAAAAAAGAGCAATTTAGTGTATGAAATACCATGTAAAAACTGTGAAGGGGTCTACATCGGACAAACAAGTCAGTATTTGAATAACAGAATAAATAGTCACAAATATGACAAACAAAACAAAACGGCACTCACTATCCATGTTTCAGAAAACCAACACGAATTTGATTTCGAAAACACTAAAATTCTTCGAAGTGTAAACCACACAAAAAAAACGCGAAGTTCTAGAAATGATAGAAATACAAAGAAAAACCAGTTCCGTAAATTCAAAGACTGACACAAAAAATCTTAGTAAAATTTATAATAACATTATGAAAACTTAGAAATATAGAGAAACACGTGGCACATTCCAAATATAATAAATTTATTACCACTCCCTATATAAATATAAAATCCATTTATTATCACTCCCTATATAAATATAAAATCCATTTCAATACCAGTCACAAACACAAAAACGACACATTAAAACCTCGTTACGGCTGCTTTCATTGTATAGAACAAATACTCGTATATTCCAATACAAATTTTCATCAATGAATGTCATATTTTTAAAATGTTCGTTTTGTTTGGGTGTGAGTTATATTCTGTTATGTGATGCGTCCTAAAACATCTATAAAATATATTGAATAATCAAATGAACGTTCTGTCGAAGGTAAGATTTATTTGTTTTTCTTTTGAAAATTCTTTCTGTAACTTGTACCATTTCTTTTAGTTTTAACAAAAATTTTATTTCTGATGAAAGTCATGGAAAGACCGAAACGTTAAATAAAAATGTATTAACTACTAGTCTAATGTCTTTAAAAACGGTCCTCAATCCCAAGAATATAAAATAAACTATATATATATATATATATATATATATATATATATATATATATATATATATATATATATATATATATATATATATATAAAGTATTTGTAAAACAAAAAAAATACATTAAATATAGTAGAATTGGTTGTAAAACATTTGTTTAATTCATAATATACATATTTCACAAAGTAACAGTAGAAACATGATTACAACTAAAACATAAAAATGTTTACATGCTTATTTTGTACAATTTTGCATGCAACAAATTAGTAGAAAATGTTCTAATTTTAAGCTCTGCCAAGTAGTAAACTTTTTTGGTTCCTAACAGTTCATTTAAATTCTGTAGCTTTCTTTTATATTTAATTACTATGACTTAAAAGTTAAAAAAATATGTTATTTTCAGAGGAGAAAGAGGATTAGTTGCAAGTTGATGCAGGTTCCAATAGAGAGGTATCTGCTGTAACTCCTAAATTGGTTTGAATTTTCCAATAAATTGTTGCGATATATTTATAGACAATATAAAATAACTGTTTTGCTTAACTTTATTATACTGGTGGTCTTACTAAATGATACTTTCAACAAATTTACGTTTTATTAAGATTGTTGAAGATATTGTAGATATAAATTGTAATTAAGGCTTGGATTGTGGTAATACATTTTTTTAAGTCTATCTAAAACCACTTTAAAATGAAAGTTCACGTGAATTTTTTGTCTGCTACTTAATCGATTTTCGAGATTGAAATTAGAAATACACTTCCCGCTGCTTCAGCAGATGATAATAGAATAATTCTTATGGATTTGTTGAAATCAGAAAATGCAGACAGAAGTTTCACTTCTATCTATATTACTTCAATAGGTTCCTTCGATTCTAACATAGCTGAAATTGAAGCATCCGCAGATACAGTTAGAATTAAACTTTATAAAACTTAATATGCTTCCACATTTCTTCAATCAATTAGCTATGAGAAACGGTTTCTGAACCTGTAACTGCTTACAAGCAGATAGAACAGGCTAAAGAATGGACGAAATGTTACAAGCCACCACCTAAATATGATGTTGGATTTGCAAATGCTTGGGTAACGCTTATGGAAAATGCAAATTTTCTTTGAAATATCTATTGCTACGGTTGTGGACGATCTAACATTACTATAAATGTTTGTCTCAACTGTAATAAAAATAAATCTAATGAATATTTACCTCACAAAAATTCCTCAACCAATCTACCGAGTGATAATAAAAATTCAAAAACCAAATAATGAAGTTCCGACTCACTGGACGCCGGAGTTTTGTGGAATCTAAGTTCAGAAAAGTATCTCGAAAGTAATTTAAGAAATGAACTTTGCTGTGTGAAAAATAGTGACGAGCAGAATTCATCAAAACCAGTTGTAACAAAATTATTAAAAATATATCGATAGTCACATGAATGGAAAAATGACCTAATATTTGTTGAGAAGTTATATGAAAACTATGAAAATTCATCTTGCAATCAAAATATCGTAACTGCTTCGTTATCAGAATCCAAAAAGTGTGTATTACCTTTATCTTATAAATTACCTCTATTTAATGAATTATCTTCATGGGGTGAATAATATTTTTGAAATATAAGAGACTATTCTTTAAGAGGTTGTTTCGTAATGATAAAGGTGAGTTGTCATTTATCTGTATTTTGTTTTTCTAAAGATTGGTTTAAATTTTGCAATAAACTGTAGCGTGAATATTTTGAACAGAATTTGTACTTCAATCCTGACCAAAAACTTGCAAAAATTAAACATTTATCTATATTTTTATTTATATAAATTATTGAAACTTCTACACTTGTGTCCTCTGTGTATGTAAATTTTCAAATAAAGTTTGTTTGAAGTGTGAAGTATTTATTTATAACAAAATTATTTCAAAAATACATGTCATTACTTTATTTATGAATGGTACAGGAGGTGACTAGAATCAAATTTAGTGTTTCAGTACAGATGTGTGTTTCTAGCTCGATATTTTGGTATAATAGCAACCTCTACGAGATCAAAATGCACATAATACTGTAATTGAAAACACTAAATTTGTGAATGGATAATTTTATACTGGGCCAGAGAATGTATGGATATTCAAATTTCCCGCGTTTGCATTTTTTTGAATTTCCCGCATTTTCATGACGTATTTTACCTGATCGTATATGCATAACAGAAAGAGGCCACTTTCGATTACAGAAGATCGATTAAGGCGCCACCCACAAAAGCCTTTCATTACAATCGTCCAGATAAGTTTTGCCGAACTAAAATAATACATTGAGTTACACGTCTCGTGTGTTGTCTCTGGTACTATCCAAGGTTGTGAGCATGTGTGTTGGAACGTCCAGTGTTATAAATTTTGCGCGCCACGTTTTGTTTACGATTTAATGTTTCTAAAGATTTTTTATTCGGCTATTACTGCCAGTGGTGTTCCTCAGTCCCTACAGCATATTTCAACAAAAAAATAATTGCGAAAAGGTAAGAGATTGTTGAGTTTTTTAATTTATAACTTTTAAATGTCATGTCGGCTATTAAGGCCCATTAATATTCTGCGATTAAGACCCGGGCCTTATTAAACGATGATAAATTTTTTTTCAGATACAAAGAATATGCCTAGGCGACGTGCACAGTGGAGCTCAGAGCAGATGCAAAGGGCTATAAATGCTGTAAATAACTGAGTACTGTCCCAGAGGGAGGCCGCAGATCGCTACAGAATCTCCAGAAGGACGCTTAGAAACCACCTTAAATCGGGAAAGGTAGAAAGAAAGTTAGGCAGGGCTGCAGTACTGACGAAATAACAAGAAAATGAATTTGCTCAACGAATTATTCGTTTATGTGAAATAGGACTACCATTAACTCCAATCTTGGTAAGGCGATCAGTTTTTAAATTTTGTGTCGAATAACAACATTAAACATCTCTTTCGTGTGAGCAAGGAAGTTGCCGGTAACGATAGGCTTTACGCATTCTTGAAACGATACCCGCAACTTTCTTAACGGAAATCTCAATTAATGAACCCAGGAAGAGCGCAAAAGTTGAACAAATATATTGTAAATGAATATTTCACCAAGCTTTCTGAAATTTACCAGGTAATGGAGATTCATCAAAACCCTCAAAACTTGTTTAACATGGATGAAAAGGGTCGCCGTTTGACTGGTTCACCACCAGCAACAAGTAATTGGACAAAGTGGTGCGAAATGAATTCACATGGTGGCACATGAGCACGCTGAAAATGTGACTATTGCGGGGTGTTGTAATGCACTAGGACACAGCATACCCCCTATGGTTATTTTTAAAGGGAAAAGGTTTAAACCAGAATGGCAGGATGCTTTACCGGCTGGTATCCTGGTAAAAATGTCAGATAAGGGTAGCATGACAACTTCACTTTCCATTCAATTTATTGAACATCTAGCTCGCGACAAAGGTAATGGACCGGCGTTACTAGTTTTCGATGGAGCCTCTAGTCATCTGGATATTTCTATTGTGGACGCTGCAGACCGTCTTGGAATTAGATTGTTTTGTCTATCAACAAATACGATGCATGAACTCCAACCACTGGATAAGTCGTCAGTTTACAGATCCTTTGAGCATGACTGGGAACTGCTTGAATATATACGCATCCATATCGACGTCTTAATAAGAGTCGATTCGGTAAAATTTTTACCAAAGTCTGGCCCAAATGTATGACGCCTGAGAATATTATTAGCGGATTTAAAGCCACTGGAATGTTTTCACTTGATCCACAAAGGATTTCAGAGTCAGAATTTGCCCCATCACTTGTAAGCCAGCGCCATTTAGAAGACCCTGAACGACCTGTGCCTGATGAAGGAATTCTGCGAGACAACACAAACAGCAGTGTAATTTCCAATATTTTAGAAGTTGATAACGCTACAAATACAACGGATCATAGATCTGAGACTGATGATGAGTTAGAAGACATACCGCTAAATAAGCTAGCAAACATGGTTAAAGATTCAGCAATAGCAGGAAGCAGCAAATATGGAGAGAAAACACCAGTAAAAAATGACGAATCACGAAAATCGCCGGGGGGACCATAGTTACAGATAAAACGTTGAAAGACAACATCATGATGGACACTAGTAATGAAGTTCTTTAGGGTTCACAAAGCGCGATACGGAATGTTTTGTTTGTCCAAAGTATTGCTAATGAACTATTTTAGAATGCCTTAGTTTCTTTTATAAGTTTAATATTAGTGCTTTTTTTTAGTTTATTTTGTTTTAAAAATGTTTTTGAATTTATAAATACTAGTGTTTTAAATTAAACTCACTGTTTCTAGCTAATTCCACAATATAATAAAAATTATTGAGAATTCTAAAAAATTGACAATTGTTTCGATAAATCAATATCATCGTTAGAATGACAGAAGTTACATTTCATTTGATGCCTACCTGTTGTTTAGTAGTTATTTTTGGCTAGACCAAGAAGCGACCTAACTTGTAATTGACTTAATATATGTTAATAGAGAAAAGAAGAAGATGTGATATTACAAATATTGAAGCTTAGATATTATTAGCCCTATGGTGATATCCTGGATATCATTTTTCCAATTATATATAATAGCTTGATACCCCTGCTGAGGCTTCGCCGCTTTACGCTTTCTACATCCATTTTTATTGGGGTGGATCAATCCCCGTTTTTCCCTTTAGAGTTTCTCTGTCAATGCTCTCCATAGTTTCCTATCCTTAACTTTGTCTTTCCATCCTCCAATTCCGGCTCTTGTCATATCTTCCTTCACCTGTTCCAGCTATTTTATTCTAGGTCTACCCCTACGTTTTCTTCCCCCAGGATCCCATTGTGTCATTTGCAGTGTTATTTCTTGTTCTTCTGCTCTATATATGTGTCCCAGCCATTTCATTCTTTTCCTTTTTATTTTCCTTACTATGTCCTCTCCTTCCAGTTCTTGCTCAATTTCATAGTTCATTCTTTGTCTGTACTCGTTATCTCTCAATTTGATTGGTCCCAATATTGTTCTCATTATCTTTCTTTCTATTATTCTCAAGTCTTCTTCTTCCTTTTTAGTCAGTGTCATTGTTTCAGCAGCATACAACAGGACGGGTCTTATTAGTACTTAATAAATATTGATTTTGGTTTGTCTTGAAAGTAATTTGCTTTTTAAAAGTTTTTTATTGGCATGGTAAGCTCTATTTGCATTAATGATTTTTTCTTCTATTTCCTTTTTCCTGTTTCCAGTGTTTGTTACTGTGACATCTAAGTATTTGAATTTCTCCACTTTTTCAAATTCGAAATCTCCGATCTTTATTGCACTGGTTTGATTTATTTTACCAAAAATCATTATTTTTGTTTTATCTGCATTTATTTCTAATCCCATCCTACTTCTTCACTTGTGATTTCCTTTATTTTGTTTTCCAGAATCTCTCTTGCCTTTGATATGATTGCTATATCGTCCGCATAGGCAATTATCTGTCTTCCGCTCGTCCTAAGATTGCTTTTTTGTATACGTCTCATTGCATATTCAAGTGTTAGGTTAAATAATGTTGCAGATAGCGAATCACCTTGTCTTACACCCTTATTTATGTTCATTTCATCAGTTTCCCCTCCTTGTGTTTTTATCGTAGCCCTTGAGTTTTCCATAGTCATCTTGATTAACCTTCTTAATTTATCATTAATGCCTAGCTCTTTCAAAGCAGACAAAAGTTTGCCTCTATGTATTAAATCGAAAACTTGCAGAAAGTCTACAAATCACATTTCCAGTTCTATTTGATGTTCATATGTTTTTTCCATTACCTGCTTCAGTGTATATATAGCATCCACCGCTGATCTTCCTTTTACGAATCTACACTGATATCGTCCTATAGTATTTCCTGTAGTGTCTCTAAGCCTTCTGTTTATTGTAGCTGATAGTATTTTATAAGCAGTATTCAGTAATGTAATATCTCTATAGTTTTGGCATTCATGCTGGTCACCTTTTTTGTGACTGTAATTATCTGGCCTATTTCCCATTCTATAGGCAATTTTTCTTCTCTCCATATTTTTATTATAAGTTGGTATACTATATCATGAAGCTTCTCACCTCCGTACTTTATCAGTTCCATATTTATGTTATCTTTTCCAGGAGCTTTTCCGTTTCGTCTGTTGTTAATAATCTCAATAATCTCTGCTCTTGTAGGTTCTTCCAATTTTATTTCTTGTGATATTTCTTCAATTTCTTCTTCAATATCTGAATCTTCTGCAAGTAACGTCCTAAAGTGATCCATCCATATTTGTTTGTATTCATTTTCTTCTTCAATGACTTTACGATATTGGTTTTTTATACCTTTCGTTTTGCCCTTATATGCTCGGCTTTGTTCATTTATATTTTTATAAAATTTCTTGGTATTACAATTCTCTCTTTCTTGTTCTATTTCTTTTATATTGTTATCCATCCATTCTCGCTTTGATTTTCTTATCAGTTTGTTACATTCATTTCTGCTTTTATGTATTCTTGCTTGTGCTTTATTTCGTTTGTTCTTATCCATTTTTGTCTATTTTCCTTTTTTTTCTACTGCTACACGGCAACTATCATTGTACTCCTCTTTTCTTTTATCTCTATCCATTTTGCCTATGTGTTTTTCCGTTGTTATTTGAATGGATTTTTTATAGCTTCCCATTGTGCGTTAACGTTATCTTCCTTTTTTACTATTTTGCTTAGTAATTCTTCTATCTGTGTTTCATATTCTTCCCTTACTTTCTCTTCACTCAGCTTTGTTATGTTCCATCTAACGCATTTCTGTCCTTTGTTGTTTTTTTTAATCTTTTGTGTTATTTTGGTAATAACAAGAAAGTGATCGGTGTCTGCATATGCTCCTCTGTATGTTCTCACGTCCTTTATTGATGTTTGTTTTTTCCTATTAATTAATATATGGTCTATTTGAGATGTTGCTTTGTTATCAGACGACATCCATGTTATTTTATGTTTTTTTGGATGTGGAAATTTTGTGCTACTTATGTACATATTCGTTCTTGCTGCGAGGTTACACAGTCGCTGCCCATTGTTATTTGTTTCTTCGTGTATAGTTTCCTTTCCTGCTACGCATTTTATGTAGTCTTCTTTACCTATTTGGGCATTAAAATCTCCTAATATTATCATAGTATCTTCCTTTGGTATTATTTCTATTACTTCTTCTACCTTTTCGTTAAAGTTATCCTTTTCTTCATTGCTGTCCTTCTCTGTTGGAGCGTAAATATTTAATAGGGATATGTTGCATGGTTTTGCTTTCACTCTTAGGTATGCCATCCTTTCATCTATTGGTTTGAATTCAATAATTTTTTGTTTCATTGACTGGAATACCATATATCCTACTCCCCGGTTTCCTTGGTTTTTGTCTCCAGAGTATCTGAAACTATACATGTTCTTATCAATTGCCCCTTGATCCTTCCATCTTATTTCTTGCAAAGCCGCTATGTCTACATTGTATCTCATCCATTCATTTCCTACTTCTTGCATTTTCCCAGGTATCAACATTGTTCTTATATTCCAAGTTCGAATTTTTATTTCGTTTTTTCTCCTATTTTTTGGCTTCCTTATTTCTTTTTCGTTGTATCTTTGTATAATCGTATGTCCTCTTTCATTCCGAGTCATTATCCTGTCCATTATTATCTCCTGTGAATCTATTAGTTTTTTGCTAGCCGTTTTTCCAGCGTTTCATTATTTTTGTTCCATCTCCATTCTCTCCTTCTATTACGATCCGATTGTATCCTATCTTCTCATTTTTTCCCTAATTTTTTTCTTGTGCCGCTATTACTTTAATTTGTTTATGTTCGTTCCTTTCTTGCTTTGTTAGGTCGTTATTAATAAATATTTGCTGTGAGAGATTCCTAAGTTTCGATTTATTTTTCATAACTTTGTACTTGTCTTCTTCATTTGCCATTTCAATTAGACATGTTTTAGAGGAAAGCTTTGCGGTACTTGTGATTTTGATGTCCACTTTTAAGTTTTTTGAAATGAAATTTTCTAATGTGGTTTTCATTGTCTCATTGTTAATTTTATCGACATCCAGTCCACTCATCACAACATTATTTTTCTTCTTATCTTTTTCCAACCACTCCATATTTTTCTTCAAGTCAATCAGATCTTGTTTTATCTTCATATTCTCCTGTTTGATTATATTATTTTCTTCCCGTAATAATTCATTTTCTTTTTTTATTGACATTATTTCATCAGTAAACTTTTTTTGTTCGATTCTTAGTTGCTGCAGCTCATTTTTTATTATCGTTTGATCTTGTTTCATATCTTTCATCATCGAAATCAATGTGTCCAGTTTATCTTCTTCCATTCTTTGTTGTTTCGTTGGGGTTCTGAGTGTTTTTCTACTTTTCTCAACGCGTCCTCCAAGGTTTTCCTCTGCATATCTTTTCGTACTTTCATCTGTCACATAATCGTCGCTGTCTGTGTACATTTTATTCCTAATTCCTCACACTAATATTTTATTTATTATTGCGAATATAATTAAATACTGCCCTGTCCTTATTAACTTTTTTTCCAATTAAGATCAGTATAACTGTGCAATGATATAGAAAACCTGGAAAACTATATCTGCTGATATTTACAATTATCACTTAAGAAGACAGTTTATTAGTGGAGAACTCCCTAGATTTATCTGTTCATTGACAACTTCAAATTGCGGGTTTTTTAAATGTCTTCTAATTTCCCATTCTTCAAGGAAATCCAGTTCTTGTTTCATTTCACAAATATGCAGCACTTCTAGTTCTGTATTAGGTGTCAATAAACGATTGGTGTCAAGTAGATGTTTTGCGTAGTGGGATTTATCTGGTTGCTTTAATCTGTATGCTGGTAAGTGTTCACTGTATCGGATTTCAAAATTTCTAAAGGTCTGACCCAATTAGACAGCATTATATTCTGGACATTTGAGTTTATATATACCTGATTTCTTTAATTTTGGTATTTTTGTTTTTACATTTAACAATTTTGTACTAACGTTACTTTCTGTTTTAAAAGAAATTGTTGTATTCGTTGCTTAAGATATTATCTTTAAAATATTATTAGAAATATTTCCTGCATATGTGATAGTTTTATAAGTTTTTATTTCGTCAGTTTGTTTAGGAAATATTAGTTGTAATGCCACTTTTTCCTCTTTTTTTTTGAAATCCGATACAGTGAACACTTACGAGCATACATATTAAAACAACCAGATAAATCCCACTACGCAAAACATCTACTTGACACCAATCATTCATTGACACCTAACACAAAACTAGAAGTGCTGCATATTTGTGATAAGAAACAAGAACTGGATTTCCTTGAAGAATTGGAAATTAGAAGACATTTAAGAAACCCACAATATGACGTTGTCAATGACCAGATAAATCTAGGGAGTTCTCCACTAATAAACTGTCTTCTTAAGTGATAATTGTGAAGATCAGCAGATATAGTTTTCCTGGTTTTCTATATCATTGCACAGTTATACTGATCTTAATTGGAAAAATGATATCCAGGATATCACCATAGGGCTAATAATATCTAAGCTTCAATATTTGTAATATCACATCTTCTTCTTCGGTCGCTTCTTGGTCTAACCAAAAATAACTACTAAACATCAGGTAGGTATCAAATGAAATATAACTTCTGTCATTCTGACGATGATATTGATTTATCGAAACAATTGTCAATTCTTTTGAATTTTCAATAATTTTTATTATATTGTGGAATTAGCTAGAAACAGTGAGCTTCATTTAAAACACTAATATGAGTAGATTCCACGAAGTAAGGGTCGATACAGTTAATTTCATTATAAATACTCGTGTAAGCGTTATATTTTGTGGGCCTTCTTAAAAGAATCGAATTTTAAGCAAAGGTCCTATTACCCTCTTGGTTGTATAATAAGGCCCATTGCAGGTGTTTTAAAAAAGGATCAAATATTGAAATGTATTCATTTGTTCCAAGAAGCGTAACTGTTTTTGATTATGTGTATTTTCCATTTTATTTTAACTTTTTTTTTCAAATAAAATAAGTTTTTCCTTAGGTGGGCCTTATTTGCCTCGGGAACCTCAATACAAAAAACTTTTTCTTCCACTCAATATCATAATATACAAGTTATTTTTCACACAATGTGGCCTTCTCTTTTTTGCAGAAACTAATGTTTTCAATAACTTTAGAAATGTTTACTTCAACATTCCTTTCAATATCAAAAAGAGCTAAATAGCTGATTAATCGTGTTCCAGGAGGATTCCTCACAGGTTGCCGAATTCATTGGAATCGTAAAAAACAAACGAAGAAGTTCAAGAAGCGAAAGGAACACACTTTTCAAACATTTATGTACTATTTCCTGAATAGTTTTGTTTTCTTAATTCTGCGGTAGAAGTAATTAGAAGAACTTGAAAATTGACTGTCGTGGCCCTTACTTCGTGGAATCTACTCATAATAGTGTCGAAAAAATTGACAATTGTTTCGATAACTGAATATCATCGTCAAAATGACAGAAGTTACATTTCATTTGATGCCTACCATCAAAAAATAGACCTATGGCGGCTTAAAGTCTCCTCGTTGCCAAATCTCGCGGTACAATCTACGTATTGACTATTTCAGAACTCGTGACTTTTTAGTAGGCGGGAGTAATTAATTCAATTTTGGCTTATTTTCAAGTTGTACTGGTCAATTCTGTGTTGACAACTGCCACGCCTTGCCAACCCATAATGACGCCTGTGCACAGTAATAGCCGTATTGTGCAGAATCCACGAGTTCTCTATCCACAAATCTGATTAATTTTGCTCTCTCAAACGCCGCTATTACTCAAATAATATTCCTGATTCATTATCTCATATTCTGTCAATAATTTAAAATGCTATTTTACTCTACTCAAAAAAAAATTGTTTCTAATTACCCTTTTACTTTTTTATTTATCATTACCTTGACAGCAGGTTGTTTGTGGTGTACTATAGTAACCCCAATTCATATCTGACTGCTGTAAGAAATTGTTATATCCTGGTATATCACTGAAATCATTCGTCTCGCCACCGGCTTCTAGTAGTAGAACCTTCCAATGTGATACTTCTGACAATCTGTTGGCTAAGACTGCTCCGGCGGCTCCCGCGCCCACGATGATGAAGTCGTATTTGCCATAATCTATACGGATACATTTTAATTAATATGAGAAAATCAAAAACGAACATAATTAAGAAAATAAGCATTTGCACATTTTCAAATTCCATATGAAAAACCATTTCTTCGGAAATCGAAAAAATGTACGCGAATGATGTATTTTACTGTTTTAAAAATTTTATTGACAAAAATTAATTACAATTTGAGACTTAGTTGTACAACTAGAGCACTTGAGATCATTACAGATCTCACACCTCTACATCTGGTGATAGAAAGATCTGCCCAAGAGGCAATTCTTAGAATATCTAAGGAAGGTTCAGGCAATGAGAGTATTGAAAATCAGGGAGCCTAGTCCTCTCTAACAAAATACATCTCATCAGCGAATCTTCCCAGTGACGAAATGATCAAGAAAGTGAGTATCGAAAAGAATTTCACTACGATGTTAAATAAAAGGAGAGACTGGGAATACACCAAACAAACAAACTCTCAAAGAAAACACCGTTAGATGGTATACAGATAGTTCAAACACCACCACTGGAGCAGGCGCTGGAGTATTTTGGGCCTGGCACCAGATACTCATTATCGTTAGGTTCCTTCCCGAGCGTATTTCAGGTAGAAATACTTAAAATCGAAACTAGATATTTCTTTCCATTACAACGTAATCGAAAGCCATAGGTGACCCAAAACTTCCACTATTCGGTTTTGACCTAAAATCGTAGCAAACAACTATGCTCCTAAAATACCATCCACCGTTCCGGGTTGGTCAAAACGATCATAAGCTAGTGCAACTCCTTGAAAGTCGGGTAAAACATCGGAATCTACTTTAAACTTGAGTAGCTTATCAGTAATTTTTGCAACTAAAATTGCATTAAGAGTAAAGCAGTTTTCCGAATTAAAACGCGATGCAATTGTTAACATAGTTATACCCTTAACCGCTCGAGAGTTGTTGCAAAGAACAATATTTTGTAATTTTCAATTCTAAGCTTTTACTACTCTCGAGTGTTAATAAATTTGCTTGGCTGCTCGAATCTGAAATCAACCGAACAGTGCTATTTTCAGCCACCGTTAGCACCACAGTCGAAAGTAAAGTCTTATAATTATTAACATCATTTGGATCAATAACTTTGGCACATAAGTGAATATCTAAAATTTCATCATTATTTGCAGGGGAAACAGCCCCTTCCAAAACCGCTGGGGATGCCGCCTCTTCATTTAAACAACGATCCTCCTCTGATTTACCCGTATATAATAAAACATGGTGTTTTTTAGTACAAACAACACGTAGCTTTTCACCTTTGTTTCCGGTAGCAACAAAGGTTGCCATGGGCTTTTGCGACTTTACCGGATTTGTCACATAACTTACCCCTTTGACATGAACTAGAAGGTTTAGTAATACTAAAATTCAAAATTATAGACTGACTTTTTACAAAATTTATAAGTTCTGTATACGTAGGCATGTCCGTGTCCCTTTATTTGATTTCAAAAGATCTAACAGTATCTTTATCTAACTTATTTAAAGCTAACTGAAATAAAATAGGTAAATTAGGTATATTTTATTTTTTTAAAGTCAACATCGCCACATCAAATCGCTCTACAGGCTGGCAAATTTTGGCAGTCGGAAGTTTGGTAACGTCCGATACGCCGTGGCAAAGACGTATGCGGATTGCAAGAGCTCACTTCGCTGGCAGAATTCGTAAGCTTCGTTTCGACAGTACAGTACAGAGAAAAGTGTAATTACCGGGATTATGCAATACTAACTTGTTATGGCGAGTCCAGAAAGTAAAGTTGTTCATAAAAAGTTGAGTGAGCAGTGTCGTGAAATAGTTATGAACGTTTTAAATTTCATACCGAGGAGGCAAACAATGGCAAATCAACATTTCCGTTAACAAAGGTAAGTTTCAATTATTGCAATAAAACTTTTAAACCAAAGTAATTATTTAACAAATTTATACCCGATAATAAAAATTTTAAATCGATTTTCGTACATAAAATATTTATTTGTTAAACGATTTAAAAAAGTGACATTAGGGTTAGGCAAAGTATTTTATACATTCATGTGTCAATTTTATTCACTAATGTGTCAATTTTTTGCACCATTATGTCGTCATGACAAACAAATCGACGCCATTTTTAGTCAATTTAGAGCAACTTAAATGAGACATTTTCTGGTTTTTGCATGCATGCGGCTCATGCGTCAATTGTTCCATTCGTGAAAAAAAGCACCACTTTATGCACTTGTTGCATAAATAACTATTCTGTTTCTGTCTATACAGATTCGGCTTATATTTTTCTTGGATATCGGCAAAACTATTAAGTGGCAATAAAAGAGAACAATTTTCATATGAAGCGAGGACAGAAGAGAGAACGTAGATGGAGGCGGTGATATCCCTACTATTCATTGCGACAGCGACCGATCTCACCAGTGTTGCCAACCTTGAAGTAAGCTTTTTCCCTCCACTTACCTTAAAAATTCTGCCGTTAACAAAATAGGTTTCATACCAGAAATACAAACATGTGCATATTTTCACAATAATACTTTTTATAAGAAAAACGAATGTAGTTCCATAACAAAGTATAAAAAGTCTAATAAACATAAATCTTTTAACAAAACGTTAGAAATACGTCAAAGAATTAACAATTCTATTTCATAAATATTTTCATTATGTAACTTTAAGTGCTTATCATTATACCTATCTACATACTTAGTACAGTTTAAAATTTATTCTAAAGAAATGGTCATAAACAGTAAACCATTTATTAGTTTTCATTCATTCCAATTATTTCCTAATAATCTTTTGAATATTTTTTGAAATTTTTTAACAATTTGAACTAGAGTAAAAAATTCCCGTTTTCAGTTAACTTTTTCCCTTTTATGTTGAAAATTCCCGCAAAACGGTAAATTTCCCTCCGGCTGGCAACACTGGATATCACCCGTCGACTTCCAGCACACACACAGTACACACACATTCAGATTCATTTTTAGACAGACGGTCAGCCAGACCAGACCGTCAGCCGAGTCCATAGAGTGTGAAGGGTAAGACAATAGTTTCTGGTGTTTTAATTTAAAATTACAAACAACTAAATATGCCGACTGTTTATACCACAAGAGAAAAAATTCAAATTGTAAAATGGTTTTATGGGAGTCATTTGGTTCGAGATGTTGTAAATTTATTTGCTGTTGCCTTTGAAAATAGGCCAATTCCATCGGCTAACACAATTTCTGCAATTATAGCCAAATTTTATAAATTTGGCTCTGTCAATAATTGCAAAAGTGTTGTCCATCTAATTGACCACGTCGAAATCAAATGACCCAAGAACGGGAAATTAGGGAAACACAAGTCTGTGCATTAGCTGAGGCTACAGCGTCTTCAAGTAGACAAATTGCCGATGAAGTTGGCTTGAAGAAGAGACGGGTAAGAAATATTTTAAAAAGAAACGGGTATTCCTGTTTCAAGGTACAGACCACTCAAGAAATTTTTCCTGACGATAATTTTAAACGGATGGAATATTGCGAAATAATGATGGTAAGAACTAATCAAAATATAAATTTTTTGAAAAATATTTTATTCACGAACGAGTCTTCTTTCACCCTCCATCGAAAGCATAATCCATCCGTGATACGCTATTGGTCACAGGAAAATAAACATTTGAATGTAGCTGTACGCACACAATACCCACAGAAAATAAATGTCTAGACGGGTATCCTAGGGGATAATATCATCGGTCCTTTTTTTATTGAGGGTAACCTGGATGGCCCGAAATATTTACAACTGTTGGAAAACAGTATTATTCCTGCGCTTAGAAACCTTCAAGTCGACTTCAATGACATTTGGTTTCAACAGGACGGATGTCCAGCACATAATGCACGGATAGTGACTACATATCTGTACCAGCAATTTCCTGATCGAGTCATTGGTACTAGAAGAACTATAAAATGGCCCCCACGGTCGCCCGACTTAGCGCCTCTTGATTTTTATTTTTGGGGAGTGCTTAAAAGCAATTTATACAGGGTTGAGTTCGAACGAGCTACCAACTTGGACGAATTAAAACAAAAAATCACACAATTCTGTGCACAAATCAGACCTGAGCAACTTAATGATATGAGAATATCATTGTGCAATAGGTTTGGTTTCTGTTTAGCCCAAGCTGGAGGTTTGTTCGAACCACTCTTGAATTATTTGTTTTTTTATTTGATAAGAATGTATTTTCACATAAATTTTATATTTTAGCATAGTTGTTTTTTATTTTTTACCAGAATTATTGTTTTATTTTTCATGTCTGCTTTGGCAGAAAAGAAATTAAGTGAATAAGTTTAGAGATAAGATATTATTTTATTTAAAAGATAAAAATAATATCTTTCATTTGAAATAAAATATCGTAAAATACTCCGGCAATTGATGCAATTCGATCTACACGCTACCGATTATTGCACATTACTAAACTTAAAATCTTTACAGAAAGCAGAAAGTCATAATTCACACTACGTGTAGGAGGAGCGCATCCCCACTAATTAGTTCATCACAGAGTGGGATTTATCGCGTACTCGCTTTTTATAAAGTTGTCTCTTTTTTTTCCCCGTTGAACGGTAATATACAAGAAAAATATAAGCCCAATGTGTATAAAAGGACACATGTTCATTTTGTGTAAGATAACTATTTAAATGTAATAGGTTTTTAGCTTATAAGTATAATTACTACACTCATTTCATACCTATCTCTATTACGCTTCGGTTTTATTATTTGTTTTGAACCATCCTCCGATTTCATTTATAATTGCGGTTTGGTCATACTAAAATATGTTTGAACTAAAATTTAAAGATCGTTTTAAACAACTAATGAGCTGAAACTTATTATAGTATTTTTGAATTTAATACTTCTTTTAAATGGCCGAAAACCACGACAAAAATTTTTATTTCAAAGAACGGTCACTGAAAACAAATTTAACTACTACCTGATTTTATTTCTATAAAAATACACATGAGTAAACTTTTAATACAACATTTATATGAACCAGTTTCTGCCGCTTTCCCGTAATAAAAAAGAATCTCTGGCAGGAAGTAATGCTGACACTGATGTGCCTACTAAAAAACAATGAACGTCCAGTGCATAGTAAATTATCACATATCCGAGAAAAAAGTAGCCACGTTAAGAAATGTACACCAAAACTTTGCAGATAGTTATGGCTTCGCAGGAAGTCGCAAATCTCTGCGGAAACAAATACATTCTTTGGTTTTTCGTTGGACCAACCTGAAAAACAATAGAAGTTTGTTAATGGAACGTCACGAAATCAGACATTTACGCCTACTATATTTAAGAAACATAAAAAGTGCAGAGAACAGAACAAACCTATCATTTATATGGATGAAACATACATTCATGCATGTCACACGCACCTTAAAGGATGGAGCGACAAGTGTAACGAAGCATTAAGAAAACCCGTTTCAAAAGGTCAGTCAAAAACAGGAGATTATCATAATGAAATGGCGTAGACGGAGATAGCGAGGATGATGAAGTTGATATAGAAAGTGATTTTGAGGAATCATTTTTAAATGCACATCATTATTTTACTGTTGATGATCCCTGTACATCTAAAACATATTTTTCATTATAGAGTTTGTTTGTAGGTGGTATGACTGAATACATTAAACGCAACAAATGTAAAAATGTAAATAGGTGTTATAAAATTGTAGATATTAGAGACGAATTCCACTAGAGTTATATAATATTTATAGTACATCTGTACGTAGTTCTAAATAAACCATATTTGGCGGCACCCAGAACCAACATTTTTTTGTTTTGTCAGTCCTAACTCTGTAAAAAGTGTGAAGGGATGTTCTAATTTCATAGTAAATATTTTCAGAAAACCCAAAAATTTACATATGAAAGTAGAAATATCTACCACAAAAAGTTTCAATATTTTATTTATATTATTAGTATACTTATTAGACCATCTCTAAAGGCGATTTCGCCAATTTGTTTTTCAAATTTTATGTATAAACCCGAATTTTTACATTATTATCTACTACATATTATTAAGAATAATAATTTTAGACAGCTTAACAGGCAGGTATGTCATTAACTATTACTACGAACAGATAGGAAAAATTGTTGTTTATTGGTAAATTTAGAAAGTCGTTTAACAATCCTTATCATATTGTACGCTTTATCTACAAAATCTACCTGACTTCCAATTTATATACAAATAAACCTTAATGAGGAATATCATGAAGGAATCACTTAAAAGACATTAATTTGAAGTAAAGGTGAAAGTTTATGTCTCTTGGAATCTATTTATTATTTACATCCCATAAGATAATAAAAGGTAATTATAGAATTCCCCGTATAGTTTTTGAAGCAACAAATAATTAAGTCTGTACAAAAAACCCCAATTTTCGTAGAAAAATCTAATGGTTTTTATTTCCTTATTGATTTAATTAATAACAAAGAACACATCAATGTTATTTTGTTTTGTAAACTCGATTTTATATAGCATTATACATGTGCCACAATTTATTATTTTTAAATCCAAATTCAAAATATTGTGTTACCCTTGTACGTATTAACAGCCTCACAACCTTTAAAACTTTGCATGCGGAATGTACGTCATCTGTTCTTCCCGATAACTGCGTTTACAACGTTGTCAAGTTGTATGGCTTTCTCGCGCATCGTCAACTGCCAAAATTAATTTGCCAACCTGTAAAAATATGTTTCAGACTCTCCGGCAATAGGTTTAAACTCCGATATTTTCTGCAAGTAAAACAACAGTTTTTTCAAATATCACCAATTTAATTAGGAAAAAATGTAATTAACATAGAAATAAAGAAAGATATAGGTATGGGGCGCAATTAAAGTTACAATAATTTTTTTTTTATTATAATATCTTTAAAGCAATTCCTATTCAGGTAGCCGACGAGTGCACACGCATTTTGTACTATCTGGGTAATTAACGTTATCTTCGTGTTAATTTCATATTAAGCTTTTTTATTCTATTGATAATTGTTAAAACTAAATATCAAAATGTGAACATTATAAACCAATTAGTGACCGTTTTGTTTTTCGATTTGTGATATTATCATCAACAAATAAATCAAGAATTATTCCAGTGTCGTAGCAGTACAACAGGTAACAGCTATTTTCCTACTATTTAATTCACAGGGTCCTTTTGGACTTCTGTTCCTCTTTCAATTTCAATCATCGTGGTTTTGGCATCCAGGACCACTTGCATAATGGCAACTACCACCCATACATCCTTATCTCAACAAAATTCATTTCATATCACAAAATCATACGTTGATGCAACTTTAACAAAACCCCCACCACCTACGTTCCCTAAACGCGAGCAAGAAATTGTCTTGCACTCTATTCCGAACACCGTTTTATTCGAATACATAAAAGCTATAGGAGACATCGTCTCCCCCAAAAATATCACATTTGCATCGAGAATCTCCAATAACCGTATCTGTATATATCTATCTTCAACAGCAATTCTAGATGATCTTCTTCAAACTCATCAGAACATTTGCATCAATTCCACAATAATTCCTATTCGAAGACTTATTTCGCCTGCTAAACGTATTTTAATATCGAATGTTTTTCCCACTATCCTCCATTCCGTTATTGAAAAAGCTCTCAAGGACATCGGACTGCAAATAGCCTGTCCTGTTTCATTTGTTAAATGTGGCGCGCAAGGAGATGAATACGCTCACATCATGAGCTTCCGCAGAATTACTTACGTTATCCCTGATAATGATAACTTTAACATACAAACCTCAATTCTTATTACTCACGAGGACACTCCGTATCGTATATTCGTTTCCACTGACAAATTGGTGTGTTTTCTATGTAAACAGAGCGGACACACCGCCGACACTTGCACCAACACTCCATCGTCACAGCTACAAAACGAAATATCCTCCCATCCCCCCTCGCTATCACAATTACCTGCTACTACTTCAGTCAGTGGCATTCCTTCATCCCTCTTTTCACCTTCCGAACCCCGATCGGATATTATATCAACAGCCGACCCTACCCATGTAGAACCACTGCCTAACCCTATATTACCTCCCTTGGCCCATGGACAAAAAAGAGGTATTTCCTCTGACAGCAATGTTAATACCCCCAATCAACTATCACCCACGGAATCCCCATCACCAACAGACAACCAAATGCCTCCCCCCTCTTATACAACATCCCAAAACACAGTTAAGCACGTTAAGAAAAAACCTAAAAATCTAGTTCCTGAACATCACAAACTTACACCCAACTCTCAAACCTCTATACAGGACCTCTATAAGATCAACCCATCCAAATTGACACTCTCTGAATTGCAGTTCACAGCGTTTTTAGAAAACTCATCCGGTAGTTCAGATCCTCTTAACGAAGCCTTGGAATTTACTTCTAATATCCAGGGACTGTTAAGTGATTTATCACTTCTTTACTCCCAAACAAAAGAAAGATCTCTTAAAAACCGCCTCACACGACTACAGAAAAAACTTAAAAGACAACTTAATCCCGAGGAGCTCTCTGATAATAAAAGCGTTTCTTCTGATAGCCAAACTGATGACGAGCTCAATTATCCTCTCTCACAACTCTCTTAACAACTAACTTCTTAAGCCATTCAAAGTTATCCAATGGAATTGTGATGGATTCTTTCCTCGCTTGGAAAGAATTCAACAAATAATAACAGACGAACAACCTGATATCCTGTGTTTACAAGAAACCAACTCAAAAATAGATAGACTCCCTAAACTAAAAAACTACGAAGGTTACCATTATGTTCGCACCCACTGCGCAAGGGCTAGTGGGGGCACCTCAATTTTCATATCTGGAGAACTATTTTCCACTCCCCTCCATATCACTACTGATCTTGAAGCTATTGCAGTTTCCACCTGGTGTCCAAATAAACTCACTATCTGCAGCTTATATATCCCTCCTAATTACCCTTTAAAAGAAATAGAACTTCGAAACCTAATTTACCAACTCCCCCAACCTTACATTCTAGTAGGTGACTTTAACGCCCACAATACAATGTGGGGATCCAATTACACCATCGGCAAAGGGAAAACCGTCGAAAATGTGATCAGTTGTACAGGTTCTTGCCTGCTTAGCACCGGTTCTAATACACACCTGAATTTCTCCTCTGGTACCTTCTCCTCTATTGATCTTAGTCTTAGTGACCCTAAACTTGCTCCTTTACTAAACTGGCATACGGCTAATGATCTTTATGATAGCAACCACTATCCCATTATTATATCCTCCAATATCCCCAGCCATAATGATACTTTATCCAGATGGTATTGGCGCTTAAACACTGCCGACTGGACTAGTTATACGTCTCAATCTGAAACCAACTTATCTGCATTATCTTTCTCAGATAATATGAACGATAACATCCTAAAAATTACAGATGCTATACTTTCAGCTGCCAGTCTGCATATTGGTAAAAATATTATTTCACATAAACAAAAAACAGTGCCATGGTGGAGCTCCTGCTGTGCAAGTGCAATAAATCAACAAAAAATGGCACTAAATATGTATCGTAGGCATAAGACACAAGAAAATCTCACTAATCTCAAAAGAACCAGAGCCAAAACACGTTATATCGTAAAACAATGTAAAAAATATTCCTGGAGAAATTATGTATCCTCCATGAATGTGAACACAAATCCCTCCCAACTTTGGAATAAAATTAGGCAAATACAAGGAAACAATTCGAATTTCAAAATTCCCTGTCTTATCTATAATAATACAGTAGTCAATAAAAATGAAGAAATCAGCAATATACTGGCAAAAACCTTTGAATTAAAACTTCAAAGTAAAGTTAATTCTACACTTACTTATTCAGATAAATCTCCTTCCCCATGTACTGTGTCAAAATCTCGAGATATTACTTCTCTTAACTGCCCATTCTCTTACTCAGAACTTTCCTTAGCTCTCAATAGCTGCAAAAATACTGCCTCTGGTCCTGATGACATCCCGTATATATTTCTAAAAAAACTTCCCAACATAGGTTTAAGTAAGCTCCTAGAAATTTACAATTTAATATGGTCCACCAACCAATTCCCTAGCCTATGGCGGACATCTACGATAATTCCCATTAAAAAACCTGAACAGGCTACTACCTCTCCAAACTCTTTCCGACCTATATCACTAACTTGTACTATGTGTAAATTATTAGAAAAGATAGTTAATAAGCGGCTCCTCTGGTTTCTTGATAAATATAATGTTATCTCAAAAGAACAATCAGGATTTCGACGTAATAGATCGACTCAAGACAACCTAGTCCTTCTTCAATCTCATATCTCTGGGGCAATAAACAGAAAACAAGAAGTCATTGCAGCTATATTCGATATTGACGGCGTTTTTGACACTGTTAGCAGACAGTCAATACTAAATAAATTAACGTTACTTAATATCTCCGGACACATATACCATTTTATTCAAAATTTCCTATCTTCAAGATCATTCAAAGTCTTTGCTAATGGTATTTTCTCGTCAACCTATGGCCAGAGGGATGGAGTTCCCCAAGGGTCGGTTATAAGCCCCACTCTCTTCAATCTGGCTATCAACGATCTTTGCTCTGATCTCCTTCCTCCCATCAAGTATGCCTTATATGCAGACGATCTAGTTGTTTTCAGTCATGGCATGTCTATGACGACTACATCTAATCTAATTCAGTCAGCAGTAAACACCCTAAGTAAAAAAGTAAGTCACTTAGGATTAACTTTTTCGCAAACAAAATCTAAAATTATTAAATTTGGTAGACGACCACCCTCACAATCTCCTAGTATCTTCGATAAATAACGTACATCTTCCCGTCGTGGATCACTGTAAAATACTAGGCCTAACATTTGACTCTCGTCTCAACTGGAAACAACATATTCGAGAAATCAAAGGCGACTGCTTCAAAAGAATGAACATTATTAAAAGACTCTCGTATTACCACTGGGGAGCAGACGAAAATTCTCTTCTTAAAATATACAGGGCCCTTATTCGTTCAAAATTAGATTATGGTTGTCACATATATATCTCTGCCACTAAATCAGACCTCGACCTTTTAAACTTGGTGCATAATACAGCTTTACGTCTTTGTCTTGGAGCTTTTCGATCTAGCCCTGCAGAAAGCCTTTATTGCGAAGCTAATGAGCCTCCGCTTTGGATTAGACGACGCCAACTTCTGCTTTCTTATGCTGCCTCTGTATCGTCTAACCCGTACAATCCTGTCTACCCTCTATTTACATCAACTTCTAATAATCCACACAACTCCTCAACCATACCAATAATAAAACCGATCTCTCTGATTTTATCGCAGCTACTAGACGGCGTTAACCTTTCACATACGTCCTCTTCATATCCCCTCTACTCCTCCATGGACTATCAACATTCCTAAATTTAACACATCGCTCATGAGATACGACAAACACACAACACCCAAACAATTAATAAAAAATGCTTTCAATGAAATATTAACTAACTGTGACTATGACTTAGTTTTATACACTGATGCATCCAAAAATGAAACAGGAGTAGGCTGCGCTGTTACATCAACACGAACTTCTATCAAATCTTCCCTAATCCCATCAACCTGTAGCATCCACACAGGCGAACTATTCAGCATACTCTTGGCCATCAATTCCATCTCCCCACCTTATAAGCACGTTGCCATATGCACAGATTCACTAGCTTCAATTTCATCCATCCAAAATATATTTACCGAACATCCTATTGTCCAATCTATCCATGACTCCTACCAACTTATCACTTCCCTAAAAATAGCAGTTACTATTATTTGGTTACCTTCCCACATTGGCATCGTAGGCAACGAACTTGCAGACCAACAGGCAAAAACTGCTTCTAAATTTACCGTCACCGACAATCTCACAATTTGTAAGGATTTAAAATCACATTTTAAAACAAAAGCCAAAGTAACATGGCAGCAGAATTGGGACTCTGCCGGCACATCCTTACGCCAAATACAGCACTCGATAGGTCATCCTCAACCATGTTGTTTTGCTGGCCTCTCAAGGCACGATTTAGTTGTGGTGAGAAGAGTTAGAATAGGTCATTCAAAACTTACCCATGGATACCTAATGTCTAATACCTCCAGACCCGTTTGCTCCAGCTGCAACTCCAACCTAACCATAAAACATATCTTGACGGAGTGTCCGGAATATGCCACCCAAAGACTACAGTTTCAGCTTAGCCAGAACTACAAAGACGTCCTAAATAACTCGGTACAAATTACCTACCTTCTCCAGTTTCTCAAAGATGTGCAACTTTTCCATAAACTATAGAACAATAGTGTAATTGTGTATATATATATATATATATATATATATATATATATATATATATATATATATATTTTTTATATAAATTTTCTTGGATTTCAGTCAATTAAAACATTATGGAATGATTAAAATGTCATTTTACTAAAATTCTGTCAAACAATTGTTTGACAGAATTTTAGTAAAATGACATTTTAATCATTCCATAATGTTTTAATTGACTGAAATCCAAGAAAATTTATATAAAAAAATATACGTTTAGTCAAAGAACCTTAAAACTAATATATATATATATATATATATATATATCGAATGAATGAACCTTATACAAATTGTATTGTTAATCTTGTAATCGCACCTGTGCAAGTGGCCACAGTAGCCGAGCACGTTAATTATGAATTAAAAAAAAAATATCTTTAAAGCTTTAAACCGCAACGTGTACATGTGTTCAATAATTTATCTTATTTCTATTAATAATTAGTTTGAAGTAAAATAAAGAGTGAGCAATAATGACTAGGGCCTCGACTGGACTACTAGAAAAAATTGAAAGGAGCAACACAATTACACTATTGTTCTATAGTTTATGGAAAAGTTGCACATCTTTGAGAAACTGGAGAAGGTAGGTAATTTGTACCGAGTTATTTAGGACGTCTTTGTAGTTCTGGCTAAGCTGAAACTGTAGTCTTTGGGTGGCATATTCCGGACACTCCGTCAAGATATGTTTTATGGTTAGGTTGGAGTTGCAGCTGGAGCAAACGGGTCTGGAGGTATTAGACATTAGGTATCCATGGGTAAGTTTTGAATGACCTATTCTAACTCTTCTCACCACAGCTAAATCATGCCTTGAGAGGCCAGCAAAACAACATGGTTGAGGATGACCTATCGAGTGCTGTATTTGGCGTAAGGATGTGCCGGCAGAGTCCCAGTTCTGCTGCCATGTTACTTTGGCTTTTGTTTTAAAATGTGATTTTAAATCCTTACAAATTGTGAGATTGTCGGTGACGGTAAATTTAGAAGCAGTTTTTGCCTGTTGGTCTGCAAGTTCGTTGCCTACGATGCCAATGTGGGAAGGTAACCAAATAATAGTAACTGCTATTTTTAGGGAAGTGATAAGTTGGTAGGAGTCATGGATAGATTGGACAATAGGATGTTCGGTAAATATATTTTGGATGGATGAAATTGAAGCTAGTGAATCTGTGCATATGGCAACGTGCTTACGAGGTGGGGAGATGGAATTGATGGCCAAGAGTATGCTGAATAGTTCGCCTGTGTGGATGCTACAGGTTGATGGGATTAGGGAAGATTTGATAGAAGTTTGTGTTGATGTAACAGCGCAGCCTACTCCTGTTTCATTTTTGGATGCATCAGTGTATAAAACTAAGTCATAGTCACAGTTAGTTAATATTTCATTAAAAGCATTTTTTATTAATTGTTTGGGTGTTGTGTGTTTGTCGTATCTCATAAGCGATGTGTTAAATTTAGGAATGTTGATAGTCCATGGAGGAGTAGAGGGGATAGGAAGAGGACTTGTATGTGAAAGGTTAACGCCGTCTAGTAGCTGCGATAAAATCAGAGAGATCGGTTTTATTATTGGTATGGTTGAGGAGTTGTGTGGATTGTTAGAAGTTGATGTAAATAGAGGGTAGACAGGATTGTACGGGTTAGACGATACAGAGGCAGCATAAGAAAGCAGAAGTTGGCGTCGTCTAATCCAAAGCGGAGGCTCATTAGCTTCGCAATAAAGGCTTTCTGCAGGGCTAGATCGAAAAGCTCCAAGACAAAGACGTAAAGCTGTATTATGCACCGAGTTTAAAAGGTCGAGGTCTGATTTAGTGGCAGAGATATATATGTGACAACCATAATCTAATTTTGAACGAATAAGGGCCCTGTATATTTTAAGAAGAGAATTTTCATCTGCTCCCCAGTGGTAATGCGAGAGTGTTTTAATAATGTTCATTCTTTTGAAGCAGTCGCCTTTGATTTCTCGAATATGTTGTTTCCAGTTGAGACGAGAGTCAAATTTTAGGCCTAGTATTTTACAGTGATCCACGACGGGAAGATGTACGTTATTAATGAAGATACTAGTAGATTGTGAGGGTGGTCGTCTACCAAATTTAATAATTTTAGATTTTGTTTGCGAAAAAAACAATCCTTATCATATTGTACGCTTTATCTACAAAATCTACCTGACTTCCAATTTATATACAAATAAACCTTAATGAGGAATATCATGAATGAATCACTTAAAAGACATTAATTTGAAGTAAAGGTGAAAGATTACGTCTCTTGGAATCTATTTATTATTTACATCCCATAAGATAATAAAAGGTAATTATAGAATTCCCCGTATAGTTTTTGAAGCAACAAATAATTAAGTCTGTACAAAAAAACCCAATTTTCGTAGAAAAATCTAATGGTTTTTATTTCCTTATTGGTTTAATTAATAACAAAGAACACATCAATGTTATTTTGTTTTGTAAACTCGATTTTATATAGCATTATACATGTGCCACAATTTATCATTTTTAAATCCAAATTCAAAATATTGTATTACCCTTGTACGTATTAACAGCCTCACAACCTTTAAAACTTTGCATGCGGAATGTACGTCATCTGTTCTTCCCGATAACTGCGTTTACAACGTTGTCAAGTTGTATGGCTTTCTCGCGCATCGTCAACTGCCAAAATTAATTTGCCAACCTGTAAAAATATGTTTCAGACTCTCCGGCAATAGGTTTAAACTCCGATATTTTCTGCAAGTAAAACAACAGTTTTTTCAAATATCACCAATTTAATTAGGAAAAAATGTAAGAAACATAGAAATAAAGAAAGATATAGGTATGGGGCGCAATTAAAGTTACAATAATTTTTTATTATAATATCTTTAAAGCTTTAAACCGCAACGTGTACATGTGTTCAATAATTTATCTTATTTCTATTAATAATTAGTTTGAAGTAAAATAAAGAGTGAGCAATAATGACTAGGGCCTCGACTGGACTACTAGAAAAAATTGAAAGGAGCAACATACGAAACAAACAAGAATTAAAAATAAAGGGGACTTAAACGGTTTCCGCTTTTTTCCTGAGAATCGCTGAATTATTTGAAAGTTGGCGGCGTAGCGCACCAGGTATTGCAGTTAATGTCCAGGCAAATTTTCCGTCAGGGGAAAAACCCTAGAGAAGAAAAAAGAGAAAAATTCTAATATCTCAATACAAAATACAGGGAAAACGCAGGATACTTTAATAATAATTGTACAACATTTATTATCGAATTAGTCAATTATATTGAAAAATTTAAATAAATTATTACAGAAAATAAGAAAATTGTATTATTATAATTATAAACACATGAGTTAAAAGAAGTCCAATACCTATGGATTATTATGTTAAACAAATTATTTAATCCCCATTTGTAAAGGAAAGGCAACGAAAAAAATTTACAGAAACATTGACCCCCGCCCACAAAGTCATTGACAAACTAATACTTGTATTCAATATAAAATCTTGTGATTGGCACAACCCAAAAAATCATTAAAAATAAAATTATTAAAGATTGACAATTAAGAATTAAGCATTAGTTAATCAATCAAATATCAAGTCAATTAAAACTCGAATCAATTAGCAAAATGAAAGAAGTGGTAAACAATAATCAATAAAAAAAACTTAACTCACCTCGGGCCAGGAGGGTTTTTATATTATGTTTGTGTTTGTCTAAATCATTCGTTCCCAACGGGGGCGGTACCGCCCCCCTGTGGGCGCTGTAGCCTTTTAGGGGGGCAGTAGCGGATTCGGAAGCAAATAATAAGCAAACAAGAGGGATGGTGAAATAAAAATGATTTAATAAGGGTTAATAAGCAGTTTTAAATTAGCATTAATAATAATACTAATAATTATAATAATTTCTTTTAGTTCAGAATAGAAGTATATGACTCGCACGTTGATAAGCGAATGCGCGATGTTCATACAAAATAACATGTTTCGACATGTTCGCGCATAGACAAGTTGAATCGTGCACGAAATGAAACGTATAAAAACAATAGCTCTACGAATTTTTTGTTAGTTAGTTGTATGTGCTTGGCCGCGATATATAGTCGTGAATCATAAGCTCTGCCGTAGTAAATAATCGTGAGTGGTGTGTCATTTTATAAACATTACTATCTATAAATCTAATGAGAATTTAATTTTTGTATGAAAATGGGTGAATCGACTTATAAATTGAAAAAGAAATGCCGGCAATACAGTATTGAATATTTAAAATATGGATTCGCGGAATCTTCTACAAACAAATCATTACCTATGTGTTTAATTTGCCGAAAAGTTTTTCAAATGAAGCTATGAAACCTTCTAGGCTACAAGAGCATTTACATAAAATGCATCCTGATAAGAAGAACAAAGATATATTCTATTTTCAAGAACTCGAAAAACAATATTTAAAACAGCCAACTATATAAAACCTTTTTGCATTGTCTTCTAAACGAGACGATGATGGGCTACGACCCTCATATAACGTTCCATTGTTAATCGCAAAGTCAGGAAAACCACACACCATTGGCGAGGAATTAATTTTGCCGGCAGTCGAAGAGATATTAAAAACTGTTCTCCATCATAAGACACCATTTGATATCATTGAAAAAATTCCTCTCAGTAATAATTCAGTGCAAAGAAGACTTGCAAATTTTCCATTGAACTCGATGAATCAACTCTACCAAGTAACGAAGCTCTACTCTTATCATACGTACGATTTATAGAAGAAGAAAAAAATCATCAAGAGTTATTATTTACTAAGAATTTGGAATCTGATACAAAGGGACAATCTATATTTAAAATCATGCAAGAATTTTCTCAAGAGAAAGAAATTCCTATTAGCAATATTTTGTCTGCTGCTACTGATGGTGCTCCAGCAATGACCGGGCGTCATAAGGGTTTTATAGCACATTTGAGAAAAGCAGTGTCAAATGTACTCGTTGTACATTGTATTATTCACCGTCAGCATTTGGTTGCAAAAAAATTATTTAAACGTCTGCATGCGTCCCTCTATAATGTTATTAAAGCAATAAATATCATTAGAAGCAATTCATTGAATGACCGTTTGTTTCATAAGCTTTGCAATGAAAAATATGAAGACTACAATCGCTTGCTGCTGCACACAGAAGTACTGGCTCTCTAAAGGTGTTTGTCTGAATCGTTTTTTCAATCTATTTGACTGAGTGTTGGAATTTCTTGATGATTACGAACAATTGCGCGAAAACCTGATTACGTTAAAAAATGACATCGCTTATTTGACGGACCTGTTTAAAGTATTTAATCAAGTTAATCTACAATTGCAAGGTGATGATTTAAATTTAATTAAAACTAAAAACGTCATAGCTGCTTTTGCAGGAAAACTTTTTATATTCAAAAGAAATCTTGGTAGAGGTGAGTACAACCATTTTCCCACATTATCAACAGTGTCTGCAAAACCGGAAGATTTACTTACTCACTGCCACCACTTGGAAGTTCTTCATGTTGATTTTACAGAGCGTTTTCAAGATATTTTAAACATGGAAATAACAAGTTGGGTTATAGATCCTTTCGCAAACACAGATACTGAAGGCTCATCAAATTTGGAAGAGGAGCTATTAGAACTCACAACTAACGAAGAACTGAAAGTAAAATTCAAACGTGGATATCAATTGTTCTGGCTTCAAAAATCAATACCAGTTCTCTATCCTGGATTGTGGACAATAGTACAGAAGTTGTTAATTGCATTTCCTTCATCCTATATGGCTGAGCGTGTATTCAGTGTAGTAACTGATTTGCTGTCAAAGAAGAGGAACAGACTACACATCACTGAACGTGGCGATCTGCGATTGATGTTAACGAAATTGGAACCCGATATTAACAAACTGGTAACACTCCACCAGCCTCAACCGTCTTATTGATTTTTTCTTTATTATTAATTTTGTATTTCTTATTGTATTGCATTTCTTATTTCTATTGTGATTGTAATTCTTATTGATTCTGTGTTTATATTTGAAAGTTTAATAAACAATTTTATTGTACATTTGGTAGTCGTTTAATGAATTTCTACTTCATCATTCCTCTAAAATAAAATTTAGACATTAACTGAAATTAAAGCTATATACAGATCAAGTGGGACGGGACAGATGATACTCAAATAAAATTAACTACTTTGGACTAACCAGCAACTGGGTGGGGCGGTGAAAATTTTGTTCTCTTCTATAGGGGGCGGTGGTCCAGAAAAGGTTGGGAACTACTTAGACTCTAAATGATTCGACAACTAAATACGGTGTCAAAGTTAAAGACGGGATGGAACCGCAAAGTCTCTAAAGTCGAATCGACAAGCTCAAAAAAAACATATTTCGATTATCCACCATAAAATTCTAAGAGGTAGAAAGAAAAATAAATAAAACGCTGAATTTAGTATAAAAAGCAAAATCGAGGAAATTACTCTTCAGTTATAAAATATGAATGTAACCAAAGTTAGCTTACCTGAAGAACGGCATAAACCCTACTTAATAGTAGTTATCATCAATATCCTCAAAAAAATCCCAAAATAGCCAAGAGAAATAAAAAGGTAAGCTAAGATAACTGAATTGACAAGTGGGGATTAATTACATAGAGTGGTAATCAAATCCCATACAAACTTAAAATTTTAGATCAAAAACTCCAACCACTCTTCAAGAAGCTTTCGGTGGTAGAAGATGGCCGGGAAAGAAGGAGCATTACCCAAATTTCACACCGGGATCGTTGCCAATATGCCACATGCGTAAAACCAAACTCCGATGCCAAACTTAACTGTCAGTTAACAACCAGAATAAATCAAATGGACATTGAATTGAATTCAATTAAGGAATGAACTATACAAGGCATTGATTTCCAATTATTCTCAACTATAATGTACAAACTGATAAACCAAAGCGAACAATCACAAACAAATATATCGATTACAGAAAATTGACGACTTTGATAGAATAAGAAACTTTTGAAGACATCTACTCCAGTAATAATATACAACAAACCCCAGATCATTTATACCAAGTTATAGTGAAAAATATAAATGAAAGTACCATCAGCAAAACCACAGAAGACAAACACAAAATTAAGCCATGCGTAACAAAGGATCTTGTAGGGTCAATGGAAAAGAGGGATAAATTATTCAAGATATTTAAAAAAAATAAAGACACTCACTCATACAATGAATATAAAATCTATAGAAACAAAATAGTTAAACTGATTTCAGAACTGAAACAAAAATACTACAGGAATATAATTATGGAAAATTCGAACAATGGCAAAAAATATGGCAAACAGTCAATGAATATGGTAACAGAAATGTAACAAGAGTAGATAATGATATAAACGAAATCCTGAATGAAAATAATGACATTGAAAGTGATCTAACTAAAATTGTGGAGATATTCAACAAACACTACGCCAGTGTAGGTGAGAATATGGCAAACCATATTAAGGTTGCAAACAAGCAGACAGTACGTTCTAGAAATAAAACCAGTAAGACATTAGATTCGATTTTTCTGGAGCCCGTTTCGGAAACTAAAATAAAAAATATTATTAATTCTTTGAAAAACAATTCGACACCAGTTTTTGACAATATCACAACTTTAGCCATCAAAGAAATAAGTAACATAATTGCAAAACCACTATGTCACCTAATAAATCTTATGTTTAGTGAAGGAAGATGCCCAGCTCAGTTTAAAATAGCTGTTATAAAACCAATATTTGAAAATGGAAATCGAAGTGTTCCAAAAAATTATCGCCCCATTAGTATCATATGTATTCTGAGTAAAATCTTTGAAAAGGCACTGAAAGAAAGGTTGGTAAGCTTCCTGGATAATACTAAAATGTTATGGCAATTTCAATTTGGATTTAGAACTGGAAAATCTACCAGTGACGCAATTGCTCAACTGATGAAGAAAATTTACTTAAGTTTGGACAACAGCAGGCCATGTGAAGGAATATTTATAGATTTGGCAAAAGTCTTCGATACCACAAGTCACGACGGGCTGTTGTCCTGACTAAATGACATAGGTATTCGTGGCCCCGCCCTCTCACTCTTCCAGTGCTACCTAGAAAAAAGGAAACAACTAGTTAAGACAAGTAATACAATAAGTAGTCAAAGAGAAATAACTTTTGGAATACCACAAGGAACAGTGTTAGGTCCCATATTATTCATAATTTATTTAAATGAACTGTCACGGAACAATGATCTCATATGCCGACGATACAGTACTCTTCTTAGATAGAAACTCATGGGAAGAAGTAGAAACCAAACTAAAAATGGATTTAGAAATAATCATAAAATGGTTCGATGATAACCTCCTCACCATAAATATGGATAAAACAATATATCTACCTATTTCAAGCTATAGAAATGGCCTCCCAAACACGGAACAATTAGACTTACATCTACTTTTTAGAGATAATACGTATTATATTAAATCTACAACCAGGACAAAATACCTAGGAATATTTATTAACATCAACCTAAAATGGGATCTTCAAATTCAGAATCTAACTAAAAAGCTTAGATCATTAATGTATTTATTCAAACAAATGACTTTCATACTAGAAAAAAACCTGAAAATCATGTATTTCAGTCTAGTTCAATCAATCCTAACCTATGGCATAATTGGATGGGGTGGTACAAACTCTAATAATATTAAACCTTTAGTAATAGCACAGAAGAATATAATCAAGATAATTTACAGTTTTCATCAAATTTGCTTTTCGAAAATTCCAAACTATTGAATATTAGGAATCTATTCTACAAAACCGCATTGCTATATTTAGTGAAAAATAATTCAATGGATAAGAACAAAACACACACTTATTCCACAAGATTTCGAGAAAATGTCAATATAGTTCTCCCTAGTCTCAGGAGTCCATTCAACAGCGAAGTTTTCTACATGTGGGACAGAAACTATACAATTATTTACCTATAAATTTAAAAATAGAAATTCATCTTAAAAATTACAAAAACATATTACCATATTGGCTACTTACTTCAATGATCAAAATACTTTTAAAGACATGCCATACTAACAGATACATGCATGTATTTTCGAATCTAAATTGTATTGATTAATCGCTACTTCTATTAATATTAATACTAATTTTATAATTTTTATAACTAAATTTATCACATTCGTTTTATTATCAAACAATTATTTTATTAGTTTGTAATATTTCAAAAAGACTTCATTCCTCATTGGATCTGGAAACTAAAAATATTACTATCATTATTGTATTATTGTGTATGTACATGTATATATATATATATATATATATATATATATATATATATATATATATATATTTATTTATTATTTACTCTACATTTGTATGTGTATGCTGTGATATGTGAACTCAAAAAAAAATACTCTAATAGTGATATATCAAATAGTTAACTCTTTTATCGGTCATTGACCACTGTTATATTTTTTATATATTTTTATCCATTTAATTCTATGTTTATTTAGTATCTTTATCATTTTTTATGACCACAGATTTTCTCTTTTATTAGTTTAGTATATTTCAAAAAGACCAACGTTCCCATTGTGTCTAGGAATACAGTCTAGCTCGGGCTAAACTGAACCTAGACATAAACTTTATATCTAAATAAAAAAAGTATTGGTCATTTGAGATATCTGGTATTTATTCACAATTTATGTTTGTATTTATAATTTTTTTGTAAAAGTGTACTGAATAAATATTATTATTATTATTAGTATGTAGTTTGTGGAAACAACCAGTCTGATTTACGTAATATAGACAACGGCATTCCTCAGGGCTCCATTTTGGGTCCAATACTTTTTATAATATTTGTTAACGATTTACCAGAGGCTATTGACACTTTTTGTATTTTATTCGCTGATGATACTACAACTTTATCTGATGGCACACAAGCTGGTGATAATATTTTGTTGAATCAGTGGTTCCTGGCAAATAAGCTGAAACTCAACGACACTAAAACGAAACACATTCTTTTCAGTTTAGATAAATGGGCTATAAAATCAGAGCCAGTTAAATTACTGGGCATTCATTTGGATACAAACTTAAGTTGGTCACCTCATGTTGACTACCTTTGTTCAAAATTAGCGAGCCAAGTTTTTGTAATTCGTCAATTAAAATCATGTATACCAACTCATTTGTTAAAGTCTGTATATTATTCACTTTTTCATAGCAATTTAACATATGGTATTATGCTATGGGGCAGCAGCACATCAGTGCACAAAGTATTTGTGCTACAGAAAACTGTAGTTAGAATAATTTACAACGCACCAAGAAACACCAATTGTAAAAAAAATATTCAAAAAACTTGAAATATTGCCGCTTCCGTGCTTGTATATTTTCGAAGTGTTAATTGAAACACATAAAAATCGATATGTTCTGACTAAACATGCAGATGTTCATAATTATGATACTAGAAATAGTAAAGACATTGTCATTCTCAAATCAAGACTGAAAACAACAAAAAACAATAAGTTGGATGTTACATTGTACAATTCATTTGTAAAATATTTTGAACATATAAATATAGGTGATATGACGAGAGTTCAATTTAAACATTTTGCTAAGTCTTTTCTTTTAAATTATTGTTTTTATACAGTTGATGAGTTTTTGGAGGAATTGAATACTTGGGCTTAATGCTTATATGTTTGTTTGTTTTGTTTAATTTAATTTTTACCTTCTATTATTTTTTAACTTATTTTATATTTTAAAATTGTCATATTTTCATCAATATTTTTACTTTATGAAATGTATGTCTGTATTTATGTAAAATTTTTACTTTCTATTATTTTTATTATATTTTAAATTTGTCATATACAACACTATACAATCTTTAATATTTTTAGTTGGTAAAATGTATTCATATGTACTACTTTCACTGACTTCTAATGTACTATGTATGTGAATGGGGTCAATAAACCATCTATCTATCTATCTATTATTATTAATATTATTATTATTATTATTATTATTATTATTATTATTATTATTATTATTCTCCTTCTTCTCACGTTTACACGGATTAAAAGTATGAGGGCTCACGCAAAACTCATACCATGTTGACTTATTTGATAATTTTCCTTACTATCCTACACGTTTCTAATATAGTAGATTTTTGCATTTCTAGTATTGTATGTTGTGGTAAGTTGTGTTTTTTAAATTCATTAAGTAACTCTGGTGGTATGAGGCCCGTTACTGAAATGACAACTGGGGTTATCTGAACTTTCTCCATCTTCCACATTGCCTATATTTCTTCTGCTAGTTTATTATGGAACTGAGGCACAGGTTTGTCCTGGTGTGTTCCGCCTATACGGGTGGAGGCCAAGTATAGGAGGACTCTATTGATGTCGGAGGAATGATCTAACAATGTTGCATGTTTGTAGTATTACGGCTTTCTGTGTTTGGTTGTGTATAGTTGCGGGTAGATTGAGTTCTGATAGGTGTCCGATGAAGTATGTGTGAGTGAGGCCTGTTGATGAAATGATGATTGGTATGACAGTGACCGTTTTTTGTTTCCATATTCTTTCAAATTCTATGGCGAGCGGGATGTACTTTTGGATTTTTTCCGAATATTTAGCTGGTACGTTGTGGTGGTTTGGTATGTGTGCTTCTCCTTCTTGTCCGTGAACGTAATATCGGGTCTATTGCATGATAGGGGTTTGTCAGATTGGAGAGTTTTATCCCAATATAGTTTATAGTCTGCGTTTTCAAGTATGTCAGATGGTGTGTATGTGTAGTAGGGCGTATGTTTGTTTAATAATGAATGTTCAATAGCAATGCATTGGTGTATAATTTTTGCGGCGGCGTTGTGTCTATCTAGGTACTTGGTGGGTGCTAGTGTGCTACAGCTATTAGTTATATGTTCAATGGTTTCCCGTGCATTGTGACATCGTCGGCATTTATCGTCTGTTACTGTCGGGTCCTTAATGATGAATTTACTGTATGCGCGTGTGTTGATTATACCGTCTTGGATCGCTAACATGAATCCTTTTGTTTCGGGGAACAGGTTTCCATTGTGTAGCCATGTGTGGGAGTGTCTTTGGGCAACGCTTGTATTTTTAGAGTGGTTGTAGTAACGTCCATGTATTTCTTTCCCTGACCATAGATTAATTTTTTCGTTGTGTATGGTTGGTTCGTCTTTTAAACTTAGGTTTGTGTTGCATAGTTCCAATGGGGTATATGTTTTGTCGGCTTTTGTGATTGCCAAGTGAAGAGGACTTTGTGTAGCTTTATTGTAGAAGTAGTTCCTGAGGCTCGTGATTTGTGAATTATGAAGTGGGTGCATATCCAAAATACCGCTCCCTCCGTCAGATCGGGGCAGAGTGATTCTTTCAATGCAAGCGTTCCTGTGGTGCATGTTGTGCTTGGTGAGTTCCGTCCTGGTGTTCCTGTTAATGTTGTCTAGGTCTGTGTGTGTCCATTTTAAAACTCCAAATGAGTATGTCAGTAATGAAACTGCATACGTATTTATAGCTTTTGTGAGATTTTTTGAGTTGAGTTTGCTTTTAAGTAGTTGGGTGAGTCTTGAGGTGAATTTTTGGATGAGTCTTTGTTTGAGCTCAGTGTGGTTCAGTTTAATTGTCTGGTCGAACCCTAGATATTTGTATGAGTTGGCTTCTTCCATGTGCTCTATTTTGCCAGTTGTTGTGACTGTTCCATTAGTGTTTGTCCATTTACCTCGTTCTATACTGTTGGTTTTGCACTTGTCAAGTCCAAATTCCATTTGTATGTCCGTCGATATTGTTTCTGTGATTTTTATAAGGGAGTTCATTTGATTTTTTGTAGATGTGTATAGTTTTATATCGTCCATGTAAAACTGATGGTTGACTTTATAGTTATTATTCTGGTTGTATTTGAGTTGGAAACAGCAGCTCGTGTTAGAGAGTACTTGTGAAATTGGGTTGAGGCATATACAGAACCAGAGGCCACTAAAGGAATCTCCTTGAAAGATGCCTCTATTGATTGGAATTGTGTCGGATGTTAGTTTAGTTGTTGCTGTTTGTATGTGGATGTTAGTGCACCAGTTTTGCATGGCGTTTTTTAGGAAGTGAATGATAGTTGGACTGATTTTATAGATTTCCAAGACATGTAGGAGTTTATTATTATTATTATGATTATTATTATGATTATTATTATTATGGGTAATCCTTTTCTCGGTTTTCGACCGGCTTCTTTCTAGGTAGACGGGTGTGTACCAAGTCTGCCCAGTGGTTCAAATGCTACTATGTTATTCTGAGGAATGTTCGGGTTTTATTACATGTTTTCAGTATTACAGCTTTCTGTATGTTTTCATGTATATTTGTGTCCAGCTGAAGCTCTATAAGATGCTGGGTAAATCCCTTGTATGTAATTCCTGTTGCAAATATTATGAAAGGTATAATTTTCACTTGTTTTTGTTTCCAGATCCTTTCAATTTCTATTGCCAAAGGTGTATACTTGTCTTTTTTCTCGGTATATTATTTTGTTATGTTGTTATCCGTGGGTATAGCTATATCTACTAAATAAGTGATTCTATTAATTCTATCTAATAGCGTGATGTCTGGTCTATTGCATGGTATTCTAACAATTGCTGTCACCAGTTGTAATAAATTTCTAGACCTTTTTTCGGTACATTGATCCCGACCATTCGAGTCACCAATTTCTTTCTCCAATGTGCGGCTGATCGTGTAAGGCAAATCCAGTCCGATTTGAGCTGGGTATGCCTGGTCTTAAAACGGTTTGATACTCCTTTGCCAGGACAGGATTGCTCTCCCGAATCTGTCTCACATCCAAGGTTGTTACGCTCTCTAGGGGAAATTTCGGGGTAGGGATGATAAATAAAATATGGTGGAACCACAACGTTGTATAAAAAAAATATAATAAAAATTTCTCTGAGTATATAAATATAACACAAAATCCCGATATTACCCAAATAAATAAAGTCCCCTGGTATAAGCCTACCTATACATCTATCTATAAATTGTGCATCCTAGCCTATCCCTGTATAACATATAACTATTCCACCAAAACAAAGTTATGACAGAGCCCTCGCTTTGCGTTAGAACAACTAAACTACCCCCTTATCGTTTTGGTATTTCCAAAGTGCATGAGAGGCGTATGGTTTTTTTTACTAAATTTGCTATTCACCGGTGTCGAGATGATAAATAAAATATTATATGTATTTACCTTTCAACCGGAATATTATTCCAGCTTACGTTGGTTTTTTCGCCATTGACCTTGAGGAAATGAAAGCGAAATTGATTCGTATAAAATATTGCTGAGCTAAGAACAATAAAATATTTATCGACACTGGCTTTTCAAGTTGCGAAATTCCAAGTCTTGGAATCACCTACAATATTTATGTGTTTTATTAATGAATAAGAAATTTCGAATCACGTTTGAACAAAAGATAACAATTTTTTTTATATTATATTATTATTCAGCGCAAGTTCGCTGTAACCTAAGAAAAATGGAAAATCATACGCTCCGGCCTTTTTGATACCATGTACAAATTAACCTCGCGTAAATTTCTATCTCCGTCCTACCTACGAGGTGGAAGCGAATTATGTGGCGCAACAAAATAATTACTACTGATTTAAAAAATACCTATCTCTTGTCAGGTTGACGAAACTCTGCAAAATTTGGTTATATCAGCACACACGGTAAATTATATATATTACAGAACGAGCTGTGCCCCCTAAATTCGTGAGCCTGGACATGCAATATTTAACTGAGAACGACCAGATGTGTCCAGTCCCCTTGAAAGATCAGAAAATCAACTAAATATATTTGTTATCGCTACTCCCTATGTATAGCAATTGAATTATAACTCCCAAGTTCAGAATCCAGCGCAAATAATAACTAATAAATGTCTCAAAAATGAAAAAAAAACGTTCAAATCTCAATTTTGTTCAAAAACTTACGGCGTTGGAAAACTTCCCTTCTCTGGCCTGGATACTGCTTATCCTTCGCTATCTTTATAGCCGCCGCGGGTAGTGCCAAATAACCGGAATCGTGCTATGTTGAAAAAACTTAGCGTAGAGGGTAATTCTACCGTTTTGTGTCTCGAAACGGGGGACAGTAATCACCGTCAAGGATATCTTAGTATCCCTATTACACCCTGACACAACGGAGAGAACGTTACCTCTGATACCGCTAACACAAAAAAAACTACTACCGTTACCGTGACAGAGAAAGGACTTTTCCCTTCGCGTTTTCGGCCGGCACTCCTTGCTGCCGCTCTCTGCACCTCGTTTTTGCTTTTCCCCCGAATTAGGTTGGGGTTTTTTTGTCGAATTGCAAAATCAACTTTTTATGTTTTGAAGCGTACTAATTTTCGTTATCGAAATAATTGTATTCAAAACAATTATTTTGCTTTGACCCAGTAAAATGTTTTATTTGTTCTACTCTGTTTTGACTTCGTATTATTTTTCTAAACAAAATGTGGGTCGCATTCCAGTTTTTTATTTTGATTTAAAATAAAATATGTTTTACCGTGTGTTCTGAAATTTTCTACAATAAATTTATCTTTTTGTTATTCGCATTTATTACATTCTTCTCCCTTTGTAAAAGTATTGCGACCTCCCTGGTCCAATACCTTTTCTTCAAAATCCCTGTACAACTATATTTACCCTTAATTCATGTGTGGCCATCGGCTTACAATAGTGGCCTATAATCTTAAAATTAGTGTTACATTTATACATTTTACATATATATGTTACATTTTCTCATTATTTATGAGCGGCACTGTATTTGGCAATTTTTTCGCTATTGCCCTTTTTATTCCTGACCTAGGTCGCATCCGTTTACACTCGCGACACTGTTGCTCGGTAGATCGTTTATCTGGCGACTTCTGTCTATCCAATGCTGTGACCTTGGGTGGCTCGTCTCTTGCTGCGTTATTTGGTCCATTTCTATTGCTTCTTCCTCTGGTTTCCTCGTCTCATGTGAGTGAATTATCCATGCCGTTAGGGAGTCCCATATGCTGCCTATTAGTGCTATACTGCATCCTATTGTTTGGTGGATACGAATTCCATTTAGTATGGTGCCTGCTATATATTTAATGGTTTGGAATGTGAAGTATATTCCAATTATTCCACTTATGACTGAACCTAATTCTGTGAACCATGCCCATGTGTGTTTTAGGGTGGATTCTGCGAGGTTCTTGATTTCTTTTGTATCAAATATGTTTGATACGGTGTAGCTTTGACTATTGGCATTCTTTCCCGCTGCTCTGCGAGTAATTATGTTTTCTACTGCTTTTCTCTCTGTCCCAAATGTGAGGGCTCTTTGTGCTGCATTGACTTCTTCTTGCGTGTACAGACCCTTCGCTCCTAGTGGTTGAATGGGGTAGAAATGGAGGTTTATTTCTTCTTCTACTTTTATTGTTTTTGGTTGGTTGGCTATTGTGGGATGTGGCGTTAGACCTATCCATTGATCATCTATAAAATGAAGTGGTGGTATCATGTTATTGCAATCTATCTCTTCTGCGTGGTTTTGTATTATTCTGGTTAGTGGAGCCATAAATTTTTTTTCGTTGTTTACTTTTATTGGTAGTTCGTTGTAACATCTGTTTGTTCGTCTTATCTCGAATGTTACTGGTATGCATTTTATGATATAAAGTACTTCGCCTAATACTCTGCCTATGTGTCCAGGTTCATTTTCCATTAGTTGGCTGACTGCATTAGGTAGTGTATGTGCCATTAGCAGTCTATTTTTGAGTATTTCTCGTTTCGTTAAGCATCTTCGGTGTATTGTATCTGTGTAAAGCATGTTTACGTCTCGTTTATATGCTTGTTCAATATAGAGTAGTTTACTATTTACATAATTCATTAGATCGATATTTTGTTTTAGAATTGGCATTGTCGGATGTAATTTTTGTGTGTTTTGAAGTATTATGACAATTCGTGGGTACTATGTTTGCCATACTTCTAGAATTTTGTTACTTTTACTACGCCTGACCATACTTTTTGTAGATTCATCTCGATCCGTTGAATAGCTTGTATGTCCATTTTGTCACTCGCGTTTTTTGTTTTCGCGCACTTTTGAATGACTTTTTTCGATATCACTGATACGCGATTAGTTCGTCTGCTATATGTAGCCCGCACATGACGAATGTCACCCAGGTCAGGATAACACTGTGTCGTGCCATTGATTTGGTTTATCTTTTCAAAATTTATAAAAATTTACAATTCTTAATACATCTTATCTTTCTTACAAATATTTCTAAACATTTCTTTGTTACAAACGTTTTTTGTTACATTACTATGTTACCTACAATTTTGTCATATTTATATGACATTTCCTCATTTGACCGAGCTTCACACTTATTAGGACTGTCAAATGAGCTCTCCTCTATGAAGAGAAGAAATATTCTTTAAACTTATGACCCGTGAGCTTGTTTCCCCATTATTTATTTCTATATTTAAATACTTTTGTAGTCTCCTTGTATTTTTTTGAATTGAACAAGAACTTACTTGTGTGACATCATTTAAATAATTGTACTACTAGTATCCTTTGCCTATATACTTGCTTATAGTGATTTATGGACTTTTTTCCCTTACCATATTCCTATTCACTTACTTTGAATCAACCTATGAATTGAACCCCTAAATATGTTTGAACCAATAATATAAACTAATATATACATGTATGCTTGATTGTAACGTATTAGCTACGTCGTTTCAAGCTCATCGCTATCCATCTGGTACTTATTTTGGTCTTGTTTCTTTTATAGTAACTCATCTGTCTCTGCCCTGTAGTCCGTGTTAGTCTCCTTTCGGCATTTAATGTTTTTGTGTAACTGGGTGCACTTTGTATCCTGTTTCTCACTCTGGCAGAGCGTCTTATCTCTGGTGGAGGTCGTAGTGAGAAGTGTGGTCTTTGTTCTGTTCTATTCCCTTTCTGTCTGGTTTGGGGTGATGGTTTGTTCCTTGGTGGTTGTAGATTCTCGTCCGTTGACCATAATGGTAGTGCTGCTACTTTTGCTGGATCTACTTAATTTTCTTCCTGCTCGTGTATTTCCTCTATCTCTTCTATACTTTCCAAGTTATCTATATCTTGTAGTATCTTTTGTTCCTTGTCCTCTATTTTTCCGTGGTATGTTTTTAATCTGTTAATGTGTACTATTTGTGTCTTCTTCCCTTCTTGTGAAATGATTTGATATGTAACCGGTCCTACCTTATATTTTACTTCGAAAGGTCCTGTCCATTGGTTTTGTAATTTCTTTGATTTTCCTACTTTCGTGCTTATGTCGACTAGGTATACTAAATCTTCTGGTGCAAATTCTCTTAGTGCTGTTTTTTCGTTATATCTGGCTATCCTTTCTTCTTTTGCTTACTCTGTGTTTTTCAGTGCTGTCTTGTATACTTGACTTAATCTAGCTTCTAATTCTGACACATAATTGTTGTCGATGTCGTATTTGATTCTTTTCGGTGTGATGAATTTTTCAAATGGTAATGATTGGTCTCTTCCGTGTAGTAAAAAGTATGGGCTGTATCCTGTTGAAGTGTATACGCTTCCTCTGTATGCCATAAGTACGTATAGTATCCATTTGTCTCAATCTCGTTGATCTGGTGCTATGTAGTGTGCTAACATGTCTTTCAGTACTCTGTGTAATCTTTCTATTTGACCGTTTGTCGTTGGCGCATAACTTGCCGTGTGTAGCATTTTTATGTTTAGTAGCTTGCATGTTTCCTGCATTACTTCTGACATGAAATTTGTTCCTCTATCTGTTAACAGTTTCTGGGGTGTTCCGTGTCTTGATATTATTTGTTCAACGAATGCTCTTGCTACTGTATCTGCTTTCTGATCTGCTAACGGAATTGCTTCACAGTATTTGGTAAAATGGTTTTGAAATGTTAGTAGGTATTTGTTTCCTTCGCTTGAGGTTGGTAGTGGGCCTACTATGTCCATAGAGGTTATTTCCCATGGTTCTGTGACTTTTGTAAATTTTTGTAATGGAGCTGTCTTGAAGTGTGGTGACGTCTTCCGTCTGTTGCATGCGTCGCATTGTTTGCAGTAGTTTATTATGTCGGTTCTCATCGTTGGCCAAAAACAACGTCTCTTTATTGCCAATAATGTTTTCTGTTGTCCTTGATGACAGTATATGGGTGAGTCATGAAAGTCTTCTATCACTTTGGTGATATAGCTTCTCGGTATTACCAGTTGATCTCTATGTTCTTGCTGTTCTTGTCTATATAAAATACCTTCTTTGTCGATGTAGTATTTTCTATTTGTTTCGTCGTCCCTGTCCATTTGTTGTAAGGTGTTGTTGCAGAATTCATCTCGTTTTTGTGCTTTTTTCAGCATGCCTTTGTCCCATATTGGCTCCCAATCTTCTTCTATTTCTATCGCGCAAATTTTCCTTGTTTCCCCTGTGTTGTCGGGTCGTAGAATGATTATTTTGGTGGGTATTCCGTAAAATGTAAATTGGATCATTTTAGTAGATTCGTCCCAACAAAGTCCTGGGATTTGGTCTTTGCTTACTATGAAGGTTATACTTTCTTCTCTGTTTTCCTCGCATAGTGTCTTCAACTGTTGTATTATGCTCCACATGATTTCATAAGAAGTTTCTTCCTTCGCCGCTGCTCTGTTTACCCCTATGTAGAATTTTGTGTATATCGTGTCTCATTCTTGGATTTCTTCTATTCGATTCTGTGCGACGTCCGGTAAATTATATGTGGCTTCTATTTCCTTTATCATTGGATCTTGGTTTGGCTTATTTTTGGCTGTAAATAGTACTATTGATTGTTCTTCTTGTATGGATACTAACTTTCCTTCTTTCTCTAGTATTTTGTCTTTTGCTGGTACTTCGTTTTCCGTTATATATTGTTAGTAATCTTCGTATGATGTCTCTATGTAGTTGCACGTATTGTCGAACATTCTGCTTAGTGCGTCTGCGTTTCCGTGTTTCCTTCCTACTCTGTGGATTACTTCGAAGTTGTATTCTGCTAAGGTTAAGGCCCATCGTGTTAATCTTGAATTTGGATCTTTCAGTGTAAGTACCCATTTTAACGCTCTGTGATCTGTGATGATTGTGAATTTTGTCTCGTAAATGTAGCATCTGTTCTGTTCTGTTCATCAGTTCTTTTTCGGTCGTTGAGTAATTTGTTTCTGCTCTACTTAGTGTCCTGATCGCATATGCTATTGGTCTTTCTCTACCGTTCCTTACTTGGCTTAATATTGCTCCTACACCTATGTTCGATGCATCTGTCGATAAGATGAAAGGTTTGGAGAAGTCTGGGAAGATTAGAACTTTGTCTGACGTTAGTGATTCTTTTAGTTGGTCCATTGCCTTAATTACTTCCTCTGTTATTTTGAATGGTGCGTCTTTTTTGGTTAGGTTTACTAATGGTGCTGCTAATTCGGTTATGTTTGGTATGGACCGTCTGTACCAGTTTACTAGTCCTAAGAAACCTCTTACTCCTTTTACGTTTTTTGGTAGGGGGTATTTGTGTACTGCATCCAATTTCTGTGGATCTGTAGCTACTCCTTCTTGTGAGATGATATGTCCTAAATATTTCACTTTCTTTAACATAAAATTGTATTTCTTTGGTTTCAGTTTAATGTTTGCCTCTGTTAATCTATTGAATACTTCTTCTAATTTTTCTAAATGGTCCTTTTTTCCTGCATAGGTTAATATGATTATGTCATCCAAATAAACCATACCTTTTATTCCCGTTAAGCCTCTTAAGGTTGCGTTCATGAATCTTTGGAATGTTGCTGGGGCATTAACCAGTCCAAATGGCATTTTGGTGTATGCGTAGTGCCCTTTATATGTGCTAAATCCAGTTAGTGGAATGTCTTATTCGTTCATATCTACTTGGTGGTAAGCTTCTGCTACATCAATTACTGAGAACAACGTTTCTCTACCTGCTTTGTAACCTTGTAGTAGATCCGATATGTTTGGTAGAGGGTAATATTCCTTTTTTGTTACTGCATTTAGTCCTCTGTAGTCTATGCACATTCTCACTTCCTCTTCTCCTTCGGGAGTTTGTTTTACCACTAATACGACTGGCGCTGACCATGGGCTGGATGATGTCCTGATTACTTTAGCTTCTAGTAGCCTATCTATTTCTTTTTGTAGCACTTCTCTTTGATAATATGGTATTCTGTATGGGGCTTTGCATATTGGTTGGCTTCCTGCTTCTATGGTTATGTGGTGTTTCACTTTTGTAGTGCTTGTTAGAATTTCATCGCCGTCCGTGAATAAGTGATGGTACTTTTGTATTAACTTAATTAATTCTTCCTTGTACCTTGTATCCATATGCCCTAGTTCGAAATTTTTTCTGATCCATTCGTCTGTTTTGATGTCAAACTTCCTGATCGTGTCCTGTGTTTTTGTTTGTGGTACTGTGTCCTCTGTACATTCGTATGCTTTTCCTAGTTTGGTTCTTTTTGTTAGATTTATTTCTTGTGCTCATGTGTTTATTATTCTAATTGGAATCTTTTCACCGTTATTTGCTATGCTATTTGCTAGTCTTATTGCCTGTTGTCCTTTGTGCTGTGTTTCGCACGCAAGCGTATTTCCTTTCATGGTATGTTTAAGTGTCCCAATTGTGTGAACTTCGGTTAGTGCTGGTATAGTTATGCTATCTTCTATGTATACATCTTTGAAATTTCTATTAGTTATTGTTTCTTTTATTCCTTTGTTCTTCTCCCTGGTTTCTGTTTCTCCCTTCTTTTTCTCTGCTTCTGATTCCGCACTATTCTTCTTTTGTTCTATGTGTCTGTGTCTTTCTTCGTTAATTTTTGTTTCCTGACTTGATTCTTTCTTTGTGTCGATGTTTTGTTTTACACTACATAGTTCTTTATTTTCGTCTCTGTAGCCGTTTTGTCTTTGTTTGTCTTTTTGATTTGCTCTTGATATATTTTCTCTTGCCGTTGCCTTTTAATTTTTTTCCATTGTTCTATGTTCTGTATCCCTTCTTTTATACATTGTTTCCACTATTCCCAGCCATTTCTGCCAATTATTAATTTCTGTAGTGCCTGGTTTTTTTTTTATTGTTGCCACTTGGTCATTTGCTTCTGTGATTCTACCGTTATCTATTGTGCTCTCAACTTGCCTTGCGTTTATCAATGGTTTTCTTCTTTCCCATATTTCTAATGAAGGTTCTCCTTTGTATGATATGATTGCTTATTGTTCTTCTAGATAGTCTCTTCCTAAGAGAACTGGTATTTCTCCCATTATTTCGTCTTCTGCTGCGATAGCTCTTGCGTAAATGTTGTAGTTCATTCCATTTGTGCTTATTGCCAATTTCGTCGATCCATACAACTGTATTGTGTGTCCTGTTATCCCTTTTAGAGTTAATTCCTCTATGATTCTTGAGTCTAATTCCCAATCTGCAATTATTGACCTATTTACTAATGAGTACGCTCCCCCTGTATCTATCATACATGGTCTGTTTATACCATTTACCCTTGACATTACTATGTATGGGGCGTCCTCGTTTGTTTCCGACGTTGATTAATTGTGATATATTTTTCCTTTTTTTTCATTGTTTTCCACTCTCTTATTATAATTATTTGTAGTTTCTTGTTTTGTTTTCTGCCATTGTGTTTTTCATATTCTGTTTACCCTGTTAAATTTACTCGGCCACTTGTCCGGGGACTAACTGTGGTCCTTACTAGTTTAAATGTTTCGTCTATTCTCTATTACTTGTGTGTCCTCTTTCTGCAGAGTGTCCTCATCTATCATCGTTCATTTAGCGTCTATCTCTCGTAGTTCACAAAAGTATTTTGTTGAGACCTTCTCTGTGTTTCTTGTTTATGATACTCTTCCCTTTGGTTTCTGTGTCTGTTATATTCTCTGTAGTGTCCTTGTCGTGTTTCGTGGTTTTCCCCGTGATACCTCGTTTTCTCCGTTTTTCATGGACTTGCTTTTCCGTCGTTGTATCTATCGTACTTCGAGGTTGTTTTATTCCGTTTGTTCGCTCCGTCGAACATTTTCTTTCTACATTCTTTTGCCCAATGTCCTTGTTTACCACAATAGTAGCATGTGTTTGTTGGTTCGTTTCCGTTTTCTCTGCAATCTGGTGCCCAGTGTCCTTGTTTTTTACAAATTTGGCATCTTGTCTCTCTTTTTGTTTCTTCTGCTTCCTTCGTCCTGCAATTAGCCATCCAATGCCCTTGTCTGCCACAGAATAAACATTTCGCGTTCTGCCTACATTCTTCCGAAGTGTGATTCGACCTTCCGCATGTTGTGCACCTCAGTTGTTCGCTCATAAGTGCGACTTTCTGGCTACTGTTTCTGCCGCTTGTCATAGTTACCGCCGTTTCTTGACAACTAACTGTTTCTTCCGCTTCTTCTAGTGTCATGTCGTCTTTGTGTAAAATGTAAAAACCTACCTCCCTCAATAAGTCTTTTCTCAACCCTACTTTGAATTGGTTTATTAATACCGAATTATGTTTTTTTTTGTGTTTGGTATTTGTTCCCCACTTGCGCCCTTTATATCTTCTTCTAGTAGCTTGTTTCCAATCAATTTTAGTCTAGTGCAGAACAACGCTGCGTCCTCATCGTGTCTTTGATAGCATTGCACCAGTTGCATCCACCAATCTGCTATAGATTTTTTTGGTACAAATTTCCGTAGTAATTTTTCTCTAAATTCTGAATATGACACCGTGTCTAACCTCAGATCAGCCTTGAAAAAATCGTGTGCTACGCTCTTAAGTTAAAATTTCAATAATGTTAGTGTTTCTGATTCCGTCCACCCGTCTTATTTAGCCCTTAATTCGAGTTTCTCTATGTATCTAGCCGCATCTCCACCTATGAAATCGGCTAAAGTCGCAGCTATTACCCCTAATGGTTGTGCCTGTGCAACCCTCAGTGTGGGCGGCATGCTGCTTGTGTCTCCCGTGGTTTCTTGGCCTCCTTGACTGCCTGTACCTAACCTATTTTGTGAATCTAGTGGCATGTCGCTGTCTGAACTTGGTTACTTTTTTTATATTTATTAAATGAAATTTTCTAACTTTATAAACTTATATTACTCCTACCTTTCTGGCTTCTACGGCGCCTGAAATTGATAGCTTTCCGTGCACGGGTAAGATATTTTGGGATGGGTTAACTTCCCCCTTTGTAAAATTGAAGCTTATGTCGTTTGGGAGTATGATTTATTCTAACGAGTGGAACTGAAGACGAAAAGAAAAAAGAATCAATTGTATGACGGAGTAATAAACCAAAACTGATCTGTTCTGATGTTATGCGTCCCGTTAATTGATGACTGTCGTACCTGTGGGTAGCTGTGATGATGGTGGTAGAGTATCGGCTAATTCTCGATATTTTCCAGCCTTTTTACCCTCCTGTATGCCACGTTAACTGCTTTTTTCAGCCTCTGGTTACAGACCGTACAGCTTCACCGTTCCCTGTATTCTCTTGTACTATAGCGAGATTGGCATATAATCTTGGCCTGACAGGAATATCTTGTGTGAAGATCTGGCGTCCCTGCTGACTTACAACCCTGTATTGTAGATTCGCTATTTGACGACTAATCGTTTTCTTCCTGTATATGTAAAGTGGCTTTCTGAAAAATAACCGATTCAGCCCTGTGTCGGGAAAACTGCCGTGAAAACCAAACAAATCAAACCTGTAACGAGAAACCTCTGTGAAGAAGTAACCAAGCAACCCTGTATCGGAAAACCGCTGTCACCAGACTCTAACAATTGCTGTCACCAGATGTAATGAAACATCCTTCAATAGAGCTGTCACCAGTGTAACACTAACACTATACTATGCTGCTGATCTATACCTCCTTCACTTAACTGGTTATTAATAAAAGAAACGCTGTCACCACTGTAATAAATTTCTAGACCTTTTTCCGGTATATTGATCCCGACCATTCGAGTCACCAATTTCTTTCTCCAATGTGCGGCTGAGCGTGTAAGGCAAATCCAGTCCGATTTGAGCTGGGTACGCCTGGTCTTAAAACGGTTTGATACTCCTTTGCCAGGACAGGATTGCTCTCCCGGTTCTGTCTCACATCCAAGTATATAAATATAACACAAAATCCCGATATTACCCAAATAAATAAAGTCCCCTGGTATAAGCCTACCTATACATCTATCTATAAATTGTGCATCCTAACCTACCCCTGTATAACATATAACTATTCCACCAAAACAAAGTTATGACAGAGCCCTCGCTTTGCGTTAGAACAACTAAACTACCCCCTTATCGTTTTGGTATTTCCAAAGTGCATGAGAGGCGTATGGTTTTTTTCCTAAATTTGCTATTCACCGGTATCGAGACGATAAATAAAATATTATATGTATTTACCTTTTAACCGAAATATTATTCCAGCTTACGTTGGTTTTTTCGCCATTGACCTTGAGGAAATGAAAGCGAAATTTATTCGTATAAAATATTGCTGAGCTAAGAACAATAAAATATTTGTCGACACTGGCGTTTCAAGTTGCGAAATTCCAAGTCTTGGAATCACCTACAATATTTATGTGTTTTACTAATAAATAAGAAATTTCGAATCACGTCTGAACAAAAGATAACAATTTTTTCTATATTATATTATTTATCAGCGCAAGTTCGCTGAAACCCAAGAAAAATGGAAAATCATACGCTCCGGCCTTTTTGATATCATGTACAAATTAACCTCGCGTAAATTTCTATCTCCGTCCTACCTAGGAAGTGGAAGCGAATTATGTGGCGCAACAAAATAATAACTACTAATTTAAAAAACCTAACTCTTGTCAGGTTGGCGAAACTCTGCAAAATTTGGTTATATCAGCACACACGGAAAATTATATATATTACAGAACGAGCTGTGCCCCCTAAATTCGTGAGCCTGGACATGCAATATTTAACTGAGAACGACCAGATGTGTCCAGTCCCCTTGAAAGATCAGGAAATCAACTAAATATATTTGTTATCGCTACTCCCTATGTATAGCAATTGAATTATAACTCCCAAGTTCAGAATCCAGCGCAAATAATAACGAATAAATGTCTCAAAAATGAAAAAAAACATTCAGATCTCAATTTTGTTCAAAAACTTACGGCGTTGGAAAACTTCCCTTCTCTGGCCTGGATACTGCTTATTCTTCGATATCTTCATAGCCGCCGCGGGTAGTGCCAAATAACCGGAATCGTGCTATGTTGAAAAAACTTGACGTAGAGGGTAATTCTACCTTTTTGTGTCTCGGAACGGGGGACAGTGTTCACCGTCAAGGATATCTTAGTATCCCTATTACACCCTGACACAACGGAGACAACGTTACCTCTGATTCCGCTAACACAAAAAAAAACTACTACCGTTACCGTGACAGGGAAAGGACTTTTCCGTTCTCGTTTTCGGCCGGCACTCCTTGCTGCCGCTCTCTGCACCTCGTTTTTGCTTTTCCCCCGAATTAAGTTTGGGGTTTTTTTGTCGAATTGCAAAATCAACTTTTTATGTTTTGAAGCGTGCTCATTTTCGTTATCGAAATAATTGTATTCAAGACAATTATTTTGCTTTGACCCAGTAAAATGTTTTATTTGTTCTACTCTGTTTTGACTTCGTATTATTTTTCTAAACAAAATGTGGGTCGCATTATGATTTTTTATTTTGATTTAAAATAAAATATGTTTTACCGTGTGTTCTGAAATTTTCTACAATACATTTATCTTTTTGTTATTCGCATTTATTACAGTATTGTTTTATCTGTGTGTATAGTTATGTCGTAATATAGCTTAAACCTATTATTTACTGGTATGCCGTCCGGTGTGTAGTTGTAGTAAGATACTTCGCTTGTTATCAGGCTACATTTATATGCTAGTGATTGGTGTATTATTTTTGCTGCTATGTTATGTCTTTCTTTGTATACGGTACCTACTAGTATTTTGCAGCCTTCTATTATGTGTTCTATTGTTTCTTGGTGTTGATTACATTTTCTGCATCGGTCGTCTATTGCTGTTATCTTCATTATATGTTTTTGATAGTTTTTGGGTGGCTATTACTTGGTCCTGTATGGCTAATATGAAGCCCTCTGTTTCCGGTTGAAGTTTTCCTTTTTGTAGCCATTTATAGGTGTCTTGTTTATTGATATGTTGGTTGTTCATAATGTATAAGTGTTTTCTGTGTAGCTTTTTCTGTGCCCATTGTTCTATTTTATCTTGTTGTGTGGGTGTCTGTTTTGGCTGTGGCTCAGATTATGAGAGATTTAGTGGTGTGAATCCTTTGTCTACTTGTGTAACTACTCTGTGCAATGAGGTGGTTTTATTGTGAAAATATGTTTTCAGAGTGTGTATTTGATTTGCGTGGAGCATGTGGATATCTATTAATCCTCTACCTCCTCATTTCCTGGTTATTGTAAGTCTCTCTTTACAATTATTATTTTAACTAGTTCTCTTCTTAATGCATTTTACATAAACTCAGGCCTTTTGGTCTGAGTGTGGTTTATTCAAATATACAGATATAAATCTATCAAAGCATATTTGACCTTCCACTTTTTAGCGTTATTTTCCCAGTAGTTTCCTTACAATGGTGCAAGTGCAAAGAATAGCTGTTTTCTGCATCTTTCCAATTGCAGATCGACTGATTTTAAGAGTATCCACAGTCTTACCAAGCTGCCGTGGTACAATGCCTGTTGTGGATAGGACCATGGGTAGGATAGTAACTTGGTCTACTTTCCACTGCTCTTTGATATACTGAGCGAGGTCATCATATTTTCGAAGCTTTAGGTTGATTGTGTTTTCCTTGTTGTTATCATTCACAACTGCGAAGTCGATAATCCATACCTGTTTTCTCAGGCTCCACAGAACCACATCCGGCCGGTTTGCTTCATTTGTCCGATCAGTAAATATTGTTCTATCCCAGTATAATTTGTAGTGGACGTTTTCAAGGATGCTTGCTGGTGTATACTTATAAGTGAGTTTTTCTGTTTCGGTTATCAAGTTATATTTGGAAGCCAGAGCATGGTGTACTATCTTTCCTGCTTGATCGTGGCGTTTCTTGTACTCAGATGCGGCGATGGAGCTGCATCCTCCAGTTATATGTTGGATGGTTTCCCCCATCCTGCCACACATTCTACAAGTGTCATCTATCACGGTTGGATCTTTAATGATATATTCGAGATAGTTCCTAGTTGGTACAACCTGATCCTGTATGGCGATCATGAACCCTTCAGTTTCAGGGAAAAGGTGTCCTGTTCGTAAGTAGTGATTCCACCACTTTTTATCTGTGCCCTCTGTGGCTAAGATAGTAGGATGTCTTTCATGCAGCGCTTTCCTCTGCCATGCTTCTCGTGTTTCTTGTACAGTTGTTGGGTGAATGTCACAGTTATTAGTTAGGTTCAATGGGGTGTATTTATCATCTTGAAAGCATACTATATTATGAAGCACGGAAGTCCTTGCTTTTCTATGGAAATAGCTTCTCATTGATTTAATTTGACGAATGTTCATGTCATAGAGGTTTACTATGCCCAATCCACCTTCTTTGCGGGGTATATAAACTCTTTCCACAGCACTTTTTGGGTGACGGCTTCTAAACTTGGTCAGTTGAACTCTGATCCATCTGTCCATATCTTCCAGGTCTGTATTGCTCCATTTCACAACTCCCATAGAATAAGTGATGACTGCTATGGCGTATGTGTTGATAGCGATAGTAGTGTTCTTGGAATTCAAAGATGTTTTCAATACCCTTCTCAATCTTTTCTGAAACTAGCTCCTAAGCTGTTGTTTAATCAGCGTATGCTCGATAGTTTTGCTCTGGTTCATCCCTAAGTATTTATACAGCTCATCCGTATTCATTGACGTTATTGTTTCCTGGTGGGCGGTTATTATTATCATAATTATTATTATTATTATTATTATTATTATTATTATTATTATTATTATTATTATTATCATTATTATTGGCGACTTGAACTGTGCCAATAATTTTAGAACGATTTCCATCGTTCCCATTATATCCAAAATTTTTGAAATTATCATCAACCACCGGCTTCTAGAATTTCTTGAGCTTCATTCCATCATTTCTCCTCATCAATTTGATTTTAGAAAAAATGTCTCAACAATCGATGCTCTTGCAAAGGTGATTGGGACCGTGGTCGATGGCCTTGACGAGCGTCATGGTACTTCTGCTGTTCTGTGCGATCTCGCCAAGGCGTTTGACTGCGTGGACCATTCTCTTTTGCTTGCCAAAATGGAGCATTACGGCATTCGTGGTTTACCATTGGTGCTCATTGGCTCTTACCTTTCCGATAGGACCCAGTATGTCAGCTTTGATGGGCGTGAATCAGTTAATATGCCAATCCGAATTGGAGTTCTACAGGGTTCAGTCTTGGGACCCTTACTGTTTCTAATATTTATTAATGACTTGCTGTCAGCCGTTAACGGATGTAGTTGTATTTTATATGCTGACGACACGACACTACTTTATGATGAAGATGAGTCTGATGAATCTGAACATCTTTCATTAGCAAAAAATTGGTTTGTGGCTAATAGACTTCAATTGAATGAAAGCAAGACCGTCAAAATCACTTTCACCTCGGACAAGCTTGCTCATAAGTCACAACCAGTTAAGCTTCTTGGGTTAACACTTGACTCGAGTCTTACCTGGTCTGCTCAAATTGAAGCCTTGTGCTCTGCGGTGTCTTCGCAAATTTACGCACTGCGGCAGCTTCGGCATTGCTTGCAAACCAAAGCCCTTCGTACTGTGTATTTTGGCACCATTCACTCACTTCTCACTTACGGCATTAGATTTTGGGGAAACTCGAGTGGGGCTTATAAAGTTTTCGCTCTCCAGAAATCCGCCGTGAGGATTGTCGGAAATGCTCCTTATGGTTCGCACTGTCTTGCACTGTTTAGGGGGTGCTGGATTTTACCGGTTTTTATTGGAACATTGTTTTTATTCTATCGAAGATTTTTTTAAATTTGCGCCAAGAGACCGTCGTTGTTAATTTTATTTTTTAGTTGATGTTTTATTACCTTCAACCCAGTTTTAAATTATTGTTACTTTTCTTTTATTAATTGTTTCAAATATTGTTTTATTCCTTTCATGATGACTGACTTCAAACATAATACATATGTACATGTTGTCAATAAACGTATATCTATCTATCTATTATCATTATTATTATTTCTATATTTTTTTCCTCTCGCTTTACTATAGATTTGGCGGTAAAATGGGTGAATACAGTTCTCAACTAGAGATCAAAGTCATTCACCCTAGCACCTTTCTTATTATGTGAGCAGTTCCCATGAGTGCAATTTTTGGCACCTCATACAAGGATGGTTTACCTGGAATCATCTCTAAGTATGTTTTCAAACTTTCTTGCATAATTGCCAATGCTCCTACAATAACGGGTACTTTGGTTTTTGTATTCCAAATCCGGCTTATCTCGATTTCTAGATCTTTATACTTGCTAATTTTTTCGTTTTCTTTGTTCACTATATTGCTATCATCTGGGACAGATATTTCGATCAAAAGACATGTATTTATGTTTTTATATTCTTTTCAGTTTAGATAAATGGGCTATGAAATCAGAGCCAGTTAAATTACTGGGCATTCATTTGGATACAAACTTAAGTTGGTCACCTCATGTTGACTGACTACCTTTGTTCAAAATTAGCGAGCCAAGTTTTTGTAATTCGTCAATTAAAATCATGTATACCAACTCATTTGTTAAAGTTTGTATATTTTTCACTTCTTCATATCAATTTAACATATGGTATTATGCTATGGGGTAGCAGCACATCAGTGCACAAAGTATTTGTGCTACAGAAAACTGTAGTTAGAATAATTTACAACGCACCAAGAAACACCAATTATGAAAAAATATTCAAAAAACTTGAAATATTGCCGCTTCCGTGCTTGTATATTTTCGAAGTGTTAATTGAAACACATAAAAATCGATATATTCTGACTAAACATGCAGATGTTCATAATTATGATACTAGAAATAGTAAAGACATTGTCAATCTCAAATCTAGACTGAAAACAACAAAAAACAATAAGTTGGATGTTACATTGTACAATTCATTTGAAAAATATTTTGAACATATAAATATAAGTGATATGACGAGAGTTCAATTCAAACATTTTGCTAAGTCTTTTATTTTAAATTATTGTTTTTATACAGTTGATGAGTTTTTGGAGGAATTGAATACTTGGGCTTAATGCTTATATGTTTGTTTGTTTTGTTTAATTTAATTTTTACATTCTATTATTTTTTACCTTATTTTATATTTTAAAATTGTCATATTTTCATCAATATTTTTACTTTATGAAATGTATGTATTTATGTAAAATTTTTACTTTCTATTATATTTTAAATTTATCATATACAACACTATACAATCTTTAATATTTTTAGTTTGTAATACGTATTCATATGTACTACTTTCACTGACTTCTAATGTACTATGTATGTGAATGGGGTCAATAAACCATCTATCTATCTATCATATAGTACTATGTCCGGTCTATTTGCCAGTATTGTTCTATCAGTAATTACAACCATATCCCACATAACATCGATGTTGTTGTTACTTACGACTTTTTCTGGGACATGATTATAATACTTTTCTGCTACACGCAATCCTATTGCGTTGCATATAGACCAATGGATGAATAAAGCAACCTTATTATGTCTGTTAGTGAATTCTGTTGGGGAAAGACTCGTACATCCGGCTATTAAGTGGCTAATGTGTTTATCTGATTTGCCACACAGCCTACATTTACTGTCTACTGATTGTTTTAATATGTTCTTTTGATAGTATCTAGTAGCTAGTACCTGATCTTGAACTTCTATAATGAAACTTTCAGTTTTCCCTTTAAGTCCAGAACTACCTAACCAGGCTATACTTCCCATCTTATCAACTGTTGGTTTGCGTAGATTCCTGAAAAATTGTCCATGTAGTGGCTATTGTTGTAATGTCTGGATCTTGTGCCTTTCAATTACATCTTTGATCGAATTTGTATTCCTCAGGGTATTATCTGTTATAAGATACTTTTCTCTTATTTGTGCTGACTCTTTTTGGATGGAATACTTTGCCTTGTCCGAATCGTATATTTTAATTGCTTTGCAGAATTTATCGTGTTCGGTCTCAATATAATCGCCTAGACCTATAATAGCCTGTTCAAAAGCTGCGTGCAACTGGATTAAGCCTCGTCCGCAGTTTCGCCTTTTAATATATAGTCTGGCAACATCTGCTTTAGGGTGATGCATACTCCCCATTGTTAGAAGTTTCCTCGTTTTCCTGTCAATCTTCTCTATTTCTGATTTTAGCCAGTCGACAATACCAACGCTATATGTGACCACTGGAACTGCGAGGGTATTAATGGCTATGATTTTGTTCTTCGAATTTAGTTCGGTACTTAGGATTTGGCGTATACGGCGATAATATTCTGTTGATACCATAGTTTTCATTTTGGTGTTGTCTATGCAGTCCCTCTCCTCGACGCCGAGATATTTATAAGATTCGTCCATCTCCAGGTTCCGGTATCAAGCTGAATGTTGTGACTTTTGACTAGTTTGCCTCTTTTGTAAATAGCTGTAGCACATTTGTCTAATCCAAACTCCATATTGATATCGTTACTAAATTGTTTTACGACAGTCAGTGCTCGATGTAGTTGTCTCATATCTACTGAATAATTTCAGGTCATCCATATAAAACAAGTGATTGATTTTAATATTCTTCCCAATGTCAAATCCAATATTTTCTCTGTTAAGGGTATTGGTTAGTGGGATAAGTGCCAAGCAGAAAAGCAAAGGTGATAAAGAGTCCCCTTGAAATATTCCTTTTTTGATAGATATAAGCTCTGTTTCAATGCTTCCTTTGTTATGGATCAACGTCATTTTTGTTTTCCAGGTCTGCATTGACTCTTTCACTAATCTGCAAATTATTGTATTTATTTTATATATGTCTAACACAGTGGCTATCCACGAATGTGGGACAGAGTCAAATGCCTTTTTATAGTCAATCCACGCTAGACCTAGATTTCTTTTGCATTTTTTTTGCAATTGAGATCACCATCTTACTCATGAGTAGTTGGTATTTGCATCCTCTAGTGGCTCTTCGCGACATCCTTGTTCTGCTGGAAGTATTTCTCTGTTAACAATATCCGAATATATACGGTTTGTCACTGCACTTGTAATAATTTTATAGATAGTAGGTAAACATGTAATTGGTCGATAATTTTTAGGGTCCTTGGTATCTTTACCCTTAGGTCGGAAGTATGTATGTCCCTGTGTTATATTTTTAGGGTCTATAAACGTTGAGTTAATGGCATTTGTGAGTATTTCATGTAGAGCTGTTAATTGTTTTAGCCAGAAATGTGGTAACTTGTCCGGTCCATGTGCTTTCCAATTCTGAGTATGTTTTATAGCGTCTACTATTTATTTAACTGTGAAATTATGCCATTGATCTGTTTCTAAATGTTCATAGTTATTCCTTTCTTCCACGATCCAAGAGGCTTCTTCCTTATGACCAACACCATTTTCCAAGATTCCTCTCCAAAATTGCTCATCAGCTGGTTCACTAATTGATTCAATTTTGTTGTTTAATTGGCGGTAAAATTTTTTAGCATCCGTATTGAAGAGTCTGTTTTGGTGGTAGTGGTTGCTTCGTTTAATATATCTTCTCAATCGTTGCGACTTAGCTTGGAGTTTCATTTTGATAATTTGTTCAACTTCCTTGAGGTTGCTATTGAGATTGTATATTTTTGAAATTATATCCACCTTTTCATGTACTTGTGAGGTAGTAACGCCTTTTTTGTATTCTCCAATGATTGCTAATTGACTCCTTAAGATGTCAATCGACTTTTTGATTCTAGTTTTCCAGGATGGTTCTTTCATTTTCTTTGATATATTTATAGATTTCCTCTCTCTCTCACCGGATATGATGTTCGCTGTAGCGTACATTAGTTCATTAATTTCTGTGAGACTTAATGTTTTATTCGCTATTGTTCGGCCCAGAGCTATGTTTACTAATGAGATTTGTTCTCGAATGTATTTGTTGAGTGATACTTTCTTCAGATTTCTTCGGTTTACCATTCTCTCGGATTTGATAATCTCTAACCGTTCACATATCTCCAGTTCAAGCTGTGATATTTTGTTATTTTCGTCAGTTTCCTGTGTTGATATAGATGTTGGTAATCTGTTATAATTATGCGTTTCTCGGGCATCAGTTGCTGGAGATATTGGTCTTCCATTATTGTCATCTCCTGTATGTTCGTTTCTCAGATGGAGGCGTACTTCGGCTTTAATTTGTTCCAGCTCAATGTCAGCGACCTTCTTTTCTTTTATTATGAAACGCCTTTGATTTGCTAAAGTATTTGAATTAATGTCTGGGAAAATATCCGGGTTTCTCTCCCTCCATACCATGTATGTGCCTTTCGTGATTCCAACAGGCATTTTTGTTTCCAAACTATAATAGTAGCTCCACATAACATCTTTATACTGTTCATGTGTCAATTGTTGTCTTTTTCTCCGCTGATTGGATGTGATCACTGCAGTTGAGTTGTCAGATAGGCCAGGTTGAGATATAGACTGTGTTTGGGTACTATCCGACTGCATCGCAGAAGTTATTAGTGCGTGGTTTTTATCCTATTCATTACCTTGGTCGTTTGCAGGTAGATCATCACGACGGTTCCGATCCGGCTCCTGCTGCCCCGGCCCGCCTGAATATCTTTTATTTCTTGTTCGAACCATTTCAACACCATGATGGGTAAATGCAGTTTAGAGCTACTGCCAGCGGGTCTCCGACTTCCCTATTCCAGCCGCTCCTAACATGGAGAACAGACACTGTTGGTAGCCGCCAGCTCCTGGTCAGATGCTACCTTTCTGGATCTCCTTTGTTTCGCCTTCTTCCTATAGGATCTGGCCGGCAAGAGTGACTCCACTAGTAGCTACGCTACCGCCGGTATAGCTCCCTGGACATTGAAGGCTACTCAGCTCCCTCGCCACGTCAACGCCACAGATCCATTATTATTATTATTATTATTATTATTATTATTATTATTATTATTATTATTATTTTTATTTTTTCACACTTGTACGTGGTTGGTGGTAGCAGTTTCTACCGGACGCAGTTGCATCAAGGTATAAACCTACTTAATTAGGGGGTTAGTGTTCTTCGGACAATTGCAGTTGTTCCCAGAATTACTGCTTTTTGCATCAAACCACAGATATGTCGAGATATGCTTAGCTCTTCCAGGTGTTTAGTTACTTTAACGTGCACTAAGCCATTTGCAGAAATTATGAATGGTTTGATCTCTACCTTTCTTAAATTCCATAAATCTCTTACCTCATCTGCTAGCGGACGATATCGCATTATCTTGTCTTTGTAAGCTTTCCCCAGATTTTCTTCCAGTGGTACCGAAAAATAAATAATGATCGCAGATTTGCTGTTTTTATCTAGCACGATCATGTCCGGTTTGTTGTGTTGAACTTCTCGGTCTGTTCTTATCAAAGTATCCCAATAGACTTTATAGTGCTCATTTTCAACTAGACTTAACGGTTGATGTTTTACCCTGGTGTTTTTCCTGTTTTTAGATTTAATCTTTGGGTCACAGCGAGATGTAGTTCCTTTCCCATATTGTTGTGTCTACTCAGGTAAGCGGTGGAGGCTAATTGGGTGCAGGCTGATATTATGTGCTGGATCGTCTCCTGTTCCTTATTACAGAGTCTACAGCGGGGGTTTGGGATGTCCATTTTAATGATATATTTCTGGTGGCAACGCGTTGCCACCACTTGGTCCTGGATTGCATGGAGTGCGCCTTCGGTTTCCGCAAACAAGTACCCCGTCATGAGGTAAGTATTCGTTGCTCTGAAATCTGCATCTTCCTGGTGCAGTGAGTTGTAATATCTGCCATGTAACACTTTTACCTGCCAAGTTTCCTTCATTTTATTGATACAGTCATTTTCCCTATCAGGGTCCCCGTCGGCGAGGTTTAGTGCCGAGTATCCATCATCAACTGTAACTAGGCATCTGAATAGAGGTAAGTTCTTATTTTTAAAATATCCTCTCAGTTTTTGAGTTTCATCCACTAACATGCTCTCGAGATTAGTCAGTCCACGACCACCTTCTTTCCTGGGTATATACAATCGCTCCATCGCAGATTTTGGATGGTGTAGGCGAAATTTTGTGAGCGTTGTACGTACTTGTCTGTCTATTTGTTGTATTTCTGTATGTGTCCAATCTATTATGCCAAATGAGTACGCCAACCCGGGTACTGCCCATCCATTGATTGCCTGTATTTTGTTCTTAGAGTTCAGTTGTGTTTTCAAAACGGTATTAATTCGACGAAAAAATTCTGCTGTTGCTCTTTCTTGATTACCTTTCTTGTCGAGGCTTAATCCTTGCTGAAAGCCTAAGTATTTGTATCTGTCCTCTGGGCCAAGGGATGGGATTGTTGTTATGTTATCAATCAGTGTCATATTTTGGGACTGTGTGACCTTTCCTCTATCCACATGAACGACTGCACATTTTTCTAGCCACATTTCCATTTTAATCGCATATTATTATTATTATTATAATTATTTTTCTTGGAGCTTCGACTACTTTGACCATTAGCTCTTTTGAATCCTTTCTTTTTAATCAATTATATTTTTCTAAATATGTCAATTGCTTGTAGGAAAGTAAGTATTTTCTTCAAAATATCGTTGTTTTCCATCGCTTTTAAGTCTAAGTCGGCGTCCAATCCATCAAATACTCTCTGAAGTCTATATTTTTTACATTTCAATAGGCGTTCTACAGATAAGAGTGTCTTACATGTTTCGCATTGTGGTCTGGATAAGCCAGTCAATAGATAGTGATGTGTGATATAAGTGTGACCTATTCGAATTCTGCACATAACAACTGGTTCTCTCCTATTTGCCTTTGGGTAGATCCATTTATTTATACTAGGCTTGATCATTGACAGCTGGCCTCCAAAGTTAGTCCATCTTTGTTGCCAAAGAGAGCGTATTTTTGTTTTTATTGCCTTTTTCAAATCTTCCAGAGGGATAGGGCATCCTACGTCACTTAGGTTCTGTGTTGATGCCTTGGCTGCTTGATCGGCAAGTTCATTACCAGGAATATTGCAGTGGCCCGGGATCCATATGATAGTGCAAGCTTTCCCTAAAGAAGTGAGGTGAGTGTTTAATTCTAGAATATTCTTACAATAGGGCTCATTTGGAAAAAAAATTCCAATGGCTTGGATAACACTAAGGGAGTCGGTGCATATTAGGCAGGAGAGAAGATTTGAGAAGGAAAAATATAGGAGTGCTTGCCAGACTGCATAGATTTCCGCTGTAAAAATTGAACTCATAGGATCTAGGCACCAGAAGTGTGTTTCGTTTTCTGTGACAAAGGCTGCCGCTACCCCGTTTTGAGTCTTGGAGCCGTCGGTATAAATTTTGAGGTTATTGGGGTAAGATTTGAGTATTTCTTCAAATTTTTCTCCGTAAACTGTTGGTGGCGTTTCCACTTTTTTTGAGCTTGCTAGTGTAGTATCAGTATGTGAGGTAACAAGAGTCCAAGGGGGAGTCATCGAAATATGTTCTTGCATAACTCCTTCCAGATTGATTGATAACATGTTGCATAGCTCTTCATTACGATAGAACGTTGATTTTTTGTTCAGCTGTTCGTTTGAAGCGGGATTTTTATTTGGGTGAGATGGATCAACTATAGCTTTTGCACAATATATTATGGTCTGGTATTTTCTTCTCAGATCAAGAGCCATTTGTCCGGTATCGCATTGGATAGAATTTGTTGGACTTGTTCTAAACGCACCACTTGCAGAACGTAGAGCAGATGATTGTATTCGGTCTAGAAATTAAAATGATCAACTGTTCCGAAAGTTGTTTTGAAGTGTTCGACATGTGTCTGAATTTAATTAAGAAATGTATATTATAAAATGTCAACTTAATTACTGGAAAAGGAAGTGAAACAGAACGAAAGCCACCGGGATACCTAATTTCAGCCTAAACAGCCTAATACACGTAAAAGTAGTTACAGCACAATAAAAATCGAAACTTAGATAGTAAGTAGTACGTTAACTGAACTCTAAAATATATGTAATTGTGAGGTATTTTAATTAAATAAAATAGAATAACAATTGTAGTTAACTTATTGATCAAAAAAAACATCAACATTGCAGTAATCTTGCTAATATGGTGTTGGCGATGATAATTACTATAATAAACACAGCAGTAACTTAGTATTAATGAAGGTATAATTTAAATCTTATGATTACGACGTAATCGATATAAATGAATAATTCGAGTAAGTATTTAGCAAGACTTAATGATAAATTTAGACCGTGACAATAGGCAACAACAAAACCAATACCTAAAAAAATAAAGCAAATATACTATCTTTTAGGTCAAGCTTGGTTTAAAACAAGTTATCAATGTAATTAACTAATGATTAGCCGAAAACCCTACTTTTAATAACAAAAGTCGTAAGTAAAGTATAGGACCGAAAATTAAAAAAAAGTTGTGATAAAAAAATGTTCACTTAAAACCCGCTGTTCCAAGTAAACCCGACAACACCGACCGAAAACAGATAGTAAATTTGTAACTGAAAATGTTCTTTATCAATGCAGTTTTTTTACGCGCTGCAAAAAACTGAATGTGAACAAATAATTTACACTAAATGAAAAGCCCAATAAAATGTTCAAAATAGATTCAAAGAATGAAATCCGGCTCGAAGGGCGAAAATGTTCGATAGGCCAATAAAATGTTTTAAAAAAATGGACTGTAAAATGTAAATAGAAATGATTGGCTTTTAAAATTAACTTACCAATAAACTGTCCATTTTTTGCTCATTAGGAGATGGGAATAGAGGGGAAAAAAAGAGAAATAGAGCAATTTGTGAAGATATCGGTTGATCGGTTCTGTGTCACAATTAGATAAAAATCGCCCCGATGGCCGGTAAATTAATAACCTAATTTCTACGTTCATACGTCGTTTGTACGAATTACTACTGCTGAAATACTTTTTAACAATATTCGGACAGAAAACGGTAATGTTTTGTTACCAAGTTAAATAAACCGTTTCAGGAAATCTAAATAGGCATAAACACATTTGGTAACGATTCAACTGTTTCTATAACGATTCTATGACTATGTGTAAAGGATCCTAATAATTTTAATTATAGTTTATTCTAAATTACTTCCTATAGTTGTTTTTATTATTATGCAATTCTCTTGGCTACTCTGTTAAGCTTTGGATGTTTCCTAAATGCGCAAAACTAGTTTTGGCTATTTGAAAACGATCAAAGTGCGATATTGAATTTAACTTCGGGCTTTGGTCGTTTTAAAACGTTCACACTTAGGTTTGAGTAAAAATTTCGGCCATTGGCCGTTTCGCACTTTGTTCCCAACATATATAAGTGAAGTATTGTGGAGTGATTTGGACGTGTTGAGATTCGAGTGGATCTACACGTTTCATACGAGTCAAAAAACATATATTTAAGAAATGTCGCTCTCTCTGTCGGTCTGCCAATACGATCTTTCAAAAACGCGACCGAATTTTTCAATGAAATTTTAGATGTAGGTTCACAACGTGAAAACTGAGGCTAAATTCGCATATCAGCATAATTTGATGTATAGTTTTCCAGAATATCCCATTTTCATAAATTTTCTGCAATTTAGCCCCCGAAATGATATTTTTCTTGAACAACTGACAAATCTTTTTGGAATTTTACAGGTAATTACTGTACAGTAGTCGAATCCCTCGATGTTGACGCTTCCCATATGTCAGCAACAATGCAGAGGTGAACAAAAACTCCATGGCCAGCAATCAGTACCCAACTCAATTCGACAACGTTAGCGAACTAATATATTTTATAATTGTTTTATTGACGCTTCGAAAAAACTTTTATGTTTCATAAAGTATTAATTCGTTGTTGTTGCGCTTATTTGTTCTGTCACTAAAATTGTTTTGAAAAACGTTTTCACAGCAAAATTATAAAATAATTATAGAATAAGTTAAAGAGCTATTTTATAAACGTTTATAAAATACTTTTTATAGAGCATATTAGCTCTGAATGATACTTTGCTCTAAAATCACTTTATAATGGTCCTTTTTTGGATAAATTTATCGCTATAAAAGCAATAATTAAACTGTTTTGTTACGAACACATTTACTAATAATAAAATATATTTTTATTGTTATTAATAAAAGAGAATTGCTTTCTGCAGCAGATCGGTATAAAAGCGAGTAATTATAAAATTGTTGTTTTATAGTTTTACGAAAAACAGTTAATAAACTAATATGTTGCATAAGAAGATGTTAAGACAGCAATAATTATAAAATAGCCTTCATTTTTATTGGGTTCAATGATATTTTTTGTTTGCACGTACAAACAAAATGTCGTACAGTAGCTGGAAAAAAATTAAAAGAAGTGGTACATTTTACAGAAAACTTAAAAGTAAATATTATCAGATCGTAAGTGATCCACAGATAGAAAGCACTAGTGGCTCTAGCTCTAACAATCATTCAGAAACTTTGAAGATTAGCAATCGTAATTACTATAGACTGATGGAATCAACATTAACTACATTTCTCATCAGGAAATACCACTAAATGATGTTGAACGGGAATCTGAAATAGAAAGTTGGATTGTCGAATTAGATTCTGTTCCCGACGATCAACATCATTCTGCAAGCAGTTTGTGCGAGATAGAAAAAAATGCAAAGCTAAGAGAAGACATTCGGTTATGGGCAGTATCAAATAATATTTCCCATTTATTCCAAAAGAAGCTTTTTACTATACTTGAGGAACGTATACCAAATTGTCTACCTCAAGATCCTCGAACTCTCTTAAAAACCAAACAAACATTTTTTTAACGAAATTTGGTATGGAAAACTACTGGCATAATGGTTTGGAACTAAGTTTAAGAAATGCACTGACATTCCAAAAACTATTCCATTTAACATTAATATGGATGGACTCCCAATTTTTCAGAGCAGCATAAACACGTTTTGGCCCATAATTTATAATATTCACTAGATGCCAATTGTAAGGCCCATGATAATCGGCATATACTACGGTATGGGAAAACCAGCTGATCTGACTGCATATTTTTAACCCTTTCCATAAGAGGCCAAAATTTTACTTAATTCAAAATACGTTTATTTATATGCGACTCACCAGCCAGGGCCTTTATTAAAGGTAGTAATAAATCAGCCTTTTGTTTTATAAGATCATCATAAAAAGTTTTTATAAAACAAAAATAAAAAACTGCTGTGTTAAATTCCGTTAACTGTTCGAAAAATATTTCATTATATGGACAGCACCACAGAGCCACCTATAGATTACGCGCGTAACGTCATGTCCAACAAACATCAGCATTATGGCGCGTGCTCACAGGACTGGACATAATTAATTTGTATATTATTTTTTATACCAGAATTTCTATCAAAAGTTGTTTCAACGTTTGACCATTCGTAACTTTCTACCATATTTTGTTTTTAAATACAGGGTAATTACTGTTTTGTTAACAGGGGTAATAAAGTATAATATTTAGTAATTTTGTAAATATTGGTAAATTACTATATTGTAAACTTCTTTTTAAGTTTATTTTTCTTTCGTTTTACATATTATCATATTAAGTTAAACTAGTAAATACTTGGTTAGTTAAAATCGGAAGCAGCTTTTTGATATAAAAAGAAAGAAAAAGTAAAAGGGAAAATAAATATGGTTTAGCTTCATTATTTGAAACGATATTCCACAATTCGAGTTATTTTGCCTCAAAACCTAATATTACTTTTCCGCCCAACCTTTCTATATGCGAGAAAAGTATTGGTTTACCACAAAAAAAGTTGAAAGTTTGATAATTTTTTTTGAGTTATTTTTACGTTTTCCATCAACAACAACACGAAAAAACTGTTTTCAGAAAAAAAATCCTGTGTGTATGTCGTCGTCGTCGTCGTTGTCGTCGGCCACTTTTCCTTACATGTGTTGTTAGTACGATACAGTCTCCGGAGTGCGATAAGTCAGCAATTTTATGATTGAATATTGTTAAGGACATGTCACAGATGATCCCTATTGATTTTCAGTTCACCAGAGTCAGTACAACGGTTGTTATGGTACTTGAAGTACGACATTTTGTAATTTTTTGAGAAATTTCAGTTTGTTAGCACGATACAGCCTGCGCAGTTCAACAAGTCACCAATTTTATGATTGAATATTTTTCAGGGCTTCTCACTGATGAACCCTATTGATTTTCAGCTCACCGGAGCCAATACAACTAGTGATACAGTACTTTAAGTACGATATTTTTGTCATTTTTGAAGAAGTTTCAGTTTGTTAGCACGATACAGCCTCCGGAGTATATACAAGTGACTAATTTTATGATTGGATATTATTCAGAGCATCTCAAAGATGAACCCTATTGATATTCAACTCAGTAAAGCCAGTACAACGGGTGCTATGGTACTTGAAGTACCAAATTTTCGTAATTTTTGGAGAATTTTCAGTTTGTTAGCACGATACAGCCTCCAGAGAGTATACGATTGATCAATTTTAGGGTTGAATATTGTTCAAGGTGTCTCACAGATGTACCTTATTGATTTTTAGTTGACTAGAGCGAGTACAGCGGGTCCTCTAAATCCAGATATACAAAATTTTTGGTTATTTTTGGAGAAATTTCGGTTTGTTAGCACGATACATCCCTCGAAGTGTATACAAGTAACAATTTTATGATAGAACATTGTTCAGGGCCACAGATGCGGAAAAGTTTGTTTTAATCCGTAAAACCGTTTATTTTTTTTTACTTTTCCGCCCAACCTATCTAATATGCGAGAAAAGTATTGGTTTACGCCAAAAAAAGATAGAATTTTGAAAACATTTTTTGAGTTATTTTTACGTTTTCCATCAACAACAACACGAAAAAACGGTTTTTAGAAAAAAAATCCTGTGTGTATGTCGTTGTCGTCGGTCACTTTTCCTTACATGTCTTGTTAGCACGATACAGCCTCCGTAGTGCAATAAGTTACCGATTTTATGATGAAATATTGTTAAGGACATGTCACAGATGAACCCCATTGATATTCAGCTCACCAGAGCCAGTACAACGAGTGCTACGATACTTGAAGTACGACATTTCGTAATTTTTTGAGAAATTTCAGTTTGTTAGCACGATACAGCCTCCGGAGTATATACAAGTGACCAATTTTATAATTGGATATTATTCAGAGCGTCAAAAATATGAACCCTATTGATATTCAGCTGACTTAACCCAGTACAACGGGTGCTATGGTACTTGAAGTGCCAAATTTTTGTCATTTTTGAAGAATTTTCAGTTCTTTAGCACGATACAGCCTCCAGAGAGTATACGATTGATCAATTTTATGATTGAATATTCTTCAAGGTGTCTCACAGATGTACCCTATTGATTTTCAGTTGACTAGAGCGAGTACAGCGGGTCCTCTAAATCCAGATATACAAAATTTTTGGTTATTTTTGGAGAAATTTCGGTTTGTTAGCACGATACATCCCCCGAAGTGTATACAAGTATCAATTTCATGATATTGTTTGGGGCCACAGATGCGGAAAAGTTAGTTTTAATCTTTAAAATCGTTCATTTGAATAAGGCTTTTCAACTAAGTAAGAATTTATTTTAACAAACTTAGTTTTGTTTCAAATAAAAAGAAAAAGCGTTAAACTGGAATTGAAAGAACTTGAGCAGAACATATGTAACAGAAACACAATAATAGTGGTTTTTACGAATATACACGGTGTTTCTAAATTCATACAAGAAAATTCAGGAGGTGATGCCTAGTATGGAATTATGATGGGTCTTTCCTATAACAAAATTTCCTTAGCACACCCCTTTCCGAGATATCACCCTTAAAAAGTGATGACTAAAATTGAGTTTTTATTTTCTTTCTAAAATTTCAGTAAAGCTAGAAACTTGAAATGCTGTAATTTTTGCAAAAGACTAACCACGGGTACATTTTTCAATATTCCTGTTACATTATACGGGGGTGAAATCAGCAACCCTCACTTTATTTCATATCAAAACTTTTTTCCGAGATGCAGTTTCATGAAATAAAATTATAACTTGACATCCTTGTTTTATTTAAAAAAATTTTTTGTTCTCAAAGTTTTTCCCAAAACCAATAGCTGCAGAGAAAAAAAATAAATATCATAATTTATAATTTTTTTAATAAATAGAGTGGAAAACAGTAAAGATGTAAAATGTAATACGATTCATAGTAAATGCTGGAAATGACCACCTCTACCTTGTTTTCAATTACAAAGTGTAAGAATAGTAGGCTGCTGTTACTGCGACCCATCTTAATTTCATACGAGCAATCACCTCCTGAATTTTGTCGCATGAATTTAGAAACACGCTGTATTTACTAATATACACTTTACAAGAAACCAAAATCCTGTGCTCTTCGGCAAGAGGAAATCGTGGTAAAAAGGAAATAATAGCTTTTTATTAAAACATTATACTAAAAAAGCTAGTTAATTGTAGGTTAAACATATGTGATTTACTTTTTATACCAAGTACACCTCTGTCTAGACAAATCCTGTTTGATTTTTACAACAGCTACATACAGAGCATAACTGTCTTGTTTTGGACAATTTTGATTTAGAAGGATCGCATAAGAAAGGGGCCATTTTGTGAGGCTTTAAAGGGACAGGCCATATTTTTAAATTATAATTTTTTGTGTCTATCGTAACATTTTCATAAAAGATAAATATGCTGGACTGGTTAGTTTATAATGTAGAAGGTCCTAATAAACTATTTACCAAAAATAGATATAATATATTTTTTTAATCATTGAATGATATTTTGAATTTCCTCATAATTCGGGATGCGCGTTAAAATTTTATTAGAATTTTACCATATACTTAACAGTAAATTGAATTTCGCAGCCACATCTGCTCCATGGGTGAAATTTTTATACCGAATCAGCCATTTGTCATTTATTTTATTTTTGCTACCATGTTAACAGATTTTAGTATATATCTACAACAACTAAAGAGTCTAATTGCATATTCACTAACAATTTTGTGTAAATAGGAATGTTAAAAGAACTTTTTTATCGTGTCACTAGTGGTGCTCGTAGCTAAAGTGCTAAAGTTGCTAGCTTTATAAAACATTAACAAAACGTTTTTATAACGGCTTTAAAAAAATCTTTCAAATCTCTCATTTCGTCCTAGTAACGGAGCTGTTGTAAAACAGTTTTATAAATGTTTTTTCAAGTTCTTATTAGACATTTATAAATGTTCTAAAAACTGTTTTATTATAGCAACAATCAACATCTATAGAGCATGTCTAACAGGCGATTTGTTTTATAATCTGCGCCAATTCCATGCTTATAAAAGCTGTAAGAACATTGTGAAAGTGTTTATAAAACAGTGGCTGTTTTATAATAGTATATTGAGTATCAAGTGTTAAAAACGTTACTTTAGTCACGAGTGCCTTATGAAACGAGTGACTAAAGACGTTTTTCACATGAGGCGCTTACTATACTTTTTCTACGCTTGCAGCAATAAAAAATGCATCTTGAGTAAGTTACAGTACAGTGAACCAACTTCCTGTATACGAAGCCATACATCTAGACGCTGAGTTTGCTAAATTCCAATGCAACATTCGATGAAACATCCGATGCCGACGAAGCAATATTTTTATATAAATAAACGATCGATTTGTATTATATTCAGTCTGATTTTAATTATATTATTTTTACCAGTTTATTGTGTAGTTTGTAACAGTGTAGTAAATAAAAGTGTTTTTAAAAAGTGAGTTTTTAAGTGGCAAATCGTATTTGGCGCAGTCAGTAGGATAGTGGAAGAGTCCTTAAGTGATCCTCGTCGTTATCAAGCGTTTATCCACTATCTTCGAAAGAACAAGCTCCAGGGGTAACCATCAAGATAGTTCATCCCGAAGCATAACAAGGATTCCAGGAATGCACCGTAGCATCATCTGTATCTTGTAAGCCACTTTATTTATGTCAGACTCCTCTGTCTCAGAATCTTCTGATTCAGAGTTTAGCATAGACGATACACTACCAAGTATAATAGATTTTAATATAAGTAGAGAAGACTTAGAATTGACGAATTATCTTAGACGATACAGACCTTAATAATACAGTAGAAATTAGAAATAATATTACAATGGCTCAATTCGACGTTAAAAATTTATGCATTATACCTAACTTTGATGGAAATCCAAACGAACTATTCGAATTTATCAAGATTTCAACATTATTATTAAATCATTATTATAACCAAAATAATCCAGCGGATATCCAGAACCAGATTCTTTTCCATGGTATTATAAGCAAATTAACTGGTAGAGCCAAAGAAGTGATTTCTATTTATGGATGTGAAACATGGGACGCCGTGAAAGATGTCTTAATCCAAAACTTTGGAGATCAAAGAAACGAAAATTCTCTCACTAGAGATTTAGTCAACCTTCGACAGGGTCCTCAAGAAACACCTATGCAGTTTTACGAGAAAACGATGGGACTTCTAAACTGTATCACCAATTACATCGAAGTTCATACCCAAAATCCAGAAATAAAAAGAAGCAAAATGGAATTTTTTAGACAACAAGCATTAACTACATTCCTAGCAGGCTTACGAGAACCTTTGGGCTCAACTATAAGGGCCATGCGGCCTACTAACCTAGCAATTGCAATTCAATATATTCAAGAAGAGAACAACATCCGATATTTGCAAAGGGGTAATAACTTGCCTCAATCATCAACTCCAGGACGATCCACAAATACCTTTTCGGCCCAGAAACAACCAACCTATTCTCAACGACCTCTGGTTTTTCCACAAACGATGGTTCAACCACAATCGACGTTCTCCAACTCTCGATGGCAACCACCGAGACAAATAAACAGCCAATTTACGCCTAGACAACCATTCCAAAACATCCAAAGGCCCACATTCAATCAACCAAGACCCGAAATAAGACAACCATTTAGGGCACCAAATCAACCGAACTTCTGGTCCAACCGACCAGGGACATCTCAACAACCAAGACCAATCCCCATGAGTATATCGACAGCGGCCACAAATAGGAGCAGACCGTCCATCCAACACCAAGAACCTCATCAACCTCAGCCGAAGTTTACCGTCGAAGAATTGTACAACATCGAACAAAACGACAACGAAGAAGATTTTTACGAAATAGAACAACCGCTAGAAGAATTATCACTCGCCGAAGTACAAGACCTCCCGTATGAAGAATACGAAAATTTTCCCATAGAACCGATGACAGAAGCAAAAACATAATAGAGCTGCATTCCTTTTCCGAAAAAAAAGAACTCCCGTACATCGAAATTTCTGACCCTCCTTTAAAACTCCTAATCGATACAGGCTCTACAAAATCATTCCTTAACCCTAAAATAGCTTCCACTTATTTCCAAAATTTTATTAAATATGATCCTTTTACTGTCACTTCCATTTTTCAAAATTACTCACAAAAGCATAGTGCCACGATCCCTTCATTTCCAGAATTCAAATCTCCCGAAAAACTAAAGTTTTATTTATTCAAGTTCCATGAAACCTTTGATGGCCTTATTGGTCTCGATAACTTAAAACTCTTCCATGCCCAATTAAATTTCCCTAAATCAATCCTTACTACGAAACATTCAACCATCCCTATAAAATATTATGAAACGAAGAAAACGCAATTCTACTCGATTCAACTTGAAGCAAACTCCATTAGTCAAGTTAGGTTACCAGTTAAAGAATATCAAGGAACCGTTTTTATACCAAGACAACAAATTCAAGGAGCAGTGATAAAAGAAAGCCTTTCCGACGCCCAAAACCATCTAGCTTGGACGGAAATCGCAAATTTTACCTCAGAGCCAATAGAATTCGCTATTACCGAGCCAATAGATTGCAAAAGGATTAATCTCGAAGAATATCACATATTTTCGATGATAACAACACCAGCACAAAGTACGAAGAATAGCATAGACCATCTAATCCAAACGGACCATCTTAATATAGAAGAAAAAGAACACATCCTCCGCCTCTGCAGAAAATATTCAGATATTTTCCATAAACCAGATACACCTCTTAGTTTTACGAATCAAGTTAAACACCACATAAGAACGAAGGATGAAATACCGGTATATACTAAATCATACCGCTATCCATACATCCACAAAGAAGAAGTTAGAAGTCAGATAACCTCGATGCTAGATCAAGGTATAATTAGACCCAGCCAATCTCCATGGTCCTCGCCTATCTGGATAGTGGCAAAGAAACCCGATTTCTCAGGAAAAATTAAATGGCGCATCGTTGTTGACTACCGTAAAGTAAATGAAAAAACCATCGACGACCGGTATCCAATACCCAACATAACCGACATATTGGATAAACTTGGCCGATGCCAATATTTCACCACCCTGGATTTGGCGAGCGGTTTCCACCAGATAGAAATGTCCGAGGAAGATATTCCTAAAACTGCTTTTAGTGTAGAGAACGGACACTATGAGTATGTAAGAATGCCATTCGGGCTTAAAAACGCACCCGCAACATTCCAACGGGTAATGGATAATGTCTTGAAAGGACTCCAAGGCGAAATATGTTTGGTTTATATGGACGATATTATCGTGTTTTCCACATCTCTACAGGAACACATAGTTAATCTCACCAAAATATTCCAACGTCTCCAAGATACCAGACTGAAAATACAATTAGACAAATGTGAGTTCCTAAGAAAAGAAGTTAGTTTCCTGGGACATATCGTCACTTCAGAGGGTATAAAACCGAACCCTACCAAAATTAAAGCCATAGCCAATTATCCAACACCTAAGACAGCTAAAGATATCAGAGGATTCCTAGGACTTTTGGGATACTACAGAAAGTTTATAAAGGACTTCGCAAAAATGACGAAACCCCTAACAACTTGTTTGAAGAAGGATGCCAAGATCAAACATACTCCTGAATTCTTAGAATGCTTCAATACATGCAGACACCTTTTGATGAACGAACCCCTTCTACAGTACCCGGACTTTACAAGACCCTTCAATCTAACCACCGACGCTAGCAACTATGCCATAGGAGCAGTACTTTCCCAAGGACCTGTGGGCAGCGATAAACCCATAGCATTCGCTTCCAGAACGCTAAACGATACAGAAACTAAGTATTCGACAATTGAGAAAGAGATGTTAGCTATAGTATGGGCCACCAAATACTTCCGCCCTTATTTATTCGGAAGAAAGTTTAAAATCCTCTCAGACCACCGCCCGCTTCAGTACCTCTTTTCTTTGAAAGAACCAAACTCCAAACTAGTAAGATGGCGATTAAAATTGGAAGAGTACGACTACGAAGTTGTATATAAGAAAGGAAAATTTAATACTAACGCCGACGCCCTTTCAAGAGTGGAAATACACACCAAAGAACTGTTTGACCTAGCAAAATATGTCGATGAAGTGAACAGAAAATTAGAATCCCCAGACGAAGAAAATGCCTCTTTATATAATAATCCACCTGAAGACAGACTCTCAGACTTTGTCAACGAAGATATTCCGGAACTGCCCCCCTCCATCGAAGAAATACTAGAACAGCCGAACTTAGATCAATCACAAAGAAAACAGGAAGAAAATCAAGAGGAATCACAACAAAACATACAGGAAGATCAACGGGAAACATCAGACGACGAAACGAACCACACTGCAATAGAGGACCCAATATTAGGCATCCCTATATCTGAGAGACCAATCAACTACTACAACAACCAAATCATCTTCAAAACAGTTAATTACAACCCTCGATCTCCAGTAACATTACACATCTTTCCAAACAAACAACGCATGTACGTCCAACTCTCGAAAAGCGACCTTAACCCAGATATTACAAGTTTCTTTAAGAACCACCTCCAACCGAAAAGGAAATATGCATGTCTCTTCGAAAGCGACGAATTATATAAGAAAATATGCGAAACCATCAGGAAAATATTCAAAAACAATGCTTACGACCTAATTAAATGTAACGTACAACTAGAAGATGTGAATTCAGAAGAAAGGCAAAAAGACTTAATAAAAAAATACCATCAAGGCATAACTAATCATAGAGGAATAACTGAAACAGAACTCCAAATAAGGAAACGTTATTTCTGGCCCAATTTGAAGAAAGATATCGAAGACATCGTTAATTTCTGCGATATCTGTCAAGAAAATAAATATGACAGACTCCCACCAAAACCAAAATTTATGGTCACACCTACACCCACAAAACCATTGGAAATCGTTCATATCGACCTATTTCAAGCCAGCGGACAGAAGTTCCTAACCATAATAGACGCATTTTCCAAATATGGACAGGCCTACCCAATAGAAGGAGGAAACGCAGTAAACGTAATTAACGCTTTCCTTACATTTGTAACTCACCACGGACTACCTTCTATGATAATTGCAGATAGCGGAACAGAATTTAAAAACGGAATCATGCAAGAATTTGTCGATTCCCATAAAATATCGATCCACTACACAACCCCAGACAGTCCTCAGTCCAACGGTATGATCGAAAGATTCCACTCAACTTTGATCGAACACTTAAGAATACTCCGAAACACAAAAACGACGTTATCCATCAAAGAACAAATGCCATATGCTTTACTAGGCTACAACAACTCCGTCCACTCCTCAACAAAACTAAAACCCATCGAAGTACTAAACGGACACCTAAATGCAAGAGATCCGTTCGACATAGATATAAAAAGAACCTTACTAAACGATTACATAGAACAACATCGCAAGAAAACAAAAGAAATCTATAGGGAAATCAACGAACGCCTTTCCGAAAATAAAAGGGCCATTATAGAAAATAGAAATAAAACGAGACAGACCCCTATCTCATACAAACCCTCTACTAAAATCTACACTAGGAAAACTTTGAAAAGAAACAAATTACTGCCTAGATTTCAACCCAAGACAGTACTAATAGATAACGCTATAACGATAGACACTCAGACAGCTACTGTACATAAGAAAAACATAAAACACAAACCCGAAAAGAAAACTAATTATAAATCCTCCTCGCAGATTTGCATGCCTAATGGGAGAAGAAATCAAAATGAGAGATCTGAAAGAAAATCCAGGAGTGCTTCCCCTCAACCTGGGACAAGCAAAGATACGTTCTAACACGTACGACTTTATACACTTTTTTGAACTACAACCTATAATGGAAGAAATCAAAACTATCGATGATCAATATCAAGCAGTAACTAAAGCCATAGAAGACGGCCTCAGCTACCCTTATTTTACAAGCTTACAAAATTTCGATCAAGCCCTCCAATTTCAACTAAAATCAGCCAAAGAGAAAATACTATCAATTTATCCAACCTCAAGAAGGAAACGAGGAATTCTAAACGGCTTAGGAAGTATTATCAAGTCCATCTCCGGAAACCTAGACCAGGAAGACGCCGAAATTTACAATACAGCAATACAAACGCTCCAAACAAACCAGGAGAATATTATAAAAAACGTAAATCATCACATGAGCTTGAATTTAAAGATTTTGGATAAGTTTAACGAAACTGTGACTCTTCTAACACACAACCAAGAAACTATTTTCGAAGAAATAGATCAAATCAGTAAAAATCTGAACAAATTTGTATTCGATTTCAATCACTATCTGCAAGCCAGAAATGTACTGGATGAATTAAACCTATCCCTCCAAATTATCCTCCAACTCCTGAACGATCTAGAAGAGGCAATCACATTTTCCAGACTAAACACCCTTCACAATAGTGTCCTGAGAAAAGATGAATTAGAATGGCTAGTGACAAAAATGCTAGAACACCACAGCGAAGATCATCTCCTATATACCAAAGATGAAGACATCCTTAATTATTACGATATAATAAGCGTAGACGCTTACTACACGAACCACACTATCGTATTTATCCTACACTTTCCCATCTTATATTCTAAGACCTTCACATACTACCACCTGTTCCCAATACCTACGCAAAATTCTACAATAATTATCCCTCCAGAACCGTACCTTTTGGTTAATGAAGATACCTTTCAATACTCCGAAATTCCATGCAAAAAAACCAGTGCCGAATACTTATGCAATGAAAAAGCGTTGCAAACAACAACGAAAACTGAAGACTGCATCAACCAGATTCTTCAACTGAAAAACACAGAAGCCTCTTGCAACTATATTCCAGTGCAAATACAGAACACAATCATCCAAAGTCTATCGAACTCCCACTACGTAGCAATATTTACTGGACCCACAAAAATAACAACTAAATGTTCCACAACGAAACCAATGGTTCTGCAAGGAGTATACCTGATCGAACTTCCACCAAACTGCGAGTTCAGAACACTAGAACAAAGGTTTATTAATTCCAAAACCACTATTGAAGGCGAACCATTAACATTGCCACAAATTAAAACAAGCAACATACAAAAACTAACAAGATTTAAACCATTGAAGATAAGCCCTTAGACGACCTCCATGAACTCATTAAGCAAGCAAACCAAATGGAACCAATAGAAGCCGAAAAATGGAACCACATCCACAACCACTTCTGGATGACCCCCATCTACATAGGCGTTACAATTCTCATAATTTATCTTTGTTATAGGCTAAAGAATAACAGACGCAAGAGAAAAGACCAAAGAAAATCCAAACCAACAGAAGACGAAGAGAACACCAAAGTTTTGTTCGTCCCTTACAAAACTTCCCCAGGGGATGGAGAAGTTACAGTACAGTGAACCAACTTCCTGTATACGAAGCCATACATCTAGACGCTGAGTTTGCTAAATTCCAATGCAACATTCGATGAAACATCCGATGCCGACGAAGCAATATTTTTATATAAATAAACGATCGATTTGTATTATATTCAGTCTGATTTTAATTATATTATTTTTACCAGTTTATTGTGTAGTTTGTAACAGTGTAGTAAATAAAAGTGTTTTTAAAAAGTGAGTTTTTAAGTGGCAAATCGTATTTAGTACATTACATATATCTTAAACATATTCATAATATTGCGGACGATGACTGACAGATGAATGGCAAATTAAATGACACAGAACAACTAAATTATCACGGAACATGAAATATAAATTACAAGAGATGCAGGTGATGTTACGTTTAAAAGACAAAAGATAAACGAGATGTGACTTTTCGCATTTTAAACACTAGTGTTTAAAGAGTAGTTTTGTGTCTGTCAAACAATAGATTACTAAAGATACTGAGAGCAAATTTTTAGGTGGAAAAGGTGGAGAAAGATGTAAGGAAGTATATAAAGAACTGCCATGAATGCGAAGCACAACCTAGTCATAAAGGAAAATTTATCATCACGGACACATCTATAAAACCGTTTGATAGCATTTACATAGACACAATAAGTCCTTTTGTAGAAAGTAACAACGGGAATCGTTATTGTATAACAATATTATGTGAATTAACAAAACACGCGGTTATGATACCGGTCATTAACAAAGAGGCAACCACAATAGCAAAAGCTATATTTGACAATTTTATACCAAACTATGGATTGGTGAAAGAGACAAGGACAGATCAAGGAACGGAATATAAGAATGAAATAATGAAGAACTTAGCGGAACTTTTAAAAATAAAACATAATTTTTCAACAGCATACCACCATGAAGCGATAGGTAGTTGTGAAAGATCACACAGAACGTTTAATGAGTATATAAGAAACTTTATCAAAGATTCTAGGGATAGCTGGTGCGAATTTGTAAAAATGTTTGCATATTGTTATAATACAACACCAAACACGTATCACGGATACACTCCTTTTAGGTTATTATACGGTAGAAAACCCAACTTACAAGAATTTTTAAATGTAGAAATAGAACCGTGTTACAATCTTGAAAGGTATGATAAAGAGTTGAAATATAAGTTACAGTACGCAAATGAAAGAGCCAAACAGTTTTAGATAAAAAATAAGTTAATTAGAGTGAATAATATTGAAAAGGAACCTTCACCCGTAAACTTTAGGGTAGAGGAGTCAGTTATTTTAAGAAATGAGGAAAGAAATAAGTTCGATCCACTTTATTTAGGTCCGTTTAAAATAACGGAAGTAAAAGGAGTAAATTGCGAGATTACATCTCAAAACAATAAAAAACAAATCGTTCATAAAAATAGGTTGTATAAATACCATAACGAAAATATTTGTAAATAAGTGAAGTGTGACAATAAACAAACAAACAGTGTTTAATAAACAAAACAATTAGTGAGAACTATTAACGTTATAGGTAGTATCGAAAATTTATCGACGATCATTTTTCTCTTCCAAGAGGGGATGATGTGATGATCCCAAAAAGACATTATTCAAAAACACATTGTTAGATTTGTGTAAACAATAATTTCAAATATTGATAGCGGCCAGTGAACTGACAAAGGACAGTGAAATAGATAACAAACACGTCCGTTTTGTAAATATCTTATTCGCACGACCCACAAGGTCAAGAATACGGGGCCGTGACTGTGTTAGCTTTAACCCTTCGTTAGGCGCGCGGGTGACATATGTCACCCATCACTATATAACATGCGATAAAACTACAGTTATTTCTATCTGTGCCGCACCCATCTCAATACCTCTCCCAGAGACATTGGTAATACAGCTGTAATCATCAGTACTACGATCGCAAGCGTCAGGTGCATTTCAAAGCAATAAATATCTCATTGGGTGACAGTTGTCCCCCGCGCGCCTATATATATATATAAATATATATATATATATATATATATATATATATATATATATATATATATATATATATATATATATATAAGTTAGCCATTTATACACGGTAAGTATTTTTTTTCATACTATAAAACATATCAGTTAAGTGCTTTGTCGGTTTTATTAGTTTATTATTTTTTTAGCCAATAATAATATAATGGAACGGAAAAAACCAAGAATTGAACGAAGTAATGATCCAAAAAAATGGATAGAATGGTACAATGATCTGTCTTCCGATGAAGAATTCGCGCTAGATAATGAAAGTGAAACCGATTCAGGAGAAGAAGAGCACGTCTCAGAAAACGAACACAGCACAGATTCCGAACAGGAGTATGATTCCAGAGAAGAGAACGAGGATTCTGATATTGAAATAGTACTCAATAATGATGCATATATAGGTAAGGATAAAACAACTATATGGAGTAAAATAGTGCCACCTAAAAATACTCGTACAAGAGCTCACAATCTAATAAAACATATGGCAGGTCCAAAAGGCGAAGCAAAAAATACAAAATCTGAAAAAGATATCATAGGTCTCTTCTTAGACGATCATATAATTCAGATCATTGTGACTTCCACTAATATTTATATAGAGTCGATTCGAGAGAAGTTTGATCGGCACAGAGATGCTAGAACTACTGATCCTGTAGAAATTAGAGCGTTTATTGGATTACTTTATCTCATAGGATCTCTTAGATGTTGAAGGAAAAATATAAAAAAACCTTGGGATAATTCCAAAGGAAACGGTTTAGAATCTTGTTACTTGACCATGAGTGAGAAGAGATTTAGATTTATAATACGATGTATTCGATTTGATGACATTAGAGATCGTCTTATTCGAAAAGAGTCTGATAAATTGGCTCCCATTCGAGAGATTTCAGACTTGTTTGTTAATAATTTTCAAAAATACTTCACAGTTGGAGAGAATGTGACAGTAGACGAGCAACTTTTGGCGTTCAGGGGTAATTGTCCTTTCAGACAATATATTCCTAGCAAGCCAGCTAAATATGGCTTAAAGGTGTTTGCACTGGTTGACTGCAAAATGGCTTACACACTGTGCCTGGAAACATATGTTGGAAATCAGCCGGATGGACCTTATAAAGTTAGTAGCAAAGCTGAAGACATTGTTATTCGTCTTGTCCAACCAATCGAAGGGTCGAACAGAAATGTTACTGGCGATAACTGGTTTTCTAGTATACCACTTGCAAATCGACTTTTTAATGAAAAAAAACTTACTTACGTTGGTACGTTACGAAAAAATAAACGAGAAATACCAACTACATTTTTACCTGGCAAGAAAAGAGAGGTAAATTCGTCACTATTTGGTTTTAGAAAAAAATTAACCCTAGTATCTTACTGTCCCAAAAAGAATAAAAGTGTTCTGGTGCTATCAACAATGCACTCTGGTAATGATATAGATCGTGATACTGGTGAACAACGAAAGCCAGAGATAATCACATATTATAATATGACAAAAGTTGGTGTAGACCTTGTGGACCAACTTTGTCAAAAAGAAAATGTATCACGTAACACAAGACGGTGGCCGATGGTATTATTTTATAATTTTTTAAATGTGGCAGCAATAAATGCATTATGTATTTATAAATTTCACCAAAAGTATGACAAAATGGTCAAAAGGTCGAAATTCATTGAAACCATAGCATGGGCCCTAATTGAGCCTCAGATAAACCGGAGGTCTAAAATTACAAGTCTTCCTCGAGAGTTAATAAGACGAGCGAACATACTTCTGGGTACCACAGAGGAACCTGTTCAGCAGGAAGTTCCCACTGGATCACGTGGTAGATGCTATGAGTGTGGACGGAGAAGAGACAAATCAACTAGAAAATATTGCAGCAAATGTAGACATTGGACTTGCGGAGATCACTTAAAAGAAATTTGTATTAAGTGTTACCAAAATTAATCATCTAAGACTATAAATAATTTTGTAAGCCATATATTTCTATGTTAATAAATTTTCAGAATCTCTTTTGTTGTTTGTTCTTACTTAAAAAAATTGAATACTTGTTAATAATTTAAATAACACGATATTTTAGTATGGGTGACATATGTCCCCCACGCGCCTATTTAAGTCATATTTTACCGCGCGCCTAACGAAGGGTTAATAATTTCCTATGAATAGATAAGTTCAATACTTGGAGGATGATTCACTATTATTGTTTTTAATAGTACAAACGTATGTATTGTGTATCAATTATATATATTTGTAGTTTATAAATATATGTTATCCCAGTGAGTTTTAAAAACGATATAATTTCCTAATCCTAAAGAATGCTTTACTAGGTAAGTATTTCCCAGAGATGAATGGCTCTATGATTAAAGAAGTATATACGAGGGGCACTTGCTGAGTAACCACCACATCGTGTGTCAAATGCAGCTTTAGAAACGGAAGTAGAAAAAATAAATTCTGTAAACGTTCTAGAAGTCATTATAAAACTTAAATTGTTAGTTGGGTAGGTAAAGAAAATAATAATAAAAAACTCAGATAGTAAGGCATAAATTGTCGACGAGTCGATAATCAAAAATTTCAAGATCCCGTTAAAACGGTGCAGATAGCGGATGCTCCACAAACACAGCCAAATATATGGTGCCCATAAAACTCCAACAACCAGTCTATCTCAGTAAATTAGCCTTGGCGGAGCAAAATCCACTTCACGTGGTGCAGCTTGTAGCTCGTTACAAGAAGGCGTCCGCCAGCGATAATTGACCTGACCTAGGCATTAGTTCACAGTCTAGGTGTCATGAATCTTAAAAAATATTGAAAACTTATATACTGACATCCGCTGAAGAGGCATTAGGCAAACGAATAGTGTATCAAAACGGAAAACCAAACACGAAACCATGGTTAACTCAAAAAATCAAATCACTTGCGGAAGAAACAAGAAAAGAAAAATTTAGCACTCAAACAATCAGGTACGCCGATTACAAAACTATTAGAAACAGAACAAATATAAAGATACAAATGATTAGGAGGGAATTTTGGGAAAATGTTCATCGGACATGGAACATGACTTATATGGTGGAACAGAAAAGATATGAAAAAATTATAAAAAACCAATCACTGAATACATTCATAAGAAAATAATAACATTAGATGAATGGAAACACGATTTCCACGCACTGCATGGTAATACAATAATGAAACAAGACCTGAAGGAAGATAGTATAATGAGACAGAAGACATAACAGCTCCACACAACAGTTATAAAGAAAAAGTTGAAGCAACAGTACTAAAACTGAAAAACAGAAAATCCCCAAAATTGGATGGCGGCAATAACGAGCTACTTAAATAGGGTGACAAAAAAAATACCCTCCTTAATGAGATATATGACCAGAAAAGGGTACCAAAGGAATGGAAAGAAAGCATAACTATACCTGTCTTCAAGCAAGGGGAAAATCGGACCCAAAGAATTGTAGAGGAGTCAGTCTGCTAAGTACGGCCTTAAGATGACTAATAAAAATCATTGCAGAAGAGGTCTCAAGTAGTATTATCAGTGAGGAACAACAAGAATTTAGACGGAATAGATCCACTATCGACGCCATATTCATCCTAAAACAAATCCCCGAAGAGGCCACAGAGTAAAATAAACTCAACTTCTTTTGCTTTATAGATCTGACGGAAAGTGAAGTCATGTGCTGGGTACATCAACTGGTTATAATTGTAACTTATGTAGAATGAAATAAGGTAGATTATTAAAAAAAATGGAAAAGTAAGATAGAACTTCAAAAACCCCTCATATATGATAATACAAAAGAAAAGTTCCTTACCGTGTATTTTGGAGTCAGAAATTCGATAAAGTTGCTCATTGTTTGTAGGTAATTGATAATTTTGTATAGTGTTTAACTGTTCGGTTACAAAATTATAAAGTTGATCCAATTCGAGGGCCCGTATACTAATTATCGCAGAAAAAATCACACTGAATAGCACGTAACACTTCATAATGAAAAGCTTTTTTTCAATTTAGTCGGTAAAATTTATATAAAGTATATAGTTATTATCATACCAGAGGCGCCGTCAAAATATTGAATTCATTATAACAAAACAAACACGCACAAAAATAAAAATGATAAACTTTTCGTTCTTAACAAGTGAAAATAATAATATTTCTGTTAGCACCCATCAAAGATTTATAAACATAGAATGAAGCAGATTTAGGGAACTAGATAACGGTACCAAAGGTAGAATTAAGCCCATTGCAATGGGGAAAGGGATACCTATAAGTGATTGTATTTCATCTCATGCATATTGCGACGATTTAGGGTTTTATCCCTACGCTAGAGTTTTGTGTTTGATCCCTATCCGCTCGCCAACCCTGACGATGTGGTTACTGGACACGCTATTTGGGTCTGGGATCAATTAAGTAATCACTCTTCAAAAAACTTAACAAACATATTGACGGAATTTCCGATAACAAATCGACAACACAATATTCTCCCAAAATGACAACGCTTACGGCAACGTACGACAGGCCGTACTGAGCATAAGTTTAAGTTTCCCGACAACAATATAATGTACACTCTCAAATTTACAATATTATGCAAAAGAAATACAGTAAACTATTCACTCACATTAAAATTATCCCAGGACACGACTTCTCCTCTAGAAGGGGCACTGTGTCTTCAATCGCGCGCTGAACACCCTTCGGGTAGGCTTTACTGGATTCAATCGCTTTGCTGGTTACAAGATCCCCTCGTTCGCTTCGCTGGTCCAAAGACCCACCGCCCCGAAAAATTCTACTTTTCGAACCAAGAAAGTGTTCTCTCGCAAAAATGCTGAGTTTGTTGTTTTTTTGTTGTCTCTTATATTAGAAAACAATATGCTTTACTTTGAAGTAATAAGCTAAACATATTTTAAAACATTGACCTACTTTTGTTTGGCGTACCATATACTGGGTGTTATTTCTAAATGTGACAGTATAATATAACCCTTCAATGGCAATTTAGGATCTAAAATGTCAAAGCAATGTTACTTTTACGTAATATTTTACAGTGCTGAAAGCGAGTCATTCCGTGAACCTCGAGGTATACACGACATTTCGTCCGAACTAGTGTTTTAAATTGAACTTACTGTTTCTAGATAATTCCACAATATATTTTAAAAAAATGTTGAAAACAGTTATTTCTATATTAAATATCATCGTCAGAAGATAAAATGTCCGTAATGCAGCAATGTTTCAGGAACCAAAAACCGCACAGAAAATTAAAAGACAATTTCAATAATTAAGAAAAATTATCTATTTAGACGTTCCACTAATTATGTAATATAAATTTTTTTGGAAGAGATGGGTACAAGAAAGAACAGAACCCCCTCTTTTGACGCCTGAAAAGGTAAAAGGAAAGAAGAAGAAGAAGAACTCGACTAGTGAAAATCGTTTTTTAAAAGAAATTGAAGCCCTTCTTTAAATCTACGACTTTGGATAATGTTTACTGGCAATCGAGAAAAGATTAATTAGTTTATCAACAGCGAAACTTGGTCAAATAAACAATATTATAAATAATAATGAAATTGGCAATGATCTTGAAAATTTCTATTTAAAGAGATAAAACATAGAAAGCGTTTGCCTAATTTTTACTTTTCCGCCCAACCTATCTAATATGCGAGAAAAGTATTGGTTTACCCCAAAAAAAGTTGGAAATTTGAAAGAAAATTTTGAGTTATTTATACGTTTTCCATCAACAACAACCCAAAAAAAAAGGTTTCTAGAAAAAAATCCTGTGTGTATGTCGTCGTCGTCGTCGTTGTCGTCGGCCACTTTTCGTTACATGTCTTGTTAGCACAATACAGCCTCCGGAGTGCACCAAGTCACCAATTTTATGAATTAATATTGTTAAGGACATCTCATAAATGAACCCTATTTATTTTCAGTTCATCAGAGCCAGCACAACGGGTGCTATGGTACTAGAAGTACGACATTTTAATCATTTTTGAGAAATTTCAGTTTGTTAGCACGATACAGCCTCAGGAGTTCAACAAGTCACCAATTTTATGATTGAATATTATTTAGGACATCTCACAGATGAACTCTATTGATTTTCAGCTCACCAGAACTAGTACAACAGGTGCTACAGTACTTTAAGTACGAAACTTATGTCATTTTTGGAGAAATTTCAGTTTGTTAGCACGATACAGCCTCCGGGGTATATACAAGTGACCGATTTTATGATTTGATATTATTCAGAGCGTCTCAAAGATTAACCCTATTGATATTCAGCTCACTAAAGCCAGTACCACGGGTGCTATGGTACTTGAACGTTCGACATTTTTGTCATATTTTGAGAAATTTCAGTTTGTTAGCACGATACAGCGTCCGGAGTATATACAAGTGACCAATTTTATAATTGGATATTATTCAGATCGTTAAAAATATGAACCCTATTGATATTCAGCTCAGCAAATCCAGTACAACGGGTGCTATGGTACTTGAACGTTCGACATTTTTGTCTTTTTTTGAGACATTTCAGTTTGTTAGCACGATGCAGCCTCCGGAGTTCAACAATTTACCAATTTTATGATTGAATATTATTCAGGACATCTCACAGATGAACCCTATTGATTTTCATCTCAACAGAGCTAGCACAACAGGTGCTACAGTACTTTAAGTACGATATTTTTGTCATTCTGGAGGACTTTCAGTTTGTTAGCACGATACAGCCTACGGAGTATATATAAGTGACCAATTTTATAATTGGATATGAACTCTATGGATATTCATCTCACTTAAGCCAGTACAATTGGTGCTATCGTACTTGAAGGACCAAATTTTTGTAATTTTTGGAGAATTTTCAATTTGTTAGCACGATACAGCCTCCAGAATGTATACAAGTGACCAATTTTATGATTGAATATTGTTCAAGGTGTCTCACTGATGTCCCTATTGATTTCCAGCTGACTAGAGTGAGTACAATGGGTCCCAATGGGTTATTTTTGGAGAAATTTCGGTTTGTTAGCACGATACATCCCCCGAAGTGTATACAAGTGACAATTTTATGATAGAATATTGTTCAGGGCCACAGATGCGGAAAAGTTGGTTTTAATCTTTAAAACCGTTTATTTTACGTTGTATGAGTTACTAACTGTTGTTAAAAATTTTTAAAACAAAATCTAAGAGTAAATACTCCAGGAATACAATAATTTAGTATATTACGATCCAAGGCTAGAAAGTTGTATTTCCCGAGGCGAAGCCAAGGTTTTAATCACCCACCACAGGGCATCCAACTTTATGGCCGCGTGTCGTATACTATTTTTTATAATTCGCGTATAAAAGAGACTTCATCATAACATTGTTTACAGTGTAACAATAAAATCTCTTTCAACACTTTTTTAGTCATTTTTAGTGTCATACAGTTGGTTATTGTATGTAGTATGTATTTTTATTTGACATTTGACTTTAACCTGGAAACACATTATAAAATGGTCTAACATTGTTCTAGCTAGCAAATTATTATATTTATCGTATCATCGAAGATTAAGAAATTTTAAGAGAAATCTTTATTAGTAATTATTAACATCATAAACGTATCAAAACTTACATAAAACATTAGTTACTCATAATACATTAGTTACCATAATTAAAAAGGTTAGTTACTAAACCATAATACGTTAGATACTAAATAATATTAGAACTGGTTTTCATGAACATGTAAAACAATATTTGACAGTTTCCAAATTTGATGGATACACCTTTGCCTTTAGTGTCCACCACCATTGGTATATCCTCTGAAGATTGATTAGTGACCGATCCAGCACTCCTTTCGATTTCATGCGGTTCCCCAGTGCCTAATCCACTGCCGAAAACATCGCCGATTTGAATTTTGTGAGCAATAGAAACTTTTTTTCTCACACTTTCTTCCAAATACCCTTTAGCAACCTTCGCCGATTCCCATCCACCAAGTTCTTGTAGGTCTAATATATCTCCTCCAGCATTCACAAGAAAATTTGCCGAAGATCTTCTAACGCAGTGACCAGTATACATATTGGGATTTTCAAGTGAGAGATACTCAGCTATTTTTTGAGGTATTTTGGAGAAGAAATGAATTCCGCAGGGCTGCACCGTATATTTTCCCTTTCTATATGATACAAACAATCTTCGGTGAGTAACATGGACTGGCTTTAAAATTGCGTACATTTTAAATAAAAGCACAGTATTGACTTCGCCATCAGATACCACAGCAAAAATCCGTTTCTTGTGGGTTTTTGAGTCGGGAATACTAAAACTTCAACATCTTCCGTGATCATCTTCACTAATTCATTAGTTCGACAGGATCCTCCGATTCCAATTTAAAAAGCCACTTCCGCTCAAATTCGTTGAATTGTTCTCTTGTAAATACTTTTGATTTTTTTGCTCTATATCCAACGTTTTTCTTCTCGATGAAACGTATTAAGGCACCGTATTTATCGATTTCTACTCTTTCCTTCAGTTCTAAAGTCGCTCGCAACATGCAATATTTCGGCCATAAGGATGAAGCAGAATATTCCTCAGAGAGTTTCGCGAAATATGCCAGCAACACAGATACTTCTGCGACTTGAGCATGTACTTTGTTTCGCCACTCACAAAACCGCCGATATTCTTTTTCATAATGTATTTTAGATTTGTCCGGAAGCAAGTTCAACCTTATGGTGTTGGCTGCAGCTAATATATCGTCAGGAATATCGAAATCTTGCATGATTTTAAAGATTACTTTTTGAAATGAGAAATGAAATGACATAAAACCGTTTTGTTTGTATTTTCGTATCACCGTTGTCAATGATTCGATAAAGCTTTGAATGTAACTTGATTATTAGCGATTTAACACCGTCTCGGACATTGATAGGTGACTCGGCTATCGCCTAGTCACCTAGCAATGTCCTCGACTATTATAAATCGCATAATAATCTCGTTACATTAATAGCTATAAATGGTCCTAAAGGTAAATTTGAATAAATTATATATTGAAAATATTAATAAATAAAGTACGCTAACGTTTATTCATCAATGATTTGTTTATTTTTATAGTGTATAGGGTCAATATAAAGGTATATATAACGTTCGATTTTTGGGATAAATCACCAGATATCTATGTGAAGATACATTATAGAAATAATTCTGTTCATGATATAGTATAAATAGATCACAAGCATATACGAAGAAGCTCTTTTTCAAACAAATAATCATCCTCAATTTGTTTAAATGGAAGGTTATTTACAATTTACACAATTGTTCGATCATAATATTGTAACGCGAATATTCGCCGAGCTGTCGGAGATTTAATATTGGCAAGCCTGTCGACGGAGGGAATTCAGATCGCGCACTGCACGAAGTTAGAAGTCAGTTCTCCTTGTGCCGTCAATGAGTAAACACGCATTTCAAGTGATATATTTTGCATGTGCTCTGGGAGCCATAACATTATTTCACAAAATCCCGATAAATTATATCTAGGGGAAGAAAATATCTCTCGATATATTATCGGGCAGGTCTGGCCCGATAATCTACGGAACCGGCGAGTGTCGATAAGCAAAGGATACCAGTAGAATTGGTAGATTAAGAAAACCACGTGGAAAATTTCTGTAGACGGCTTATTAGTAGGACTCATTATCAAGGTAAACGGTTGAAAAGACTTTCTCGAAATTAACAGTTCTATAGGTAGATTAACGTAGGAATAGCTTTGAATCGTAGTTTATTGAAGTATGTAGCCTGGATTTCATGGAATAATTTTTGATACATTTCACAAATTCTTATCAGTTCATTTTCGTTATTGCTTTGTACATTTTTTTGAAATAAGAATATGTCACGGGGGCTGAATAATATTCAGGGATGTGTCCAGCGACGTAGTTTTTATATTATGGTTTTTTTTGATATCGTAGTTTTTTATGCTAAGCTAAACAGTCATATAGTTTTTATTATCAGTGCAAATGGCTTTTATACAGTTAAAAGTCAGGATTTATGATTATTTGCGAATTTCGGGTGATGATAATATAGTCAGTATAATGGGATATTACGGGGGGACGTCGAAAATTGGACCGGGGTAAAATGTAAATCCTATGTAGAGGCTAATTTGTTTCTCTATTTTAGGGGGGGTTTTTTGATTTGGATTTTAATTCGCTGATTGAAGCTTGCGGAGTCAGTGAGACCAGTTCCAGGAGAGCTGGAATATTCTGGAGCGACTTCAGTTGCTGTTCTGGGGTCCGGAAGAAGGATTAGTGAACAGTTTTCCTTCTTATTTTTCATACATTTGTACATTCACGTTATCCGTCACATTTCACAATTTTTATATGTAAGGTTTTTATTTTTCTCCTGTTTTTTTGCGACAATTAGTATAATTTCATTTTTCACTTGTATTTAAAATTGTAATAATTTGCTTCATAATTTAAAATATTGGGCTGTTGGCTCTGAACGCTAGGATACCACGGTACGTACCTGGGTGCTGCGTTATTTAGTTAAGTTTTCGAACTCTGACGATTTTATGTAGATAATTTTGCGCCGTACATAATTTCGACTTATATTTTTTTAGCAACGCTAAGCTCGTTTGCTATTTAAATTTTATGCCTATACATTTATTTATATTTATATTCATATTCGTATAAATTGCGGAAATGTGAACCCATGTAACTGTACATTGGTAATTTTTGGCATTAGATGTTTCATTGTATTTTGAGAAATTGTACATGAACCATTTGGTCGTTTCTCTATAATTGTAAATTTGAGACATCGGTGTAGTTTGGGGCCCTCAGCTCTTCTGCACCCTGAGTTTGAAGCCTTCAGCTCAGCTCAGATATTATAGAACCTGCTATTTATTTATTTAAACGGTGACATTTGTTGTAAACTTGTAATAAATACTTTGAAAACAGACCTATGGTCCAAAGTGAATAAATAAAACTTCAATCAGGGGATACTTGCTGACTTTTATTTTTTTTAATAATAACTTACCTATCAGTTTAACCTTTGGAGTGTGTAGTTAGTGTTGTTAACCCACTGAGGAGCTGTGGGCTAACTTAAGAAGTCTTGGGTGCTTGCCAAAACTTCTCTGGCACCCTTTTTGAGCGAGCACTGAGGGTTAGTAGCGTTTTCTCGTTATAATATGTCAAAAGTGCTGAATAAAACCATCTATGATCTGACCAATCAGGAATCTACAGAATTGCCAACTTTAATTCAAGCCACTTCTAGTTTAAAAACAGTGATTATGTAATTCTAAAAAAATAAATAAATGCGAATTATAAAAAATATTGAGTGAAACTTGTGTCACAATGAGTTTCTGTAGTACTCGTGATTTGCACCGCTTCGCGGTTCGTTGCGCAAACTTCACTCGTACTACAAAACGAGTCATTATAACACTTGTTTTACAAATAACTATTATAAAATACAACCGTTTCTATAATTTTTACAGTCTAGTAAAGTTATTGGATGTTCATGCTCCACCAGCATCAAGGAAGTTTGAATTTAAGAGCCCTTTCAGACTAGGATACTGTATCCAAGATACAGAATTTAAGTCAGATACAGTCAATATACATTTATAAACACATTTTCTCAGTACGAACACAATATCAGTGCTATACGGGGCTTTTTATAAAATGGGCATTGAAAAGTGCGTTATGCTGTGGCATATTTTATACAAAAAGAAAAATGTTAAAAGGAGACGAACTATATGGGTTAATCCTATAGTAGAGTTAAGGGAAACTAAAGGAACTTATAACTTACTTCACCAAGAAGTTCTACAAGATCTAAAATTATTATCGAATGTCTATTGAATCGTTGCGCAAACTTCACTCGTACTACAAAACGAGTCATTAGACACTTTTAGCTTGTTATAAGTTTTTACACGTATCCGTATTGGAGTTACGTTGACGTAAAGAAGTCGTCAAGAAAACCTTTTTAGCAGATAACGTATCGTTTCGTGCTAAAACCAGGATGGTCAACGTACTATTCTGTGTAAAAGTAAAAAAAATATGAAAAAAAAACTAAAAATGAACTTTGTTGTTATAATCAATCCAAACCAATATCAAAGAAGAGATGTAAAATAACACTAATAGCACAGAATACTGATTTTGGTCGGGATACGGATACGTTTACGTATATGGAGAAGGGACGTACCAATCCGTTCAACGCATCGTATCGGCCGAGCCGTAACGGGTCTACACATGCGCAGTTCGTTACGGATACGTGTGAAATTTAAGACAAGCTAAAAGTACCTATTGTGACACTTGTTTTGCAAATAACTATTTGCTCATCCCTATCTGAAAATACGTTGCAAACTATATTATCTAACAAACATATAGAGTACTATTATTACTTTTTTTCATTCTAAATAATTCCACAATATACTGATAATAAAAAATTATAAGAAATAGACAATTGCTTCGATATTGTTATCATCGTCAGAATGACAGAAGTTACATTTCATGTGATGTCTATCTGATGTTTAATAATTATTTTAGGCTAGACCAAGAAGTGACCCACCTTGTGATTGACTTAAAATACAGGGCGTCCCAGAAGTCAGAGGCCAAAGCTTGGGAATGAGTAGGTGGTGTTAAGATAATGTCAGTAGGTACTTCATATAATTTTATTTCTACAAGTGTTGAGTTATAGGGCTTTAAAGTTAGAAATTAAAAATACATTTTCATTCATAACTCCAAAAGTATAATTTCGAACTCTATGAAAATTTGGTGGATTGTCAAGTACATCTATTCATTTATTTTGTCCAGACCAGTAAGTATACTTATGTTGCAGAAAGTCGGGATTGGACTTGGCTCACTGGAATATAAGGTCAAAACTTTGACAAGGCAACAAACTTTAAAATACTGTCAGTTTATTATCCAACTATTTTTCTGAAAAAAGAAGGTCCAAATCGTTAACATCAGTGGTTTCCGAGAAATATGGAATTTCGTAAGACACCGCAGAGCACATTCAGACTCTATCATTATTTAGGAAATGGGTTATAACCAAGTAGACTGCCGCAGAGATTAATTTCAGTAGGAACGCAAGGGAACGGCGTTCCCTTACCTACCAAGAGTGCCGGAACGCAAGTAACTCTAGAACTGCAAATTTTTAAAAATTGTAGGTACGATAAATTTTAGGCTTTGCTCGCGAGCGGCTCGTAAGCAGATAATAAGCGCCCTAACAAGCGATTGTGATGCACCGAATCAGGGAGGGAGGTCAGTCATCTCGTCCGTACCACACAATAACAAAACAATACCCTTCGCCTACCCCCTCCATTCCTTCACCACGCCCCGCCACCGCACACACATGACAGTGGCAGTGGGAAGGTGGCAACACTGATCACAGCGTAGGTTACTTGAACACTTGAAATTGACGCGTTTCAGTCACAAGTTGCATTGCACCCCATCATCACTGTTTTGTAATCAGTTCGTTTTTGAATCGCAGTTCGTTGTTCGTGTTTGTTTATGCTTACTAGTGTCTAGTGCTAGTGCACCTACAAAAGTTTACTACTCGAGTAATGACTACCAAAAAATGTTTTGATTACTTTAAACCTAACCCTAAGAAACAAAAAGTTAATGTATATAATGAGAAATGCAGTTTGGAAGCATCGACCACGACTCCAATTGTTGATCAAGATAAAAAAGAAGACGCTATCGGAATCAATGAGGAGGATTACTCTTCAACTTCCTCATCGGACAAAGAAGTATCCAGGTTGGTGGGATTAAGATATGATTCAGACGAAGCTGAGATTAGTAATGAAAATAGTGATTATGTTAATGGGGGGGAACACCCAGTTTGTTGATCTCTTGAACAAATTGCTGAATTTGAAGCAAAAAATCCATGGTTAATTGTGAACAAAGAACTAGGTTGTAATATTTGCAGAAGCGTGAGTCCTCTAGGTGCCGAGAAAACAAAGGACCTAAAAATTAGTGAGGAGTGGATTTTAGAAACTGTTGCCGCTTATGGAAACAATAAAAAAGACCAACAATCCTCTTTTAGGAAAAATATGTTTTTACACCGTGGGTCTCGAGCTCACTCTTAAGCCAAAAAAATACTCAATGAAGCAAAGAAAGATACATAGAAAAATGCTGTTGCTTCTATTCATCAAGAGCAGCAGATTGTTGCTAAGCGCATTTTCCGCACGGCTTATAAATAGGCCAAACGATATAGGCCGTTTTTTGAGTTTGAAACAGAAATCGATATTCAAATAATCAATGGTTTGTATATGAGCCGAATACTCCATTCAAAAGTTGCTTGCTCCAACATAGTTCATCATATTTCTGAAGAAATGAAATCAGACTTAATAAATGGCCTAATCAAGTTAGACTCTAAATTTTCACTGATTTTGGATAATGCCACTTAAGTTTCGAACAAAAATGCTTTGGTGGTTTATATCAGAACTATTTTAAAAGTAGTGCAAAACCCTATGACAATATTCTTAACACTTTTTGAGCTAAATAGCACAACATCAGCTGGTATTTTACAAGAACTTTTAAATAAGTTACAAGCATTAGGTCTAAGCTTAGAATTCATGAAAGACTATATGATTGGTCTAGCTTCTGACGGTGCATCAGTGCTACTAGGTAAAAAAGCTGGCCTTGCTATGCAGCTTACTGTTCATTTGGCACTGTTTAAACTATCGTTTAGAACTTGCCGTCCACGATTCGGTAGAAGAAGTAGCTGGAATCAATCATTTAAAGATATTCATGGATAAAATTAGAAACATGTTCAGTTGCTCTCCGAAAAATAGCAGGGAGTTTGTAGAAGTTGCTAAAGGACTAGAGAAGCAAATTTTGAAAATTGGCTGTGTTTTAGATACTCGTTGGGTAGACTCCAGCTTAATGGCGGTGAAAGCAGTATGGACAGATTTTAAAGCTTTGCACAATCAACTTTTAGAAGCATCTGGAGATAAACAACGGGACTCGAAACAATGTTCGACATACAACGGGCTTTTTAGCACATTGTAATCTACAACTTTTGTACACAACCTAGCGGTAATGTACGATACTTTAGATGAGTTAGCGGATTTATCCTTACAGCTTCAGAAATCAAGCCTCAACTTAAGATTCACAGTAACGTAACCATGTTAATAAACGTGTTTGAAAACCGAGTTGACACCATGGGTAGACGTGCAGTGGAAGCTAAAATTGCTACATACAATATGAAGTTTCAAGATGTTGAACTTTGTGAAAGAGCCAAGATACCGATTATTCCAGAAAAACAGTTCTACCGGAACCTTTCTAACAACTTGACTTCAAGGTTGCTACCATCTTCAAATGCATCTGAAAATTACGACTCCATCATGAATGACATCAAAGTGATCCACCCCATGTATTGGCCAAAAGACTTATCTATCACCTACGTAGAATACGAGATCCAGCGAATCTGCGATAGTTCAAGATTAGCAGCTCTCGGGATATAGTTAGAGACTTTAGACAATTTAAGCAGGGACTGAAGCCCATGCTAAGCGCACAGAAACCTACTATTCTTGCGCAGCCGCCGTCGTTTAAGAAACTGATCTCAATCATAAATAGTATTGCAGTGTCTAGTGCTGAATGCGAACGTGGCTTTTATTCAATGAATTTAATTTCTCTGTTTTTTTTTATTATTTACAATTAGTTTTTTTATTGTTTTTGTAATGTTTTTGTTAAATATAAAGAATTACAATTCAAGCTGTAACATTAAAAATAGATTTTAAACATTTAGACTTTAGATTTAGACTGATATGTATTATTAATACTACTGTACTGAAGGCATAAATAAATAAAAATATAAAGAAGGCTTTATTTGTGTTTATTTCACTATTCATTGAAAAAAAGTATATTGGTTACCGGTATTGTAAGCTTCTTACAAAATGGTTGGTGCAAATCGAAACAAGCTTATAGGAAATTCAGAGTAGGCTATAGGCTCCGAAATGTTAACAGGGGTGAGGGTGAGGGAATGTTTAACTAGGCCTTATTAGAAAATAGAGATGGTGGTTTATAAGAATAAATGAGCGATCCCACACCCAAAACTTTAGAAATTAAGCACTGAACTGCCGTCAATTATTTGTTATATGCATTAACCATCCTTTTTTATTTTATCAAGTAGGAAGCTGTCAATGTATGTATCATGTGTATGTACAAATTAACTCATAATTTTCATAAAAACGTATATTAAAAGTAAAAATTATCCAGAGTAACATAATAAAAAAAATCAAACAAGAATTTTAATCTAATAAATGTTCCAAATGTGCACCTCCTACCTCTACACATTTATTGGGCCTACTAATAATGTTTCGTTATACTTGAAACAACATTCAGTGTAAATACAACTGTCCATCTAAACGACCATCAATTATAAATGGACCAACTAAGTGGTTTTCAATTATCCCAGCCCAAGCATTTACCATAAACCTTTGTTGATGCCGTGTGGATTCTCATAGGCCCACAAATGTGAATTATGAGAATTTACAACGCCATTTCTCGTAAATCCCGCTTCATCAGTGAACAATACTGATTTAATAAAATCTCAATTAGGTTTTTGTTTTTCTGAAAACCAGCGCGCATATTGAAGGCGTGCTGGATAGTCTCCTGGATCCAAACCCTGTACTTTTTGAAGATGGTACGGACGTTAAAGATTTTCTTGAAGTATTCTATGCGCGGTGTTTTTTTAAACATTAAGTTGGATTCCATGGTTTCTAATACTTGATGTACGGTTGTTATCTGCTTCATCTAGGATATCCTACTCTAAAACAATAGTACGTATATTTCTTACGGGCCTTTCTATAGATTGAATGCATATCTGCATATTAATTGAACGAATATTCTGACATTTCAAGAATACAGAAATAATTAAAATTACAGAAATAATTAAAATATTCTTATTTAACTCCGAGTATGGCAAAAAAATTGATAGCTTCTTACTTGATAAAACTACATTTTCTAAACTAAAGGATAGTTACCTTTTTTGCCCTGAGAGGTGGGGTGGAAGCTAATGCCTTCCCTCGCAACGGGCTGTGCAACGTTGCGGGTTCGTGTGGGACTCTCACCTCACTAAACCACCCTCGTCTTTGTGAGTAGGAGGAGCCGCCGGAAAAAAGCAATATGTACATAAGCGTTCCTCCTGTACATGTTTACTCTTGTGTGTTCTGTGTTCTCTATCCTGTTCTTCTTCATTTCTCATGACATAATATATGCAAAGATTTTATTCCAAAGAGCCTTGCTTTTGATCATAGTATGTTTCCTATCTCTAGATTCCTATTTAGGATAACGATCGCGACCCCTCCAGTTTGTCCATGATCCATTTTTATTTGTCCCTCTCCTTTTATTTGGCTCGGACACTATCATGATGTCCGTGCCCGCCCTAGCCGCTTCATCGATAGCCGCGTCATGCGCAGCTCTTGCTCTGCCCAGATTGACCTGCATTACTAGGTTTGTTCCAGCAGTGAGTATTGAACATTCTGAGCATGCGTAATATGAATTTCGTGTTCCAGCAGATACAAAATTTTCATGTCACAAAATGTTTAGCGTTCCAGCAACTTACAGAACATGTATGGAACTTGTACCGATCGTGCAAAAATGTTCTGTGTAATAGATGGGACTTTTTGAACATTTTATAAAATTAACCTCAAATTTCGTTGCGAGTTGTGTCAAATTTTCGTTTAATATTCTAAATTTCTATATAACACAGGTTATATACTCCACATATTTCTAATATGGCAGAAGCAGTAATACTAGACATGATTATAAATAATGATGTCAGCGACAGCGACTCTTCCATAAGTGAAATTCAGTTGTCTGATGATTCAATTGACGAAGAATTATTTGAAGACAGGCAGAGGCCAAAAAATAAAAATTATATTGAAGAGACTGTTAATATATTCAGTGACGTTGAGTTTGTTGAACATTTTCGAATAAATAAAATACTAGCAAATGACATTGCTGAACGATTTAAACAAAGTAACATATTTAAGCACCAAAGTGGAGGCAATGATAAAATAAGTGCTACTGACCATGTTTATATTTTTTTATGGTTTGCTGGGCACCAGACGGCATCATTTAGAGATGTAGCGGACCGATTTGATATTACAATTAGTAGTTTATTTCGAATAATTCGTAGATTAATCTACTTTTTGAGCAATTTAGCACCTACGATTATACGATGGCCTAATGAATTTGAAAAGCAACACATTGAAAGAGGATTTCGAGATAAAGGCTTCCCTGGAGTTATTGGCGCCATAGATGGCTCACATGTACGCATTGATAAGCCTAAAACAGATCCAGATTCGTATTATAATCGGAAGAAATACTTCTCTATTCAGGTAAGTTTGTAATATTTGAAGTGTAAATTTGAAAATAAAGTAACTTATTTTAGTTGCAAGCTGTGTGTGATGATGCCAGAAAAATTAGAAGTTTGTTTGTTGGTTTTCCTGGTTCTGTCCATGATGCAAGGGTATACAGAAGGTCTCCTCTCTCTCAGGATTTGAATGAAAAATGTGGACAATATTTTTTATTAGGGGACAGTGCCTACCCTTGCTCTCGTCACCTGGTTGTGCCATTTAAAGATAATGGCAACTTAAGTCCACGCCAACGACTTTTTAATCAAAAGCTGGCCAAATCTAGATGCATTATTGAAAATTGTTTTGGGATACTTAAACAAAAATTTCGACAGTTATACCACTGCAAATTTCGGAAAATCCCAGATGTTGTTAATTTTATACGAGCATGTTGTGTATTACACAATTTAGCAATTGATGATCATTATGTGTATGAGCAGCCAGAAGAAGAGTTACATGAACACAATCCTGTGGACAATGAAGATGAATATTTTGATAGAGATGCTCCAGAAGGGGTTGCATTTAGAAATTACCTTCTTACTACATTAAATTTGTAAATATGATTGTTACAAAGATCAATTTATATATTTTAAGTATTATGTGATAGATTATGGAGGTATTACATTGAAATATGTATGTGCTTTCTAGTGACGGTTTGTTAAATATATAACTTTTATTAAGATATTAACCTAGTTGATATATTTATATATTTTGAACTACTTTCTCAACAATATTTATATGCTATATAATAAGATTTGATCTCAAAACATGTTAAATAAAAAAATATGTCTTAAACCTATACTATCTACATTTAAAAACTTATTTTAATAGATTTTCAATGTATTATCAAACCAAAAAATAAACTGTTGAAATAAAACTCAAATAAACCATCTAAAATTAATATACTTCAATACATATTCATTTAATCACTTAGTTTTTTTAAATACTCTTTTAATATATTGTTCCTTTCTTGCAGTAAATCATTTTTCTTCTTTGCTTCTAGTAATTTTTTATTATCCAACTCCAACTTTTTATTAGCTATTGAAATTTGTTCTTTTTGGTAGTTTAACCTATCCTTTCTTATCATCTCCAAAACGTCATTTCTTGTTTTTTTCTTTTTTTTCAATCTGTCTTTTTCATTTGGTTTAACATTAGATTCTTGTGTAGGATTATTTGATGAGCATGGATTCACCAAATCATTTATACATTCATTCTCTTGCTCTGTTGGGATACATTCTTTCACCTTTACAGACTCTGGAATTTCTACATAAGTATTTTCAGATAATAATATTTCAGGATAAATTTTTTTTTGTTTTACAAATATTTCATCCATCTCTTTTTCGAATTCAAAATATTTGTGACCTCTTCCGGATTTATTATTATTGTCAATGACGCGTTTATAGCTTCTCTCGAGTGTTTTAAATTTATTATTCACTTGAATACCAGTCAAATTTAAGCCAAAACTGTCATTTAAGGAAGCTGCAATAATTTCAAACATTTTCTTTAAATTTCTTATGGTTATTCCCAATTTTTTTCTATTATTTTTATACTCAGCTATTAGTCGCAATGTAATATTTCTAGGCCAGTGGGTATATTCTGTAGTTTGCGTATATTCTGGAGTTTGTGTACCCGGCAACAGCAAATATTCTCCTAACTCTGTAATAGGATTTATCAAATGTAAAATTATATATTACTTGTTTTATTTCTATACTCACCTGCGTCAATTTCCATTCTACTAATACTAAAATATTTATCGAGTAAAGCAACTATTCCAATGAGACGACCCAACCATATCCTTGTCAAATAGGTTATGTTATACTAAGGAAAAGAAGAAAGGAAATTTTTAGCGTTCCAGCAATAGTGTGCGGAACAAGTTCGTAACTAGTTATACGCGTATAGAAAGCTGTTCGGTACTTGTTCGATACATTCTGCTGGAACAAAGCTACTTTCAGCATCGTTGTTTATTAGGACTCCGCCCCTCCCATACGTCACGATTTCTGTATGTCCCCATAATTCCCTTTTGTTTCTCATATGTGAGGTTTGTGTTACAGCTATTTGTTAAAACCCTAATCTCTATGACTAGTGCCCTCGGTGTTTTACTCGCCGTGGGAACACTGTCTACAATACACGATATCACAATTTATACACATATTTTGGACAACAACCAACATATATATATATATGTATATATATATATATATATATATATATATATATATATATAGTTAATATTTTTAATCTGTGTATTTAATAATTATATTTAATAAGTTTTTTTATTATTATAAGATAATTCGATTTACCTCGTATATTACTCTGGGGTTTTGCTTTAGTGCATACCTCGGCTATAGCTCAATAGATGGCATGGACTGTTTTATACTGAATTGAAAATGATAAATCTTTTTATTATTAATTTGTAAACAAACAGGGTTCTGAGTAAGGCCTTTGTTTTTCCGCAGAATATTTTAAGGGCAATTTAAATAAGCGTCGAACTCAAATTAGTGAACAGTTTAATAACTTTCAACATATAAAAATATAATGAAAGGACATAAAATGGGTGAATTTACATATGATAAATTTGAATCGTGATTTGGCTTGGAAATACCAGTCAAGAAATATTTGTGACTGGTGCAAAGATAACAATTATTTGTTGTTGTAAGGCAAATTTAGGTTATGTTATTTTATTTTTAAATCTGAGGAAGTTATATAATTTCGAAGCCAATTATGGATGAGTAAATGAAGATGATTTAGAAGCAATAGTGAATGAACAATTAACAAGTATGTAAGTAATCCTTAAATCTAAATAAACACTTGAATACTATCTAATTTACAAAGAAGTAGAGTGTCTTACCACAGTTCAATAATTTTTTTCACTGTTTCAGCAAAGTATAAAGTTCGGGGTTGAAACTGATGTAGTCTGGTCAGGACTACAATATAGTCGTTAAGGGATTTAAACCTTAAAACTCCAACAAGGTTTATCTATAAATCAAAAACTGCTACACACAGGATACAGAAAACACTGTTGATGTTATAATTGTTAAGTTTTTTATGTGGATAATTCAAAATATGTTTTGTTGCGAACACGCAAAATATACAAATGGATAAATTACATTTGTAAGGTATGTTTTTCTTTAAGTTTTAATTTATATTGTTAATGATTTTGTCAATAATTCATAAAATCTCTCACCAAATTCAATATGGAGATCTCTTCCATTCAGCTCTGAACAGCCAACCCTTTCTTTTTTTCAAAATTTATTGATAGTCCTCCCTCTTAGCAACCAAAATCTGACTTCCTAGATACCAGAGTTTCATTTTCCTCCGATTGGTTTAAATCTTAAACAGGATCTACTCAAACAATTCATTTCGATTGCTAAATTGGTGTCATCAATCAATATGACAATTCATTGGTTGGTTTTTATAAAACTTGTAACGCGAAAATTTGCCGAGCCGTCGGAGATTTAATATTGGCTAGCCTATCGACTAAGAGAAGTCACAGCGCTACGGGGCGAAGTTAAAATTCAGTCCTGCATTTGCCGTCAAGGTGTAAACACACATTTTTCAACTTAAAATTTTTGCATGTGCTCTGGGAGCCATAAGCATTTTACTAAAAAACCCGACAATTCCGACGTAGGGGAAGAAAAATACGGCTGAAACCAACAACTGGCAGCTCCGACCCGATAGGCTTCTGGTCCAGAATCGGCCGATGACTGTGGGTACCAGAAGAAACTAGTTCCTGTTCTGGTTCCGGAAAAAGGATAAGTGAACAGTTTCCTTTTTTTATTCTTCATTTTCATTAGTAAATTCACATTTATGCGTCACATATCACCGTTTTTCATATAAAGTTTTATTTCTTTTTTTGTGCTAATTATTATAATCTCGCTTTACACTTGTACTTTGTATTTAAAAATTTGAAATCTTGCTTATAGTTTAAAATACGCTAAGATACTACGGTACGTACCTGGTACTGCGACATTTAGTGGATTTTTCTAATCCTGACGATTTTATGCATATAACTTGCGCCGTACATACTTTTGAATTGTATTTTCTCTAGCAACGCTAAACTCGTTCGCTAGTTAAATTTTATGCTTATGCAAGTAAATATATTTATATTGATATTGGTATAAATTGCGGAAGTGTGAACCCTTGTAACTGTACATTGTAAATTTTGATATATATTATCGTTGTATTTTTGAGATATTGTACATGAACTATTTGGTCGTTTCTCTAGAATTATAGAATTGAGACATCGGTGTAGTTTGGGGCCCTCAGCTCTTCTGCTTGACAGTTAATTACTTAAGTTGTAACTGATAAATTAGTTAGAAATTTTTGGATTTATGTAGATTTCGGCCTTCAGCCCATCTACATTCTGAGTTTACAGCCTTCAGCGGAGTTCAGACATTATTTGCAACATTTTTGTAGTGATATTGTAATAAATATTTTGAAAAGAGACCTTTGGTCCACAATGACTAATTAAAGCTTCAATCAGGGGATACTTGCTGACTTTTATTTTCTTATGATAACTTATCTATCAGTTTAACCTTCGGAGTGTGTAGTGAGTGTTGTTAACCCACTAAGGAGTTATGGGCTAATTAAAGAAGTCTTGGGTGCTTGCCAAAACTTCTCTGGCGCCCTTTTTGTAAACTTAATAATTCTTTGATGAATCCACCCCTTCTTCGACTCGAAGCTAGTCGACTGGCGAGCACGGGTTGTACCACGTGAGACAGCCCGCATACCTATAACGAGCACTGAGAGGGTTAGTAGGTTTTTCTCGTTATAATCTTTGTACATAAGTAAAAATGATGAAAATAACTATGTTACAATATAGATAATAAATTAAAATTTTGTTATTATTTTCAGAAATCATTGTACATAACTATAAAAGAATTTTTATTCGCAACAATATCAACAAATCCCTGAACTGTCATAGGATATTCTTCTATTTTGACTGATATAATTTCTATTTTGTCATACAGGGTGTTCTTTTTATAAATGCATGTTTATGACAAGTGTATGCTTATTCTGAATTAAAATATTTACTATCATATATATATATATATATATATATATATATATATATATTGTATATATATATACAGTGTGACCCATTTTTAATGGAAACACCTCCCTAAAATTTGACGTTGTAAATCAATTTTAATATGTTTTTTAAAATGTCAAGTACTAAAAGGTCTACCTTGGGACACAATTTGAACTGTTTATTCCACTTTTCAAGGCATACTTCGACATTTTTTCTTAGTCGAAAATCGGGATTTTTTATTAGATTTTTTTATTGAAAAAATCACTACGCCACTGGATTCAGAGTGCCTCTAAACAGGTGTGACCAAAATTTCATGAAAAATTATTCATTAATAACAAAGTTGTGGCAACTCAAAAATTCGAAAACTCTCACAGCTAACAGTCACAAAAACACCCTATATCAACAGATATAGCCATGAGGATATTTTTTTCAAGATTTCAACAATAAAGTGCCACCAGATGAAAAAAAAATGATGACGTAAATTTTTTTAATGAAAATAACGGGATTACATTCACACAATTCAACTAATAATGATGCGAAAAATTTTAATAAACGTAACTATGATAATTAATCATTGAAATGTTTCGAGTCATTGCAACAATTAATTCTAACTCATATTCTAGTAGCCTCTACTAATCCACCATGTATTTCGATACATTTGTCGTAGCGCTTACGAATGTTTCTGATTACGTTCCATAGTTCTTGAGGGGTAATGTCTGCACAGACCTGTCGAATTCTTGCACAAAGTTCATTTCTATCTCTTGAGCGGTTTTTGTAAACCTTTTGAGTGATAAGTCCCCAGAGAAAGAAGTTCAAAACTGTGAGGTCTGGAGATCTGGGTGGCCAATCCAGAAACGGACTACCACGGCTTATCCATCGGTTTGGAAAATGTCCGTTAAGCCATTGCCTCATAGCTCTCGCATAATGAACTGAACATCCATCTAACTGGACAATTAAATTTGATCGTTCATTGATTGGCAGCTCGTAAATAGCATCCCAAAACTCCGTGTTTAAAAATTCTAGCAACCTCTGCGCATTAATTTTTTTCTCAAAAAAGAAAGGACCAATAATTCGTTCGTTCAATATCCCACACTAGACGTTGATTTTTTGGGAATACTGGCTTTTACAATTTATTACCCAGTTAGAATTATCCGCTGCCCAATAGCGACAATTCTGTGATGACACTACTCCATTTGTAGTGAAAGTGGCTTCGTCGGTATATAAAATATTTTGTAGGAAATTTCTATTGTTTAAATATTCCCCTTGGGCCCAAAATAGTTATTTGTAAAACAAGTGTCACAATGACTCGTTTTGTAGTACGAGTGAAGTTTGCACAACGAACCGCGAAGTGGTGAGTTGTGCAAATCACGAGTACTACAGAAAGTCATTGTGGCACAAGTTTTACACAATATTTTTTATAATTCGCATTTATTTAATTATTAAAATAAAATAGAATTTCATATAATCCCTATTATTAAACTAGGAGGAGTGGTTTGAGTTCAAGTTGGCAATTCTGTAGATTCCTAATTGGTCAGATCACAGATGGTTTTATTCAGCACTTCTGACTTTTGACATATTGTAATCGAATAATTATGTAAATTGTAAGCAAACTTTCATTCAAGCAAAAAGAGGATGATTATTTGTTTCTGTAATACATGTTAACATAGATATCTGGTAAATTATCCCAAAAATCGAACGTTTTGTATACCTATATATTGATCCTTTACAATATAAAAATATAAAATTGACCAATCATTGATAAATAAACGTTAGTGTACTTTATTCATTAATATTTTTAATATATAAATCATTCTAATTCACCTTTAATATAATAATTTGCTAGCTAGAACAACGCTAGACCATTTTATTTATAATTTGTGTAAAGGTTAAAGTCAAATGTCAAATAAAAATATAACTAATACAATAACCAACTGTACACTAAAAATTACTATAACAGTGTTCAAAGAGCTTCATTGTGACACTGTAAACAATGTTATAATGAAGTCTCTTTTATACGCGAATTATAAAAACAATATTCCATACGTCTTGCTTCGTCGCCTTCTTGCAGTGTGTTTAAAAATTTTGGCTTGAAAGGTTTAATATTCTTCACCTTGAGATATCTCCGAATAGTTTCTCGTGGAATATTCAAATCTTATTTTGAAACCCTGTTTTTCAGCTGCTTTTCAGGGATACCTGAGCCGAAAGATGCTAGGAGTCAAAACTATATGTTAGGGACAAAGTTATACAAACAGCGCAAACACTTGGATAATGCTCTCGAAGCAAGGAGCCAGTACAGACGTCAGACAAACACATTAATACTAAAAATCGCCAGACCATCGGCACATTGTATATTTGTTTTTTATACTGTATTTTTAGTATATTGTAAGCAGGGAGTCAAAAATCTCTAATAAAGAACATTTTTAATCTAAATCTATCCAAATCTAAAGTGGCATTCATTATACTGGCATTAGGATTATTTCCGAAATAATCTAAAATGATTTGATCATTCCTGTCATTCCTGTTTCGTCTTTGTACAGGATTACTTTTTAACATCATTTTTGATAGTGCACCAGTTTCATTGAATATTTTATTTATTTTATTTACAGTACCGCAGCTAATACTAGGACGATCTGGATGTCTCTCATTAAATACTCTACAAACCTCTCTAGCACTTCTAGCGTCATCTCCCGAATGGCGTACAATTTCAATTTTCTCTCTTACGCTCAATCTTGCAGCCATGACAAAATAATCCGAAGAACTGTAAGGTGAATATTGTTGACAATAGTACACTTAAATCTTTCACTTCACAAGTGTCAAACTGTAATATCATTTCCATGGCAACTAAGATTTAAATTGAAAAATCTATTAGGTTTTAGTTTTAGTTAATTTGCGTGAAAACTTGAATGTAATTCCGTTATTTTCATTAAAAATATTTACGTTATTTGTTTTTTTTATCTGGTGGCACTTTATTGTTGAAATCATAAAAAAATATATTCTCATGGCTATATCTGTTGATATAGGGTGTTTTTGTGACTGTTAGCTGTGTGAGTTTTCGAATTTTTGAGTTGCCATAACTTTGTTATTAATGAATATTTATTCATGAAATTTTGGTCATACCTGTTTATAGGCACTCTGAATCCAGTGGCCTAGTGATTTTTTCAATAAAAAAATCGCTAATAAAAAATCCCGATTTTCGACTAAGAAAAAATATCGTAGTATGCCCTGAAAATTGGAATGAACATTTCAAATTTTGTACTAAGGTAGACCTTTTAGTACTTGACATTTCAAAAAAAATTATTAAAATCGGTTTACAACTTCAAATTTTAGGGGGGTGTTTCCATTAAAAATGGGTCACACTGTGTATACAACATATTTGTCAATACTTGGGGTGGATAGTATATTCTGGAGTTTTTTGTGTTTAGTGCCATAGCTTTAGGATATTTTGTGTTTATGTGCCTTTGCACTGGATTATTGACGTCTCTTCCCATCGTATTGTACCTAGTTGCTACGTTGGTCTTATGTTTTCTATCCTCTTCCGAGTCAATTCTTTCAGTGAGGATTTCTCCAGCAGTGTCAGGTGTCTTCTTTGGAGTATGTATCTCCTTCTCTTTCACATTCTTTCTTCTTGCCTGCATTTTTCTTATTTATGTTGCCGCGACTCCGTGTTCTCCTGCATTCATATTTTCTCCCGCATTCCTTTACCCTTTGCAAGATCCATCGAAGGTTCTGTGTCACCTTGTTTCACATACCATGCAAAACGGCTCCTTCCTGCAATCTTTTGCCTGGTGGTCCGACCTAGCACAGTTTCCGCACCTGTTACTTCGGTCCACGTCTTTACACACCTTGGCCATGTATCCCTCCTTTCAGCATCGGTTGCATTTTGTTACATTATCCCTTTCTCATATTGTAGCCATTGAGAACCAAAGCTTGAAGGTGGCGATTTTCAGCATCCTCGCGATTGTCTCCGACGTCGCTACCATAGTAGCGGCCGCCTCTTTTCCACTCGTAGGCCTCAACGCCTTGACCTCAGCCCCGTCCTGCTTCCCTGAGCTTCCCATGGCTTCCCTTAACGTCTTTATAATTTCGTCCTCGTGGATATCCGCGTCAATGTCGTATAAATTAGCAGCCGTTTTCGCCGATCCAGCGGAGAATCAACGTACATTTCCCACATTAGTGCATATTTTGATTTTCTTGTATATGTGTGGCCCTGCAGCGCTACCTTTTTTCACTTCCAACAGGAGATTGCCTTCCTTCTTCTTCCTTACTACCTCAATTTCGTCCTTTTCCTCCTTTAGGTTCTTCTTAACCCTCGCAACCATCTCCGCGTACGTCATGTTTCCTGCGTTTTCAATCATGAGCGCCTCATTCTTGAAGGCTATTTTCTTTATGCAACGACCACCTCGTCGGAGAGCTACTCAGTCGTGGGTTATATACTAGTAGAGACCCAAGGAGTAGGTCTTACCGGTTCTCGGGTAATCCTACTTATTTTTACGTAACGAGACGGAAAGATAAGTGGGCGCCACCCTGAGTCCTACTAGTCTATAGGTTACCTAACATCAACTAATCTCAGTCAGCAACGCAAGAAGTTGGAAGGTTATATAAAAAATAGAAACAAAGTTGTTTAAAATCTACAAGTAGTTTTATTGAATAACAGATGAAAATTGAAAATTTATTTACAAGTGGTTTTATTCATGAAAAAATTATAATTTGACTGAAAAATTTTAAAAAAAATGTTATCAAATTTGACAATTTAATTTATGAGTTTAGAAAAACAAACTAGAACTGAAAGTAAATTAAAATACAAATAAAAAAAATAGATTCTGAAGGAAACTAAAGTTTAGCCAAGAATTAAATATTTACAAAGTTATAATTTACATTAGTACAAACTATTAAGTTGATATTATATGAAAATTCGTTGGAAATAATCTATAGTTGTCAAAGATTCTGAACGTTAGTACTTTCCTTGGGTTTTCTTTCCAATGATGATCTGGATGACTTGAAAAATGGATCTGGAAACAATCATCTGGCTGTGCTACGTTCAATCCCTTCGGTTCTGCATAGAGCTGTGGTCCCAGGACAGGTAGAATTCATCCACAAATAAAATGTTTCTGTCGCTACGAAGGCTTAGTCTAGTCAGATGACTTTAGGCCGGTACGGAAAGTTTAGGCCGGATGTTACGAGGGGTAAACGAAATTTACGTTACTCTTTCATCGGCGAGAAATATTATGAGTGGTGAACGAAATTCACATTGCACACCCTTACAACCAGAGAAAATTAATTTTTTTTTAAAAAATTTTTTTTTAAAAGAAGATCCAACAAAAAAATCCTTTTTGAAACAGTAACTACGGTAATGAAGAGAAGAAGGAAAAAAAATTTGACTGTATGCTCTATAAAGGAAGGAACCCGGAGCAGGCATGCTTATGCAAATCGTTAAGAGTATCATTTGTTACAACAAAAATCTGAAATATTGATGATCCTTGAATCAGTAAATTACCACCAACATGGTAAAATAAATAGATGTTTACCTGATGCATAAAATAATACCATTCAATTGCTTAAGATATTAAACCTCTTAACAATAGAATAAACATTACTGATGTAAGCAAGTTCAGATAAGATAGAAAGAGGGAAGAGGAAAAAACATAATTCGATATCGATATAATTTTGGAACAAATTCATGGGAGCTTTATATAACTCCCTAACAGAATAAAGTTTCTGTCAAGCTTAAATTCTTATATAGTTAAAAAAGATATAGACAAATTGAATGTATGTCTAGAAGGATAACTCGAACAACATACATGACCAGATTTTTATACAGGGTACTGGGCAACCCAACAACATACATGACCAGATTTTTATACAGGGTACTGGACAACCCACAAAGAAAATTAAAGCTACTCCCCCCACTGTTTGGTATGATTGAGATCCCTAAGCACCCCCAAGCTACATGATCCAAACTGATCCAGACCAATATCAAACTAGAAGAGGAGTCAAGGTGAAAGAGACTACCTATAAGTTGAAATTGCACCCCCTTAGCAGCAAAGCAAGTCTCGTTTTCCAACATATCTAGATCAACACTAAGACCAGAAGAGCCAAACCACTTCACCCGACGATGACAGTTGAACTCAAAACACACAAAACGGTTCGTTCGGAGTACTGCATACTCAATGATAATATAGCATACCATTACCGCTAAAAAAATAACCTGAAGGATTATTTGAGATACAAAGAAAAATTCCAACACCCACCGGTGTTGAAAAAAATCGTAATCGGGATAAGAAAGAAGAAAAAAGAGATAGAGAAAGCTTAAAAGCTGGATGGTATAAAGATGGTCCAACATTAGCCATCCATTATTTGAACTAGAGTAATAGGTACTCATCAAGAGTCATATCTGCTAAATAATCGATTGTTTTAAGGAAAGTATTTGGGAAAAAGTAATGAACAGAAGTGCAACTTCAATGTTGTCCGTCGTTACCCTCAGGCCGAACTGAAAACAACACCGGGGAAGAATTTCAAAAAGTTACATTCTATTCAAACTCTTTAACTAAATAAAACGCAAAAATAAACTAAACGAAACGGAAAGGATAACAGCGTATATTTAGGCTGATAGATCGTTAAGATGTGTATCTATTATCAGCAACAAATAACTGAAGAAGGAAGAGATAAGATAGAGAATGTGTGTGTGTGTGTGTATTTAAAATACAAACACGCATAGAATGCTCAAAAACCAAAATATAAAGTTATATAGGACTTAAATCGGAAACACTTTCACCATGAAAGTACGAAATTATAAACTATGGTATAGCAAACCACATAGAAAGTTGTCCTAAAAAAAAATAGTTTTGCCAACAACGGAAAGAGAAAACAAAAGTAAGCCGCAAAAAATATACTATAAGCATGTATCAGTACATCAAAATAATCCATAAATTGTCATGTAACAAAAGAACGTGTTTTACTCGTATCAACATACAGGGACGATAAAAATCAAGCGTATACTGAGAACGAAAACGCTACCAAGCAAAAAAGATAATTTCTCAGTACACACAACGAAAAAGATAGGGGATTACTCAAAATTAACTGAATTCAAAGTTTGCCTAAAGCAAGAAATTTCAGAAAATATTCCAGTATAAAGGTTGTTCCAAACTAGACTGATTTCTAAAGGTGCATAACGCAAGAAAATCTCAGAAAATTTGAAACATTCGCGGAAAATAATTTTTGGCGTTTTTTTTTCAAAAAAAAACCCAAAAACAAAAGAGATACGATAAAAAACACAAACGTAATACATCGAATGTATTATACACAACATAATAGCAAGGATCCAAAATAATGTACTTTAGATACAACATCAAGAGAGAACATAAGGCATAGGAAAAATAAAGATATTAGTGCTTTTGCACAACGATAGAGATAAATACAAAATATAGTGTATAGAGGTACTATTTGTTGACAACAACAATATAATGTTCTCAAAAAGAACAATAGTCATAATCAGGTATTTGTGTCTTCTTAAAAGACATTTCACAATCGGTAAAGGTAGTTTCCATAACTTATAATTATATAGGAATACTACAAACATGGTACTAAAAGGAACAGATCATTATTCCAACACTAACAAGTTGTCCTCAACAACCTGTCATACTCAAAGGTGTGGCAATAATTCCTGAGCTTATTTGTAGCCTATATGAACTTACGTCAGAAACTAGATATAATTCGAGAGTATGTTATACAACATATATGACCAACTTTGTTATACTGGGTAGGTGCTGAAAGTTGTCCGAACTTCGCGACAGGAAATTATGAACGTAATCGACAGGAAATTGTAGATGCGGCATAAAGAACAGTCAAGAGCCTCGTACTCACAATATGTGGAACCTAAGGCACGAGCAACCTCTACTGAGCTCACGTACAATCTGACAGAACGGTATTACGAAGCATATAATGAACAAAAACCAACTGCACCAATCCCAATCAAATGATGGAAAAATATGTGGCCAAAAGGTGGTTAGGTTGGAGGGCTCCTACCTCCCCGCCTGGATAATCCTCGGGTGACGGAATTCTCAAGCCCCCAATCACAGAGCATGCTTATATATCGAAATGAGACGAACTATTCCGAAAACTTAAAGCTCGACAAGCGTCAACCAGAAGTATTATTTGATGTTACGAGGGGTAAACGAAATTTACGTTACTCTTTCATCGACGAGAAATATTATGAGTGGTGAACGAAATTCACGTTACATTTCCTGGTTTGTTCGGTTCCTATTTCTCATGCAAGACCACCGGGTCACCGTCAGTGAAAACGCATTCTAATAGCTTCCTTGAAGCTGCCATCCGCAGTTGTAAATTTCATATTGTTAGAATCATTGGTCAAACTTCTCTCACATTCGAAGTTTTTGACACCATTTTGAACCATGAAGACCTCCCCAGTGCGGTGAAAGAGGTGGAATGAACTTAAATACAATTGCATTTTTCACACAATATTCTTTAATGGGGTTAGAGAGGTGAGAGTGCATAAAAAACTCGTGAAGTGCTTTTAACTGATTTCTGGCCCCCCAGAAATTGGTACCATTATCACTAAAAATGGGGGAGGGGTTTCCTCTACGAGAAATAAATCTTTTCAGAGTCATTATAAAAGCTTCTGAGGAGAGGGCAGTGACCAACTCTATATGTACAGCTTTGGTGACCATACACACGAAAATACAAATATATGCTTTTATTACAGGAGCTTTACGTAAATGAGATGATTTTAAATAGAAAGGGCCTCCATAATCGACTGCCACTTTCTCAAAGGGTCTACAGACAGTTATCCTATCACGAGGAATGTGGGACATCAACTGTTCCTGGGGTTGGGCTCTAAATCTAAAACAGGTGTGACAATTTCTAATAACCTTTTTGATTTCTTTTAAGCCATTTAAAGGCCAAAACTGCAATCTAAAGTTGGAGAATACTGTTTGGGCACCTGCATGTCCCAGACGTAAATGTTCATCTTTGAGCATAAGAGAGACAACAGTATTGTGGGAAGGCAACAAAATAGGGTGCTTTTGATTGTAAGGGATATCAGCATTTTCTAATCTGCCTCCTACACGAAGAAAGCCATCTCCTACATCATATTTTGGTGAAAGTGAAATTAAATTTTTATTTTGTAAGCAACCATTTTTCTTTATTTCATTAATCTCTCGTGAGAAGTGCTTATTTTGAAGTGACTTGACAATGCAATGAAGGGAATGAGTCATTTCATCAACTGTCAGAGGACCAATCAATTTTTCTGAGGCCGGTTTTAATTGAAATTTATTATAAATAAATCTTTGACAATATGCTACCACCCTTTGTAGTTTAGAAAATCTAGAGTACTTTTTAAATAATTCGTCCCAGAACTCATGATTTGAGGCTTCCACTAAAGATATAAGGATCGCCTTCTCTTCTTCAGGTAATTCTGGTGGTTGACTTCTGGGTTTAAAAACTGGGAGATTGACAAGTGGGTTCTTTAAACAGGTAGGACCTTCCCACCAAAGTGAGTTATCAATAATTTCTCGTGGAGTTATTCCACGAGAAGGGAGGTCTGCGGGATTATCTTTAGTCCCAACATGATGCCAAATACAATCTAAAGTTAACTCTTGAATCTGAGAAACCCTATTAGCAACAAATGTTGACCAACGCTACGGGTGGGAGTGAATCCAATGGAGTGCAACTTCTGAGTCTGAATATAGATGAACCTTTGTAACAGTAAATCTGTTTTCAAAAATTCTTAAAAGAGCTTTTATTAATTTTGCTAATAGAAGCATAGCTGATAATTCCAAACGGGGAATTGACAAAGCTTTTAGAGGGGCTACCCTTGATTTTGAGGCAATCAAGTGACAAGAAACGGATCCATCTGAATAAAGGGTGCGAGCATAAATACAAGATGCCATGGCAAGAGAACTAGAATCAGCATAACCATGAAATTCTACATTAATAATGGGTTTGTTCGAAAACAAATATCTAGGGATTTTCAATTGAGAGAGATAGGGTAAATTATCAAATAAATTTTTCCATTCTTGGAGGAGAGAGGTGTCTGTGATTTCTGCATCTCAATCTAATTTTAATAACCATAACTTCTTAATAAGAAGTTTCCCAATAACAATTACAGGTGAGAGAAGGCCAAGGGGGTCCCAACACTGTGAAATCATAGCGAGCATTTTTCTTTTGGTGAGTGTACCTTGGGGTGTTACTTGCGGAATTGAAATACTTAAGACATCAGAAGTAGGGTTCCACTTTAGTCCTAAAACTTTGTTGGGTGAACGATCTAGATTCAAACAATATTCACTTGGAGTTTCATTAGTGATGCTGGAGAGAAATTGAGAACAGTTTGAGCACCACTTATGGAGTGTGAACCCGGATGACTTAAGGAGAGTGGTCAGTTCAGAGTACAATTTTTCCAAGTCATTTAAGTCATCGCATCCACCTAACAAATCATCAACATAGGTTTGGGTTAACAGAATATTGGAAGCCAAAGGGAATTCAACTTCATGTTTCAGCGCAACTTCTTGCAATACACGAGTAGCGAGGTATGGAGCTGAATTTGTTCCATAGGAAACAGTTACTAACTCGATGCATTGTAAGGGGAGTGAGGGGTTATCTCTCCAAAGTATATTTGTCAAAAATGTTTGGGTGGGGTTTATCTTTATCTGTCTGTACATCTTCTCGATGTCAGAGGTGAGCACATATTTAAACGAACGAAAGCGTAACAAAATGTCAAAAAGGTTAGGCTGAACTTGATATCCTTTAAGCATTATGTCGTTGAGAGAGAGGCCTGTATTAGTTTTACAGGATGCGTCGAATACAACCCTAAGTTTTGTTGTACTACTGTCCTCACGAATGACAGCATGGTGTGGCAAGAAATATTTGGGTTCTGCATTTTGATTAGTTTTAGAAAGTGGGACATACTGACCATGACCAAGATCAACATATTCATCAATAAATTGTTTATACTTTAAAAAGTAAGTGCGATCCTTTTGAAATTTCTTTCCTAAGTTCAAGAATCTATTTTTTGCAGTGTAGAGAGATTGACCTAGTTTGAGGTTTTCACAAGGGGTTTTCAGAGGCAAATTTACTTGATAAGAACCATCATCGAGTTGTCTCGTAGTGGACACAAACATTTCTTCACATAATTTTTCATCAAGAGATAAATGCCTTATTTCTGGAATTTCCTCTGATTTCCAGAATCTTTCAACTACATTTTCAAGTTTGGAGTGCTCACTTACTTGTGTGAGCATTGCTACACTAGAGGTGGGAGGTACGGGACCTGATGAGTAGGTAATAACATGAGAATTTGAATATTTGTGAGAGCGTAAAAGTGGAGCGTTGCCAGCTATCACCCATCCGAGAAGGGTGTTTTGTAACACGGGTAAGTTTTTACCTAATCTTAAAAAACCATCATCCATTAAATCATAATAACAGTCAGCTCCGATGAGAACATGGATCTCTGCAGGCTGAAAATAGGCCGGATCCGCAAGCTGAGTGTTGGGAGGTAACTTTATTTTTGATCTGTCCACTGGGGCTTGAGGGAGCTTACATGTGATTGTCTCGAAGGACCAATTTTAATGTTGCAATCACTCTTTGATTCCAACACTAAAGTAGGGTCGACCTTTCAATTGCCGAAATTTAGTTTACTATAATTCATGGGTGCCGGTTAAAATTATTCTTGGTTTTTTTAAAATTTTGAAAATAAAATTAAACCCAACTGATTCTAATAACAAATATACTAAACTGAAAATTTCCTATATTACCTTTTAACAATAACTGAGACTTTACAATAGGTTTGTGCTAAAACACATTCATCCACAGGCCTGTCATTCTCCCTTAATTAAAAACTACAACAATTAAATTATTTTACATTCACCAGAAATATACTACAAAGAGATCGGAATGAGGAAAAACTATGAAGTCCTATCTGTTGGTGTTGAGATAAGTAACACAATTATAAATCCACTTATCTTTTAAAATTGTTAGCACCTCTGTAACAATTTTTCAAACATCAAATAAACCATTCTCCAATTTTTTCTGGTGCGCCGGTCAAAGGTTCCCTTTTTTCTTAGTTATTTATCAATATACCTGTTGCTTCTTTTACAACCTCATTTATCACTTAATTTCCATTATTCCTTTTAATAACTTTATCTGGGGGTAAACTGCCATTACAATACCACTCTTTTCTTAAAAATTGTTGAATAACATAATTTTTTGAGTATTTCAAAAAGTGACAATAACTGTCATTCTCATTTTTTTAGACTCCTTATTTTTCTGATAAAAAAAATACTGAAAGTTTTTCATTTATAATTTGGCAGATGTCAAAAACAATATTCAAAATGGCGTTAGATTATTTACTTCTCCAACATTCCTTTTCATACCCGTTGGCATTTTACACAGCATAGCTATGTGCAGGGGGCTTTGCTGGCTGCCTTTTGTAACTTGTTTCAATCTCTTACCTAGTTCTAGGATAGATCCCAATTGCACGTTCTCATCTTCCTAGTGTTGTGCAAGCCCAACTATATGAATTCTGTTTTGGTCTTTTACCTCTTGGCCGTTAACGTTAGTTATGACTTCCTGAACTATATCTTCAGGGTTCATTTTTCCGCTTTTTATTAGCTGATGGAGTTTCCTAGATGAGCCCATTAACGTCCTTAGTAATTTTACCTGAAGCAGCTCTTCTCTCTGGCAGGCGCCATAACTACAATCTCCCCCTCTATGTTAGGGCTTATGATAATTTCTCTCACTATTTTATGATAGTACGCTTCCTCCGGCGATTCTTTTGTCATACCTCACATGTCTCCTTTAGGTCCATATTTTCATGTATATATCTCCTGATGTCATCCACCGGCATATCTAGCTCTATGTCGTCAGGGGTAACTTGAATCCCCACCTCTTCTCCCTTCACGGCAGTATCAGCCGTATTTAAGTACACAATTTGTGTCTATTTTGGTTTTTATGTCAGTAAGCTCCAGTGGTAATTCAAAGTTATCCCCCACTTCCTTGATGTATTTGGCTCCGAGTTCTCCAATTTCATCGGCGATTTTTTTAGGGCCTCCACTACGTCTTTGGACCCTTTGGAGTCTACGATGTCATTTGCTTGTTCCTTTTGCCTCTTTAGTTTTTTGGGTTTGGACTTACAAGCCACTTGATGAATTCCTCAGCCGTTTCATTTTGGTCTTCTTCACCCTCCACCACCGTATTCTCTTTCGGCGTGCTGGTTTCTATACCTAAACCCTTCTCTCCTGCCTCCTCCAGATCAATAATTACGTCAGCCTTGTTAGACGGCGTTCTCGACACTTTAGCCGATTTTCTGAACGGACTTACTTCATCTCCTAGCTGGTCTATTCCCCTCCCAAATTCGGCTTCCTCCTTGCTTCCAGAAATCATTACGTGCGTCGTCCTGGTTGCCTGACGTGCGCGCAGTACAGTCATTTGATGACGGTCGGGCCTGGCCTGCACCTCCACCAGGATTACCGACCGGTACTGAGGTATCCCTACCCTGCACCGTAGAACTTTTTTTTTCTTTTGGTTTTGTTTCATAATTGTTTGCATGGAGCAGTGCGTAGCACACATCTCCCTCCTGTTTCATTGCCGTGTGATCCGTCCATTTTGCAGGTTTTGCCAACGGATAGGCCCACATAGCTGCATCCCTATATGTGGCCCTGAGAATAGGGGTACATTAGTACCTATATTTTGGGGAGTTATAACGGAGTGTTTACTATCCAAGAAGATAAGAAACGGTGGGTGTGAAACATCCATGGCAGATAGAGTTAGAGGTTTGGTTGGCGGGGATAGAATAAAAAAAACAAGGGGGGAGAGAGTGAAACGTGGAGAGAAAGAGAGAGAGAGAAGAAATGAAAGAAGAAGGGAGAAAAGCGAGGAATAATAGTAAAAGAGAAGAAGAAAAAACAAGAATGAGAGAAAATAAAAGACAAGAAGAAAACGAAGAAGAGTAGGGAGAGGTAGACACGATGATCCTGTCCATAAAATCTTTCGCCTCCCCGTGACTGGTAGATGACCCGCTGGGGCGGGGAGGTCAGCGGCGATGATTTTTTGTCGGGTTTACTTCTCTATCCCCTTTGATCCGCGGGCGATTATTCGGAACGGTACGGCTCCTATTTGTCGCCAATCCCTGGAGCTGGTCGGTCGTACCTCCCTCACAGCTCTGAGAGAGCGCAAGAGCCACGACCGACCACTCTCCATGGAGACACCCTATGAGGCTTTGGGACGCGCCGTGTCGTGTAGGGCAACCCCTCCTCGGGGACCTATATGACAGATTTGGGCTGTACCAAGTCCTACCTCCGCCATATAGTCTCCCGAGGCACGGAAAGGATAGTTATCTAATACATATGACAAATAATTGACGGTAGGTTATAACCCATTTCCTAAATAATTATAGAATCTGAATGTTCTCTGCGGTGTCTTACGAAATCCCATATTTCTCGGAAACCACTGATGTTATCGATTTGGACAAAAAGTATCTTTTTTTTAGAAAAATTGTTGGAGAATAAACCGACAGTATTTTAAAGTTTGTTGCCTTGTCACTTTAAAAGTTCTGACCTCTTATCCGGTGAGCCAAGTCCGATCCTGACTTTCTGCAACATTAGTATACTTACTGGTATGGGCAAAATAAATGAATTGATGTACTTGACAATCCACCAAATTTTCATCAAGTTCGAAATAATAGTTTTGAAGCTGTGAATAAAAATGTATTTTTAATTTCTAACTTTAAAGCCCTATAACTCAAAAAAGGGGGTTCGTAGAAAAAAAATCATATGAAGTACTGACATTAATTTAACACCGCCTACTCATTCCCAAGTTTTGACGTCTCACTCCTGGGTCACCCGGTTATGAATAGAAGAAAATGAGAAGATATATTACAAATATTAAAGCTTAGATATTATTAGCCCTAGGGGATATTTTAAACTGTCGTCTTAAGTAATAATTTGAAAATCAGCAGATATAGTTTTCCAGCTTTTCTATATCATTGCACAGTCATACTGTGCTTTAGGATTTGTAACATCATATCTTTTTATTTTTCCTATTAACATATATAGTCAATCAGAAAGTAAGTCACTTCTTGGTCTAGCCAAAAATAATTATTTAACATCAGGTAGGCCTCACATGAAATAAAACTTCTGTCATTCTGACTATGACAGCAATATCGAAACATTTATTCAATATATTGTGGATTTATCTAGAATGAAAAAAGTAATATGATTAGATTCCACAGAGTAATGGTCGAAACAGTAAATTTCATATAGATTACCACGTTTTGTTTACTTTTTAGCGTATATATCTATAGGAACGATGAAATAAAACAATATAATGTGTTTAAAACATCATTTATTTGAACTAATGTTCAATTTAAACTGGTTGACGCATTTCACTAACACAGTAGCTTTCTCAAAACGAATGAAGGTAAATATAAAAATGTTTTAATATATACAGTGCATAAATACAGAATTCTATTTACTAATATTAACAAAGGTATTGAAAGAAATTACCTGGAAATTCATTCACTATAAACATTCCTAAGGTATCTTCTAGGTAAATAGGTTTAATAAAGGAGAGTGATTGATATCTATTTGGTCGTTAAGAAGGTTACCTGAATATTTATTTTTGTTATTCTCAAGGGCCTCTAATAAATTAAAACTAAAGGATTTACCGACTGCATGTAGAATTTCTGTGTTAGTGAACGCGTCAACCAGTTTAAATTGAACATTAGCTCAAATAAATGAAGTTTTAAACAAATTATATTGTTTTATTCGTTCAGTATGGATCTTCATCAAGTAAAAGCCTCATCTATCCAATTGTCAATATGTATAGGACTTTACCATTTATTTTCATTTTAGATTTTGCACACTTTTCTGTAGTATTGTCATTGACTCCCCAATTTCCCAACCATTTTATACTCATAATAAGGAAAGAAAATTATTATAGCACATAAAAGAAAAATTTATATAGTGAGTGGTATCCCAAACATGCACATTTTTAGCTCTGACGTCATTAGTACGGTATAAGTATAACCAAACTTATCAAGTACTAAAACATATGATATCCTTCTTATATTATAGTCGTGGTGGTGAGGATATTTTTTGTTGTTTTCTCTCAAACTGGAATCGAAAATGTATGCCAGATTTACTGATGCGGCATTTTTGAATACCCGTTTTCCATACTTAACTTCCAGGTCCAATGCCTAATAAGTTTGATTATAACAAACTTTGTGTGGTCTCTGTAGTCTAGTGGAATGGTGCTCTGTCTGCTAACCGAGATGCCCCGGGATCAAACCCGGGCCTAGATACACATCATAATTGAAAATTTGGAGAGGCACCTGTCGCAAGGCAATGGCAAACCACCGACAGTATTCTGCCTAGTACAGCCTCTTAACGTAGACGTTCGAATCCGTCGTTAAACTGTGGGTCCCTTCTATCTGTGGTAACTGGAGAGCACAACACAGGTAGAAGTGAAGAGGTTACCTACATCCGAGCACGGATATGGCACTGTAAGAAGAAGAAGATAACAAACTGAAGGCGACAAACAAGCTAGAACCACAGTATAGAAAACGAACCAGTAGTATTACTATTATAAATTTCATTCATACATTGCCAGAGCTTTTTTTGAGAACCTTGAACGGATCGCTTTACGATTTATTTTACTTTTCCATAGGCGTATGTAGCATAAGTTTGGAAATTACTTGAACGTGTTAAATCTTCTTTCTTAAATATTGTAGAACAATACACAAATGAGTGAATAATATTAATAATGTTTGTTTGTACGAAAAGCCGTGAAAATATGAGCCCTCTATAATAATGTTATTCGCAAATTCACCACTTGCACTTTGGTAGGATCGCAGCACAGCACTGGCCGCCGAATGAGATACTCATCCGAACGACGTTGTAGGTCACAGAGAACTCGGAGTGTGACGTCACGAGATAACATACTGGTTCGTTCTCTATACTGTGCTAGAAACATGTCTGTAGATAAATTGGACCTAATATTATCTATTAACATGAAAATGTTTAGTTTCACGATATTTTTTGTAAGAAAATTGAAATAAAAATGTTTACACCCTGATAGCCGGTTCCACCCGCGTCAATTAAATATTTAAATCTCTTATTGTTTTGTTAAGTTACTTTCAGGGTTCCACCAAGCTCAATTAAACCAACAAACATCAACTTACTCACCAATTAAAAAGTGGACCCTCTAATCAGTGATTAAGGCCCAAAATTCGGTTCCACCAACCTCAATTAAGCACTAATCTATAATAAAAGGTGCTCGTACACTAATTGACCGCCTACAGACGATTAGTGTGACAGTTTAATTTTGATTGCGATTTTTCATCACCGCGTTTCAGATTTATATTTTCTTTTTATGAATTTCTGTTACTGTTCATCGCTTTATACTTGTACTTTGGTTACTGTTCCTGTTATGTGCTAGTGTAGTATATACCTTAGAGTAATCATATATAAGAAGAAAACATTCGCTTCAATAGGCAGTATTCAAACAGACTCACACAGGACTTGAGATTAGCACGAAACAATTACGAGAATCGAATAACCACAAGAGATCCAAAAGCTTTTTAAATATGTTAGATCCAAGCTCCCCTCTAAAACTGGTGTACCATTATTAGACAAAACGGAGACATTTGCACCAAGGAAGAAGTATGCGAAATTTTTGCAGAGACTTTTGCAAATGCATTTACAATAGACTCTGATTTAACAACTCCTGTAATGTCACTAGCTACTAGAAATATGAGCTCACTAAATACGGTTAATATCACAGTGGAAACAGTTACAGGAGTATTAAAGAATCTGAAAATCGCAGCTACTCTTGGAATTGAGAAAATATAGAGCCTATAAAAATTGCTCAGACAGTCTAGCAGTCCCAATATCCAACCTTATGTCCAGATCACTAAAAGAAAATTCCATTCCTGCCTCAGGGAAATCAGGAATAGTTACGCATATCTATAAAAATGGAAATAAAATGCTTTCGACGAATTATCGGCCTATAACGGTTCTACCAACCTCAGTTAAAATTATGCAGAGATTAATCGTTAACGAACTTGTTCCATTTTTGTTAGACAATAAAATCATTCCAGATTCACAGCATGGTTTTCTACCTAATCGATCAGTAACCAGTAATCTTTTAATCTCTCTTAATGACTGGACATCATATTTAGATCATGACGAACCTGTAGATGTGGTATACATAGATTTTTCTCGAGCCTTCGATAAGGTTTCCATTAAAAAGCTACTAGTGAAATTAGAACATTCCGGAGTGCGTGGTGAGCTGTTGGCATGGCTGAAAAAAAATTTATTTGTTCGAATTTTCCAAATACGATATGAGGATAACTTAAGTAATTCCCGTGTGAAGTGCGCAGTGGGGTACCTCAAGGTTCCATTTTGGGCCCTATCCTTTTCCTGGTATATGCTTCTGACTTAACTGCTAAGTTTAAATGCAAAAACAAATAATTTGCCGATGACATGAAGTTTTACCATTGTCCTGATATTCAAAACTCTATTCAACACGACCTGGATGAATTATTAAAATGGTGCAAGGAGTGGAGAATACCAGTAAACTTCAACAAGTGTTGTGTTTTGCAGTGCGGTTACAACAATCCATGTGTCACATATTATCTTGAATCAGAGCCTATAAAATCAGTTCCGGAAGTCATTGATTTGGGTGTCATAATTAATACAGTTCTGGGTTGGTCCTCGCAGACTGCAAAAGCGTTAACAGGGCAAACTCAGCTCTGTACTTGATATCTAAGGCATTTCCAAGAATAAGTACAGGCTTGTTCTTGAGGCTATACAAAAGTTACGTCCGACCTCACTTAGAATTTGCTATCTCCGTTTTGTCTCCGCACCTCAGACGTGATATAAACCTTATTGAGGGAGTTCAACGTAGAGCTACAAAATTGCCACTAAATTTTTGTCACTTAATCTATGAAACAAGACTAAGCAGGCTCGGGCTGACAACACTATCTGAGAGAAGAGAGAGGGGTGATGTCATTACAACGTTTAGGATTCTAAGAGATGACTTTTGGGACACTTCTAACTTTTTTACATTAAATGAAGATAACAGGTTAAGAGGTCACAATTGTAAATTGAAAAAAGATTCTTTTAGATCTAGTGTTTGGCAAAACTTTCTAGTAAATAGAGTATTCGATAAATGGAACAATGGAAGTAGTGACATCGTATCAGCTACTTCTCTGAATAGCTTCAAGAATGGGCTGAACAGGTATTCTCGATCTGGTGTTGTACTTGATTAGTGTTTTATAATTCTATAGTGCTACTATCATTTTAAATCTCAATTTACTTTAATCTAAGTTTGTTAAATTAGTTCTGCTAACCTATTAGTACCTATGTAATTTGATTTTGTAATTGAGCCGTACAAGCTTCGCTTTGGCTCGTAATCACTGTGTAATAATAATAATAGAGAAAGCTATTCATTCATAAACATTATTTTTGTGGCCAACGATCCTAAACGCCTGTAGTAGAATAATGAATGAATTACCAAAGTGGGAATGGTATTATGGATACATGGCCTTGGTAATTTCGGCTGTTTTCTGGACAAACTTGGCACTGAACAATCCATAAAAATTATATTAATCAACATAAAAGTTCAGTGTTGATTTTACCTTTGTACAAATAGGTTGTGCGAAGCAATTAACAAAACCGGTCGATAGTTTTTATCAGTGCCAACTTTGTTTTCTTACACGTGTTTATTTGAAATATTCCGATTAGAGTTTTTAACTAAATAATTTTTCCCCCATCATGGGGGATAAAAAAGGGACGTCATTCTCGACGCAAGTGGAGTCAATTATGTTATGTGATAATGATCAAATGTTACCGATTAATAACTCTCCAAGCACCAACGAGGTTTCTGCAGTAAAACCAGTTCCAAAAAAGTTTAACTTATTGTCAGATAAGTACAATTTATCTACTATTTGGGTATACATTGAAAATATTAAAAGTAGTAATTTGGGAAGGCTACATCCCATGACTGTTGGTCACATACTTTTTAAACCATTAAAGCTAACTAATATATTAGAAATTAAAAGTATAGGTAAAAATCGAATAAAAGTTTTATTAAAATCGTTTCTTGAGGCTAATCAATTAGTTAAAAATCCTTTGTTGGAGAATCATAATTTGGTAGCTTATATTCCAAATCATCTACTCGAATCAAAGGGTATCATTAGGGACGTTGACACTAAATATGACGAAAAATATTTGTTAGAGAATGTAGAGTCTACCTCTCCGGTAATAAACATTTATCGTACTAAACGTAAAATCCAAAGAGAGGATAACACAATTGATTATGTACCAAAAAAAAACCATTATTATTACTTTTGAAGGTAATATTATACCAAAATATGTTGCATTTAATAAAGTATATTGTCAGGTAGAACAATTTATAGGTAGAGTAGTTCAATGTTATCGTTGTTTGAAGTATGGACATGTTTCTAAACAGTGTAAAAACTCCCAAGAACGATGTATACAATGCGGCGAGATAAAAACAGAGGAACATAGTTGCAATAAGGACAAAATTTATTGTATTCATTGTAAATCTAATGATCACCTATCTATATCTAAAAAATGCCCTCAATATGAGAAACAGAAAAAAATTAAAACTATTATGGTTGAACAAAAAATGTCATTTCTGGAAGCCAGAAAATACTGTGAAAACTCTATTTCTTCTTTTGTAAGTCATGATTCTTTTTCAGGCTTATCAAATTATAATAAAGATTTCCCCAGTCTTACTAATCAAGTTAATAATAATACCACACAAACTATGATAAAAAATATTAGGGAAAGTAATAGTTTAATTTCGTCGCTACCAAGTACAAGTGGCACAAAAAAATACTCAGTTCCCATGAAAAAAAAAAAAAAAATCAGACTCTCCGTCCAATCAGTCTCCTTCTGACTCGCCTATGTTTCCTTTTACTTTTGGTCCTAGTCAACCATTACCTGCTAACCCCTATAAATCCAATTTTAATAGTATTGAAAGTAAAAAACAGAATATTGCTGACATTGTCTCCAAATTTGTATTCAATCTATTGGATAATATTAGCTCAGTAGAAGACTTGCAATCAATTAATAAAAGTTCAATAATCAGTAGCATAAAACAAGTACTGGAGGATACTCTAACAGTTAATAATTATTAATGGCTCAAAAAGTTTCACTTAACATTATGCAGTGGAATGCTAGATCAGCTGTGGCAAATAAAAACAGTTTGCAACACTTTTTAAATTCTAGAAAAATAGATGTGGCACTTATTACTGAAACTTGGTTTAAAAAAAATATACAATATTGTTATAATGGTTATAATATGATCCGTAAAGACCGACATGACGGCTATGGTGGTGTTGCCATTTTAGTTCATCATTCAATAAGTTTTTGTGAATTCAAAATTAATAATAATGTGTGTAGAGGCGTGGAAATGTGTGGCATAAAAATTAAATATGGTAAATCGGAGCTAAGCCTTTTTTCTGTTTATAAACCACCTAAAATTAAATGTTCTGCTAATGATTGGTTTACACTTTTTTCACAAGCAAAAAATCCTATAATCGTGGGAGGTGATTTCAATGCACATCATTCGTTGTGGGGTGCACATCATAATGACACAGTTGGTATACAACTAATCCAAGCTGCAGATGATCTTAATCTAACAGTAATGAATAATGGACAACCCACAGTTTTAACTCGTCCTAATCAAAATGTTTCTGCGATAGATATCACTTTTTGTTCTCCTGAACTTGCTAATAGAATTAATTGGTCAGTATTAGATGATACATTAGGATCGAACCATTTTGTTATTCTTATGGAGCTTCCAATTGACCAAGTTATCAATGAATTTACCCTTAAAAATAAATGGAACATAAAAAAAGCCAACTGGCCATTGTATACTAGGACAATTGAAAATACACTTCAAGGAGATTTCTCATTAAACTCCACATCTGATAAATATCAAATCTTAATCAGCAGTATGAATCAAGCTGCACACATTGCGATACCACAATTTAAAAATATTAAAAACTTAAAACGTTACCCCCCACCTTGGTGGAATTCAGATTGCGAAAAGATTTTGGAAGATAGACGTTTGGCTTTCTCGACTTATAAAAAAACTTCGAATTTTCAAAACTTTTTCCTTTGTCAAGAAATGATGGCAAGAACAAAAAGAAAATTTAAAGCTATAACTAAACAAAACTGGATTGAGTATGTTTCTTCTCTTAATAAGTCTGTTTCGTCTTCTTCTCTTTGGAAACAAGCTAGAAAGATTTATAGAAAACCAATCTCCAACGTCAAGCCTTTAGATGATATCTGGATGGCAGAATTTTTTTACAAAATTTCTCCTCCCTTCGCTGCTATGTTATTTCCTGATCTAACTTCATCTAGTGATGAGAACCATTTTCTTTCAAAACCCATAACTTTAACAGAGTTAAACTATGTTCTTAAAAATCGCATCAGTACTAGTCCAGGACTTGATGAAATTAAATATCCTATGATTGATAACCTTCCTGTTATTGCTAAATGTATGTTGATTGATATATTTAATGATATACTGAATAATCTATCCATAGTTAATGAGTTGAAGGATGTCATCATTATTCCTATTCTCAAGCCAGGTAAAGATCCCAATCATGCTGAATCCTATCGCCCTATATCACTTATGTCTTGTATGTTGAAAACTTTAGAACGTATCATTAAACACAGACTTGAATGGTGGTTATTTCAGAAAAACCTCCTTCCAAGAACCCAGTTTGGCTACAGAAAAGGTTGTGGTACAATTGACGCTCTAACAACTCTTGTTATCGATATTCAAAATACTTATTCCACCAATAGATATTTACCTACACTTTGCCTAGATATCGAAGGTGCTTATGATAGCGTCTGCTTACCCATTCTGAGAGAAAAAATGATTAATAACTTCCTAATACCGATTCGATTAACTGATGCAATCATTAACTTTTATTCTTATAGAAAATTGTATATAAGAACTCATAATAATTACCTCATAGGACCTCGTTATAATATTTCAGGACTACCTCAGGGTTCAGTATTGAGTCCTCTGCTTTTTAATTTGTATACGGCTGACTTTCATAGTATTTACGTTGAAAATATCACCCCAAAAATAATTCAGTATGCGGATGATTTTTGCTTATATTCAGAGGCCAAAAAATATAATGATGCTGTAGAGACGTTAGATAAAATATACGGATTGGCTTATAAATGGTTCATTAAAAATGGTTTTGAAGTATCTCCCACGAAATCATCAGTTTGCATTTTTTCTAGACATAACATCCCGAATATCGATACGATTCAGTTAAATACACAAGCGTTTCCTTTTTGTAAATCAATAAAATATTTGGGAATGATAGTTGATAGGAAGTTAACCTGGAAACCCCATATCGAACATATATTGAATAGATGCAACAGAGGTATGAATTTTTTAAAATCCATTTCTAAAACTTGGTGGGGAGCTGATGTGTCGACCTCGCTACTTTTTTATAGATCATATATTAGATCCATAATAGATTATGGATGTACACTTTATGGATCCGCAAGTAAAAATAATTTACAAAAAATTGACGTATTTCAAAACAAAGCCTTACGTATTTGTATGGGTGCTATGAGGTCTACTCCCATTGAACCACTTCACGTGGAAGCTTTAGAACCTCCCTTAAAAGATAGAAGAAATCATCTTAGCCATAAATTCCTCATAAAAATTATGTCT